>CAMAPE010000045.1:8940000-10140000 GCA_945859875.1 Cuscuta europaea
TTTAGAATGGATGTTTAATACGGAGTACTTCGTATTAACAAAAGTCCAGGCAAGGTCTAATGTTGATTTTTCGGTTACATATAATGTGACAATAAATTTTAACAACATGACATTTGGGCACATGTTTGGTTGGTCTCGACTCAAAAGTGAAATCGCCCACGCCAAACGCTCTCATACTTCGGCTCAACAAACCAGTGAATGAATAAACAACCATTTTTTATGTACACGCCCTTGTACACACCTTATACACACCATGTTTGTGAAGTTTTTTTTTGTCTGTGAATCCGGTTCACATACAATATTTTGTTTGTGCAAAACATTGTCTGTGAATCGATGTTCACAGACAAAAAAAAACTTTCACAGACATAGGTGTGTACAAAAGTGTGTATAAGAGTGTGTACAAACATCATTTTTGATGAATAAATCAGCCTACGATCTCAAACGTGAGTGGTGTTCGTTATTCACAGGATCGATCCTAAGAGTTTTTTGGTCTGAGTCGAACTGTGAAAAAAGGTCCTAAGAAATTTTTCGGGAGGAAAGTTTATATTCAGAATTTCGAACATAAACCGTCGTCCGGATGGAGGCGTTTGGACGCCTTCTCGGTGGAATTTTCTGTTAAAATATTTTAGGTCATGTTCCTAATCAAGTCTAGTTTATCCACAAAAAAGTCAGCTAAAAATTCAATCGGGAAGGCCGTCAAATGATATTTGGAAGATAAATGTGTCAAAATATACATATAAAACGCAGTTAACTTCCAAAAATAATTTGACGGCATTTCCGATTGAATTTTAAGCTGAAACAGTTTGTGGATAAACTAGATTTGATGAGGAACATGCTATAAAACTTTCATCAAAAAAATTCACAGGGAAGTGAACCAAACGTTACCGTCTCGACGGTGATTCCTGTCCTGAATTCCGGACATGAACTTTCCTCTATATAAAGGTAACTAATAAATTTCTGAGCCCTAATTTTTTCCCCAAATTTGTGGGCCTGAGGCAGTTGCCTCTTTGCCTCATCTAGAGGTTCGGCCTTGGTTGTTCAGGACTTGATGTGCATAAGCAATCACTACATTTGATGAAACTCTCACACTCTCACAACAAGTGATGAAACACACACACACGTATATACATACATAACTAATGTATAAACATATTTAATTAAATTATATGTTGTATATATGTAAGAAATATACACATACCATACATGCATGTGTTTTAGTCATGGTTAATGAATTAATACATATTATATCCGAATAATAAGTAATGACTAAAAATATTTGTCATGAATGTTATATGAGTTTTAAAAGTGAGAAAATGAGTAAATAGAACACACACACATACACACACGTATGATATATATAATTAATTGTATTATAATTGATGAGAAATTTGGAGGAATATGTTTAATTATATTTTTACTTTTATTGTCTTCACATAACTTATTCAAATCGAAGAATTATTAAAAATTGACAGTAATAACTTTTATCAAACACAATATTATTAGCTAGTGTAACTTTTCAAGTGCTACACACGCATACACACATACCCCCTCTGTCCCACAATTATGTTCGTAGTTGCACTTGTTGAATCAAATTTTATAAACTTTGAGCGTTAACTATTCATAATTTACATTATTTTGTCATACAAAATTAATTTTATATACTTCTTTGGAATGTATATTATTCAAATATTAATTTATATTAGATTTTATAAGATTTTTTTAGATATTTAGGGTCAATCGTCCACCTTGAAGACCGTAAAAGTTAAACTAGGAACTTAATTAAGGAACGAAGAGAGTATAATATATTAAAAATATGTAAATAAGATAAATAAAATCTATATGAAGACACCCCTGAGGACAACAGGATGGAGTGGGATGAGGAGAACTTTTTAGACATGGGGCGGGGATGGGGAAGTGAACCTCCACCTCAAACCCGTTCCGTTGTCATCCCCAGTGAAATCTCATTCCAACTACATCACTCCGCCAACACCGAGTTACCATGTTGAGTATATCATTCTCACATACTCGTCTGAGTTGAATATTTTTTACATTTACTAAAATACCAATTTTGGTTTAAGTTGTGCAAGTTAATCTTAATACTTCCTCATTTTTGTAAATAACTTTTATTTTAGAGACCGTTTGGCAACACTGTTTTTCGGCCAACTTTTTTACCAAACACGTAACTTTTGCTTTCGCGCGCTGAATTGTGTAATAAGCAGAAAAATTAAGGTTGAAGTTACTTTTTTGGCTGTATTGGCTTAAGTTACTGTAGACGACTATTTTAGCTATTTTTACATATATATTTTTCTTTATTTTATTAATAAAATATATTTTAATTTTTTTTAAATTAGCAAAATAAGTCAATGCAGTCACTTCAACCAGAACTTCATAAATTTCAGCAGAATCAACAAAAACTACCAATTTTCATGTCACCAAACGGGCTCTTAATCTCATAAGCATATCCATCCAACAATTAGGTCAAGTGCAATATTTATCATGGTGGTGATGGTCCAGAGTGAAACCAATCATTATTGGCAAGCTATTCTAATAATGCATGGCAACAACCAAGATTGAGTGACTGGGAATTTTAATATGGCCTAAATATATATATTCAATCATATATTTTCCCATCCCTACTTTCTTTAATTTATTTTTAACAAGTTGCAACCCTTATCATCATAAATAATCTTGGCCTCCTCCAGGTTGCCCAGACACGAAATTAGAAAGTGTGTGGTCGACTAATTCAGCGTTTAATTATTTAATTGATCAATCAATGGTATAAATCAAATTAAAGTGGCTGCTTTAAAAGAGTGGACTTCAAGTTTTGGCATGGCCCATGGGTTGAGTTCCGGTTTGTCTCCTGCCCAAATGGGCAATCCCGTAAGAATTTGATGGTAAATTTAGAATGTTTTTAATTGGATTGAATTTTTTTTGTTTGAAATTGTCTGATCTGAACTATTATGATTGACCGGTTTGAAGTATTATTGTAATAGTTCTGATCTGATTCGGGCTAAAAATATGCTCTAATAATGAAATAGAAATTTCGAAACAAGTAGGAATCTCATACTAAGTAGTAAATAAAAATAACAAGTACAGGGTCCTACATAACTAAATGAGGATTATATTATGTACTCCGTAACTCTTATAACAAAAATTCTTATTATACAAAAGTTGTACATGGTATAAAGTAAAAAAAAAAACTCATTTCCCCCCTTCCTCTTCTCTCTCCCTTCTCTCTTCTCCCTCTCTTCCTTCTCTCTATCCTCTTTACTCAATCCCTTCAAAATTCTCAAAAAAATATGGGATGATCACCTTCTCTTCTTCACCCCGTATTCCCTTCTTCATCCTCTTTTTCTCTATCTTTTTATATCAAAATTTTCTATTATTTGCATAAAATCATTTTATTCATCTCATTTCATCTATTTTTATTATTTTTCTATTTTTTTTTCAAATCACATGTAAATCGATCACACATACAATTAAATCATTCATTTGGATGTATATAGACAATTATTTTTTTTTTCACCCAGACAATTTAAATTGATCATACTGACAACTTAAGTTGATCACACAGACAACTATTGTTTGTGTGGTAAATATTGTCTGCGCACACAAACAAATAATTGGTTGTGCAATAGGAAAATATTGTTTGTGCACACAGACACTGGACATATATAGATTGATTTGCAAGCTGGTGTCAATGTATCTTTTTATACGAAAATTAATGTTTGTGGACACAGACAAAAATTGTCTATGTATACAAACAAGTCTTATCTGTGCTCACATGCAACTACATAACAATTGTCTATGACCGACACTTTGTGTACCCCCCCCCCCCCCCCCTCCCTAGCATAAATCATGTTACTCCTTCCGTCCCTTAAAACTTTGTCAACTTTCCTTTTTTGGATGTCCCACTAACTTTGCCACTTTCCCTTTTAAGTAAACAATTTGTGGTTCCAGTTAATTTTCTCTCCTCTCCACAAACCTCAATCACACAATTTTTACTTTATTGGAAAATAATTTGTCCCAATTTATAATTTTAGCGTTTGATGCGACTAGATTTACTCTATTTTTTACTATGTATTTATAAATTTATTCAATTGCATTTTATTATATTTGAATTTGTTTGCAGTTCAATAAATTTATGAAATAATTTCTGAAAATGCAGCATTTTATTAATGACCATCATTTAGATATTATCATTTCACACTTATTTTGAAATGAGTGTGAAATCCAATCAATGGCTATAAAAAATATCATTTCACACTTATTTTTTATCATCAACCACCTAATGTAAATCCAATCAATGGCTATAAACTGCGTCAAAGGGAGTAACTTTAGAGCTTGTTTGGTAAGACTAAAATTGGCCAAATCTATTGGAATTGATGAAATTCTGACTAAAGTAGCTGAATATGCTGAAATGTGAAAACATTATATTTAAAATAATTTTTTTTAATAAAACTAAGAAAGAAGTAAACGAAAAATAGCTAAAGTGATGTTCTACAGTAACTCTAGTCTATTCAGCTAGAAAAATAAATTCAACCTTACTTATTTATATTAGGGAAAATAATTTTAAATAATACAAACTATCTTCCATGAACTAAGAATAATACATATTTTGAAAATGATTTTTAATAATACCAACTATTTTCATATAAAACAAAAATAATATGGAGCCACTTTTCATCAAGAAATCCAATCATTTAAGACATTAAAACCTAATAGCAAACTATCTATTAAATGATATTTGGAAATACAATCACTTATTTGCTATTTTGATACTACTTTTTGATGAATTAAATAACTGAATTTTCATTGAAAAATTGCTTTATATCACTTTTGGTCTATGTTTGGATAGTTGGCATTATTAAAAGCACGTAATTTCCAAAGTATGTATTATTCTTGGTTCATGAAAGATAGTTTGTATTATTTAAAGTTATTTTCCCTTCCCTTTATATTAGAATGATATAAAAGTTCACTATTTGATACAAATGAGCGCACAAAATTAAAAGTTCACTATTTGATACGGAGTAAAAAAAATTGGCTAATAGGATTGATAAGATGAAAATAGGGATTATCAAACATGGTCTTAATCTTCTACATATAGGTACTAATTTTTTCATAAATAAATTCTATTTCTATATATCTATATATTTTTAGCTATAAAATAATCACATTCACGTACAGATCCAATGTTCTTTTTTCACAATCAACAAGTTGACACAACATAGGATAGGAAAAAAAATCTTATCCGTATAAAAAGTTCAAATATTATAGATTTATAGAAGTGATGTATACAAATTAAATACATATACCGTAAGTCCGTAACTTTATCTAAAATATCTTACTTCTTTTTCCCGGTTCCTGTGTGGTGGTGTATATTCAAAAAAAAAAATCAGCTAATTTTCACAATCATTTTCATTTACAAACCAGATAGACTTTGGCCCATAATGTCTCGTTAAGTACGTTTATCACATACGGATTGCATCGTACGTTGGGGTTTTGGTCAAAATACGTTCAATGCCAACGGTGCACTGAAGACTAAATTTTCGCCTGAAATAATTCTCATTTTTCTTTTTTGAACCGTTTAAAAAATTGTTCTCATTTCTTTTTTTGAAAAGTTTTGTGTGGTTAACCTTCTCTTACTTTTTTCTTAGTCAAACGCAATCATACATTTCCACTTTATTCTCACTTTCTTAAACTCTGATTCAAGTTATACTGAGAACAATTTTGCAGGACGGAGAGAGTTATTATACGACATCTTAAATAAGAGTAAATATATTTTGAAATTTTAAAATTGAAGTATTTATATTCCCTCTTCGAAATGTGAGAAATTATGGTTATGTTCGAAATTGTTTTCATATTAATTTGCAGTAATGCCAAAATATGATCGATAATTTCAAGATGGAAACACAACTCATATTTTAAAATTTTACGCCAGATATTGCCCTAAATAGGAGTAAAAACGCTTTGAAATTCTAAAATAGGACTATCATGTTTTTTATTCCTTGAATAGGAGTAATCTGCCAAGTTTGGGAAAAAAAGTCATGTTTAAAGCCTAGTAATGCCAAACTTGTCAGAAATTTACTCTCATTGAGGGAATAAAAACATGATAGTCTTATTTTGAAATTTCAAAACGTTTTACTCCTATTTAGGAAATTCTCTCATTTTACGTTGATTATTTACTTTTATTTCCAGAAGTTCTCCATGATGTGTTCAAATAATAAAAAGTCTTTTAATGAATTTGGGATAAGTCAGTTAGTCAGTCCCAAATTGCTCCAGCTCCCACTACTAAAAAAACTTCGATATAGGCAGGGATTTTGGATCTGAAATAATCCCTACCAAATTTGTCTCGAATTTTGACGTGGACAATAAAAAAATACGCGTTGTATGTATATCACACGGATATAACCCAGCCAAACACTTGGATCGATTATTCTGAGCCAAACGACGAACCAACAACGATTTTTTTTTTCAATTTTTAGGTTAATTAGTAGACAACCCGATCCAAAATTCGATGCGTTTTGGAACAGAAAAATATCCGAGCCAACGTCGATTTGAGCGTTTAATGTTTGACTCAAATTTATCCGTGCCAACACATTCCCAAACAAATTCCGCCCCTAGTTGGTGCAGAACAATTAATGCCACTACCGAGATGATCCCAGAATTGTTGGACAGTGCCAAAATCTGTGCCAAAATTGTCGTGCCAAAATTCGTGCCATAATTTTGGAGACATATTTTTTGAGCATTGGGCTCGAAGAGACAAATTCGCGCCAAAATATAACCGTTATGCAAAAGACGAGTCAAATTTCATGCCAAAAAGTTACTGTTGCGTAATCCAAGTTGTATTTTTGAGCGTTTGAACCAAACAAACAATTCCGCGCCAAAATTTGACCGTTATGCAAAAGATGAGCAAATTTCCGTGCCTAAATATTACCGTTGTATATTCAATTAGAATTCCTTGCCAAAATCTGAGCCAAATGAACTTATAAATCCTAGCACATTCCTAAGCAAAAAACACATATTATTTTTATGTATACATCTACTTACACATGAACTATTCTAAGTGATGAGTTATGGAGAAAAGGATTGTGGTCTCATTTTGTATTTGCTACGTGTAATATTTATATTTGGATTTATTAGAGGAATTATCTTCGGGCTATAAGGTATGTAATTTTTTTTGCTTTATTAACCCCTTTTAGATCAATACATATTTCATGTCTTGAATTATGATCATTGTCATTATTTGTCTTATACCAATAAAATATCGTGTGCTAAGTTTTTAAAATTTACTAGCATGTACTTCTAATAGGAATAAATAAATATTTATTAATTTATTTTTTATATTCAAGCTCAATGAATAGAGAAAGTAAAAGTTGGATGTATAGACGATATAAAGAAAATGGTAGATATTGACTAATGAGTTTATTAAAATAGGAGTTAAGTCCTAATCTTCCCGGAGTAAACATTAGGTTTTTACCCCAAATATCTCTATTTCAATTAATTAATTGCCCCCTAGTTCCTTTGGGCCACCGGGGCAGGACGTTGGTGGTGGGGAAGGGTGTTGGTGGCGAGGGCAGTCCGGTAGTGACGGTGGCAGGCGGCAGCGGTGGAGCTCTGGTGACTGCTATTAGGTGGCAGGAAGATTGAGGGGGAAGTCTGGATTTTTTTTACCAGGCGGCGGCTGCAATCCGGCGAATTCTAGCGGCCGGCGGTACTGTAGCAGCAGGCAGCAGCAATGACAGGGGCATCCTTGTCCATTTAGAAGAAAATACTCCTGTTCAGAAATTTTAAAATTTTACTCCTATTTTTACATAGCTCTTTTATTTTACTCCTCTTTTGGAAATTATCTGTTATAGTATTTGTTAGAAAATCCGCCACTATATTTGATAGCGATAGTCGAGTGATAGAGGTTCTTTTGTAGCTTACTTATGACTTCTAGTCCTATGATTTAACAAGAGAACTTAGGAACTTTGTGTCACATGTTTATATCAACTCTCCTTATTGGAGTAGCCTGGCCTGGGGCTAGGTTTGAAAATGGTGGAAATATACATCGTACCGATCAATAAATGTATATATGTACATGCACAATGTTAGATGGGGTTGTGATAAGAGGTCGAATGTTTTTACTTTTTGAAACTTTTTTATTTGATGTGGTGTGATCTCATTTGATAAACGTTTTCTGTGCATTTTATAACTATCCAAATATGATTTGGTTTGATCTGGTCTGATCCGGGACTGAAAACAATCCAAGTAAAAACATTATTAAAAGTAAGAAATAATCTTTCTATATGCCCGATGTGTACACGTCTATGTGCCCATCCATTTTATTTGTGTCAAATATGTTTTTTTTTTTAAATGAAATGGACACCGAGTCACAGACAATATTTATTGTCGATGTCACAAAATAATATTAATTCGTCATCTTAAAAATGATAACAATTGTGACATAGACAGAGTGGGCTGTTTATACGAACGTTTATGTACATATCGGGCGTGAACGGAAGCAGTTTGTTAGAGTACAGGCCCAAAAACCACACTTGAAGAGATAACTTTTTAAATTTTCCCACACATAAATCCATTTTATCGTAAAATTGATCTTCAACTTCAAAGAGTTCTACTTGCCCATTTATGTATTCATGTAAAACAAAGAATACAGGAAGGGTGAAGATATATATCCGAAACCATGTCTTATGAAAATAGTCTTATTTAGTTTTTTGTGTATAAAAAAGTTCTATTTAATCAAATGAAGATAATGTTTAAAATAACTTCAAAAAATTAATGAAAAACAGGTGTAATATGTTAAATAATTCAGTTAGATATAAAAAAAGTATTTATAGAATAGTTATAAAATATGACACATTTTATTGAGATCATATAAATTAGAGACCCTACGACTCTATTTTTTTGGGTCCGTCACTGCTATAATATTTTTAAAATATAAATCATTCCATGATAAAAGTTTTAATTCTGTATATTCCCCACGTCCAACCAGCCCTTTAGCTAGTCGTCCTTGAGAGATGCTGTTGGGATGCTGTTCGCCGGGGTTGTCGTTCTTGAAAGCATCAAAACGATTTCGGTGCGGGCCGGCCTTTGCATTACTAAAGATTTAAGAAATTGCTTAAGAATAAAAAGGTTTTTGAATTCAAAATTAAAATACTATTATTATGTTTTTTATTTTTCAAATAGAAGTAACTATTACTACTTTCTTTGTTTTATATAGAGGTTCCTGATTCGGTTTACGATACTTGACTAACGATAAAACGACTTGATCTCTATTCACACACTGATTATTTTTAGTAAATAAAATTTATATATTCAGAAACTGCATTAAAAATTTTACAAAGTCTGATCAAGAATATTTAAATTTGATAAAAAATTGATATACAAAGCAAAAAGATTAATAATGATTTAAGTTGCCATGTGAATAGTGATTTGGAACCTTTGAATGAGGCGGAGGTAGTATGATGTATCAACATTACCAGATTTTAAATATGACAATATTTTTAAAGCCTCAAAATAATTATTCATTTGCTCCAATATACGGAATAAATTAACAATATGACCACTTATTTTGAAATTACAGAGTATTTTTACTCATTTCCCTAAAGATTTTTTAAGTTGGTAATATGGATAAAAAGTTTCTTAAAGTGAACAAAAGAGAAGTTTAAATATGATATTAACTTTCATGGATTATTTGACATAGAAAATTATACATAGAAAAACGCAGTTAACTTCAACGAATTATTTGATTGTCTTTCCGATCGAATTTTGAGCTAAAATTTGATATGTATAAACTAGACTTAATGAGAAACATGCTCAAAGAATTTCATCAAAAAATTTCTTCAGGAACCTCCCCAAACGCAGTATAAACTAGTCATTCTCCTGTCCATCACTTTTCTGTCCGAACACCGTCCGAACACCGCCGTTTGGGGAGGTTACTGAAATTTTTTTTTGATGAAATTCTTTGAGCATGTTCCTCATTAAGTCTAGTTTATACATATCAAATTTCAGCTCAAAATTCGATCGGAAAGGCAGTCAAATAATTCGTTGAAGTTAACTGCGTTTTTCTATGTATAATTTGGCGCAGTTAACTTCAACAAATTATTTGACTGCCTTCCTTATCGAATTTTGAGCTGAAATTTGTTATGGATAAACTAGAATTGATGAGGACATGCTCAAAAATTTTCATCAAAAAATTCCGTCGGGAACCGCCCGAAACGGCGGGGTTCGGACCGGGATGTGCTGGACCTAAGAATTTCTCTCTCTCTCTCTCTCTCTCTCTCTCTCTCTCTCTCTCTCTATATATATATATATATATATATATATATATATATATATATATAGCAGTAAACTTATAGACTGAATATAGGAACTTATAACCAATAAGTCATAACTTAAAAAGCTCTCCATCATAATTACGAAAATGCAACCGCGTCCAAAAATTTTCAAGGTTTCCACGCTTATTTTTTTGCGGTGACAATTTCGTAATTATTTTCGACGGGGTCTATAAGTTATTATTTATTGGTTAAAAGTTCGTGTTTTTAGTCTATTAGTTATACTTCGCAGTTCTCAGCCTAAGAGCACCTCTCACCTGATCTGCTCCCTATATATATATATATATATATATATATATATATATATATATATATATATATATATATATATATATATATATATAGAATAAGTATCAAATGAGAAGATTGCTTATCGTAAGAAGTGAGAATGCATCTGGCGCGTTCATTTTAAGATCTGTGCATCAGATTAGCAAAAAAGTGCACGGGAAAGTGCAAAGAATATTAAAAAAGTGATGCTAGACGCGGTGGCATTTCCGTAATTAATCGGAACTTTTCTTCCATCACAAAAAGTGCATCACATCAGCAAAAAAGTGCATCAGGAATAGGTAAATGTGTAACTTCTCACTTCTCACGTTAAGATGTCTTCTCATTAGAACCCGACCATATATATATCGAGCTTTATCGAGCTCGATATATATTTATCGAGCTTATCGAGCGCTCGGTTCGAAAATCGAACACCTGACGAACCGAACACGAGCCTCGTTTGTAAAGCACATGCACAGTTGACACCCTACCGGGTGACATGGCGGTGACCGGATTGAAACCTGCAAAAAGTGAAATTTGAATATTTTTATCGAGTTCAGGGTGCCAATTGGAGCTTTTTTGGGTTGAGGGGGCAAATTGAGCAATCCGAAAGGGTACAAGGACATATTTGACCCTTTAGCCTTTTTTTTCTTTAACATTTCTTTTGTACTACGTATTATTTGGGAAAAGACTCTAATAGGAGTTAAACATAGGCTTCGTATGCAAATAGGAGCTCTAACTTTTTAAACCCTAAATAAGACCTAATTTTATCCGGACGGACAAAAATACCCCCAGCTTCTTTACTACCGATCTAGCTTCTTCGCACACCAGGTAACTCTACCTTCCACACAATCGCGATCAAGACTCAGATGAAAACGACGAATCTCCACTCAATCTTCCACGCAAAATTCAAATTGCAGAATAATTCGTTGATTGAAGAACGAAACTCATATCGAATCTTTTCCAATCGCGCTTTCCGTTCACATCGAAACTCATATTTCATTGACTACGGTAAGAGACTCATCCTTCGACATCAATATGATAGCAGAGCTTCAATCATACAAATTTCGATCGATTTCCGACTGGATTCCTACAAATTCAGTTTCTTTGAAGATATCTTCTATGGAAAATACAACACACCTGTGATGTCTGATTTCCGACAGAATTCCGGAAAAGTCCTGTTGTTTTTTATTGTGTATCTTTATCATAACGTTTATTTGTAGAATTATGTTTATTGTTCAATGTCATCATACTGCAAAAATTCACACATTTACATAATAGATGCATATGTATTACGATTTGTGTGTAGAATTCTGTTTTATAAAACATTGACATTGTTTTGTAAGCGTACAATGTCAAAAGCATGAAAAATATAACAATGAATGTACGAATGTCATTCTATAATTTTTTTTACAATGGAAATACCAATGTCATTTAAAAGCAATGTCATAATTATTACGAGAGCAAAATTGGTAAACATAATACAATGTCATCCAAATGTTACAAATAATCAAAATGTTAGCCTTTGATAAATGAAATAAAAGATATTTATCAATTGTACTAAATATTGACATTGTCATTAACATATGAAGTCCCTTGAAATAGCACAACATAAAAGAAAATTGGATTTTCCTATATAATTAATTTTAAAAATTCACAACTAAAATTCTGTTATTTCCATCATTTGCAATGGAGCCAAAGATTCATTATTTTTTGGTTTGAGATTATGATGGAATAAAGCAAAATAGCTCACTAAACTGTCTACGCTTCTTTGTAATGAAGTAGCAGTCAGTCCATGCAATTTTGGACGCGATTTTCACTATGGGTCATCCGGAAACAGTCTCTCTGTGCTTTAGTATAGGGGTAAGACTGCGTACATCCGACCCCCCCTTACCCCACCGTAGGTGGGAGCCTTTGCGGCACTGGGGTAAATGAAAATGATGACAACTAAAATTCTGTAATTAAAAGTAACAATGTCATTGACATTGGTTAAATATTAAATGAAAAAGAATGTCTATATTTAATCAAAATTTGAAATGTCATTTGCAATGCCATACCTACATTTAAATGTCATTGATAATGCCATTCAATGTATGATAATGTCATTAAAGTTGTCCAACAAATAAATAACAAATAAATTTTTGACAATGGCAATACCAATGTCATTTAAAAGCAATGTCATAATTATTACGAGAGAAAAATTGGTTAAAATAATACAATGTCATCCAAATGTTACAAATAATCAAAATGTCAGATTTTGATAAATGAAATAAAAGATATTTATCAATTATACTAAATATTGACATTATCATTAACATATGAAGTCCCTTGAAATAGCACAACGTAAAAGAAAATTGGATTTTGCTATATAATTAAAAGTAACAATGTCATTGACATTGGTTAAATATTAAATGAAAAAGAATGTCTATATTTAATCAAAATTTGAAATGTCATTTGCAATGCCATACCTACATTTAAACGACACATGGAGCGGTTTTGTGGGGCGGTGGCAACTACCTGTTCTAAAAAAAACCGTGACCATCAATAGCCGAAATAGAAAGCCGCGACCATCATTACATTTACACAAAAGCAAAAGGTGGAGAGCCGATGCTCGTAACTTCAGAGAAGTGAAGAGCGCATTTTTGAAACTCGGAAAAGTGTAGTCGAAAGTCTAGGTTCGAAGAAAGTAGCGAGGAAGTTGAAGACGACATTGCAATGGTAAGTAGCGAGGAAGTTGCAGCGGATAACCAAACACTGGTATGTCGTTTGCTATATTTTTCTCTTATTTTGATTAAAGTTATCTCAAATAAATTGAAATATATGTTCGTATTGTAGTTTTTCAGTAACATTGTTATCATTGTTTACATTTATTTATCTCAAACGAGAATATTATTTTTGTGAACATGTATAAATAAATTGTATGTCATTGTAGTTTTTTCAGTAACATTGCATGTCGTTTGCTATATCATTGTTTACAACTTTAAATTTACTGTTATTGTTTACTTTTATTGTTATATTGCAATCACGAAGTATTATGAATGTGGTTTTGATTAAATTAGTTCATCTTCTCATTGCATGTCTAAATAAATGTATCTACTATCAGTATTGTAAATAGCTATGGTTATATGCTTGTGTTCATATTAAAATTAACTTAAAATGTCATTTCTTAGTTTTATAAACATAAGAATGTAACCACAATGTTATTGGTGATCATTAAATTAGGTTTATTTGTACTTATTTCATGTGTAATGAAATATTCCAGGCTTTTACAAGGCTATGCCGTGATGAGAGGATAAGAAGTTCTGCAGATAACAGATTAAATGTTTACTGCAATGTTGATTCTGTTGCTGGACTGCTGAAGATGAAACTGAATGAGGAAGAACTCAATAACTTCAGAACAACAGCATTTGGAAGCATTTTGGAAATTGCAGATATGAAATGGATAAGTGACCAACTCCTGATATACCTAGTTGGAAGCAATGCCACTGAAATTAATGGCAATGTTATTAAAGACATGCTTGTATTTCATATACAAAACAAACTTGTCACCTTCAGCAAAGAGGAGTTATGTCTGCTCACATGTTTAAGATTTACTGGTAACAAAGATATTGAAGAATCTGAAGAAGGCGATATTTGGAGAAGATACTTCTAACAAAACAAGAAGAGGTCACTGTACCGAGGTGATGTAGCAGGGGCATTCAAAAAATTTAACAGGGAGGACAGTAATGCAAGGCCAGGTGATGGGGTGAAAATGGCACTATTGTATGTCCTATCAAATCTGCTTCTGGGAAATCAGACCTCCATTACAATGCCAATGGCCTATGCTGACTTGGTGAATGATCTGGATAAATTTAATTCCTATGCATGGGGTGAGGATGTTTGGAAGGACCTTGTTGACAATGTTGGGAAATGTGCCAAAAACATGTCCAAATCAGACAAAGGAAGATACAATTTTCCTGGATATATGTTTGCCATACAAATTTGGGCATTTGAAACATTCCCAGCATTATCAAGAGCGAAGATGTGCAAAGTTATTGATACAAAAAAGGATGCAGTTCCAAGGATCACAAGGTGGTGCTTGTTGAAAAAGCCTTCTGCTAAAGTTGTTTATGAGGATATTTTTGACAACAAAAAGGTAATTACATACTAATTACAGTAAATAGTTCATTTATATTATTTCTTTACCAATGTATAAAAATGTCATTGCCATTGACAATGTTATTACATTGCCATTGTCGTTGACAATGGTATAACATTGACACTTGCGTTGCAATAACATAACAATGACAATGACATTGACATTTAAACGACATTGACATTGGAAATGAAATTGATAACATTGTTAATATAAATCAATGCATTTAAATATATAATTTTAAAAGATATATTGATTTGTTAAACTAATGATATTACAACATTGCAGTTTGAGTTCCAGCCTATTGTTCCAACAACAATAGAGCTTGAAGATGCTAATATAGAAAATATGTGGACAACCAGAAATGAGAAAAGCATGGTGGATGTGAATGCAGCTGTGGAGAAGGTGATCTATGACAGTGACAATGAAGGCAAGATGCGATCTGGAATAGATAAAAGAAGATCACAGAGAGCACCGACAAAAACTGCTTTGAAAAGAAAAGCATCAAGTAAGAAAGGTAAAGAGGAATCAGAAATTGAATTCAAAAAAACCAAGAAAAGTACTGCTGTGAGAAGGAAAGCAACAAAAAGCAAAAAAGGTAAAGAGCAGGCAGAAACTGAGATTCAAAGCAACTCTGAAGAAGATCAGTTTCAAGTAATGTGTTTGAAAGAGCTGAAGGGTATCAAAGATACCATAAAGAAACATGATAAAATGTTTGAGCAGATATTGTCATTGCTTCTGAAGAAAGGGTATGAAATTAAAGATTCAAGCAAGACATTGCAGTGGAAGAAGATTGTACAAGAAGTTGAGCTTGAATGTAATACAAGTTCTGATGATGACACAACTGAGGAAGAATATGAAGAGAATGATTCTAGTGAACAAGAAGATGCAGAGGTGTCTCATGATTCTGGAGAAGAAGAAGATGCTGAGGAGTCTGGGGATGGTGAAAAAGATAATAATAAGACAGATGTTGAGGTGTCTGATGATTCTGGGGAAGAAGAAGATGTTGAGGAGTCTGGGGTTGGTAAAAAAGATGATAATAAGCAAGTTGCTGAGGAGTCTGGGGAAGAAGAAGATGCTTAGGAGTCTGGGGATGGTGAAAAAAATGACGATAAGCCAGATGCTGAGGAGTCTGGGGAAGAAAAAGATGTCGAGGAGTCTGGGGAGGGTGAAAAAATGATAATAATCCAGATGTTGAGGAGTCTGATGATTCTGGGGAGGATAACATCTCCAAAAAGAAGTTTCTGTAAAGGAAATGGAAGAAGAAAAGGCTGAAGAAGTGTTTGAAAAAGAAAATGTTAAAGAAGGGCAAAATTTGGGGGGGGGGGGGGGGGGGGTCTGATATGCCAGGTTTTGATTTGCACTTCCCTCCAACACCTCCTGAAAAGACAATGTCTAACAATGAAAAATCTCCATTGTTGGGGGACACTCAATTTTCAGTTGCAGATCTACAGCAGGTCGATAATATTATGAATGATATTATAAAAAACAAGGTAATGACAATGATAATTGAAAACATTTCTATAATATTTTGATAATATATTGGTCTATTTGTGACATTCTGATTTGTTACTGCATGATAAAGGTGGTCAGAGTTCTGGAGAAAAGGAATTCAGAAGTAACAATGAAAAAGCAATAGTGGTAAAGAGTAAATTAAATAACAACAACATAAATTTTTATTGGTGATAATATAAATTTTCCTAAAAATGTCATGAGAATGTTACAGATATAGCATTGGCAATGGCATTTAAAATGCCATAACATTGGCAATCTATATAGTACAATGCCATTGGCAATGCCATTTCGAATGTCATTGTATGAAGTACAATGCGATTACAATGACACTGACAAATGTCATTGGTAATGGTATAACATTGATAATGGCATTTCTAATGGCATCTCATTGGCAATGACATATTTTCTATCAATACCATTGCGGATGACATTGGGAGTGGAATATAATTTGAATTTCGCAATGCAGGTTTATGCAGAAAGAATACCTATTTAGGAGACATTGGCAAAGTTTAAAAAGCCAAAAAGGACTGCCACTCAACCTGACAAATACGCTCCTACAGAACTTGTGCAACAAAGAAAGAAAGCTTAGGTGGAAAGGCTAGAGAAGAAAATGCTGAAACTAAGAATGAATGAAAGAAAGTCATTGTACGGGCCATTTGCACTTGACCCTTTTGAGATGCCACCTGTTAATGCAATTGAGAAAACAAGGACTTATTTGAATATTGGACTGCTGAAAAAAGGAGGAAATTTGAGGATGCTAGGAAGTACAAAAAGGATTTTGAGTTTGCAAAAAATGCCTTTTATAGTTGATGACTTTGAGATAAGGTCAAAAACATGGCTCTACGAACTATTTTTCAATCCAGAATGCTTGACTGATTCTGTAAGTAGTGGTTTAATATAATAAATACTCAAATCGTTTGCTCTGTAAATTTATATTTTCATCAAATATATTTATGAAACTCTTTAAATTGCAGCATATGGCAGTGTGCATGTACTATTTGAATTTCAAAAGAGCACAGTAAAACTTACCACATAAATATGCTTCTATGGGTCCATATTTCATTCAAATTCTGAAGACAGCACATAATGATATAAAGAAGAAGAATAAGACATTGAAAGATGCATCTGACCCTGATACTATAGTGTCAGAAATTTTGGGAATGACATGCGAATATAGAATGTCATGGAGTGAATCAGATTTTGTGAACATGCCTGTGTATAATGGTAGCCATTGGATGTTGCTGGTTATAGAAATGAACACCAAAATAATCAGGGTATTACAATTCCAAAGCAAACAAGGGTAAATCAGTTAGAGACATTGTTGAATATCTTCCTTGCTTGAAAGAGTTGTTACATCTTATCCTTAACGATTACGGAGTGTATGACATGATGGAACATATAAAAAATGATAAGTTCACAGTTCAAGCAGTGGAAAATTGTCCACAACAGGATGATTGGTAAGTTAAATATATTGAACTATATTTTTTTTTGTCTAATAAAATTATTAGATTTTAATGTTGTGTTTTTGCCTTTATTTCATGTAGTGGAAACTGTGGAATGTTTGTTTTGAAATTTGCTGAATTTCTGATGATGGGAAGGGATATTCAGGAAATCAAATCTGAAGACATGCCCCTATTTAGAGAAAAAATGATGACAGAGTTGATACTGTATAACGAAAGAAGGATGAAGGAAGCAATGGATTGAAGATGTGGCAGCGAAGTGAAGATGTGGGCAGGACTGAAGTGCTTTATATGATATGATATTCTAATACAATCGTGTGTAATATACTTAGTGAAACAATTACTATCTGTTTGCATTGAACAAATTATTGCACTTCGTTATTTTGTTCAGTTTATGCAAATGACATTCCAATGTTATGATAGTGCCTTTTGAATGATATTCCATTTTATTGAACAGTATCTCAGATGTCATGACAATATCTTTGACATTCAAATAGCATTGTTATGTCAATGACATTGAAAATATCAATGCATTCATTGTCTTTACATTACCATTCTAATGACATTGAAAAAGTAGAAAATGACATTGCATTGAAAATGTAATGACAATGACAATGATCTTATAGCCATAATGCATCTTTACATTACCATTGTAATGACATTGCAAATGATATTGAAAAAGTAGAAAATGACATTATCCCATATATCTTTGATATTGAAAAATTACATTGAAAATGTAATGACAATGACAATGATCTTATAACCAGAATGCCATTCTAAAAATGTTTTATCATTGCAACAGATAGAAAACGAAATGGTAAATGTGAACATCTCAATCTAAATTTCAGAAATTACATTTAAAAATGTCATTCTAAATATAACAATATCAAATACACCAATAGTATTCAGCAGTAAAAATGTACTGAGTAAACTAAAGTGCAAAAACAGAATATTAAACATGGGGAATTGGATTTTTACAAGTCTTCTGATTATGCCCAACACCAGTACAACGTGAACATCTCTATTTTTATTTTTATTTTTTAAATTTAGGAAACTCTCCAACAGATGGTATCCTCTTCTTCTTTGGCCTTCCAGCTAGTCTCTTTTCACACTTAGGTGGTTTGCAGATCATACTTTGAACATCAGCAGGGACATTCCATGCAACAACATCACAAATTGGATGAACAATCCCATTGTAAGTAGCACACAACGTGTCACGTTTATAAAAAGGTGAATAGAAATCATAACATGACATGTTTGGTGCTTTGGAAATCGCTGCTACAGCATGTACACACACAAATTGATCCAATTGAAATGCACATAATGTGCAAGTTTTTTTCTTCAAATCAACAAAAGATCGACAACGCCTATCAACAACCTGAAATTCGTAAGCACAAGAAGGCTTCACCTGCAACAGTAAATAACTAATCTAAGCAAAAAGGAAACATACAATGCAATTCAGTTATTATGAGACAATGTCAAATATTTAAACACAATGTCAACAACTTTAACAAGCAATGTCAAACATTAACAAACACAATGTCATACCTGCATACGAAATGCTTCACGTTGCAGAACTATAAGCTCATGTTCACACTCTTTAGGCAGAATAGTTGTAGTTGAATGCACTAAATCACGACGCTCTATAAACCATTTTTGCATTCGCTCACGAATAAAATCAATTATTTTTGCTACTGGATACTCTCGAGCACAAATGTTCACATTATTCATGGACTCAGCCCAGTTAGAAGTCATGATATTATATCTATACGGACCACTCATGCACCTTGCCCACTTATCACTTCCAATCTTATCTAAATATGCTCTTATACGAGGATCCTCCAAATCCAACAAAGCCATATATTCTTGATACTCCTTGTAAGTAGAAGCTCGTGTTGCAGGATTAAACTTCCACTCTTTACCATCGGCAGAACCCTTAAACTGCGACCGAATGTTACTAGCTAAATGGTAAACACAATAACCATGTCCAGCTGAAGGAAAGACATCTTTAACAGACTTGATAATTCTAGCATTCCTGTCAGAAATAATATATAAATTGTGTCTATAAGATAAAGCCAGTTTCAACTGTGAAAAGAACCATTTCCAGGAATCCTTGTTTTCTGAATCACATATCCCAAAAGCTAATGGAACAAGCTGACAGTTGGCATCCCTGGTACAGGCAGTGAGCAAAGTCCCTTTGAAATAGCCCTTCATAAAAGTACCATCAACTGTTAGGACAGAAATACAGTGATCCCAAGCTTCCCTCCATGCAGACAATGACGTGAACATGTACTTGAAAACAGAATCAGCATGACGAACAAGAGTTATGACAGACTGTGGATTAGCTTTTCCAATAACATGGCACATGGAAGGTAATAATTGATATGAATCTTCATCGGATCCAAAGAGAAGCTTCATTGAATGTCACTTAACTGCTAAAGCTTTACGGTAAGACAAAGAGATGCCATATTCTCTACGGATGTCGTCAATTATGTCATTTGGCGGATAGAGTTTCTTAGAAGCATTGGAGTAACGATGAATAACCATGCTTGCAACAATGTCATAAGTGGCCTGCTTGTGATCACCCTCTCTGAAATCCACTGAACAAGCATGAATTGAATCAAATCTGAAAAAGAAGAAGTGAAA
The DNA here is from genome assembly GCA_945859875.1 of Cuscuta europaea. Taxonomy (NCBI): domain Eukaryota; kingdom Viridiplantae; phylum Streptophyta; class Magnoliopsida; order Solanales; family Convolvulaceae; genus Cuscuta; species Cuscuta europaea. The sequence goes on from CAMAPE010000045.1 coordinate 8,960,358, forward strand.
ATTAAAGTTAATGTAACTGATAATTACAACTATAAATAAATAAATAAATAAAAATGTTAAAGTTGCAAATGAACCTGCGAATCTGAAAGAAGTCCACATCAGGAAGGCGAACACCACGAACAGCCCACTCACATTTCTCATCAGGACAAAAAACATGTAAACTTTATTTTCTTGAAGTTTTAGTCACATAGTGAAAGTTGTTCTCAATGGCATACAACTTCAAGTGATATATAAGATCATGTTTATTCTTGTATATAGTGTACAATGCTATAGTTGTAGGATCAGTGTGTGTATAAAGTTTATCATCCTTATGAACACTAGTTGACAAAAAAGAATCAACTAAAGAAGAAGAGGGAAGACTTGGTGAATCAAATGATATACTTTCTGAAGGTATTGAATAGAAGTATTATGAGAAGTATGACATTTTGAAGGAACTTGATTTGCAATGAACTCAACACAAATTGGAAACTGGAAAAAAGCTGGATGTAAGGTTTTGAAAGTTAGATAAAAAGTAAGGCTTGTATCATCATCTATAAAAACAGGGGGTGGACATGACTCAACAATGTAAGATATCCTAAAATCTTTATCGATTCTTCCTTTGAAAATATTATGTATCAAATTATCACAGAAATCACTATAGGAAGAACCAAACAAAACAAAAACACCAATCGTGTGTTTATTATGAAACACATTATCAGAATTCCAGTATCCATCAACTTTAACCATGACAAGAATATTATTATCCATGACTGTGACACTTGGAAATTCAACAAATGACATGAATTTAAAACAGTGTCATGAATTATCTACAATGTCAAACCAAAGATAGATCCAGAAGAGTAAAGCGTATGTAATAAGAAACATGAAAAGAGGGAAAAAATAATGAACATTAAAGAAGATTAGAGACAGGAAAAACGATAATGATGATAAAGCATTCATAATAATTCCAGCTCTCATAATCATAGAACCACAATAAAACTTCATACGACTATCAACAAGTAAACACCAATGAAAACAATTCTAATACACAATCATCATACATTTCAAGAATATAAAATTAATTACCTGAAATTTAAAACGAAGATGAAGGCGAAGATGATTGTCGCAAACAACAAGCGAACGGTAAAACTATGTGATCGTAGCAACTAATAGGTGAGCAATAGCAGTTGAATATCACAGCAGTTGATCGATGGCAGGTGAATATTGCAGCAGTTCATCGATCGCAACAGAGCAACAGATGATTCGAAGGTGAGATGAAGATCATCTAATTAGAAGGCGAAGCATAACGAGAGAAGAAAATAACGCGAAAGAAAATAATGGCTTTCTGTAGCTTCTGTATTAGTTTAAGAAACAGAGGCAATTTTGGAAACTTCTTAAAATTAGGTCCTATTTAGGAGTAAAATAAAAATCAAGCTCTTATTTAATTACATACTATAAGTTAAGCTCCTATTTAACACCATTTTTCTATTTTATACGGTGACCGTAGGCTCGTCCTAGCACATTGACAAAGACAATTATCTTCCACAGCTTTGGGTGTTACGTGCACAACTTATAAAATATTGAATATCATCTTAAACTTACATTAGTGATCTATTAGCCCTCACGATGCTAATTAAAACACGTATAATATAAGTTTGAGGATAGTTAAATATATCTGACACGTGCAAGGTTTTAACGTCTAAATGTCACCTCAATCTTTCTTTTAATATGAGCAATTCAAAGATGACACCCCATCCCTGAGGGCCCTCCAACCCGACCGGACGGTACGTTGGGAGAATGTAAATTAGACTATAATTCCAATCTGACAGATAGAGAGTGAGGCTCTGTCTCCGGTACTTGCAGAGACCCTATGCATTTTTAGCATAGTAACCCCTCATCGCAGTTGCCGGAATTCGAACCCGGGACCTAACCCTTGTGACACTCCCTTGCTACCAGTTGAGCTACGCCCACCGGTAATATGAGCAATTCAACGCGTGAAATCAAAAGTTACGTGTTTGGTGAAAAAACTGACTGATAAGTCTGATAAGCTGAAAAGGGAGCTACCAAACGGACTCCGAGTTGGAAGATACAAATTAAATTTACAAGATAAAGTTTTACATAGAGATTAAAAGTATTATTAAATTTATGGTGAATAAGAGTATGATCAATGTTTGTGACCTAGATATGATTAGTAATGTTATGTTTGTGTATATATTTTATACATACATATTAACATGCATGAATGATGGAGTTGTCACATTTAATAACATGTTATACCTACTCATTTGATAAATATTACTACGTATTAAATACTATGTAATAAAAAAATTAAGCTTCATTATCTGCAAAATATATAATTTTCATCTTAATCTACAATTATTAACTTTCTTCATATGCGTTGTTCAAGTTAAAAGTACGTATATCTCTTAGAAAGCTAAAATTAAAAAGCAAAAAATGAAAAAAAAAATATTCGACGAATCTAGATACTCTATATGGTCGTTCTAGCGCTCTAGGGGGCAACTAAGCGTCCTAGGCGGCTGATCAATTCACATAGACATCAAATCAATTAGTTGAGGCACCTAAAATAAAATCAGGGCGTCCTATCCGGCTACCGTCTAGCATATAGGCGGGGACTAGTCGATCGAGTGCGTAGAACGACTTTTAGAACAGTAATAAGAGTCCAATAAGCTCCCCTAACTATGCCGCGCACGTATTTCCAATAGAATTGAAATTTAATAGATAGTTATTACTAAAAGTTTTACATAAGAACCTAGCTACAAAAAGGTAAAACATTATTCATGAAAAAATGTTGTCATATCTATCCCTTTAATGTATAACAAGAATCATATTGCCATATAAAATATTTCATGAATACCTACAAACTCCAACTACAAATATATTAGCTTTTCTTTACTATCACAAACAAATTAGATATTTCGATCTAAAGCTAATGTATGTAGAGCTGATAATCTCGTCCCTCAAACAAGTTCTCATTCAACTTTGTGGTGGTGGATTTCATATATATTCAGTATCAACTTTACGATTTGATTAGACTTTTAACTTAATTTCCAAATTTCTAAACATTAAAAATCACGAAATAATTTCAAAATAATAGTAAAAACATTTTGGAATTTCAAAATAAGACTAACATATTTTAATTATCTAAATGGAAGAAGTTAAATTACTCTCAAATTTGAAAAATAATACTTTTTATCATATACTATCGTATAAAGTTGCCAAAAGATTACACTAATTACTTATATTTGTACAATAAAAACATTATAGGCCGTTTTAAAATTTACAAACGTTAGGGGATCTTATTAGAACGGTGAGAATGTACACTATAAGAATGAATAATTTGCCTGGGCGTTCATTTTGGGAGTGTGATGATGAATATATATTACTCCGTATAATAGTAATGTACATAAAATATTGGTGTTATAACACTACAAAAAAAACGGGATTGGTACGGAATTTGGAACGGACTTACTGATTATTCGTGCGAAATAGCTCGTGTCAAAGTGTTTTTGGCACGGATTTGGCATTTCCCTGCCAAAATCCCTGTCAATCTGGTGATTTTTTTTGTAGTGTAATTAGACTTTAGCGGGCCATCCAGACATGGAGAGCCGATACCACAAAATCATGAATAGTTTGCATGGTGATATACCAATAAGGGATGGACTGGGCCGGGCCGGCCCGGCCCGGAACCGGCCCGGAACCGCTACTGTTTGGGCCCGGACCGGACCGGGACCGGTTGGCCGGTTCCGGACTTTTAGCCCGTTTGGGCGGGTCGGGCGGGCCGGGCTCGAGCCCAGTTTTGGGCGAACCGGCCCGGGTGGTTCGGGCCGGGCCCGGGTGGTTCGGGCCGGGCCCGGGTGGTTCGGGCCGGGCCCGGGTCATTTTTTTTCAATTTTTTTTCTTTTCCTAGGGTAGGGCTGGGTGTTTTAGGGAGGTTTGGGGGTGGGGGTGAGGGGGGGGTCGGGGGATAACAAGAAAGCAAAAAAAAATAGACATTGACCCGGCCCCGGCCCGGCCCGGTTAGGCCCGGACCCGGTATCAACCCGGGCCGGTTCCGGGCCCAACATTTTGCAAAAAAAAAGCCCGCCCGGGCCCGGCCCGGAACCGGACCGGCCCGGGTCCATCCCTATTAATACCATATGTCCATATACGAGTATACCAGCATTTATCATTCTGTCATTTTCAACATTTCGTCATGAATGTGTTTTTGAGTATTTAATTTTATTTTGAGTATTCTGTGTTTTCAACATTCTCGTTTGTCTATCACGTAAAAAACATTGTTTTAGTAGATACTATTAACTTTTACATTTTTTGAAACTACTTTTCTGAAACTTTATTAACTTTTACTATTAGTCACTTTAAAAATAACTTTTTAAAGCAGAATCAATCACAAGCACTCTCATAAATTACGTAAACAACTTCTACTTAAGTTACGCATTTAAAAGCTAAAAGTTGAAAGCAGGTGGGAAAGTTCTCTAAATTGCTTTTCATTTTTCTATTACGCAAAAAGTACATATTTTATCACACTATCATTTTTTCTTTTTCAAAAGTAATTTTTTTCTCAAACAATACCAACTTTTATTATTAAACACTTTCTCTAAAATCACTTAAAAATCATTTAAAAATCATTTTTAAAATAAAAGCAATAGCAATTAGCAAACACTTCCTTGAGAATCCATGTCTTACCGTCTCTAAAATCACTTTAATCTTTGAGATACATATATGAGTAAAAATTAGAGAAATTTATCATGGATATTACTAAAAGATTATGTAGTATCCATTATATGATTAGTTTAATATTTATCCTAATATATGACCTCACATGATGACTCCATTCACGTGGGTGGTTATTTTCCCAATAGTCCCCTCCTATTCAACCGTGCACCCATGTTTGGCTTTATATGTTTGGTCATACGGAATTACGGAAGATATAAAAACACACATGATCATATTTTGGAAAAACTCACATGTTTTAGTATTATTGAGGTATTTTTCCCTAAAAATTAGTGTTAAAAGTTGGACTAATGTGAAAACAGTGGAAATTTCGCACTTTAATATGGAGTGTCTACCTTGGCGCTACATTTTAGAACCTGGCGGATCAACGGTCAAATATGTTCTCATACATGCAAATATAATACTTCGCACAATTTGTTTCACCCCCTACAAAAATATTTTATTGTTGTTCATCCATGTAACTTTACTAATTTTCTTTTCAATCTCTCACCAGGCCAATCTTAAAAATAATCATGACTAATGGCCTAATGCAATATCTGATTTCACTACAAAAAAAAATTACGGAATTGGCACGAAATTTAGCACGGATTTACCGATTTTTCGTGCCAAATAGCTCGTGTCAAAGTGTTTTTGGCACGGAATTGACGTATCCCTGTCAAAATCCTTGTCAATCCCATGTTTTTTTGTAGTGTTTTCTTTGTCATATCACTTTAAAGATACATAATCGCAATTAATATCTATTCATAAAAACATATATGAATAATTAGTTACGAAGTATGGAGTATTATTTAGTTTCACTTTGTTTTAACTTCAATACTAGTCTCCAAAAAGTAATAAAACTGTGAGGTTGAAAAGTGAAATATTATCAAAAAAAACTAAAGAGTGCTATATTTACAGGGATTAAAAAGACATTTAAACCAAAAGCTATTATTCATAAGATATCAAGAGAGTTGTTCCCCACGCAAGAGGTACTAAATTAACCGTATTCCGAATTCAATGGTTTTAATAAATTACTCTTAAACATGAAGTTTATTATAGTGCATTAATTTGTAACATAGTGTCTACCGTGTTGGATATTGAATAAGGAATATGAGGTTATATATATTGTTTGAATGTGTATGTGGGGAGTAAGGATTTTATGGGGGTTCCATACTTCCATACAAGAACCCCATAACACAATCTTGCCATAGAACCGCAAGCCAATGACCTGCCATTTTGCAGTGATTGTCTATTGTTGTTGTTTTTGTTGTCATAGATATTGTTGTTAGAACAAGGTGACACGTAAAACTAGCAACGTCTCAATAAGCCTCTGACCCGAGGACTATACCGACTGGGCCCGATATTGCATTGGCCTTGCTAATGATCGTGTAGAACACCGGGTGGGTCGGGGGAAATTATGAATACTAATGTAACTAGCACAAATAAACGAAGAAAACTGGGCATTTACCCGCTTTAATCTGCGCTACCTGATACAACAGTTAGACATAATCGCAGAACACCATTCAGAAATTATAACATGCCCAGCTTCTCGAAACACTTGAAAAGGAGACTTGATCACTTGAACCACTGCCTTCGGACTAATCTAAATTCTAAACACCTCAAGTTTCACTAGCTACAAGCCTAAAAGACATGAAAAGACTCCGACCATTCCCCCCAACCACGTAGATATGGTAAGAAAGTGCATGTGCTCTATAGCTATCATTTACCGCATTTATTATGTTTATCGAGAAAAATATTTAACGGTATTTTACTTTTTTAAAATAAATGTGTTTATTGTTTAGATAGTATATAACGGTATCATTTACCGGAAACAGTCTCTCTGTGCTTTAGTATAGGGGTAAGACTGCGTACATCCGACCCCCCCTTACCCCATCGTAGGTGGGAGCCTTTGCGGCACTGGGGTAAATGAAAATGAAATAGTATATAACAAATGTGCTCGAGCAGTTTAAAGCTTTATTTTTCAGTTTTAATCTTTTAGCTTAAAAACAACCATTTGCTAAAAAACATGCTATATTTTTCTAAGCAATCCGCAGTCCATGTTCGTGGCCTTGACGGATACAATTATTGTTGTGAAAGAGAAATTAGATTATCCAAATTCCAAAGCATGATTAGCAAGCAAGGCCTCAAGGGGGCGATCCTGTTTGGTAAGATATTTTAAACGATATTACAAAGGCAGCGAAAGAGAAACTTATACTGTTCAGAATGAGCAAATTTATCAAGCCACTTGGCTGAAATGAGTGAAAGTTCAATTTTCCGAAAGAAAACGCATTTGATGACATCAAATTCAGCCAAATAAGCCAATACCTATTCATTTAGTATTCAAGACTACAAAAATATATTGATGATGCCAAATAGGTCTTATACTAACAGCAATAAAGTGTAGGAAAAGTAGTACTTGTATAAGAAAAAATATGATGTTGAATGGAATACAATGTCCAAAATAAATTTAAAAAATAAAACCTTTCAAGTGGGTGGGGCGAAATGGGAAACGCATGTAAGTTGCACAAAATGTGTTATACACATACATGTAAAATTATGAATGATAATTTAGTACCAGGCCTGGTAGTAGTAGCGAGAGAAAAAATTAGGAAGTGTTGGCTGTTAGATTCTCCAAACGCCCAATGTTTTCTTCAAACAATTCCAGTTCATTCATCAAGGCTGTCAGCTTAGATGCATTTTCCTCATGAATGTTGGGAGGAACTTTCTCTTTATAACCCAAGGTACTCATTTTCTTGGACAGGTTGTCATGTTGCCTGCCACAATATATAATCACACTATTATCATTAAATGATCAAACAATAAACTTATTTGTAGACAAATTAGTTAAAATAATGTGAGTTAACCTCTTGGTTTCCTCCATCTTTTTCTTTAGTCTCTCAAGCTCAGCCTCTGGATTACTGGTGGAGGAAGATGATTTTTCTTCCAGAAGAACAGTTAGGGAGTCATCCACAACTTCTGTAAACCATCCAGTTGGAGCCTCATCAATATCACATGAGACCTGCGTGTGTGGGGGGGGGGGGGTCCAGGACTCCAGGTTAGGACTTAGGAGAACCATAACAGGCAACATAGTATATAAAGATTCAAAGAGCAGAATGAATAACATATAACAAATACCTTCAGTGATGACAAACTAGCGAGTGTAGAGATCTCCAACTCATGCCTTTTTATTACTTCTGCAATTTCAGATGTCCGACATAGCACAAATGCTGCTCGCCTGGAGGTTCACAACCATAAGTGTCATTATAACAATACTTTCAATAGGAACATACTTTATTAAGAGGGAAACAACGGAAATGAGAGTGCCGGGGCTTAATAATAAGAGTTTCCCAAATAGGTATGGTATATATTACAAGAATTGACTCAAATGCCAAAAATAGAACAAATGACCACTTTACCTTTCAAATCTTTCCTTGGGAGGCAACAATGCTCTCTTCGACCGCAGTCCTTTTACTACAGCTGTTACCTTTTCCATCTCCTCTTCAACATCATCATTTGTCCAGCTCTGCAATAAAAAGTCCTTAAATATCTACATATATGTCTCATGAGGATGAGATGGCATAGCAGAACTACAGCATTTATTGTACTAGTCATACTACTAGTAAGGAACTGTCAATTTTTAAAATGTGTTCCAGCGGAAGGACTAAACTGCAGTACTGTAACTAACCAATATATGTACTGATTGAAAAATAAGAGCAGATTGGCAGCATTAGGATTTTATCAAAATAAACTGAATTGCACATCCAGGTACCATATATTTGAAGCTATTAACAATTTGTTTTGTTTAATTCAAGACAACATTGAGTCAACTAATGTAAAATAATTTCTGTGCATCACCATATGTTTGCATATATTTATGGTGTCTAATACTATTAGGCAATTAAATCATCGGAATCATAAATTAGCATACGATAAAGTGTCAATGATCTCACCTCAACAGTGGAAGGATATTCACTAATTACGATGGATTCTTTCTTGGAACAATCTATCCTAGCCGGAAGGCGCTGCCATAGTTCCTCTGTAACAAAAGGCATAAACGGGTGGAGTAACCGCAGCCCATAATCTAAACACAACCACAACACATCTTGTGCAGATCTTCTTGCAGGTGCAAATGACGGGTCTTCAAAAGAAAAATATGGCTTAATAACTTCAATAAAGACGTCACATAATTGGAATTGCCACCACGAATACACTGCTGTTGCTGCTTCTGAGAATTCAGAAGATTCTAGAGCTGAAACAGTCTTCAATATGGTCTTGTTTAGGGCTGAGAGTATCCATTGGCAGCTAAATGGTATGGTCTGTGGGACCACATCGGCCGGAGGAAGGTAATCTTCTCCAAGTTTGCTCATGGCAAAGCGAATTGCATTCCACAGTTTGTTACACCATTGACGATACCCAACCACCCTCTGAATATCCAAATTGATTCTATCTGACTGGAAAAAGATAGATAAGAAATAGACTACAGTTAGAAAATTAGAGAGAGAATTCCATGATCTAAGCAACTAGGGGAGTCACACATACAGACCTGAGAAGTGTATGAAATGAGGGCAAAGCGAAGAGCGTCTGCACCACATTCCGGGATACCATTCGGAAAATCCTTCTTCTGACCTTCTTTAGCAGTTTCCACCTCTGATGGATCTAAGTTTCCTTCCTCAAGTCTCTTGTGAAGATCTTTAAGAGTTATACCATTAATGACCTCAAGAGGATCAATCACATTTCCAAGCGTTTTGGACATCTTACGCCCATGGGCATCCCGAACCATTGGATGCAAATATACCTTCAATAAAATTCACAAGTCAACTTCTTGTAACTTGCTAATACACACAAAGTACATTCATAGGGAAAAAAGAACATTGCCCTTAAAATGGAACATGGTTCAAAAGTTCAGCAATAAAACAGAGTATTCATTAAAGATAAAACCTTTACCTTGGTAAAAGGTACATCACCTCCCAGCTTGATTCCCAACATTACCATACGAGCCACCCAGAAAAATAGAATATCATGACCAGTTTCAAGAACAGAAGTTGGATAAAATGTCTTTAAATCTTGAGTATCCTCTGGCCATCCTAATACAGAGAGTGGGAAAAGACCAGATGAAAACCAGGTATCAAGTACATCAGAATCTTGAGAAATCTCAAACATGGGGCCAAATTTCTTGTGAGCCAACTCTCTGGCCTCAGATTCATTTCTAGCAACCACCCAGCGGTCATCATAGGCACCAAACCCATGTTGCTCATCATCACCCTCTAACGTCACATACCATGCAGGAATGCGATGACCCCACCAAAGCTGCCTTGAAATGCACCAGTCACGGATATTATCAAGCCATCTGCAATATTTAAAATGAAAAAAACTTTAGCTTACAGCTTACTGGTTTATTAAAGAAATGAAAGCTAGTAAATCCAAGAAAGAAAAATACGCAATATCATTTTTTGAATTCTTTTTCTTGTGCGAAATGGATCGCATATGAGAAACTTAGACACAGAACCGCAGGCTTGGGATCAAATAAAAACAAGTCTTCCCATAAAAATGAGAATAAATGTGTTTTTCATTATTGAAAATTGGATAGATTACATTAGTTTTTTGTCAAAAAACGTCATGGCAAAATTGTATATGTCCAAAACTTTAATGTGCAACGTTTAATGTGTACTTGTTGAGGTGCAAGAAAAAAACCCTGTTCAGAAATTCACCTTTTCCATTCCGCAACGTATTGCTTAGGGATTATCTCAATTTTACTGTTATTTTCATCCACAACAGCAGCAAGTGCCTGCTTTGCCATATCTTTACAGTCAACAAACCACTGAGGTTTTACTACAGGCTCCACAACATCGTTACTTCTTGAACAAACGCCAAGGCGCATTTCATTAGGTATAGAATCTCTATAGAGTCCCTATATAGCAGCAAAACACAGAACAGCATATTCAGATACGGCCACAATCAATCGTACAAATAAATACAATGAATTCAATAGCAGAGCATGGATTATTAAATGTCATCTCCCACTTTTAGGTAATCTGGAAGTGTGTATTAGAAGGCGATAATACCTCTGCCTTTAATGCTTCAGTCACAGCTGTACGTGCTTTAAAACGAGGCATCCCTTCAAACCGTGGACCACCATTGCTATTTATTTTGCCATCATCAGTCAAAATGTTAATTCGCTCAAGATTGTGACGTCTACCCACCTCAAAATCATTTGGATCGTGTGCTGGAGTTATCTACATAGACATTACCAGCAAATCTATCAAAATTGAAATCTAAAGTGGATGTGAGACGATCATTTCAGTTGTGTAAGTTAAAGAGAGCAAACAAGACATACCTTAACAGCACCAGTCCCAAAGTTCATATCTACAAGTTGTTCATCACAAACTATTGGAAGCCTTCTTCCATTAAATGGATGAATAGCATACTTTCCATGAAGATGGGTGTATCTTTTGTCTTCAGGATGTATAGCAATTGCAGTATCACCAAGCATCGTTTCAATCCGAGTTGTGGCAACAACAATCTCACCAAGACCATCTTCTAGAGGATAAGCAAATGAAGTAAGAACTCCAAACTCCACAGGCTCGTCATATGTAGGAACCTTGAGCAACATTCTCTCTTTCACATCTATATAATCAACCTACAAATACAAATAAACTTCAAATTCTATTTTAGATACTATATATGTGAATAACTAGCTAAGGCTCAGGAGGAAGGACTCACTTCAAGGTCAGATATTGCTGTCCGCAAAACACAATCCCAGTGTACCATACGTGGAGCCCTTTTCAGAAACACAAATTGTTAATAAATTTCACCTATCGACCCGTACCCCTTACCCCTATCCCTACCCCCACCCCTACCTGTGGCCCATACCCTATTCCTACGCGTATGGGGTAGGGGTACAGGGCCACAGGTAGGGGGGGTCAGGGTAGGTTAGGGGTACGGGGGACGGGTAAGGGATATAGGGGTAGGGGTAGGCCAACCCTACCCACCCGTTAACCCCTACCCCTACCCCACTAAGAAAAAATTGAAAAATGAAATCAGATGAGCTAAAAAATAACTATAGAAAAAGGTAACGAGATTGTTAAGTTTTACGAACAATTACATGAATATCTATAAAAGGACGTGCACTGATTTACTTTTAATAATCTAAATGCTACTGTAGGTCACTACTCCCTAGAGAAGTTGTACACACGCAGAAAAAATGTTAGGGACCCGGTAGAATAAGAGTAAATAAGAAATGTAATAGATAGAGTAGTATAAATAGAAGGGGAGTGGGCAATAAAGAGTAGGCTGGTTTAGACTTGTCTTGGGAAGACTGAGACTAATAATCTCTTTCTTTGGGAGCTTCGGCTTTTGGGGGCTTCGGCCAGTATATTGTTTTACCGTTAAAAAAGATTCTGGAGTTCTTGATACTATTTCCTTACTTTCTCTTTGATATTTGCTGGGATTTCTGGAGGATTCTAACATTGGTATCAGAGAAAACGATCTTGTTACCTGTAGTCCTGTACAGGAACGATGGAAGATTGGGGGCTGTTTTGGGAAAAAATGCGCGAAGATACCAGGCGTTTGTGCGAAAGGATACGCAAAATAAGCCCGCAAAGAAACAATCAGCACTCGCAGAAAGAGTCGCGAACTAATTCGCACTCGCAGGAGTTGCAGAAAGAGTCGCGAACTGTTTCGCACTCGCGAAAGAAGCCGCGCGAAGAAGTGGGGAAGCTCGCGGAAAAGGATAAGCGAGGAAATATGGAGAAAGAGAAACGCTCAACCCTAGAAAAGGAAAAGCGCTCAAACATGGAGAAGGAGAAGAGCTCAAAACCAGAGAAAGAGAAGTCCTCAAACCTGGAGAAGGGGAAGCCCAAGCTGCGACAAAAATGTCGTAGGCGAGGACGGTCAAGGACTGTGCGTCGCTGCTTGAATTCGAAAAGAAAATACCCTTCTCAGTCACAAGATACTTCTTCCGGTCCTCTGGTTTTGACTAGAGCAGACAAGTCCAGTTCGAAATCTTTATTTGAATTTCCAGAGTCGCAGCAGAATTTGGTTATTCAGCAGCACACCTATGGAGAAGAGGAATTCAGTGATAAACTATCAGTTAATCTTGAACCTGAAGATGGAACAGTTGTTGGATTCTCCAGAAGTAAGATGTTTTCCAAATACGATCTTGACCAGTCAGACCTTGAAACCAATAGGTTCAAGCTTCTTCAGGTATGCGATATTTCTTCTCATCTTGCACAGAAGAGGAACTGGCCAAATGTCTGCAAGACTGATATGATGTATCGCCATTCATCAAACTTTGTGTTGGAAGGATTGAACATCGTTTCTATTGTTGATTTGGTTCTCCAACCATGTCCACTGGGAACTTCTGAAACTGGGTTACTTAAAATCGAGGACATAATTTTAGGGAATTCATGCTTGGAACGAAAGAGATCTAGTCCAGTGGTTCTTAAGGATCGGGTTCATCTTTTTTCTTGGGAATCATATGCCATTATTCAAATTGGGGTAGTGATTTCACATGGAGGTCCTCTAAATTGGAGGGAGGGTGTGAGCAGAGGAAGGCTTGCTATTGCTGACAAAGGGGCTGAAATAGCAGTACCTAATCAGAAATTGATTGCTGAGAAGCATCTTATCACCATGTTTCAAGCAATTTTGAAACCCAGAATTGAAGAGGGACTTTCTAACCATTATAATTCAAGGGATCATCAATACTATTCCCCAGTTGTTTCCTTTGTTCTTGTGAATCTGAAGGGAAGGGATCCAAGTACCCTTGATTCCTCTACCAATTTGTGGGTTGGTTTTTTAACAGGAGCACTCAGAATTTCAGATTCTTTAAATGAGAAAACAGTGGAAAATTTTGTGGAACAACATAATGAAGCAAATGAAAAGGTGAAATTAGAACAGGGTTGGAAAATGGCCATGTCGTATAATGGTGATAGATCTGTCTACGTGCAAGAAAACCAATTTTGGAACTTTTACATGGGAGATGAGCTTTCATGTTCTTTAGTTATGAGAACTGCAGCTAGAATTATGCATCTCATTACTTGCTTGCTAAAACCTTTGAGGTTTTCCTTGTCAAATGAGGTAAGTAAAGAATTAAAAGAGGAAGAAGTTGAAAGGTACGTAAAGGAGCTTGCATCCAATACAGTATTAGTTTCAGAGACTGGAAAATATGAGGAGCTGCAGAAAAGTGAAGAAATATTTTTTACTATCAAGTGCTGGAAAGAGACTGAATTGAATGAATCTTCACTGCTGATTTCTTCGGCTACTGAAAGTTCTGAGATCTTAAAAGATCTCGTACGAAAGTCCCTAGTCCATCAACCAGTCAAGTATTGGGAAGGGAGAGGTGCAAGGATGAAGAGGAAGCAGAAGATCTTGGCTGCTTCCTATCGCCCACCTTGAGGGCAAGGTGGATGTTTAGGGGGGGAGATATGTTAGGGACCCGGTAGAATAAGAGTAAATAAGAAATGTAATAGATAGAGTAGTATAAATAGAAGGGGAGTGGGCAATAAAGAGTAGGCTGTTTTAGACTTGTCTTGGGACTTGGGAAGACTGAGACTAATAATCTCTTTCATTGGGAGCTTCGGCTTTTGGGGGCTTCGGCCAGTATATTGTTTTACCGTTAATAAAGATTCTGGAGTTCTTGATACTATTTCCTTACTTTCTCTTTGATATTTGCTGGGATTTCTGGATGATTCTAACAAAAAACCTTTTATGTGATCTTAATACTCCCTCTACCACATACTAAACTTTAGACTAGGTTTAGGCACCCGTAAGAAAAGTGGGTTAAATGGAGTGAGAAAAGAGAATATCTGGCATTACATTGTAGTTGATGTGATGATAGAAACAAAAGTCGAGAGGGCGTACTAGATGGGATGGATAGAGAAAAGGGAGTAAATAATATTTAAATGAAGATAATTCACTCAGATGGGAATAGCAGTAAGTATGAAGTTCATTTTGGGAGAGCCATTTAATTTAAGGAAAAGGTGAAATTATTTTATGGGACTGAGAGACAGGAGTGATATAAATGGCACTATATCTCAACATGCGTCCAGGATAAATGATATTTAAGTTAACATAAAAAAGACAATGGTACAGATAAAAAAACTCTTAACCAACTGTGGTATTGTGATGATCTGATCTAAATATAAGTGCTGATATCAACAGAGAGAAATGTGCATACCTGTAGATGAGGCCTTCATTGGATAGCCTAACGAATGCTTCGGTAACAGCTTTGGATCTTTTTTCATCCATGGTAAAACTCTGCATCAGTGAAGGCAGTTTGGAAATTATGAAGAATGCCTAGGATAATTAATTATACTCCCTCCGTCCCGAAATAATTGTCCTGCTTTCCTTTTCGATCCGTCCCGAAATAATTGTCTCCTTTCCTTATTTGGTAAACAAATCTATACAAAACAGTGTCAAACAGTGCCAAACAGTGTCGCTACAGTGCCAAACAGTGTCGCTATAGTGTGAAGTCAACTTCACTTTCTTAATCTGTGTGAAGGTCAAACCAGGACGATTATTTCGGGACGGAGGTAGTAACTATTACTGTTATTATTGAGCATTACTCCCTTCATCCTATAACTTTCTTCCCACTTACCTTTTTAGGATGTCCTAAAGTTTTCTTCACATTTCCTTCTAAGGAAATGGTACATCTTGAGTTAGATGAGAGTATGAATATGAAGTTTGAAGAGAGCAAAGTGGAGAGGAGTATATGTGTGGAGGATTGATCCGTTTTTGTTTGTCTCCTTTTTCTCTATTTGACTTTTTTTAATCCCTTTTCTCTATTTATCTTTTCTAACTCTGATTTCATAAGTTGATTCATATTAGCCGACCATATACTCTTTCGGGATTAAGGCTTGGATGTTGATGTTGTTGTTCCTTTTAAGGAATAATTTGTGTGGCTAAACACTCTTTCACCTTTTTCAACCTCAACCACAACCATACAGTTCCATTTTATTAATAAGTGTGTCGATTCAAAGTGGGAAGAATAATTTTGGACAGAGATGGTATTGAATATATTACCTCACGGGACCAGTCAAGAGATGCACCCAACCGTCGAAGTTGCTTCAATATTGTGCCCCCACGTTCTGTTTTCCATTTCCATACCTATAAAAAATTAGGAGTTAGAATAAACAGGGAGATACAAGAGATTCTTTGCAATAAAAAAAGAAACATCAGCTCTTGGTAAATTTTATGGGTCATCCGGAAACAGTCTCTCTATGCTTTAGTATAGGGGTAAGACTGCGTACATCCGACCCCCCCCTTACCCCATCGTAGGTGGGAGCCTTTGCGGCACTGGGGTAATTATAATGATGATAATGATGAGCTCTTAGTAGATTTTATTCTAATACAGAGTGAATAAGTATTGAAAAGAAAAACACGTCAGTTATAAAAAAAAGTACTCAAAGGTGTCGGTGGTTGATTCTTCTTTTGTTGATAAGTTGCATATTAATGACCTTCATGCATTTATATACTCATAATCAAATATATGTGTGCAATAGTCTTTCCATAAAATTCAGAATAAAAACATTGCTAAAAAGGCTTGGAGCCTAGGATAGTTCACACTCACTTCTGAAACAAACTCTTCTCGGCCAATATCATGTCTAGTTAGCTTCCTATCCCGCATAATCCTTTTTTCCACGGCCACCTATATTCATGCAATATGATTCGGAAGACAAATGTTGGAATGCAAATTTCGAATGAGCGTAGGCTGAAATAAGAAGTCAGCATCACACAATATATGCCAGAATACATGCAAAAAGTTCATCTGGTAGATGTTCTCAAAACACATCCCTTAGGGATAATTCACATTATAAAATCACTGACAGGGATAAAGTGCAGTGTTTTAATACACGTCACACAAGCATATAAGCTTGTTCCAATACATGTGCTGTCACAAACCCTACGTATCCACACTAACAACATATTTTCAGGTCCCATTTCATTCAAGACAGCTGCTTCAAGTTTAACCAACATGTGCAAGAATAAGGGATAAGTAGGATAACAAAGGATAAAGATTACCTGCGTTGCAATTCCAGCATGGTCCATTCCCGGAACCCACAAAGTATTATAACCAGACATCCTACGCCAGCGAATAATCATATCCTTTCAATGAAAAAAAAACAGTCAAACAAAGTTGAAATGAAAATTTCTCCGTATATGGTACTCCATAAAATCAAACCTTCACTGTAATTAGCATCTGTATTATTAATGTACCTCGATTGCAGCGGTCAAAGCGTGGCCAATATGTAGTGCACCAGTAACATTGGGTGGTGGCAAAACCTAGAGTCCAGCAAGAGGAAAAAAGTGAGCATTCAATTTCAAAGTGACATTACTTGAAAACCAAGAATCAGTTGTAGTTAACAGGTGTTACGAAGTTTTTTAGAGTGAAAAGTGCACAAAAGCGACGATGTAGGTCTTTGTTTAAACTTTAAAGCGAAGCCTTGCTTTCTCACAAAAAGTGACACTTGCATAAAAACATAGAACTAAAACATAAAAAAGAAACGCTTAAATAGTCATAACAATCATACGCCATAATTCATAAATAAATTGTGTCACGCTACAGTAAATGAGACCCTTTAAATTCTAATTTATTGTTCCAAAAAATTGCAATATAATATGCAATATGCAAGCATTCGGTAAAGAAATTTAATTATGGCTATTACAAAATTTCAGTATCCATTATCCTGGAAAACAGAAGTGGTGTAGTGTGATTGTTTTATAAACAGAAGTGGTGTAAGGATTGTGTATTGTTTTAGTAGCTTCATTGCACAATGTGGGGTAAGCGGTAAGCCTCAGGAGTCAGTTCAAATGCTAATTATATATGGAAATTACAAATAATATGAAAAAAATTCAAATAAGAAGAAAAATTCATTAAACTTGAACAAATTCCATAGTCAAAACAAAAAATAACAATGTCATAAACCCATGGAAATAGTAAGTGCAAGCATCAGAAAATAGCAAAGATTTCTGAAAGCCAAAGGCTGGTTCTAGAATGTGCTACAGCCAGTTTGGTCAGTCATGCACATTATACCATCTACAGTCAACATGTATTCATGTACTTGATTTCTAACATGAAGTGCAGATTAGCTTGTGCGCCGTGTTTTTTATCCTATATTTAATTTTTAAGAAATTGCCCTTAAAAAGAGTAAAACATATCACTTTTCCCTAAATAGGAGTAAACATTAATTTTCTACCCCTGATACACCTGCTGTCTTACTCTAATTAATTAATATGCTACATAATTAATTGCGCCCCCCTAGTTCCCTTGAATAATTAGGTCAGTCTGTTGGTGGCGGCGGCGACCGAAGCGGAGCTCCGGCGAATGGCGGCGGCAGATTTTCTGAAGGCGACGGAGATCTGGCGGCAGTACCGGCAGCAGCTCTGGCAGCAGTGGTGGCTGGCCCAAATCCCTGCATGGGTATTATTGTCCAAGCTGGAAAACAAATACTCCTATTTGAGGAATTTTGAAATCCTACTCCTATTTTTGCACTTCTCCCATGTTTTACTCTTATTTGGGGAATTATCTCTTAAATTTTCCCAACCTTCGTGTTTTGATATTGAAACTTGGGAAATTTTGTTATCAAACATGGAATTATAATATCTAACTCCGCCATGATATCATTTTTTTGGTATCATGCCTGTCCCAAGCCAGGACAAAGGAGGAGGGTGTTGTGGTAGGCGTGTGACGGCCAACAGTATCACCTAGTCACATCACATGACATGAATCGAAATATGAATATCGCTACAAAAAGTTGGGGACAAGTTGGAGTGATGAGAACATAGAAGCATACAAGGAGGCTAAAAGACAAGCAAAGAAAGTCGTAAGGGAAGCACGAGGGAAAGTGAACAAGGAGTTGTATGAAAAGTTCACCTCTAAGGAAGGAGAACTAGATATTTATAAACTTGCTCGTCTTCGTGATCGCAAGACTCAAGATATTGCAAAAGATAAGTGTGTGAAGGATGTCGATCAGAGGATATTAATGGACGATGGAGAGATAAAAGAGAGGCAGAGGTCATACTTTGATACACTATTCAACGAGAACAAAACGCAAGATATCGGTGATTTGTCCATACCAGATTGTATGGTAAATCGTGATTTTGTAAGAAGGATCCAAACAATGGAAGTTAAAGAAGCTCTGAGGAAGATGGGACGGAAGAAAGCAGTGGGTCCGAATGACATACCGATCGAGGCTTAGAGAAGTTTGGGAGAGAGGGGCGTCGAGTGGTTAACAAGTTTCTTCAACATGATTTGGAGAAACAACAAGATGCCAACGAGTTGGAGGAAGAGTACTCTTATCCCCTTATTTAAGAATAAAGGTGATGTACAAGAATGTGCCAACTATCGAGGGATTAAGCTTATGAGTCACACCATGAAACTTTGGGAGCGAGTGATTGAGCAAAGACTTCGAAGAACTGTGAAGATTTCAAAGAATCAATTCGGTTTTATGCCTGGTCGCTCAACAACTGAGGCCATTCACCTTCTTCGGCAACTTATGGAGAAGTATAGAGACGCTCATAACGATCTGCATTTGGTGTTCATTGACTTAGAAAAGGCATATGAAAGGGTACCTCGAGAAGTTCTTTGGTGAGCCTTAACTAGAAAAGGCATATCACGTAAGTATATCACCATCATCATGGATATGTATGAGGATTGTACTACAAATGTCCGTACTAGTGTAGGCGGGATTGAAGAGTTCCCTATTACTATCGGAGTGCACCAAGGATCGACTCTGATCCCTTTCTTATTTGCCATAGTCATGGATGAACTTACGAAGTCAATTCAAGACAATATATTGCGGTGCATGATGTTTGCTGATGATATTGCATTGATTGATGAGACGCAATCAGGTCTTAAAGCAAAGTTGGAAGTATGGCGACAAACATAGGAGAATAAGGGTTTCAAACTAAGTCGTAGCATGGAGTGCAAGTTTGGTGGAGGTAGAAGCGGCAGTAATAGCGGAATTACTCTGGATGGTAAGGAGATACCGGTCAGCGATATGTTCCGTTACTTGGCTCCATAATTCAGAAGGACAGTGAGTTAAATGGAGATGTATCTCATAGAATTAGAACAGGGTGGATGAAGTGGAAGAGTGCATCAGGATTTCTATGAGATCGAGGTATGTCGACTAGAATAAAGGGTAAATTTTATAGGACAACAATTAGGCCTGCATTATTGTATGGCGTATAGTGTTGGGCGGTGAAACAGTGTCACATTCAAAAGATGAGTGTGGCAGAGATGTGCATGCTGCGTTGGATGTGTGGGCATACTAGGAAGGATCGCGTGAGGAATGAGACAATCAGACAAAGGGTGGGAGTAGCACCTATTGAAGACAAGATGCGGGAGTCACGCCTACGGTGGTTTGGTCATGTGCGTAGAAGACCGAGTGATGCACTTGTCAAACGAGTTGAGATGTGAGGAGAAGAGGCAAGGAAGAGAGGGAGAGGAAGACCCAAATAGACGTGGGTTAGGGGAGTTCAAAGTGATATGCTTCTTCTGGGGTTGGATGAGGGCATGACTTTGGAGAGAGTTAAGTGGAGGGCGGGTATTCGTGTGGAGGAGTGATCTCGTATCATCTTTTCCCTTCATATTTTTTCCTTGTTTTTTATCCTTATATATATAAGCATTATTTGTATCCTTTTTATTTTATCATTTTTATGTATATTCATCTCTTTTTATATTATCTTTTTATCATAGCTTATCTTTTTTATCTTTATTTTCTTTCTTTTCCTTTTGGTGGTGATATCATGTATCGATTCATGTTAGCTGACCCCAATATCTTTTGGGACTAAGGCTTGGATGTTGATGTTGTTGTATTAAGTGGGAAAAAAACATGTAGAAGTGGGGAGAAGGGAAAACACCAAAGGATTGTTCTTCATAACATATTAAGTTGGTCTGAGAAAAACAAAACAGAACTTGTACAGAACCAGAGGGTTATAATGCTTGTACTGAAATCACAACATATAAGTTCTAACGAGTTATTCACAGGAAAAAACAGGAAAACACATTTTCTATCTTGTAGAGAAGAGGAGTTAGAAAAGAATGAAGTTGCAGAAGGGAGGTAATTGCTGCAGAAGATTCAGTGAGGCTTAAACTGAAAAATGGCAGTTTTTTGGAGGGACCAACTTATTTAACTAAACCCTTACAAGACTAATGCTTACGCCTCAATCCTGCATCATTGCATAAGCTCAGGGCATCCATCAGCACAAAAGGCGCAAGCCTCATCATTTCCCACTCTAATTAGCGTAAGCAGTCCACAAATTGCTGAAGCGTGAGTCAAAGTATTTTATTACAGATAAGTAATAACAGTATTTTAATAGATTAGGGCCCTATTAAGGAAGTTATGCTTACTGATTAGAAGAATGCAATATCCAGCTATTGTGACTAAAGCATGTTTCCCTCATGGATATGCAACACTATTTCGACTTGCATACAAACCCCCTTGCCAACGACTGTTTCGCGGAATTAGTTCTTAGGTTCTCCGAGATGCAATTGCATTGCCCAAGTAAAGGCATTGATTGTCATGTTACATTGTGTACGGTTATCCCTGTTTAATCTAATTAATCTTTTACTCTAAGATCATACGATGGCACATGAAGCATACAATACCCACTCTATGCATTTAGGCCTGGAGGTTTCTTTTGTTCTGTTACAATAGAAATAATGGATGTTCACTATTTTTTGTCGTGTCTAGGACTTGATAACTGAAAAAAAAATCTTTTCTTTTATTTAAAGATCATGAATCAGTTGCTTTGATGCATAATTGCTCTTTAAAATTATGCAGCACAACGAAGGCATCAATGTTAATTTACAATACAATCATGTAGTTGGCTAGTTCCTACAGAGGTGACAACCAAAGGCAACCCAGGATTTCCACTCATGTTCAGCTCGTGAGAACACAAATAGAAAAAAGTTGAACTTGAGTAATTCACAAGTATAGAAGAAGAAAATCAGAAAAGACCAAGGTAGAAATGTAGAATACAAAGACTTGAAGAGTTTAAGGTTTACTGTTTACATAGAGATGCCACACTTCTTGAGGTTGACAGATTATGCCCTGGGTGAGTCCTTTTTCCTTGAAGATCGTGATATGAATCCTACGGCTATGTTTTAAAAATGACTCGCTTTTGTGATGTGAGAAAAACAAAAGTGCACGCTTCACAAAAGCAAAGTCCTTATGAGCCGGCCACTCATTCTAGTTGCTTAAGTGTGCTTTATAGGGCTTTTAACAAGTTTGGGTTGTTTCACTTCTTTGGAGCAATTCATCAAGATAATTAGGAAAACTTACAATCACAAAAGGTGGTTTGCAGCTTGCAGAATCAGCCTCAAAGAATTTTGAATGTTCCCACCAACCATACCACCTAAGGCAAAAAAAACTTACTTTAAGGGTTGGCTGGGTTGCAAAGCAAACTTATGAAAGAATGATAAGAGAAAAGTATAACAGTATGAAAGTGAAATCCATTATTAAACCTGCAATAAAGACAATAGTAGGACACTCACGATTTCTCGACAGCACTAGGATTGTATGCCTTTGCCATTTGAGTAGAAAGCCTTTTCTTGTTCCCCAAGGGTGTTTCTGGATCAACAAAATCCTCCGGGTTCTCATCTACACCTTCTCTTTTTGAGCTTTTCTTCTTAGATGTCTTGGGAGCAGTGGCAGCCTGTTGCGCCTTCAGCACAAATCAAGAATCATATAAAAGAGTTCCGGCAATAATAACATGATAAATCTTAAGAATTGCAACTATAGTACCACATTAAAGCTTAAGGATTACTATATTGTCTTCAATATTGACATCAAGGACTGGAACAGATAAGTTTTACCTGCAACTTAGCTGCTTCTGCCTTTTGTGCTGCCTTGAGTTTTTTCAGTTCTTTTTCTTTAGCCTGAGATGGGGGAAATGACAATTACTATTATTAGAGCAGAGGCGCGCCACATGAAAGAGACAAATTTAACTTCATAACCCGAGGACATAAAATTTTAAAGTTTAAATTCAGAATTCCCAGCATATCCCAACTCAGAAATGACATTATGTCGGCTCCCGATGACAGAAACTCAATAGTACTATTAGGAAGCACAGTAAGCGAAAAATGTGGGGATTAAAGAAGGGAATGAGCATAATGTAAAATCATGGGTGCTTAAACCTTTTCCTCTTTCTTCTTCTTCTTTTCTAGCTCTTCGGGAGTCATGGTTTCCCTCCCGGTGCAGTATGAAGCGCTTAATCGCCAAGGCTTGGGAGGAACCGCGTTGAAGAGACTCCAATACGAGTACAAAACAGCCGGGATGCGTCTGCTCGCCGTCGGATTGTGGTGTGGAGCGGCCGGTCCTGGAAAAATAGAGACCCTCTTACCAGCAAAAATTGGACCTTTCTTTACAAGACAATGCAAAATACAACATAAATATAATAATAATGGTAATAGTAATAAATTAACCAAAGTTCCGCTAAATTCCAGTTAATATTAAACATAATACTGCCTCTTTTCCCATTTTAACTTCCAAATGCTTTTGGCACAAAGTTTAAGATAGTGGATATTGTGTGGTGGAGAGTTGTGCAGAGGAGAGAGAAATGTGTAAGAAATGTTGTGAACCACAAATTCTTTACCAAAAGGGGAAAGTGGAAGTTTTAATTGGAACGGACGAAAAAGGAAAGTTGGAATTTTATTTAGGAACGGAGGGAGTAGCAAAAACAAATGTATTTACTAATAAAATACGTTTCATGAAAAAATAGATTAAATTTCACCAGTAATAAATAATGAGACTAATAACATATTTATAGTTTATTTAATTCATCAAACAATTACACAAGATAAAAAATAACAACCTCAATAATTAATTTGTTAAATTTCATACGGAATAATAGATTATCAGGCCCGATTCTGGAGGGAGGGCAAGGGGCACATGGCCAGGGTCCATCGTTTCTATGGGGCCCATTTATTTATATGTTATATTAATATTATATATTAAATTATATAAATATAAATTTGTAATACTCCGTATAAATAAATGGGCCCCATTTATTTACATCGAAAGCAAATATTACATCTAACTAGTTTTTTTACCTGTGCGTCGCACGGGATGAAAAGTCATTTTATTTTATTTGATAGTAATTTAATTATTTTACTAAATGAATTCGTAACATTTGCCTTTGAATTTGTATTAAAAAGCACAATTTTATTTAAGATAAAATATATCATTACAAATTGGTAAATACCTCTTTGTACACAATAAGGGAATGTTTGCTTTGTTCCTCTTTTTTAGAATTAATTTTTTAAAAACATAAACACAAAAAAAAACCAACACAATCAAATCCCTTCACACTTGGTCTTTTACCCGTCATCAAGTAAAACTCACAAAATAATTCACAACCCACAGAGTTTGAACAAATTCAAAGAAATAAATTTGTTCTAATTTACATTCATATCAAATTATAGAAAGGAGTGTTTCATGGTCTTCATCCCTTCGTGCTTTTGCTCTCTACCAAATGCAGCTAAAATGAAATCAGCTCCATGCCAATGATTCAGATCGTACTTTCAAGCGTAGTGCATGTAAAATCTTGGCATCCAGTGAAGTTCCCCTGCTAAATACTTCATCTCACATATTCAAAAAGTACAGCTTTATCGGAAGATGATAGACACATGATGATCATGTCAAATACTAAAATCTTTGGACTTTTGGCAGATTTTCCAAGTACCCAAGAGCCAAATTTTCATCTTCCCTGAAATATCAGCAAAATGGTATCAATCTAACTTAATGCACGAAGTATAACACCTAAAGAGTGTCATTGATTACTCATTTAAATTATAGTTTATCTAGTGTTTTGTACATGGTTTATTACTTACACATTAGGTTGCTACAAATATAGATTAGGCTTCTTTATTAACTAACAGGGTAGTCATAATTGTGTGATATTTATCTCATGAGAGCCATTCATAACTAATAATGGGGTGGAGTTTTATTCACCAAAGCTAACGGTTCATAATGCTAAAATAAAACAGTACAGAACTGAGTTGACTCTATAGTCTTAAAATTTCATTTTGGAAGTGGGGAACCTTGAAGTTGTAATGAATCTTAGTAGACTCACTACATAGTTGCTCACACCGTCATCAAAATGATTTGGTGGGATGTGTTTGATAGCAACAGGTGTTACATGCCTAGAAGTTCTAAAGATCGCACCAAAGGAGACTTGTTTGTATAAATAACTATGAGTGGAAGAAAAAGGTTGTAGATAGATAAAGAATCTATGTCAAAATTTTCACTATCAGATTTTCTTTATTGTTTCTGAATTTGTGTCCCTTTTTCAATTAGACTGGTTTTATCTCTTACATATAGTGACTTCTGTAATGTAGATGGTATTATACTCAGGCAGGTACGGAGAACTGGGTGGTCTGAAATCAAAATGTTGAAAAGTGGTGACATGAAGACCAAGTAATCGTACCAGAACCGGATCGGGTTCATCTTTGAAACAAATGCCAAGAACATCACAATGTATATGAAAGCTTCTATACATAAAATGAATATTTGGAGCTTCTATACAAACCTAGAAGAAGATGATTAAACCACTTCATAAGAATATCAGAATTAGGTAAAAATTATCAAACCTGAAAAATATCTTCTTATGACGTGCTCTGAATATAACTTACTGCCTCTTGAGTCTCGAGTTACCGGCATATTTCACCAAAGAGTTGGTAAAGCAAACTTTTATGGATGGATGAATACTCAACGTAACAAACCAAAAAGTTAGTTTTGTTTAATTTTAGTTAAGGTGGTGCAGTGTGTGTTCATTCATATTAGATAGATTGACAACTCCTTTTGATTTTCTAAAGGGGAATTATAGATTATGGAATTGTAGTTTTAACCCATTTGATAAAGATTTTGTAAATCAGAGTCTATTCACATCATATAACTGATTAAATGCTTAGTTTTAATAGGAAGGCTTCTCGGCTTCATAATACACTAATACCTATTTGCTCTCCCTCCCTTTGCAGGAGGATTTTGAGCAGAGCAGCCCAAACCATCAGATGGTAAACCATACAGCTTAGTGCAAATTTGGACTAAATAAACTTCTATAGTCCAGAATACTACTTAGCAAACAACTCAAACAATAAGGTGGTGAAACCATCCAACTTAGTGCAAACCGGGATTAGAAATAAACTATCATAGTCACTAATACTACTTACCGAACAAATTATTAATTTGTTGGTTCTCTTTGTGATTAAAGTATATAACAATAACAAAGTTCAAGATGTACATAGTTTTATATAAAGATAGGTTTATATAAAGATGTATGGTCAAACATAAATTGAGGAAGTTTACCTAACCATTTCATCAACCAATTCAGTGGTGGAACCAGAAATAAATTCGAAGGGGTGCTCTTATATATACACAGTAAAAAAAATTACAAAATAATTTTTTATAAGGATAAAAGAAAAACGAGTAAAAATTAATCATTACATATATAGTGCGACTCCATTAAAAAGGGTTGTTCCGGTGAAAATGTGAATGAGTACACTTTTTACTTATTCTGGTGCACTAGTAAATACTGACTCCGTTCTTAAATAGTTAAAACATCAAAAAATTTACGCAATTCATGTGTTCTACTTTAACTATATTTTATTCACGAATACATTAAAACTTTATTTTTTATAAAATATAATTAAATTATTCCCACTTTAAATTTTCAACATGTTAATTTTTTGTAAATAATACAATCAGGGAATTAAAATACTATTTAGGAATACACAAACATTTTCAGTCTTATTTAAAACAATTTTCCCAATAGTGTAATCTGTTTTTTTTTTGCAAATGGAGTAATTTGTATTAAAAAACAAGAATGTAAAACAAATTCTATAAAAATTTAAAGAGTATGGTTTAAGAAACATCATGTCAAACAGTGATTCAATTGAACAAAATTACTAGGCATGAGGCATCTAAATATGAATGGCGGAGTCAAATATTCAAAACTAAGAAAAGTGAAGGCAATGGAAGCAAACTAAAATGTAGCAGCCTTGGGGATTCGAACCCATAACACGGGTGATTTCCCAAAATAAGAGAATAGTTAACGGGAGGTGCCAAATTACGGGGATAAAACTAGAGTTTCCAAAAATACGGGAATCGGATTGTCCTCTTCCGACTAGGGGAAGGGTTTGAAAAAATTTAATTGACTTCTGCTGTCGGATTACCCTATTCCGACTGGGGCATTTTAAAAATTAAAAAAAAAAAATCACTTGTTGGAAGAGCCAATTCCGACGGGCATTTTAAAAATTAAAAAAAAAATCCTTAGTTAGAATAGCCAATTCAGATACCATATATATATATATTTTTAAAAAGTTAGACCCATCCCTGGGTCAAGTTTGCTACAGTGCGGAAAGAAATTAACGTGAACCCAAAAATTAAAAAAAAAAAAATGTTTTAAAAGTTGTTATAACTTTTTATTTATACTTCAAATTTTACAAAAAAAATATTAAACTGCATAAATTTTTACCATCTTTCATATGATACCAATATTGCATATATTTTTTAAAATATAAATTTCAAACATTAAAATTTTAAATTGATATAACTTTTAAGGTCTTATATAAAAAAAATTACTAACTCTGTCTTACTTAATTTTGCCAAGTTATTGTTGGGTGTGAAATTAGAATAGTAAAAATTGTGTGATTGACGTTTGTGTAGAGGAGAAAGAAAATGAACATAGCCACAAATTAATTACATTAAAAGGAAAGTTATAATTTTTTTTTGGGGACACACAGAAAAAGAAAGTTGCTCCAATGAGACGGAGGGAGTAAATTTTAATGACTTGTAAATTTATGAATAGTTGGGAGTTGGTATATATTGATTATCATTATTTTCAAAAATGAATGGTTGAGAAGGAGACTTAATTATTACTCTCTCCGTTCCGCTAGAAGGTTACCGTTTACGGTTTACAATGCTTGATTGACGATGAAACAACTTAATCCATGTTCACATCTGATTATTTTTAGTAAATAAAATTAACATATTCAAAAACTACAGTAAAACCGCTACAAAGTCTGATAAAAAAAATGTAAATTTGACAAAAAAATATATTTATAGAGTAAAATATAAAAAATGATTTAAGTTGAACATGTGAATAGTGGACGAGAATCTTCTTATGGGAAGGAGGTATGATTGTTTTTTATGTTAGGAGTTATAAATCTTATTCCAATTATTATGGACAGAATGTGGAAAAGCAACATTATATTGAAAGCTCCGAATTACCCGTACAAATTTGGCATGCCACATTTCTTTGCTTTTAATCAGTCGGAATTGGCAATTCCGAGTAGAAGCGTTCAATAATTAATATGGCTTGGCCGAAAGTTTATCCAAATGTTTAAAAATTTATCCAACTTTTAAATTTAAAACTTTATCCAAATCTTTTTTAAAGTTTGTATGGAAAAAAAAATTAACTCATGTCGGATTTAAGAGTTCCGACTTCCGACTGCAGGAGTTTGATCGATTTTATTTTATCTGTTATATTTTATTTCATTATATTTTATTTATTATATTTTATCTAATTAGTTTTATCTGATTATATTTATTTTGATACAATTTTATCTGATTATATTTTATCTCATTAATTTTATCTAATTATGTTAAGTAAATCATTGTCAATTTTACTACTCGTGTTCATCATACAGGCTGATTACATTTCAAATGATTGTATTTCTATTGGGTCGAATAGGTATTTATGACCCGGGTCTAAAAATGTGAATCACAAGTGTGAATATTAAAATTTCATCTATATATTAAGTAACTCGTGGTCAATTTCACAATACATGCTCATAATATATGCTAATTGCATTTCAGAAGATTGTATCCTTACTGGGTCGAATTGGGGTTTTTATGATCCGGGTCTAAAAAATGTGAATCACAAGTGTTAGTATTAAATTGTCATCTATATATTAAGGAACTCGTGGTCAATTTCACAACTCGTGTTCGTGATATAGGTTGATTGCATAAAATTCGAACGATTGTGCCTTTATTGGGTCAAATTGGAGGTTTATGATCCGGGTCTAAAAAATGTGAATCACAAGTATGGATATTAAAATTTCATCTATATGTTAAGTAAATCATTGTCAATTTTACAATTCGTGTTCATGATATAGGCTGATTACATTTCAAATGATTGTATCCCTACTGGGTCGAATAAGGGTTTTTATGATCCGGGTTTAAAAAATGTGAATCACAAATGTGAATATTAAAATTTCATTTATATATTAAGTAACTCGTGGTCAATTTCACAATTCATGTTCATGATATATGCTAATTGCATTTCAGAAGATTGTATCTTTACCAGGTCGAATTTGGGTTTTTATGATCCGGATCTAAAAATGTGAATCACAAGTGTTAATATTAAATTGTTATCTCTATATTAAGGAACTCGTGGCCAATTTTACAACTCGTGTTCATGATATATGCTGATTGCATAAAATTTGAATGATTGTGTCCTTAAGGAACTCGTGGCCAATTTTACAACTCGTGTTCATGATATAGGCTGATTGCATAAAATTTGAATGATTGTGTCCTTATTGGGTCAAATTGGAGGTTTTATAATCCGGCACATACAATATTGAATTTTGGGTCACTTTATTTTTGTACGGATATGGTTGGATAGAATATTGAATTTTGATTGAATTATATACGATAAAATTGTATCTGATTCATTTTATCTGATTGAATTTATCTAATTAAATTTTATCTGATTATCAATTTTATCTAATAAATACTTCTAACGTTATGGTTTACATAAAAGAAAATTTATCTCGAATATAAAATTTCTTAAAATAACAATTTAATTTAAAATATTTAGTTTATAAAATTTCTTAAAATAAAACAAAATATATGTATTTTCAAATATAAAATTTTTAAACAACATCCCTAGTCGGATGTGGGTTATCCGACAGATTTTTTTGTTTTTATTTATTTTTTATTTTTTATTTCTTTTGATTACACATTATTAAACATTAAAAAAATTCAAACACCCCTAGTCGGATTACATAGTTCCGACTAGGTTTTATTTTATTTTTTATTTTTTTGATTCATTGAGATTAAACAAATAATGGAAACAAAAAAAATCAAACCCCCTAGTCGGATTCCACAATTCCGACTAGGTACTCTACACCCTAATTCGGAAAGCCTCCCTAGTCGGATTTGCCAAATCCGACTCCCGTAATTTAGTAACCTAATTGCAAGTCCCGCAATTTGGATTGTCAGACGGGAAAACCCCGTATTTTGGTAATTTGCTCCCATAACACTATAGAGGACAAATCTCCTACACATCAAAACTTCCAAGTGTGCCAACATGCCTATTGTTAATATTATTTACCCGGTAATATATACTATTTCTTAGCAGGAGCTGAGCACACACACACACACACACACACACACACACACACACACATATATATATACACACATATATCACACTACCGCCGCTGGCGAATGGGGGCGGCAGCACCGGCTCGCCCACCCCTGGTTCCGCCACTATCAACCATAACATATGCAATATAAAATACATACTGACAGAGTATATCTAGAGAGAAGTGAGAGCTAGAGAGAGAAGTGCAATAATATGCTTCAATAGAATGAATTTGTAACCCCTATAACTACTCCCAAGGGGAGTATTTATAGAGAAAATTAGGGTTGGGCTCCCAAGCCTTGGGCTTGGGAGGCCCATTTACAACTGGACCGCTACTGGGCCGAATACAAAGCCTCTAATGGGCTGTACAAATAAGCAAGTATAGAATCCGATTCTGGGAGGTCTTCGTGACCGACGAGGGCGCGGCCGACGAGGGCACGACCGACGAGGGCACGGCCGACGAGGGCACCCGGGTTCCTTGGACTCAGGACCACAATTCCGAGTTGGCTTCTTCTCGGCCGACGGGGGCGTCTTGGCCGACGAGGGCGCCACTCTGTTGTCTTGTGCTTTCTGTTCTTCCGAGTATGTGGGTCCTGGGGCTCAGACCCATATACTCCATCAGGAGTCCCCCACTCTCTAAGCTGAGACGTAGACGAAGTGAAGGAGAGTAGATTTCTGTGCTTTGTTGCTTTTGGCCGACGCGGGCATTTTCAGGCCGTTAGCCGTTGCGGCGCTGGCGTTGTTTCCTCTTCGGTGATCCTGTTCTGTGCTTTGGCCGTTACCTGTTCCTCGCTGTGGGCGGGGAGGCCGTTGTTTCCTTAATTTGTTTTGGGACGATGAGTGACCTTCTTTCAACGGTGGCCGTTGAAGGCGCGCTTTCCCTTTCCTGGCCGTTGGTGGTTGAAGTTTATGTTTGGGCCGGTGAAGCCGTTGAGGTTGTTCCTTGCTTTGAGGACGATGGCCTCATTTCCTTTGTGTGGCCGTTGCTGGTTGGCCGAAGAGCCCGTCAAGATTAATTGTTGGCGGAGGACGATGAGTGTCCTTGCCTCTAGTGGCTTGTTGGCCGTTGCTAGTGACGTTATGGGCCTTTGGCCGATGAAGTTCCGTTGTGCTGTATGGATGATGTGGCCATGCTTTGTGGTTACCTTGTTCGCACTCTTTTGTTTTGTTGAGGCTGGTGTAGTCCCCCAGTCCCCCACTGCTTCAGGCCGAAGAGTGTGAGGGGTGAAGGAGTTGCTTGAGTCCCTGGCCGAAGCGGTCTCGCCGTAGTCCCCCTGAATCCAACTCTCATGGCGATTTTCTGGCCAAGGTAACCCTGTGGGAGAACCCTTGTGCGCAGATCACTTGTAGAGAGTTATCATCAAGGGTTGTTACGAGGAGCCGAAGGCTGTGGGCTATTTGTCCCCTTTGTTCTGTGGCCGTCACGTACCTGGCCGTTGCCATCTTCTTATTGTGTGGCATTTGTGATCTCGGCAAGCAGATGGGACGTTATGGGCGCTAGCTGGTACTTGTGAGGCCGGCGAGCGTGTAGGCCGTATAGTCTGGTTTGCCAGTGGGCCGTTGATGTGGCTTGGGCGTGGCCCGTTGATGTCGTGGTGGCCTCCCATTGGTGGCCGTTGATGTGGCCATTGGGAGAGTGCCACGTGTAGTGACCGTTGGTGGTGGGGGGGTCTATAAATACCCCTTCCCTTCCGACGAGGAATCACGTTTGCATTCTGAATTTGTCGAAGTGCTGGCCGATTTTCTAGAGAGATAAACTCCCAAGCCTGTTCTTCGTGTTCTTCGTTGTTCGAGGTTAGTGTTCATCACGATCTTCCTCGCTTTTCATACTTTGCTTCCTAGGTAGTTGATCTAGTGTTAGGCGTTTAAACACCTTTAGATCTTAAGTTGTTCTCCTTAAGCCCGTAGTAGTAGTAATGAAGAGCTTGAACGAGGACTACTACCCCTACGACGACCAGCCCTCCACGAGGTCGCTTGACTACGAGGTGCTCGAGGAGTTTGAAGAGGAGATAGAGCGTTTGAGCCCCTAAAAATCCGGAGAGCTGATGGACGAGGAAGGCGAGGACGAGGAGTCCGCCTCCTCTTCAGAGGGTGAGGACGTAGGCGCGTCCCGAGCGGTGGACGGGGCGTCCACTTCTACTGCCGTTCCGTGCCCGAAGCCGGTGTCTGCCGTGAAGGGCGCAGCTAAGCCGAAGAGGGTGAGGAGGCCGAAGAATGGGCCGAGCCTCTCCTACTTGGACCTCACCAACATATTCCTGATCAAGCCGGAGAGCAGTGCGGCCGACTATCTTGTCGCCCAAATGTACGTGGGGCCGTTCGGGCGGGTTAGGGCACCCAGGCCGACGGACCATGTTCTACTTCCACCACCGGGATACTTTGGAGTATACCCGATGAGCTTTGCTAAGGGGTTGAGGTTCCCCCTTCACCCTTTCGTCATTGAGTATCTGGACATGGTGGGGCTTCCTCCGGCCTTGCTGACGCCGAACAGTTATTCCTTGATGGTGGGCTTTTTACTCCGGTGTGAGGAGTTGGGCTTCAGGCCGACCACGGCCTTATTCATGAACTTGTACCAGATCGGCCGAGGAAGCCACAAGAACTGTGCGGCCTACGCTACTCTTCAACAGCTGCCGAGGAAGAGGAGCTTCACGGATTTGCCCACGTCCATTCATGGGTGGAAGAGCAAGTTCGTGTTTGTGTCCATTGGTGAAAGTGGCACCGAGTTCCCCTCTCTCGGCCATACCGGGAGGTTCAATCTCCATGACCCGCCGAAGAGCTCTATTTTGGACGCTCAGGTGGAGGCTTTCATGGAAGGGGGGCCGAGGAGCGTGAAAGATTACGTCACTGAATACAAGATGATCGCCCTCGGCTTCTTCAGATATCACCTGTATGGGGATAAGGAGGATGACCTCCAACTCTGGCCGAGGATGACCACCACCTTTGAGGAGGCCGATGGCCCGGATTTGGGCATTCCTGCTGAGGCCGATGGTAATTTTTTCTTCGGCTTTCTGTCTTTATGTTTTGTCCTTTGCCTTACTAATCTGTTTGTTTTTCCTTTGTAGACTTTGTCATGGACCGACGT
This sequence comes from Cuscuta europaea, assembly GCA_945859875.1. Taxonomy (NCBI): domain Eukaryota; kingdom Viridiplantae; phylum Streptophyta; class Magnoliopsida; order Solanales; family Convolvulaceae; genus Cuscuta; species Cuscuta europaea. The sequence continues at coordinate 8,993,515 of CAMAPE010000045.1, forward strand.
TCCATAATGGCTGTTGCCAAGGCCAAGGCGGCCGAGGAGCTGGCTGCCAAGGCGGCCGAGGAGCTGGCTGCCAAGGCGGCCGAGGCGGCCCGACGTGCCGCTGGTGGTGGGAGCGGGGCTACTGCTGATGCGGCCCCAAAGCCTGCCCCATCAAAGAAAAAGAGACCGGCCACTGACGGCCAGAAAAAGCTGACTGAGGTCGGCGTGAGCGTCTCTAAGAAGACGAAGAGGGCTCCTTCCCCTTCTCCGGCTAGTGAGGCCGGTACTCTTACTGTCCCCAGCGTGGGCGATGGTGGTCCCGTCGTGGACCTTACTGTTGCTGACGATGCTGCCCCAGCGCTTCCTCTCGTCCCGGAACCACGGACGCAGAGGGCCGGCAAGGAGGTTGCCGGTGCCACCTATCAGAAGGTGATAGAGTACCCCGTCGGCGGGGGCGTGTTTAATGATCTCGTCCCCGGCCACGTCGTCCTGGCCAAGGCCATGCCGACCAAAGATCGGGCTCACTTGAAGAAGCTCGAGGACCCGAAGATTTATGAGGGCGGTATGGACCTCCTCGTCCAAGTAAGTGACTGTCCTTATATTTTTGTCTCTCTTCGTCTGTGTAGAGTTTTTTGCCTGACCTTTGTATTTCCTCTGCAGAGTGCCTTCATGCTTATGGAAAGCCATAAGAGGCAGTACTGGGAGATAGCTCGCCTGCAAGCACTGGAGCAGAAGGCTGCCTCGGCCGACGAGGCGGTAGCTTGCCTTGACCGGCTCCGGGAGGATGCCAAGGCGCTGCAGGCCAAAGCTGATGAAGCCGCCGTGGCCAGGGATGATGCCCTGGTCAAGCTCGAGGAGAGCCGAAAGGAGCTCGAGGAGTCCCGTAGGGCGCTTGAGGCCGAGAGGCGCAGGAGCGAGGAGGCCGACAAGGCGAAGGCTGAGGCCGAGGCCGCTGTCGTGAAGGCTGCCGATGAGGCCGTCGAGAAGTTCCTGGCCGAGGGGTGGAAGGCCGATGAGAGGCTCCCCTGGTGCTACGAAGTGGTGGCCGCCAGGCTTGAGAATTGGGGGATGAACTCCCCTGCCGGCCGGGAGTATTTCAGTCGGGAGATGTCCGTTTATTACAACCTGGGACAGGAGCGCATGCAAAGGCTCCTATGTCGGCGGCTATCCCGGGCGTTGAAGGCTATGAATTACACGTCTGGATGGGCTAGACGGAACCTGAAGCTGCCAAAGCTGATGAAGGATCCCGAAGAGCAGGCCAAGCTTCCGCTGTCGGAGCGGGAGTCCCCCATAGAAAGCTCCGGCCTCGGCGAGCCGGACTATACTGAGTTCGACTTCCTGGACGATGCCACCAGTGCTGCACCTGCTGCCGGCCAAGAAGCCGAGGACGAAGAGGGAGCTGATGAGGCCGATGAGACAGCCGCAGATGGTGATGCCCCCGAAGCTTGATAGACTATTCATTTGTAATTAGCGTTTCAATATTTTGCCAAGTGGTGTAACGGCCGTAGTGCTCCCCAATTGTAATGAAGTTTATCAATTGAAGAAATTTTTGCTGTCCTTTTCGGCCTTGAATCCCTTGTGTGCTTGTTTGCTTTGTCATTTCAATTCTGTAAATTGTCTAAGTATCAAGTCATAACTTGGGTCACCCGCGAGTGTCCGCTACGTCCGTGAGGTTGGCCTTCCCGTCCAGTAGTCTGGTCGGCTTATGCCTCTTTGCTTTACTGTCATAACACTTAGGATTTTGTTTCAAAAATTTCCCAAGTGTTTTTGGGTCCATGTAGCTCCTGTCTTTACGGCCTAGTGGCTTGATCGGCTTGGACGTAGTTTCATAACACTTAGGAATTTTTCAAAATTTTTCTAAGTGTTTTGGGATCCACTTAGGTGCTTTCCTTTCGGCCTGGTGGCCTGGTCGGCTTGACCGGTGTTCCTTTGCTATCATAACACTTAGGATTTTTTCACAAAATTTCCTAAGTGTTTTTTATTCCTTTTAGGTGCTTCCCTTTTTAGCCCTGACCGCAGTGTCCGTTCCGTCCAGGCGTTGGCGTCCTTATCGTCCTGGCCTTGGATTCATCCCAGGTGTTTTAGCCAGGGCCGTTGTCGGCTTGTATCCCTGTGTTCTGGCCGATAAGGGCACCTTCACCATAGTCTTGTGGACTTTGAATTTTTCACAAGTACACATGTAGAGGTGTAGGTGGCTAACGGCTTTGTAGTATACTGGTACCCGCTTCGGCTAGAATTCCTTCATTTGAGTACTTAGATAATTTCCTGAGTATAAATGTTAGGTATTTACGTCTTTGCGGTGCCCTTGTCGGCCAAGGTCTGGCTTGTGGCCGATGAGGGTGCTGGATAAGGAATAGCTTGTCCAAGGAGATGGTCCTGCCTTCGTCGGCTAGTCATGGTTCCAGTGCCTGCGGCGGCTATCCGAGGTGCGGTGGCAAGTAGAGGTTGTATCTTGATTACTTGATCCTTTCGCGGGTGTGATAAGTGCCCGCTTCGTCCCGGTCATTCTCCGGTTTGCGATGCTTTGTTTCATACCAAGCGTTGGTGCCTCAAAGGACTATGGCCGATGAAGGTCACCTCTCGCGTGTCACCCAACCGATGTGGTTAGGGTTTCATAGGCGTGTGTATCGGCCTTGATTGTTCCCTCGTGGTGTGTGGACGTGTCGTTCATGCTGCCTGTCAGTGGTACTAAACTTGTGTTCAACTGATATGTACTTGGCCTAGTTGGGCCTGAGTTGTGGGGATTTTATTTTTTCATTGCTCGAGGCCGGCTAGTATGCGCGGTCGTCGGCTTCCCTCTTTTTCCCTTGTATGTCTTTTTTTTTGTTTCGGGGGTATCCTTCTTTCAGGCTTCGGCCGAAGGGTGTGCTCGTCCTTCGGCCGGTTCGGACTTCGTTTATAACGTTCGTGATCTCAGGGCGGGTCCCGTCGCCTATTTATGACGCGGGCTAGACTTTTGGTCGGTTTCCAACGGCTGTCATTGCCCAACCCTGAGTTTTGGGATTTTGTCACCTCGGCCATGATTTCAGGCCTGTTGTCCTGCGATCTGGCGCGTGGACGACGCGGTGAGCTTCCCGTTTCAAGACGTGGGCCGTTTGCGGGCCCCTCGTCCTGGGGACATCGTCGGCCATACCTGAGCGTTTCACTTCTAGGCTTACGGGGCCAGGACGATGTGCTCTCTCAGCTAGGCCTGAGCCCTTCGCTGATACAAAATACAATGGAGTGCCTGAGCTTGTCGCTCGTAGGCTGCAAATGCAAGGGGCCCTGTCGGCCAGACCTGAGCCTTTCGCTCTAAGGTGGTCGACGAGGGCACCTGCTAATGTTTTACTTTGAATTTCCAGAGAAAAAAAATCAGAACATGATTTTATTCATAAGTGGCTCGAGGCCGAGGGTGGCGTTCAATCAGTAACCCGTTAAGGGGTGAGGGCTTCGTCGTCTACACCTCCTTCGGATTACTGATAAAACTTCACCAGATGGTGTACATTCCATGTTCGTGGTACATTGGACCCATTCGGGCGTTTAAGCTTGTAGGTGCCGGGTTTGACCACGGCACTGACGATGTAGGGCCCTTCGTACTTCAATGCTAGCTTGCCACCCTCTGTCGGCTGGCTTGCTTCCCTTCGGCGAAGGACGTAGTCCCCCACCTGAAATTCTCGAGAACGTACCTTGGCGTCATAGTATGCTTTTACTTGACGCCGGTAGTTCTCTGCTCGGACGTAAGCTTGTTCGCGCCTCTCGTCAACCAGGTGTAGGTCAATCTTCATGTTCTCTTCGTTGGTGTCAGGCTCGTATTGTTCCACCCGTCGGCTGGGGATGGCAACTTCCGTAGGCGCCTTTGCTTCAAAGTCGTAGCACAGGGCGAAAGGCGTTTCACCCGTCGCCCTCCTCGGCGTGGTTCTGTAGCACCACAGGATGTTGGGGAGCTCGTCGACCCAACTACCTCCTGCGGTCTGGAGTTTCTTCTTCAGCCCCTCCATTATTGTTCTATTGGCGTTCTCGACCTGCCCGTTGCTCTGAGGATAGGCAACGGAGGAGAAACGGTGCTTCACCCCAAACTCCCGGAGGATCTCCTGGAAAGGGGCTGCCTCGAATTGGGTGCCGTTGTCTGATATAATCTCCTGGGGGACGCCAAAGCGTGTAATGATGCTCTTGTAAACAAATCTTTGGCATCTGGCCCCCGTGATGCTGGCCAAGGGTTCCGCCTCGACCCACTTGGTGAAGTAGTCGACGGCGACGATGATGTAGCGGTTATTCCCGGCGGCTCTGGGCAGGGGGCCGACCAGGTCAATCCCCCATCTGGAGAATGGAATTGCGGTGCTGACAGGGGCATAATTGACAGCTGGCCGACCAGGGGCCTTCTGGAGTACCTGGCATGTGGTGCACTTCCTGGCTAGGTCAGCGCAGTCGCGTGCCATCGTCGGCCAGAAGAAACCCTGGACGACGAGACGCCGGGACATGCTGAAAGGGCCCTGGTGTGAGGAGCAGACGCCGCAATGAACTTCTTCCATGGTTGTGTCGGCCTCGTCCTGGTGCAGGCATCGGAGGAGAGTGCCATTATAGGACCGTTTGTAAAGTTTGCCATCTTCGATGGTGTAGCTTGGGGCCCTGAGTTTGGCGAGTTTGGCCCTTTCCTCGTCCGGGGGCAATTCCCCCGTTGTGATGAAGGTGGCGATGTCGGAGATCCAGTCCTCTGGTCGCTGTTGGACGCACAAGACGGGGCTGGCATGGATGCTGGACATGTTCAACTCCTCGATCTTGGCCAACTGGGAGATGTGCTCCGGGGTGTCCGAGCTGAGCTTGGAGAGGATGTCGGCTTCGGCGTTCTCGGCCCTTGGGATCTGAGTGATCTCGTGGGTTTCAAACGCTTTCAGCAATTCCTCCGCCGCTTGTTTGTACTGCTTCATCCGGCCTTCCTTTGCTTCGTACGATCCCTCCACCTGGCCCACTACCAGTTTGGAATCGCACTTGATTCTGAGGTGCTTGGCCTTGAGACCGGCGGCGAGTCTGAGACCGCTGAGGAGGGCCTCATACTCGGCTTCGTTGTTGGATACCCTGAAGTTGAAGCGGATGGCATAGTAGGCTCTGAATCCTTCAGGGGATATGAGGACGCCGCCGCCGCCGCATGATTTCGCGGCCGACGAGCCGTCAGTGAATAGGGTCCACGTGTCGTCCGGCTCCGGCCCGGGGTTGGCGACGGTCGTCTCCCTTGCTGTGCATTCGATGACGAAGTCGGCCAAGGCTTGCCCTTTGATAGATGGCCTTGGCTTGATCTCAATCTGAAACTGGCTGAGGAAGATCGCCCATTTCACCATCCTCGAGGAGCTAGTGGGGCTCCTCATGAGCGCGCCGAGAGGCTGCTGGGTCAGCACATGGACGTGTGGGCTTGGAAATAGTGCCCCAGCTTCTTCACGGTGTGGTCGATGGCCAGCACCGTCTTCTCAATGGGGGAGTACATGAGCTCGGCCTCCCTAAGTGTCTTGCTGATGTAGAAGATGGCCTTCTGCACCCCTTCGTCCTCACGGATGAGCACGGAGCTGATGGCCGACGTGCTCACCCCTAAGTACAGGAAGAGGGTTTCGCCGGCTTTGGGCTTGGAGAGTACGGGTGGGGACGACAGGTACCTTTTCAATTCGTCGAATGCTTCCTGGCACTCCGTCGTCCACTTGAAGCTGGTTGCCTTGCGCATGATCTGGAAGAAAGGGAGTGCCCTCTCAGCTGACCTGGAGAGGAACCGGTTTAAGGCCGCCAGGCGCCCCGTCAGTCGTTGTACCTCCTTGACGTTGTGGGGCGGCTCCATGTTGATGATAGCCTGCGTCTTCTCCGGGTTTATCTCGATGCCTCTCCGGCTGATCAATGTTGGGGAGAGGGAACGGGTCCATGGGGCACGCCTTGTTCAGGTCAGTGTAGTCAACACACATTCTGAACGTCGGCGATTTCTGTGCGAGGACGACGTTGGCCAACCATGTTGGGTACTTCACCTCTTTGATATGTTTGATCGATAGGAGCATGGCGACCTCCCCTTTGACGAAGTCCCGCCTGTTAGCGGACAAGTAGCGCCGCTTCTATTTGATGGGCGCGGAGGCCGGATCGACGGTCAGCCGGTGAGTGATCACCTGGTGGCTGATGTCGGGCATATCGTCCGGGCCCCACGCGAAGACAACGGCGTATGACCGTAGGACGAGGAGGATGGCGTCTCGCTGGTCCTGGGGGAGTTGCTTTCCGACCCTGAGAACCCGCTCCGGCCGGGAGGTATCCAGAGGGATTTCCTCGACTTCCTCGGCCGGCTCCGCATGTGGCCTCTCCTCGTCCATGGCGACGGCGGCCGTGATGGTGTCTATCCGCTGTCCTTCCCTTTCGGCCGGCCTCGTCAGCTTGAGGTAGCAAGCTCTGGCTATCCTCTGGTTTCCTCTGGCGTAGCCGATGCCGTCATTGGATGGGAACTTCAAGCATAGGTGCTTCATGGAGATGATGGCCTCCAAGTCCTCCAGCGCTGGTCGGCCCAAGATCAGGTTGTGGGCGCACTGGAGGTTGACCACCATGAACTCCATGTCAATTTTGGCATGGTGGGGGCCGTCACCGACTTCCACGGGGAGGACTATCGTGCCCTCGGCGTCGATAGAATCCCCGGTGAAGCCGGATAACGGGGTCTTGATCGGCTTCAGCAGAGCTCTGTCCAGCTTCAGCTGCTTGAAGGTGTCTAGGTACATCACGTTGACGGAGCTCCCCGTATCGATGTAAGTACGGTGGATGATGGAGTCACCGATCTCACATCGGATGACGAGGGCGTCCCGGTGTGACTCCGTACCCGGAGGCAGATCCTTGTCGGTGAAGGTGATCGCCTCCGTTCGCTGCTTCTTCGGCTGGGGGGGAACGTGGGACACCTCTCCAATGTAAAGGGATTGGGGCCATTTCTTTCTCTGAGTGGCGGAGTCCCCCCCCAGTGTTCCCGCCTACGATGAGGTGGATGTGATTCTTCTTCGGTGGAGGCTCCTCGAAGTCCTCGTCGTCGCTGAGCCTACCAATCTCGCGCTTCTTCGCAGAGGGTTCGCCCCCACGTTTGCCGGTGTTTACCCAAGTGTTTTTCCGTGGGCCACCTTTGACAAACTGGGAGAGTTCCCCCTGGCGAATAAGGCGCTCGATGGCCTTCTTCAATGTGATGCAATCGTCGGTGTTGTGCGACGAGTTCTTGTGGAACCGGCAGTACGTGTCGCCTTGCTGGATGGCCAGGATCTCCTCGGCCGGCCGAGGAGCCTGCTCGATGAGGCCATGCTTCTCGGCATAATCGAGGATGGTGCCGACCGGGTGGGTGAGGGCTACCCCCGGCCGTTCCAGCCTCGGCCGCCAGTGGCGGTCTTTCTTACTTTGTCCACCAGAGCCGTGGCGGCCCTAGGCACCCTGGCCGGCCGGGGACGGACCCGAGGCCGGCGAAGGATTTGTCTTCTTGGGGGGATGCCCCCCCTCTCTCTTGTGATTGTGGAGCTCGTCGGCGTCGGCATACAAGCCTCCGCGTTGGAGCGCCTTGGCGTACGACCTCGGGGGGTCAGTGATGAGGCTCCTGACGTACGGGGAGCTGCGGAGGGCTCCCTGGTACAAGGCGAGGAGGGTGCGCTCATCGGCCCCCTCGACCCCCTCGGTCTCCCTCGTCCACCGGTCGATGAATGACCGGAGGGACTCCTCGTGCTGCTGTTTGACGGAGAGGAGGTGGGTGAAGTACTTCTTGGCGCGCTTCCTCCCGGCAAAGTGAGTGAGGAAGCGCTGGGCGAGATCTTGCCATGAGTCAATGCTTCCCTCTGGCAGTCCGTTGAACCACTCGTACGCTGGCCCCTCGAGAGTAGAGAGGAACCAACGGCAGAGGTATTCGTCTGACGCGTTCACCATCAGCATGTTGTTTTGATAGCGGCTGAAGTGCTCCTGGGGGTCTGATCGGCCATCGTAGGACTTGATGGCGTTCCCCCTGTATTTCTCAGGGATGGGGGCCGAGAGGACCCTGTTGGTGAAAGGGGTCCTAGTCCTGACCTGGATGATGGGGTCACCCCGCCCTTCGGCCAGCTCCCTCTCCAGGGCGCTGACTTTGTTCATGAGCGCGTTGAGGCCAGGGTCGTTGGAGGCGCCGGCCGTAGGGACGTTGGCCGACTGCTTGGCCTCCATCTGAGCCAACCTCCTTTCCAGCTGGGCGATGACCTCGTCCCGGGGATCCCTATCGGCCGCAGCGGCGCCCGGCTGGTTCCTCAGGCGCTCGTCGTGAGCCGCGTTGATCTGGTGACGCATGTCATCCTCGTGCAACTTCCCCTTGCCCTTGTCCGGGCGGGGCTGGTCCGCTGTCCGGGACACAGACCCCAAACTTTCCCTTGGCGAGCCAGGACGAAGATCACCAATCCGTCCCGCCATCCTCTCCGAAACCGGACGACGGCGCGTGTCACCTAGCCTATTGAAGGCAGAGGCTTTTCCACGCGCTGGGGTCTGCCCGGGCCGAAGAGGGGAAGCAGGGTGGGAGTGGGACGATGCTGTGTCCTGGGCCACAACCCCCTCATTGTTGCCTATCTGGACGGCCAACGGCTGGGGATGAGGAGGTGGAGTGACGTTTCCCCCGGTCCTTGGCAAGAGTGCGCTGAGGACGGTGGGATTCTGAGCCAAGCTGGCGATGATAGCCGATAGTGCGGCCTGGACCTGAGGATCTACGGACGGAGAGGCCGCGGCCATAGGCTGGGCCGGGGCGTGGTCCGCTTTCTCAGCTCGTTTCTTTTCCAAGCCGAGGCGGGCGTCGGGGACTCCGCCATTGAGTTGGTTGCGGAGGTCCGTCGTGAGGTTGAAGGCCTCCTGGAAGAGGTCCCCTCTGCCGACCTGGTCGGCCGTGGCGTCCTCATCGTGCTCCCTGGGCTCTTGGTCCTCCGGGATGACTTTGCTGACGAGGTTGCGGTTTGACTTAGTTCTCCCCATGATCAGTGGTGAGCTGTGCTTGGTAGCGACGAAGGGTGCTAACTTGATTGTTCTAGCTCTCAACGAGAGCACCAAATGATAGAGTATATCTAGAGAGAAGTGAGAGCTAGAGAGAGCAGTGCAATAATATGCTTCAATAGAATGAATTTGTAACCCCTATAACTACTCCCAAGGGGAGTATTTATAGAGAAAATTAGGGTTGGGCTCCCAAGCCTTGGGTTTGGGAGGCCCATTTACAACTGGACCGCTACTGGGCCGAATACAAAGCCTCTAATGGGCCGTACAAATAAGCAAGTATAGAATCCGATTCTGGGAGGTCTTCGTGGCCGACGAGGGCGCGGCCGACGAGGGCACGGCCGACGAGGGCACCCGGGTTCCTTGGACTCAGGACCACAATTCCGAGTTGGCTTCTTCTCGGCCGACGGGGGCGTCTTGGCCGACGAGGGCGCCACTTTGTTGTCTTGTGCTTTCTGTTCTTCCGAGTATGTGGGTCCTGGGGCTCAGACCCATATACTCCATCACATACATATGTAGAGGTTAAATGCATCGAGTTGGATCAAACACAGGGTAATCATAGTCTAATCTAATGAATTAACAAAGCAACAGTAAACAACCTAGGAAAACTAAATTCAACAAAAATAATGTCGAAGTTGCACATAAATATACCAAATTAAACAAAAACTGTAAAATTTGAAAATCGTAATTGAAGAAAAAAATGTAAGTGAACCAATTGAAAATCCTAATTGAAGAAAAAATTTCAGTGAACCAATTGAAAATCCTAATTGAAGAAAAAAATGTAAGTAAACCATTCATAACTAATAATGAGGTGTGGTTTTATACAAGAAACTAATTCTTGTCCTTTGTTAAAAACAATCCGTTGAGAGTACATAGTTTGGGTTTGTCTTACAAACTCAAGTCAGGAGAAAGTATACGTAGCAATCAAAAATATTCCACCAAGACTACCTTTCAGTAAATTTTAAAAGTATGGAAGTCACTCCTATAGAGGAGGCATCTTCTAAAAATTCCTAAAACTACCTTTCAGTCAATTTTAATAACTATAGAAACCAATGAAGGAGTACACCAAATTACAAACCAAACAACAATATTATTACTTGAGACATTATCAACAGCCAAACATCATTTGTATGGGAACAAACAAATTAAGAATAGCAATAAAACATAAGTTGTCCTAAAAATACTTAACAAATACGTAGTATACTCATATCCCTATAAAAAAGATATATATATATATATATATATATATATATATATATATATATATATATATATATAGACAAATTTTATTTCTTAGGTTTTATTAGTACTTATCCACTAATCATTACTCATTAAAGAACAGTTAGATTCTAAAACAATTAATAGATAGGCAGAAAAGAGATACTCTTTTCGTCCCTTAAAACTTTGTCATCTTTCCTTTGTGCGACGTCCCAAAAAACTTTGTCACTTTCCCTTTTAATCAACTATTTTGTGGTTTCTGTTATTTCTCTCTCCTCTGCACAAACCTCAATCACACAGTTTTTACTTTATTATTTTCCGTGTCAGTCAACTTTGGCAAAGTTTTAAGGGACGGAGGTAGTAGAAAGAAATGGAAAGAGAATTAGGGCAGGAGAGAGATCAGCAACGGTCGGTGATAGAAAATCTAACGGTGGTATTGATATTTTTAAGTCAACGGTAGAGATGTTTTTGGGATATGAAACAAATCAAGTCTTGACTGTTAATTGAGTATTAACTTGATTTTGTAGATATGTGATAAACGGTGCATATGGATTTGTATTCCTATTAAGTAGAAATATGTGCAGTTTTATAAGACCCTCCAACAAATCCAAACTACTCCCAGAATGATTAACCAAAGTAAACATCCATAAAAATAAGGGCGATTAACCACAGTCCAAAATGATTCACATCAAACACTTTAGTCTCTAGACTCACATGCATGTTTTTTAATATATAATTTTCTAGTGAATATATAACAAATTATATAAGGTTGAAATTTGCTAACATAATTGCGGTTAACATAGTTAGTTAAATAGAAAACTCAATCTATTTAAATCAAGAAGTAACAGATCTTTTACATGAACTGTGTAGGTGAGTTCGACTATATTTGTACTTCAATATATGTAAAAATCATATGGTAGAGATGTTACTCAATAAGAGTTATAATTAACAGGTTAAGTGAGAAGGTAACACTTGTATGTTGATGAGGCAAAAAGACATTTAACACCAAGCAAGTTCCGAGCCATAAAGATGGCACTTACAAAGAGTCAGCTTATTAATGAACTTCAGAAGGAACAATCCTACCCAGTGAAAAGAAATACTACGTATTAAATTACCATGATACCATCCAAGTTTAAATAGAAGAGAAAATGAAAATGATTCAGCTTATAGATTAGCAGAAGTGTTACATACACCACCACACTACCTCCAACATGGTTTTGATGTGGCCATTTTTAAGAGTGCGCGCCAATATTTCATATATCAAGGTTAGGTTCCTTAGTGACCTGAGTAATGAGAATGAGAAAGTCTAGTTACTTTTAAATTGACTTTTTTCTGATGAAAAACAAAAACAAATTCCATTAACAAATAGTTGTTCTACTAAGTATGTGTATTCCATAAACCAAGAAAAGAAGATTAAAAACCAATCTTCAATTACTTGGTGTCTAAGAAATTTAGAAGAATATATGCTCCATGAAAAGGTTAGCAAGTCAAATCAAGATTTAAACTAACTATGCATATAGAACATAGTCTAAAGTATATACAACTATACAAAAAAGACTAAAAATAACTCAAAAACTTGTATGAGGGTGTAAATACGCACTGATTCGAATTATATTTGGAGAATAAATGAGTCTGCTGAAAGAGTCTCATTTTACAAAAGTAAGTTTTGAACTTGGAACCAGATCCTATTCAATAAATGAATTACTCCGTATAAAATGCAGGATCGGTAAACAAAATAAGATAAAATTGATGTTTTTAGTTTTGATAATGACCAAGCAAAGACTGAAAAGATTCTTAAAAGGCAGGTTAAATCATTTAAAGGAAACAAGAGATATTCATGGGATTTTGCACTTCATCCATGACTACACTTTCAAGTTTTAAGGACAATACTTAGAAAGTGTAAAAAATAATGCATTCTGCAATATTCCATGTAACATCAGACCCGAATTTTTACCCAGAGAAATTTTTTTCATCAAGTACATGGTTAAAGGAGGTAAATCAAGACTAGAGTAGCCTTGATAAATTAGAAAGATACAATTTTTGTCTTAAATTAATAAAGGATTTTTTATCAGACGCGGGACTCACATCGGGAGCGGGGACCACCCGTGGTATTCTTAGTGTATAAAAAATTTATGTTGATCTAAACAATACTATTTTGATAGTAGGAATGGGTCATGGACCCCATTGATATAAAGAATGACAACTGAACGGCCAAGTGGGTCGGGGCCTCTATCCGATAATTGTGAGCCCTTAATTCTCGGACTATTAATAATTCGGAAGGCTATGAATTAATGACAGGAGAAATATACAGAGTAATTATTTTAAGAATCCAAAATAATGGGTTGATAAATATATGATTAAATTGGTACATTAAAGGAGGGTACTTTTGGAGGACCCTACCTTGAATATATTTTTGTATGAGGACAAACAAATAAGATTTTATCTTCTAATACATTTTGGACCACTTAAAAAGAAGTGTAGAATTTTATTAAAGTGTTACAAAATATAAAAACACATATTGGGTCATGAGAAATGACTAATGAATTTACGAGATGACGCGTTCTCATTTTTACTGTTTCTTGAACAGTAAATTGCATGTTGAACCTACACTAGGAGCGGGGACCATCTGATATTTATGGGACCACATATTATATTCATCTTGGTCTAGATGACATATATGTAATGGTGTAAATTAATGTTGAGCCATAAAGTTGGCCTTTCGATTAAACAAGGTCCCATTACCAATATAGGTAATTAAACAGATAATTGCCCGAAATAAATTACGGGGACTACTAAATTAAATTTGAGTAATATATATTCATTCTAGATGCCAATTTCAATCGGAAGAGTGATATATATTTTAATTGACCCGATAAAATGAAATTTAATTAAAACTTTCAGGACCGATTGTACACTTTGGGACTTCTAGGGATGACCTCCCACATTATTGGGGGCCAACCCACGATTTTATACACTCAAGGACCATATTGTGGGCTGTGAACATGAGGATGAGGTGTGTGATGTGTGAGGGGATGGGAGAGACACAAATGAAAGGTAAAGGGACCCCCTCCACATTATTATGGCATGATGATAAACGATACACACTCTCACTCACCCACCCTCTCATTACTTCGACCCAAACCATCAAGGAAGAGAGGATAACCTCTGAAATTCATCATCCTCAATTGTTGATGCAAGCTCAAACCAAGTGAGGTCCAAGGAAGAAGAAAGAATGAGAAAAGAAGAGAAAAACTTGGAAAAATCGAGGTAATGACTTCATTAGTATTTTTCCTTCCTTCATCTAATCTCATATGATTTTATAAATCATATGATAGACCATAAGCTTGTTCTACACCCCTAGAGGTGTAGAATGAGGGGTTGGAAGGTTAGTTTTAACCATGAACGGAGTTATGACCCGAGTAAGACCGGTTTGCCGGAAAATACCTTCTCGGAGGGTTTAAATGTTTATACCACTTTTGGGTTGTGAAACCTTGTTAGGAATTTTATCAAGGTATTCTAGACTTCTCAAGGAATCTAGGAGTGAGTGGAAAAGCCGCCGGAGCCGCCGGAGTTTTCGCCGGAAAATTCCAAAAGTCGCCGGAGTTCAACAAAGAGGATAAAAGCTCGCTAGCGTCATTTCCAGGTGAGTGGACGACTACGTGTCTTGTAACTCTTGGGTCAAATGTGGGATTACCTAAATAAAATCATAATCATGATTTGAGGAATGATTAAATGGACTAAAATGCATGATTAGTCATGGTGAATATGATTTATGGAAATATTACGTGATTAATGAATAAGAGATTTATTTGTGGATTAATCATGAATATATTATTGTCAAATGTATAAAAATGCATACATGAACTATGTATGAGATAACTAGAGTAATCTAGTATGTGAATATGTATAGAAATGTTTAAAGTGTTTAAACAAGTGATTAGCTATAATGATTATAAGTTATGTGAAAATGTCATGATTAATGAGTAAAAAAATTATTAATATTTTCATGAAGGATAATCATGAATGATTTAGTTGGGCATTAACTAAGGTAATTCAAGATGGTATTCTTGAAGGATTCAAGTACTTAATCATACATGTCATTAAATTAAATCTAGTTATGAAGAATAAACTAGAACGAAATATATAAACGATTGATAAGTATGAAGTACTTATTAATAGTTGTGGGAGAACGGATTTATGCTTTATAAAGTTTGAGTGAGGCATGAGATTACCTAAAGTAATCAAGAATATATTTCATGGAATGATTAAAGATATTCAAGTATGTGTTATGCCATGATTATATGTAAAATATAGTTGAAAAGCATGTTAAGTAGGCTTGATGATTTAAAATGTGATAATTAATTATGTATGATGTTCCAGGGATCCAAAATGGTATTTTTGGATCAAGGACGTCAAGAATTACATGTGTATAAATTTCACGTTAATCGGACTTCGTTTGGGCGGTCAAATGGGCGTTGACCGCCAAGACAAAGGCGATACCCGACCGGGTATGGGTAAATACCCGACCGGATATTGATAAAAAATGGCTACAGAAACCACTGCCACACTAGACCCGACCGGGTATGGGTATAGACCCGACCGGGTCTCAAGTAAAATTGGCTCCAGGGGCTACTGCCTCACCATACCCGACCGGGTATGGGTAAATACCCGACCGGGTATTGGGTTATACACCCAATATGCAGTTTTTGAGTAGATTTACGTGGGCCGTTCGGGTAGGACCCGTCCATGTTGGTTGCTAAGGCTTCGAATACGGTTTAAACGCTAAGACTTGGACTAGTCGTTAGTAAAGAAATTGTAGACCATGACCGGGCGAGGTAAGTGGTAGATTATACATGACGGGTGAATACTCAGGATCGAGTAAGGTCAGGTAAAACTCTGTAGGACCAAGATGAGTCCTTTTATACTCAAATGTTAACAAGGGCCCGTGTAGTCCTTGAGGTGTGTTAACCTCGGAAGTTAAGGGTTGCCACTAGATTGTTGGAAGGTTTATCTTCAATGGTGGGAAGGCATCAAGGGTAAGTTTGACGGGGTTGTCACGTGGGACAAATTCGAGCAATCATTCTATGAACAGTTCTATACCTCTTTCGAAGTAAATCGAAAGAGGAGGGAATGTACCAATCTCAAGCAAGGCAATGAGCTTACGGTGAAGCAATTGGAACAAAGGTTCTGACATTTGGTAAGGTTCTTACGTGAATATGCCGCCAATGAGGATCGAATGGCGAACCATTTTTGAAATGCACTGAATTTGGAGGTACGCGAAAGGGCGACCTATCACATCAACATGACTTTCAGTCAAGTAGTAGCCCAGGGTCTCCAGGGGGAGGAGCTTTGGGAGGAAAGGCAAGCAAGGGGTGTTAAGGAAACACAAGAAAGGGATCAAATGATCAACCATCCTCCACGGCGGGAGAGGAAGTACGACTTTGAGAGCAAGGGGGGCTCTAACAAGTTAGTTCCATTTTCAAAAGGGAGCCAGGACTGGGTAAGTCAGAGCTCAAGCACTCGGGGCACGGGAGCACTCAAATGTGAGAATTGTAGGCGGAGGCACTACGGGATATGTCTAGAACCATCTAGATGCTACTTTTGTGGAGAAACGGGCCATAAAAAGGTTCTTTGTCCTCAACGTGTATGAGGAGGAGCATTGGGGGCCCACAGGGGAGTCACGGAGATTGCAAACCCATCAGGGATTGCTTCAAATGTTTTACCATCCACCAATCGGTGGAGAACTCGCTCGTGAGGGCGATGGATGATGGAAGCCATTTTCGGGAATAACTATGGCTTAAGGTAATTTTTATTTGAACCCTAAATTCCATAAATATTTCTATGTTCGAAATTGTTAGCTTGTGATAATGAAGAAAAAAAATGTTTCTCAAGGTTCATACGTTAATTTCGGGGACGAAATTCCTGTAAGAGGGGGGGTGAACTTGTAACACCAGACTCAAATTTTTACCCAGAGAATTTTTTTTCATCAAGTACATGGTTAAAGGAGGTAAATCAAGACTAGAGTAGCCTTGATAAATTAGAAAGATAAAATTCTTGTCTAAAATTAATAAAGGATTTTTTATCAGATGCGGGACCCACATTGGGAGCGGGGACCACCCGTGGTATTCTTAGTGTATAAAAATTTTATGTTGATCTAAACAATACTATTTTGATAGTAGGAATGGGTCATGGACCCCATTGATGTAAGGAATGACAACTGGACGGCCAAGTGGGTCGGGGCCACTATCCGATAATTGTGAGCCCTTAATTCTCGGACTATTAATAATTCGGAAGGCTATGAATTAATGACAGGAGAAATTTAAATATTTTAAGAATCCAAAATAATGGGTTGATAAATATATGATTAAATTGGTACATTAAAGGAGGGTACTTTTGGAGGACCCTACCGTGAAGATATTTTTGTATGAGGACAAACACATAAGATTTTATCTGCTCATACATTTTGGACCACTTAAAAAGAAGTGTAGCATTTTATTAAAGTGTCACAAAATATCAAAACATATATTGAGTCATGAGAAATGACTAATGAATTTACGAGATGACGCGTTCTCATTTTTATTGTTACTTAAACAGTAAATTGCATGTTGAGCCTACACTAGGAGCGGGGACCATCCGATATTTATAGGACCACATATTATATTCATCTTGATCTAGATAACATATATGTGATGGTGTCAATTAATGTTGAGCCATAAAGTTGGCCTTTCGATCAAACAAGGTCCCATTACCAGTATAGGTAATTAAACAGATAATTGCCCGAAATAAATTACGGGGACTACTAAATTAAAGTTGAGTAATATATATTCATTCTATATGCCAATTTCAATCGGAAGAGTGATATATATTTTAATTGACCCGATAAAATGAAATTTAATTAAAACAATCCGAAAAATACAACTTTGAGGACCGATTGTACACTTTGGGACTTCTAGGGATGACCTCCCACATTAGTGGGGGGCAAACCATGATTTTTTACACTCAAGGACCATATTGTGGACTGTGAACATGAGAATGAGGTGTGTGATGTGTGAGGGGATGGGAGAGACACAAATGAAAGGTAAAGGGACCCCCTCCACATTATTATGGCGTGATGACAAAGGATACACACTCTCACTCACCCACCCTCTCATTACTTCGACCCAAACCATCAAGGAAGAGAGGATAACCTCTGAAATTCATCATCCTCCATTGTTGATGCAAGCTCAAACCAAGTGAGGTCCAAGGAAGAAGAAAGAATGAGAAAAGAAGAGAAAAACTTGGAAAAATCGAGATAATGACTTCATTAGCATTTTTCCTTCCTTCATCTAATCTCATATGATTTTATAAATCATATGATAGACCATAATCTTGTTCTACACCCCTAGAGGTGTAGAATGAGGGGTTGGAAGGTTAGTTTTAACCATGAACGGAGTTATGACCGGAGTAAGACCGGTTTGCCGGAAAATACCTTCTCGGAGGGTTTAAATGTTTATACCACTTTTGGGTTGTGAAACCTTGTTAGGAATTTTATCAAGGTATTCTAAACTTCTCAAAGAATCTAGGAGTGAGTGGAAAAGTCACCGGAGCCGCCAGAGTTTTTGCTGGAAAATTCCAAAAGTCACCGGAGTTCAACAAAGAGGATAAAAGATCGCTAGCGTCATTTCGAGGTGAGTGGACGACTACGTGTCTTGTAACTCTTGGGTCAAACGTGGGATTACCTAAATAAAATCATAATCACGATTTGAGGAATGATTAAATGGACTAAAATGCATGATTAGTCATGGTGAATATGATTTATGGAAATATTACATGATTAATGAATAAGAGATTTATTTGTGGATTAATCATGAATATATTATTGTCAAATGTATAAAAATGCATACATGAACTATGTATTAGATAACTAGAATAATATAGTATGTGAATATGTATAGAAATGTTTAAAGTGTTTAAACAAATGATTAGCTATAATGATTATAAGTTATGTGAAAATGTCATGATTAATGAGTAAAAGAATTATTAATATTTTGATGAAGGATAATCATGAATGATTTAGTTGGACATTAACTAAGGTAATTCAAGATGGTATTCTTGAAGGATTCAAGTACTTAATCATACATGTCATTAAATTAAATCTAGTTATGAAGAATAAACTAGAACGAAATATATAAACGATTGATGAGTATGAAGTACTTATTAAGAGTTGTGAGAAGATGAATTTATGCTTTATAAAGTTTGAGTGAGGCATGAGATTACCTAAAGTAATCAAGAATATATTTCATGGAATGATTAAAGATAATCAAGTATGTGTTATGCCATGATTATATGTAAAATATAGTTGAAAAGCATGTTAAGTAAGCTTGATGATTTAAAATGCGATAATTAATTATGTATGATGTTCCAGGGATCCAAAATGGTATTTTTGGATCAAGGGCGTCAAGAAGTACATGTGTATAAAATTTCACGGTAATCGGACTTCGTTTGGGCGGTCAAATGGGCGTTGACCGCCAAGACAAAGGCAATACCCGACCGGGTATGGGTAAATACCCGACCGGGTATTGATTAAAAATGGCTCCACAAGCCACTACCACACTAGACCCGACTGGGTATGGGTATAGACCTGACCGGGTCTTAAGTAAAATTGGCTCCAGGGGCTACTGCCTCACCATACCCGACCGGGTATGGGTAAATACCTGACCGGGTATTGGGTTATACACCAAATATGCAATTTTTTAGTAGGTTTACATGGGCCGTTCGGGTAGGCTTCGAATATGGTTTAAACGCTAAGTCTTGGACTAGTCGTTATTAAAGAAATTGTAGGCCACGACCGGGCGAGGTAAGTGGTAGATCATGCATGACGAGTGAATACTCGGGATTGAGTAAGGTCACGTAAAACTCTGTAGGACCAAGATGAGTCCTTTATACTCAAATGTTAACAAGAGCCCGTGTAGTCCTTGAGGTGTGTTAACCTCCAGCAAATTACACATAAGTAACAAAGGCAAATGCAGTCCTTGAGGTGTGTTAACCTCCATCAAATTGCATATAGGTAACAAAGGCCCGTGTAGTCCTTGAGGTGTGTTAAACTCCAACAAATTACACATAGGTAGCAAGGGCAAATGCAGTCCTTGAGGTGTGTTAACCTCCATCAAATTGCATATAGGTAACAAGGGCCCGTGTAGTCCTTGAGATGTGTTAACCTCCAGCAAATTACACATAGGTAACAAGGGCAAATGCAGTCCTTGAGGTGTGTTAACCTCCATCAAATTGCATATAGGTAACAAGGGCCCGTGTAGTCCTTGAGGTGTGTTAACCTCCAGCAAATTACACATAGGATGAGGGTGTATGCATACTCCTCAAGATGGGGTTAGCCCCGAGAATGTAAACTATGATTGTAAAGACGAATAGTCCCCGAGGTAGGTGAACATCAAGTAATGATTTTAGATGATTAAACATGCGTGATCGGGAATGAGTTCCCAATAGAGTGTTTTCCTTGGTCTAGGAATTTAATTTAAACCATGTCTGTGATATGGGAGCCCGAAGGGCCTCCACAATAATTATCTTTATTATCGGGTGAGTTAGCCTGCGGGTGACTTCACTCGAGGGTAGGACATGGGAAGGGTAATTTAATGAGGCTGTTACGCCTAAATGATTTGAAAGGCAAATGGGCCCACGAGCCAGATATTTTACTCAT
This sequence comes from Cuscuta europaea, assembly GCA_945859875.1. Classification (NCBI taxonomy): domain Eukaryota; kingdom Viridiplantae; phylum Streptophyta; class Magnoliopsida; order Solanales; family Convolvulaceae; genus Cuscuta; species Cuscuta europaea. The sequence continues at coordinate 9,013,355 of CAMAPE010000045.1, forward strand.
ATGTATATACGTATATGATATGTTTTGAAAAGGGGTGGCCAAGAGTTATGCCTATACATATACTATCACCCTATGTTGAGGGTCCGATGTGAGAAACGTTAGTTATATTATATACAGTTTGCCCTCACCAGTACTTTTCTGTAGTATTGATCCCTCGGGGGAACCACCCTTTCAGGTTGAAGCTAGAGCTTACTTACTACACCCGTTGTTCGGGAGATCGATGGAGAGAAGACGTGGTTCGTGCTTCCTCTAGTTCTATTTCTAAATAATTAAATAATGCTCATGGAACTATTTTTGACTTATAAATTAATGGAGCTTGCGAGCTCTTATTTTACCCTTGTGTGGGTTCTTATTAAACACTTATATTCCGCTATGTGTTTAATTGTATGTTGATGTTGTTATGTATGTTTACTAATCAGTTTTGGCATATGTATCTATCGGACGTCTTGTGCAATTTAGTAAAGATGAACTGCGGTTATTCTTATTGGGTTGCACGACGGTTGTCTACGTGACACAGACATGGTCTGGGGCGTGACATTCCACCTACAATATTCACACTTACATCGTGACCTATTTAACCAAGTTAGTAGTTTAGAGCAGATCCGAAAAGGTCATATTAAAAGGTGGTGAAAATTGAGCTCCACCAATGGGGTCAAAGAACAACTTACTCAAACCCACAAATCAAGTGCTTATATAGATGAGATATCTAGAAAATATTAATAGTATCCAATGTAGTTCAGAGTATGAGATTGGAAATGTCTACCCATATAAGTGTAAATTATTTTATACCTGTGCAGAGTATTTCATATAAATGGTGGAGCACAATTTTTAATTCCAAAATTATAATGGATATTCCGTTAGAGTCAATGTTAACAGTAAGTGAAAAGCCTCTATGGATGTTCTTTTCTACACCAGGTGATGGAAATCTAATGAGTAATATTCAAATAAAAATACACTAAAATATTCAATTGCAAAACCACATTTTAGGTGCAGTCCGGATGAGTTTTTTTAATGGGTGATACTAATAGAGATGGAGATATAGAGAAGAGAGATACCGATGTAGGATAGAATGTGATCCTTTTCCAGGGAAGCTCCTTGAGTGAGTTGGAACGGTTGTAGGAGGGGGGAGCCTCAGGAGTGTCGCTGGTTGTCCTCTATATTTCTTCCGAGAAGCACTTGAAAGGAGATTGGTAGCTTAGGAAGGAAAGAGGCTGAAATGATGAGGAAGGAGGGATGACCAATCTAGGGTTTAGATAAAATGAGAGAGACTCTATGGGGAATGAATAAGATGTCCATTGCGGAGTGTGAACGATGATGCAGACGTCATGTGTGGCAGTCATCTCTGGCTATTAAATTATCATTTCCGCAGCTGGATATAGGCGATGGAGATCAACCGAGGTGGAGAAGGCAGAAATTTGAAAGGAGGTGTGGTGGTGGCACCGACGAAATTCCATAGAGAATTGCTTAAGCCCTGCTTCTATTTAATCTTCTTTTTTTGGATAAACTGTAAATATATATATATATATATATATATATATATATATATATATATATATATATATATATATCCAAAGTGTTTATGTACAAATGTACAATATCAAAAACAACAAAAAGGGTCATCTCAAGTAAAGATGCCCAATCACCGCCAAAAGAAACAATAACCTAGCCACAATTATGTGCTAGCCATCACAAAGATAGGTGGAGAAAAGATAGGGGTCTATTTAATCTTCTTATGTTGATAGTGAGCAGCGAAAGAAAAGATAGGCGGAGAAAGGTTTCAGTGACGGAAGGAAACATATAGGTGATGTTTTCAGATGAACATTTAAATGAACGGTGCAGATGGATTTGTATTGCTATTAAGTATAGAGGATTTCACTTGTGGTCCGACATTGAGATCGAAGACGAAGCGTTGGCATAATGGCATCTCTTCAAATCTTTAGTTTTCCTTATTTTCGGCCTTTCGTCTTGCTAAGTTGCTAATTGGGATTTGGGATTTGAAAATATAATGTCATTTGTAGTAATTCTGATTTAGTTTTTTTTGTAATCTTTACTCTGAAGTTCATTGATGTCCTCACTTTCTCTCGATTTAGACACTCAAGCTTATCGGCTAATTCTTAATCTTTTATCTTGATATTTTCATATGAAATCTGTGAAGGGAATTACGGATTGCAGATTTGCATACTCGTGATATGATTGTGGAGTCGTGGAGATGATTTACTTACTTTAACTCTAGTGTTGATTTATTTGAGATTTGGAAGTGACATATTGAATTAATGATTTGTTGATTATTTTATAATAAAATGGGAATTTTTATTGAGCTTTTGGAATTGCCGTAACATGGATTGTTGAATACTTTTGATTAATCGTGAGTTGTGTGATTATTGATTTATTAATTCTAATTTAGTTATTGAGAAGAAGTTTTTTTTTAATTTTTTTGCATGAAGTACTTGCTCTATGTATTGCGCTTTGCTTTTATAATACTACGTAAAATTTGTTTTCAGCTTTATAGTTTTGAGGGGCCCTTCTTGTAAGATGTCCCAGGTCTCTAAAATGCCAGGACCGGTCCTGTAGATTACGAGGCATAAGGCATAAATAATAAAGGGAAAAGTACACAAAAGGTACTTGTGGTTGTGCCCGTTTTCAGATAGGGTCATGTGTTTCATTTTTTATCAAAGTAGTTCATGTGTTTGAATTCCGTTATCACTAGAGGGTCATGCCGTTTAAAACGTCTGAAAAAGACCGTTAAAAGTAACTTTGATTTTCAAAAGTGCCCCTAAAATTAAAAGAAAAATACCGAAAGGTGCGCCTCGTCAAGATGACCTTCAAACAACTTCCGCCTTTGGATTTTTCAGATCAGTTTGAATTATTTTTTAAAAATGATTTCGCTAATATCACTTTTCCGATAGACTTTCCGGTGACAAGGGTGGCTGAAAAAAAAGAAAGATGGCCTAGCGGTCGTCTTATTGAGGCGCACCTTCCGGTATTTTTCTTTTAATTTTTCGGGCACTTTTGAAAATCAGAGTTACTTTCAACTGTCTTTTTCAGACGTTTTTAACGGCATGACCCTCTTGTGATAACGGAATTCAAACACATTAACCACTTTGATAAAGAATGAAACACATGATCCTATCTGAAAACGGGTTCAACCACAAGTACCTTTTCTGTACTTTTCCCAATAATAAATGATCTACTATTCTACTAATGATCCAAACATATAAGAAAATCAATTTAAATAGTCAAATGGATTAATAGATTAAGTGAGAATTCCCTAAATAGGAGTAAAAAAGTATCGAAATTCCAAAATAGGACTATAATGTTTTTTCTTCCCTGAATAGGAGTAAATTTTTGTCAAGTTTGACATTACTAGGCTTTAAACATGGTATTTTCTTCAAAACTTGGCAGATTACTCTTATTCAGGGAATAAGAAACATGATACTCCTATTTTGGAATTTCAAAACGTTTTTGCTCCTATCTAGGGCCATTTCTAATAGATTAACTTACCTGCAATGGCGACTTGCCGAACTTGGCATGTGCCACGTGGGCTGCTGACTGCTGAGCCGGCGGATTGGCGGAGGTGCGGTGCTGGACCATCTAGACTGCTGGTGTGCTGCGGCGGTGTCCCTAAAAGCCTAGACGAAGGTCATGGAGGAGGGAGGTGGCCTTGGTCGACTGCTGCGGTGAGCCGGTGACTGTTGCGGAATGGTCGAATGGGTGACTACGTTCGACGCAGAAGTTGTTCTGTTCGTCTTATTACTTATTGCTTATGCTTATTTTATTTAGATCAGATAAGATCATATTAGAAAAATTCAGACCAGGAAGATTCATATCAAATCAGACCAGATCAGAAGCATTCAGATCAGAAAGATTCAAGTCAGATCAGGTAAGATCATAAAACTTCAGACATGATATACCCCCTTTATTATTATTATTATTATTATTATTATTATTATTATTATTATTATTATTATTATTATTATTATTATTATTATTATTACTACTACTACTATTATTATTATTACTACTATTATTACTATTATTACTATTATTATTACTATTATTACTATTATCATTACTATTATTATTATTATTATTGTTATTATTATTATTATTATTATTATTATTATTATTATGATTGTTATTATGATTATTAATACTGTTGTTGTTATCATTACTATTGTTATTGTTATTGTTATTATTAGTGTTGTTGCTATTATTATTATGATTATGATTATGATTATCATCATCATCATTATTAGATGGAGTAATTATAATTATAATTATATAAATAAATATTATAAATATAATTACAATTATAAGTATAGAAATAAATATAATTATAATTATAATTATAATTAGTGTAATTAGTGTAATAATAATTATACCTATTATAATTTTAATTGTGATTACGATTTTTTTTATAATTATAATTAAAATTATATTTAAATTATATTTAAATTATATTTATAATTACAATTATAATACTTGTAATTATAATTATAATTATAGAAATATTCAAAATCAGATCAGATTAGAAAGATTCAGATCAGATCAGGTCAGAACTTAAAAAATTCAGATCAGAAATATTCAGATCAGGAGAAGAGAATAGCTTCTCATTTCACAAGTTGTATTCCTTCCTTTGGCTCTCTTTTTTGGGTATGGGCCCAATGAGTGATTGTGTTCGACGCAAGCTGCGTTCATTCCTTCGGCTCTCTTTTTTGGACTTGGGTCGAATGTGCCCTCTCTTTGTTGAAGCTTTGTGCAACGAGACTGATTCTCCCTCCCCTGGGCCGGCCCTGGTGTGGAGTTGGGAGTGACTTTTTTTTTTCTGGAGGCCGAGTAAAGGCTTTGAAATGGGGTCGGACGAGGGGAAGAACTTTGTTTCCTGATCTAGGACTAGTCCTTGTATTTTCTTGTATGGGTTGTTTTAGGAAGAATTTTCAAATAAATCATCGTAGTATATCAAAAAAGTCAATTAAGCCCCCAGACCTAAAAAATACTCAATTAAGTCCACGAACTTTATAAAAACATTCAATCTTATAATTTAGCAAGTTAATTCTGGGAGTTTTGGGTTAACCGGTTACTCCAGATGATATGATAATCTAGATGGCGGCGTGGTTGCCATGCCTGAATCGACACACACATCACTATCCCGTGATTTGCGGGATTTGTCGTTGGCTATGAGGGTGTTTGGATCTGATTCTTAAAACTGATTCTGCTCTTTCAGGGAGCAGAAGCAGAAGTTGCAGTGTTTGGGTGAAAGTGCAGAAGTGATTCTGATGCTCTAATTTACTCCTAGAATCAATTTTTTTAGAAGCTGGGGGTGACCAGCTTCTGAAAACTGATTCTGATTCTGCTTCTTCTTTAAAAAAGAAGCAGAAGCAGAATCAGTTCCAAACACCCCTATGTGAAGATCTTGAAAAGATGTCTCAAATGTAGCTTGTTTATCCAGAGTCACTCTGTATATGTATTCCTTTCACAAGTTTCTGCTACTATGTTCAAGGCCGCTATATACGTACTACATATTATTTAGACATGCTTCTAGTACTATGGTCCATGATTGACGTATTATTTATGCTTTTCTTTAAGCTCACCATGCCATCCGATGGTTATTGTGTATTTCCTGGTTTCTTAGTATCTTGTGTCATAGTCACAATGTAGAGTCTTTTATTGGTGTGCATCCATGGTCGCCATGCACGGGTTTCTGTTTTTGTGCATCAGTGGACGTTGTCATGTACGATCTTCTATTCTCATGCGCACATGGTCACTATGTGCAGTCTTTTACTGGCTTGCGTCCATGGTTGCCATGCACGGTTTCTACTGTCTTGCGTCCATGGCCGTCATCCACAATCTTCTACTATCTTGCGTATGGTCGATCCATTTTTTGGGGATTAAGACTTGGTTGTTGTTGTCATTGACAACTATACCAATAATGTCGATATTATTATAATTTTTCACACAGAAAATCACTCCTTATCAAAATAGGTCACATACAAAATATTTGCGTGAAAAGTTTATCAAATAATATGCAGTATTTACACCGTCTATTAATGTTTGTGACACCTAATATACATTCACACACACACACATATATATTGTTTTGTGTGTCATTGAGTATACTTTGTAGATATGTGTATACTTGTGTGGAGTGAAGGAGCTAGAAAAACATGTTAGGGGGTCAAAACTATGTCACATACAACATATGTACGTGAATAATTCATATGTACGTGAAATAAATGTTAGTTTTAATAATAATTAGATGATTATATTGATTTGATTTATACTCCGTATGTAATATATTACTCCATATAAACTTTATGTAGCCAATGAGCCAATAAATTGTTGCTTTTAGAATTTGGGAATATAAGTGATGTTACACATCAAGTTTTAGCTATTTCTAATATCAATGGTGTTTATTTTTCAAGTTTCATAAATTTTTAGTGCTTTACATGCTCAATTTTTGAGGAGTTGACTGAACACGTTGACCCTCAGTTCCGCCGGTGCTTGTGTGCATACAACTCAATGTGTGTGACACACATTTTCTTGCGTGATACCAATTTGTTATCTGGATATGGATTTTTTAAAACACGTTTTTGCCTTTTTACGATGTTGATACTTGACAAATATTGTGTATCCAAGCCTCTCTAAACACACAAATAGGATAAATTTAGAAAAGGAAAAAGAAATTAAAGAGTAATACAAACGGACTAAAGAAGGAATTTGATCCCTATCTTGACAAATAATCCTTCTGCAACGTTTCCATTTTCTTTTACGCTCAATCAAGGGCGGAACCATCCTAGGGTCTGGAGGGCCCCGTGCCCCTGCTGCGCAAACCATATTCCTCTTCCCCTTACTCCCTTAGCCTTGTGCGGAGCAGTGAATGTGTGTTTGGGCCGTCTCAGACCATCTAACCCAGACCATGACAGCCGAATTATCCAAGTGAAGCTGTGAATGACATGCCCTTTAAGACACGTTTGGTTGAAGACAATCCTTCACGTCAACCCCAACCTTCTCTTAGGTTATCCTACATTCCCTCTTAGTTATATTTTTTCTTCTAAAAATACCCATGGTTATTAGATAAGAAGATTCCCTTAGTTATATTTTTTCTTCTAAAAATACCCATGCTTATTAGATAAGAAGATTCCCTTAGTTATATTTTTTCTTCTAAAAATACTCATGCTTATTAGATTAGAAGAAGCATCCTACGATCTCTTCTGCAACCACATCTTCAAAAAAATATAAACGTCACCATTGGGCTTTGCAACAAGTCTTGGATGGGAAAATAAATAAAAATTACTGAAATATGCTTTCTCCATTCTTCCTTTCCATGTTGTATCGTTCTTCTTCTATTTTTTTTCCATAATTATTTATTAATGTTCACTAATCTTTGTCATTTTTTAATTAAGCATACTTTTTTTTAAATTATTCAATAAGTTTTGATTTTATTTATTATTGAGACATTTCATTTTTCTTTAATTTAGATTATTTTAAATGTAGGTTGTGATGAGTTTATTGTGTTAATAGAAAATATTTGAAGGACATTGAATTACAAACAATGTCATTCAACCAAACAAAATAATGTCACATTCCCTTAATCTTTAACCAAACACAAATGAAATACAAATTGACATTCTAATTAATCTAACATAATCAACCAGTAATTGACATCCCTACTGTAATTGGCGGTCTTTAAACCAAACGGACCTTAGCGGTTTAGAAGTTGTATGTTCGTCTTATTCTTATTACTTATTGCTTATTCTTATTTTATTCATATCAGATCATATTAGATCAGAAAGATTCAGATCATATCATATCAGAAAGATTCAGAATAGATAAAAAAGATTTAGATCACACCATATCGGAAAGATTCAGATGAGATCAGAAAGATTCATATCAGACCATATCACAAAAATCCAGATCAGATAAAAAAGATTCAGATCAGACTACATCAGAAAGGTTCAGATCAGACCAGAAAGATCCAGATCAGACAAGATCAGAAACATTCAGACCAGAAACATTCATATTAGATCAGAAGCATTCCGATCAGAAACATTCAGATCAGATCTGAAAAGTTCAGACATGGTTTATCCCTTTTATTATTGTTGCTATTGTTGTTGTTGTCGTTGTTGACTTGTTGAGAGCTCTTGTCCACTTGCCGCTATATCGGAACCTTCTTTAGCCACGTCAACATTCTCAACCGGATCAGCTTCAAACACCAAACCTCTATTCTCCTTCGCAACAGTTGATATCATGCTAACATATTTCGTAATCATATCCATAGCAACTCAAACCGAAAGCCACAAAATACAAACAACAAAGTATACCAAAAACTGTAAAAAGGGACCCCAATGAAAAGTTGTTGCAATCAACAACGAAGGAGTGCTACCCCAGCCGTGCGTTCAAAGCAGAAACAGTACAACAAGCCTCAGCCAAATAAGGCCGGAATTAAAAACACGGGACAAAACGCCCGGAGCAATAATACGATCGATCGAAACACAAAACAAGAAATAAGTCTGTCAATAGAAAGATGAGTACCGAGTCTCCCTAAGAAATCGCACGGATCCTCCCTCAGGGTGTCATCGATCCAGAGTGCCGCTAGGGTTCTGTCATTTGACGCTCTCCTAAAATACGACTTATTCAGCACTTTCGAAACTTGACCATCTTTGTTGTTATTGTTGTTATTATTATTACACGGAATAATTATAATTATAATTATAATTATAATTACTATAATTACAATTTTATTTATAAATATAATTTAAATATAATTATATCATAATCATAATTATAAAAAAATATAATTATAATATAGTCATAATTACAATTACAATTAAAATTATAATCGGAATAATTATTATTGTACCTATTACATTAATTATAATTATAATTATAATAATAATTTAAGAAATATTTAAATAATAAGAAAAATTAAGATCAAATCGGAAGGATTCAGAACACATACAAAAAGATTCAAATCACAACTTACAAAATTTAGATGTGAAAATGAGCTCAAAGAGAACACCTTCTTTGCCCTGCACACAACTGCACAGAATCACAGCAGCGAAGGAGGCACGGAGCGAGCATCTCAGGCTCTCAGCGACAGACGCTCAATAAAATCTCTTGGCGGCTCTCTAAACCGAATCCCCATTCCAATCTTCTCCATAAGAGCAATCAGGTCAAAGTTTACTTCTGATTTATTTTTCTAGATCCGCTTTGTTCTTCGCATCAATTCATATTCCATTTTTTATGGCCATATCAGTGTTCATATTTTGAGTATGAAAGTTGTCTGATAATTTTTAGGATCTTTTTAGCAGGATATTAGAGATCTAAGCCGCGATGTTGGGCATTTTACGGCACAAAGCTGCTTCCCGCGCATTATCTGCTTCGGTTCGTAGTATATATGAATATATATGTGCTCATGTATTTAACGCGCGATTAGTCCTTGCTTTTTATTTTCGCTAGCTTGAATTTTCTGGAGCAGAGTTTAGGTAAATCTTTGCGTGCGATTCAACCTGGATTATTGAGTCCCAAAGCATGCTCTGTTGTTGCTGAAGAGGTAAGACTATTTATTTGAATTGATCTTTTTATCGGTTGATGATTCGTTAAGTTCCAACAAATTATTTATCAGTTATTTTAATTGAGTCATTCAATCGTTTATTGGTATACTAGTTTGCGGTTATTTGGATTTTAGTACGCTTATAAGTTTTAGGTTGATGTAAATGGCATGTGAACTCATATTTGGTTTTGTATATTCTTTATATATCATATTGAACATCCGCTAGGAAGTCAAAACTCTTTTAGTGTCTGATTGAAAAAGTCTTACTCTGTATATTTTATAACTAAAACTGTGTTTGGCACTCTGCTGTTAAAAGCTAATAGTCTCAAGCTCAAAAGCAGAAGCTATTTAGTAGTATTTTAAGAGGGGTGTGTAAAGTTTAGCATTTAAAAGCTTCTTAGTATCAAAAGGAAAAATTAGGATTGAAGTTTTAGCTATAAATGGATAACTGTGGATGTTAATATATCACTCCGTAATAGGGTTATGACTTGTGTTGATAAAAAGTCCTATGTTTTTTTTAATAAAACATTTTAGGATATAACTATTGAAATAACTCTCATTTTGCGCTCTTATCCATTTTACAGAACAAACTCTATAGCTTAATGGAAACAGAATAGTCTATATTTTTCAAAACAAGCTCCACCAAGCAGAGCCTTCATATAATTGGATTTGAAGTTGAAAATTCCATGTTTTGGATAGTTATTAAGATAAATGTTGAAATGCACAGTGACATGAAATTGGGCTAGTGTTGGATATTCCTAACTTACATGATATTTCAAAGTTGAACTTTATTGTTTTACAGAAGCGTGTTTCTATGGCAAGATATTTGTTAAACTTAACATTTTCTTAATGTTGTGCCTGATGCCATCTAGAATTCATCTGAGTAGAATATTGTTCAGAAGCAATCACATCTGTGAACTATGGAATCAATGAAACACTTGTACATGCTATCAAAACTGAAAAATTTATGTGACATTTCATTCCAGTTTATTTTCAAATGTTATTAATGGGTGGATTCTTATTGGTTAGAGGCTATGAGCTCTTGTTGTTGCTATGTTTTTGTAATATGGTAATATATCGACAGAATATGTAATATATGCAAAAATTTGAACAGATCTTGATTCACCCAAGAGGACGTGTTCAGGCTCAGAATTTCTGCTACCACGTTTTACCCGGTAAAATACAATATTGATAAGTAAACGCACTCCATGCTAATTTACTCTTAAAAATGTACTAATTTCAGAATCTTCAAGTGGTGCAGGGAACTCAATGAATTTGAGAGCACAAAGGTTGGTGATCCATTCTCATGTTTTGTATCCCAATTATTACTATTTATTTAAAAATGCCTCTATTTCTGTACATGCATCATTGTGCAAATTCTTAAAGAATACTGTGCACTGTCTGGGATCTTAACAGAATATGCTCAATATGATATTTCCATTGAAATATATCCGATGCTTAGCCCAATGTGTACAACATTTTTCGGCATTATGGAAAGGTATAAGTAAGTGATTTTCAGAATTTTCCTGCAATGTGTCTGATTCTATGTGTTGCCTGCAGCGGAGTTGCACTTAATTTTCATCCAAGTAAACTACAGAATTTCAGCAGGGAATATTGTTCAAGTGGTGGTATGATATCTGATTATTACTCAACTATTCTCTGTTGTCTTCACTCTTAACATTACATGGTTGTCACATCAATACAAAATGTATATATTGAGGGTCTCCAATAGTTTGTGTTCATTTGAAGCTAAGAGTCTAAGACCATATATAGGCGGTTGAGAATGGACATTATATATTGGGATGCATCTTTTCCCACTTTTCCATTTCATTGGTTTCCCGTACTTTTTCTGTTTGCGTGAAGTCTTTCTACATTATTACCCGTAGTGTTGGTCTGTTTACCCAATTTTGTGCGATGGAACTTGGAAGAGTGGAAGACATGCATTTCGAAATCAATGGGATATTTCCTTCTTAATTGCATCATTGCCAATTAACATCTAGAAGTCCACTTCGCGAAATAAAATTTTTGCTTGTATCTGCCTGTTGTGAAATATCTTTTTACAGGTCTCCATTCTTCAACTAGTCAAATTTCTCAAATCTTGATGATTCAGATGATATTCGTTTTGATATTATGATATTGAGAAAACAAGATTCTCTGTGGAGTATTCTGTTACCTTGCTGTATTTAGTTCAAAATTGAAAATGTTTTTGTTATGTCATAGTTGTGTGCCTTGTATTTACCCCAAACTCTTTTGGGACTTCTTTTTTCCTTTTCATGTCTCCTTTTTTGTCTTCCATTGTGCTTAATGTAATCTGGTTGAAGCTGTTGTTCCATTTATGGGCGAATCCATCAGTGATCTACGTTTTGATAATATGATGATAGTGAGAAAACAAGATTCTCTGTGGACTATTCTGTTACCTTGCTGTATTTAGCTCAAAATTGATTTTTTATGTTATGTCGTAGTTGTTAGTCTTGTACCTAGCCCTTAATTTGGCACTCTGTGATCTTTTTCTCTTTAAGTCTTCTTTTTTTGTTTGCCATTGTGCTTAAGGTGATCTGGTGGATGTTGTTGTTCCATTTATGGCTGAATCCATTAGTGATGGCACACTAGCTACATTCCTGAAGAGTAGGTTCACTTCTTTTACCTAATTGTTTTTGTGCTATATTGCTTTGCCTGAATTGATACTTCTCAAATGTTTACCACTTATATTTCCTCTTCATTCTGTATGATCAGAACCTGGTGATAGAGTAGAAGTTGATGAGCCTATTGCTCAGGTTGAAACGGATAAGGCACGTCCCTAACTCTATGAGTCTGCACTTTAGAGGTTTGTTTATGCTCAAGCCTTTTGACTTCTCAGTCAATTAACTTGGGTTGTTTCTGTTTTCTCTTTCAGGTAACAATTGATGTTACTAGTCCTGAAGCTGGTGTAATACAGGAGGTAAAATGCACTCTTATCTTATATGTATAAGCTTGCAATGTTATATGCAATCTTATTACTATTTACTTGCTTTATTCATCACCTTTTGAGTTCTAGAGTTGGAATTTCCCCCCCGGTTCATTTTCTTTGATTGAATTAGTTTGTAGCCAAGGAAGGGGAAACCGTAGAACCAGGTACCAAGGTTGCAATCATTTCAAAATCTGCTGAAGGTGTGGATCATGTTGCTCCATCTGAGAAGCCATCAGGAAAAGATACCCCACCACCATCTTCTTCAGTTGATGAACAGAAAGAGAAAACAAAGCCAAAAGTTGAAGCTTCTCCTGTCAAGGAAACACCTAAGGAAACTAAAGCTCCTCCCCCTAAAGTCTCTGCTTCTGAACCTCAGCTTCCTCCCAAGGATAGAGAAAGACGAGTTAGTCTTAAAACTCTGTTTTCATTCCAATTTATTTTAATTTTGATCAAACATATTGAGCCCCAAATCTCAAATTTGTTGCAATATTTAGGTTCCTATGACCAGGCTCAGGAAAAGAGTCGCTACTCGTTTGAAAGACTCACAAAACACATTTGCATTGTTGACAACTTTTAATGAAGTTGACATGTAAGTTCAAACCATGCTTTCCGTGATTCAGAATTATGTCAATCTTCTTCCTATTATTGCATTTAATTGATGATGTGGGGGAAGGGAGTTGGGAGAGGGAATGGATTAAGGTTAGGCGAAAGTCTCAAGCTGGCTCGTGGCTTAAGCCTCATACTTTACACTGATTTTCGTTACAAATTAGATCCACTAATCATCCAAGAAATATTATTGTTAAGACAATAAGTTAAGTCTCACAAACAAGAGTTCTAAGATATAGCTGTACAAAATACACATTGCAGTCCCACACATTACAAGAAAACATGAAATCATAATTTCAGATTCGTTCATGTCAAATAAAACCAGGGAATCGTGAGTTTTTGAACAAAAAATTGAATTATATGCCTCATAAATCTTCTTCCATGTCCTTGTCCTAAGAATCTGCTAATTATAAAACTTTGAATATAATACTATGGTTCTTCAAATAAAAGAAATTTGGCATTGTCAAAACTTTGGATGTTGCTGGGAAGTCTATGTACACCTGGAGCTGTTGTCAGAGTAACATAGGAGAAGAGGTATGGGGTTTTGTAGCTCACTGGAAAGGAGAATAAATGAAGATGTAGTGCTGGTGGGCTTAAATCGCGACTGAAATTTTAGCGGGGTTTTAATTTTTATGGACCCATTTCACGTTCTTTAAGATGTATTTGTACTTTTCTGAATTTATATGCTGTGTGGCCTATGTCTATTTTGATTTTTTATTGGGCTTACGCCGCACTATTTATTATCTCAATAATGTGAATATCATGGTTATTTCAACTTTCAAGTATATAATTTGTGCAAGATTGCCATTGCATATTCGAATTGCAAAGTTATAGCCTGCTCTGGCAATGGTATTTATCAACTGCTGCTTGTTTGCAGGACAAATTTGATGAAACTCCGTTCTGATTACAAGGATGCTTTTGTTGAAAAGCATGGGGTAAAGCTAGGTCTTATGTCTGGATTTATTAAGGTATACAACGGCTGGTGAGGGGTTATAATCGATTCATGTGTATGTCATAACTTGTACTTCCACCTCTAATATCTAAATTTATTATTTTTATATACACCCGTTTCAGGCTGCGGTTAGTGCACTACAGAACCAGCCTATAGTTAATGCGGTTATTGACGGTGATGACATCATATATAGAGACTACATAGACATCAGTATAGCTGTTGGCACCCCAAAGGTAAGCCCCAACTATATATTTCTTTGTACTATACGTGTAAAAGGTAGATAAGATATCCTAAGTTTTCATATCTAAAGCCATTTTTTGTCTTCCCCTTGCTCCAGGGCCTTGTTGTCCCAGTTATCCGTGAAGCTGGCAAGATGAATTTTGCTGAGATTGAGAAGACAATTAATGCACTGGCTAAAAAGGCTAATGATGGAACTATATCAATTGATGAGATGGCTGGTGGGTCTTTCACAATATCAAATGGTGGTGTTTATGGAAGTCTTCTGAGTACCCCCATCATCAACCCTCCTCAGGTATGTGCATTTTCAGAGCATTTTGCTTAGAAAACAAGTTATGGACATCACACTAGTTTCAAAGTATCACCTGTGGTCCCACATCAGCTTACAGGTCCTATTCACTTTTGGGAGTAATTACACTTTTGGTCTGTGGTTTTCATTTTTTCGCTTGTGGCCCACGACTATGGATGTATTGCCACTGTTGGTCCTTCCGGTTAATTTTCGCCGCAACAGTGACCACAAAGGATGAAATATACTCCATCGGTCCCAAAATAAACTTCATTCTTTCCTTTTCCGTCCGTCCCAATATAAACTCATCTTTCCATATTTGGCAAATAATTTGTGGTTCACAACATTTTTCTTCACATGAGTTTATTATGGGACGGAGGGGGTAGGAAAAAATGAAAGTCAGACTAAAAGCCTGGATTACCGGAAAGTGGTTGGACCAGAAGTGGGAACTTTTCCTTTATTTATACAGCAAGTCTTGATTCGGTGTGGGTTGACATGTGCAAGTTACTTGATTGTAGTCTGCCATCCTGGGTATGCACTCAATTGTGAACCGTCCAATGGTTGTTGGGGGCAACGTTGTTTCTAGACCGATGATGTACATTGCCTTGACGTACGATCATAGGCTGATTGATGGGAGAGAGGCAGTGTTCTTTTTGAGAAGGATAAAAGATGTGGTTGAAGACCCCCGTCGCTTGCTACTTGATATATGATATCTATGCTTGGTTTGATTTGGTTTTCATACTTTTGCCATGTTCCTGAGTTGACTTCCTCAAATATCGAGCAAGAAGAAGAATAAATGTACTGATCCTAAAATTTTGTAGGGTTTCCATATTGCTATAAAAAAATATCAGCCGCAGCTACAACACATATATACTTCCAAATTGGAGCCCTTTTCTTTGAAAGCCAATTGGTAGCTGCTTCCATGTGGGGGCTGCATTGTTTGATACGCTTAGGAATGCAAGGTCTAAAATCCCTCATCTGGAATGTGTACCCATTGAATCTGTGGTTATTTGTTACCCATTCCCATTTACTTGTCACAGCAATACTCAAGCAGTCAATCCAATTTTTGAGTACCACTACTATTTTATGAAATTAATGCCTTTGCCTAGAGAAAATTCCAAGTACTCAAATTTCCGGTGCAAGAGTAAGCTTTTTCTGTGACAGGAACTGAATTCATTTCATTATTAATAATATGATATGATATACATGTCTTTGTAGAAGCATGTGCAAAACTATTTGCTTGTCATTTGGCAAACAGACTATTGAACTGTCATTTGAAGTCAACAAGATTTTCTGGGTTTTCAATTAGTGAGCTGTATTCAATATTCAGACTGATCAACTCAATTAGACATAAAGACTAACACCAATTGGTTGCAAACTTGCAACTTGCAAGTTGCAATATGTTCAGATTGATGAAATCAATTGTCATCACCCATCCAACACCTTCCTCGACTCCTTGAGGAGCTTGAGGCCCCAAGTTTCCTTCTTTGTTGGAGTTAATGCAGCACCACACCTTTCGGGGCATCATAAGCGACCACGATGATTCCTATTTCCTAACATGCCACACAAGACCTGCACGCTTACCTTCCTTAGACAGGGAGGCAACATTGTACTTGTTCATATTAATTGGGGGGGGGGGGGGGGGGGGGGGGGTCATTTGTGTCCAAGGTTAGACCTAGGGATGGACCGGTTCGGGCCTGGCCGGGCCTCGGTTCATGAAAGGGGAGGCCCGGGCAACCCCCGGGTCCAGGCCGGGGCTCGATTCTTATATTTTTTTTTTGGCTTTTCCTAATTAACCCCCAATCCTCCCCCCTCACCCCCAAACCACCTCAAATGCCCCATCATACCCAGCCCAACCCAAAAACTTAAAAAAATTCAAAAAAAAAAATAAATAATTTGACCCGGATCGGGCTTGAACCGGCTGGGCCGGTTCACGATTTAGGAGGCCTGGGTCCGGCCCGCCTACCTCACTAGGCTGGGTGGCCTGAACTGGGCACCAACCGGTTCACCGGGCTGGTCCGGGCCGAGCCCTGAGAATTACACCATGTCAAAATAGAACCATTGTGAATTTGCGATAAACAATTGTTTACAAAAACAATAATTATAACATATAGAGTCCGTTTAGTAACTTTGTTTTTCGGCTTATCAGGTTTATCAATCATTTTTTTCACCAAACACGTAACTTTTGATTTGACGTGCTCAATTGCGTAATAATAAGAAAAAGAGAAAAAAGTCATATAGGCCCTCGAACTTACAAAAAAATGTCAAATAAGACCTATATAGGAGGTTCTGTTCAGCCGACGCTATTTGGGGAGGTTCCTGGTGGAGTTTTTTGATGAAATTTTGTGAGCATCTTATTCATTAAGTCTAGTTTACTCATACCAATTTTCAGCTAAAACTTTAATCGGGAAGGCATTTAAATAAATTCTTGAAGATAAGCGCGCAGTTAAAAGTGAGTTATCTTCAAGAATTTATTTGAATGTCTTCCCGATTGAAGTTTTAGCTGAAATTTGGTATGAGTAAACTAGACTTAATGAATAAGATGATCAAAAAGTTTCATTGAAAAATTCCACCGGGAACCGCCCCAAATGGCGTCGGCCGGACAGAAACTCCTATATAAGGCATACCTTCTCAAAATGCAACAAAGGCAAAAGTATGACACATATTGGGGGGGGGGGGGGGGGGCTAGGCCTGACCCAATCTAAAAATAAAACATAAGAACCTACGTAAATCAAAGAAGCAGTCAGAAAATAAATCTAAATGAGGGAAGACCAAATACATCAGAATAATAAGCCCGTTGGGCTTAGTTGGGCAGATCCATCACCCTGCCAAATTTATCAATTGATTAGAGCAATGGGCCGCCAGATAATGGGCTACCCAATTACACTCTCTAACCCCAAAAAAGAACCTGATCGCTTTCCTCTTTGCACGCAACAAACTTTCCTGAAATCCAACCTTCCATCTACTCGCACCCCCATCTTCAAGATACCTCAACGCTACCGCAACATCCATCTCAACCAGGAAATCGAAGAAGCCTTCTGAAATCGCGAAGTCAGTAGCAAAGAGGGCCACATATATCTCTTCACCCCCATCTTGTGATACTTGATTTAGATGACCCTGCTTCTCTTTGCCTCTATTTTTTCTTTCAACTTACATCCTTTAGCCTTTGGATTTCTTTATTTTAGTCAATATAGTTATTAGAACTTTCTATTATTTACATTATATATATATATATATATATATATATATATATATATATATATATATATATATATATATATATATATATATAATTTGATGAGATCAGATAATAATTCTTCAAAATGAGACTCTTAAATGAGGAGAAAACACGTCACATTTTCCCCAAGTAATATAACTTGCTCTTTTCTCAAGACATAAATTAAGTACTTTTAATAACAAGACTAAAGGTAATTATTTGTTTAAATGTGACTATTATATTAGTACTCTGAGAGTCTGAGGGTTCTATTTGTTTTGACAAAGACAAAGAAAATCATTGTTAAATAAAGAAATAATAAAAAGAAACATTATTGATAAGGCATAGTCATGTTTCTGTAAACAGATTACATGAGAATGTACCATTTGTCATTAAAAATTTTGAATTTTCATTCAAAATTCTCCATTTGTCATTCAAATTTATGTAAATTGCTTAGGACGGTCTTTAGAGCCTTGATATCTAGATTAGTCAAAATTTTCAATTTAGCATACAACTATTAAACCTTTTAACTTGTAGTATCAAGTTACCAACATATTTGTGCACTCAAGACTTATCTTTTCATTTTTATAGGTAGGTTATACTTCACTTATATATGTTGTTGGAACTAGTGTATACGCAGTATTAAACTTGTCACTGGTTACAACTTACAAGAAATTGAGTAGATCTATTGTTCAAGAATTCCAGATCACTTGCTTGAACTTGATTTTTCGTAGGGTAGTGTAGATTTATGATTTAACAACTTTAACGTCTAATTAAAAAGTACTCTGTTTATGTTAATTAGTTTCCGTTGTATAAATAATAAAAACACGAGCATGTGTCAATCACAAGTAATTTATGATTCTCTTGAGTCTTGACATGAGAAGTTGCCCCAATGACCAAAAATGGAAAAGCAAAAAAAGTTGACCAGATGACCATAAAAGCAGAGTCAAACCTCAAGTATTTAAACGTAAGCATGAAAGAGGTGATGTTGTGCATTATTATCAACATTTACAGTACTACTTTTAGTAATACGCAAGGAAAACAAATAATTATCCATCCAAATGTATACAAAATATGGCACAATTGTTACTTTTTTCAATTAATATGAGTGAGCTGTTGATAAGTATTCAAACTCCAAGGATGGAAAATCACTGTTTTTTAATTACTTCAGAGCTGATGTCCAAGTGTCCAACAATCTTCAATTTAGGATGTTTTTACTTGGATTGAAATTTGATGGTCTAATCTTGTCTGAAATGGTCTAATAAACGTCTCGTCTGTTTGTATTTTATAACTATAGAAGTCTGACCTGATCTGAATTGGTCTGTTTAAGTCTGGTCTAGTATGGATTAGTCTGTTTAAGTCTGATCTGGGACTGAAAATAGTCCAAGTAAAAACATCAACACCAAATTTAGAATTAACTTTATGCCACGCACTAGTAAGAAATAACCTGGTAGGACGGCTACCTGACCAACTACAGTCCTTAGTTATGATTCTAATACCAGTTGTGTCTACCAAAAACAAGCCACAAAATCCAGTAGGATTGTAACCATCAATTTCAAATTAGATCCGCAACCAGATTTGTCGGAACTGGACTGTTACCACCGTTCCGTTTTATGTTTCTACCTCTTGGGATTAGAACCAGGCCCGTGTCCACCCCGAAGTCAGATTCTTCTTCTACATAACTTGATGGTAATTGATAAGTTCCAATATTATCACAAGTGCAAAAAATACACTAAAGAAAACCTAATAGCAATTTCAATGGAGCAAGGTACTATACAAGGGTGCACAACAATCAAGGATAGAAAATGAGGCCTAACTACAAAGGGTATGTGTTTATAAGAAGCGTATGGAGAATACTTGCTACTGTAATAATATACAAAAGCACTGGATTAAAGAAGTAGAAGAGCTAACTTTGCGATAAAACTGGTACAAGTTATCATCCTAACATTAAAGCATTTTGTGAACCCCCACATGCTCAAGTTTCTGCAAAACGCTTCTCCTGGATGATCTGCCCAAGCTTCGTGAACAGGGATAGTTGGTCCTCAAATGGAAGGTTCATTAATATCTAACAATGAAGAAAATTCATAATCAAAATTTCATCTCCCCTCCCCCCGTTAAACTTTATTAAAAAACTGCCTTTAAGGATGTTTCTACTTGGACTGTTTGAAGGTCCCAGACCAGACCAAAACAAATCTAATCAGACCAAACTTGGATAGTTATAAAATACAAAGAAGCCAGACATTTACGAGATCAAACCAGACCAGAAAAGACATTACTTTTAAATTTTAAAATTATTTCTTTATAAAAAATGAGAAGTACTCTCTAATAGGCACCTGTTTAGTGAGGCTGAATATGGTTCATTTGGCTCAATAGACATAATTGTACAAAAAAAACTTGTTCATATACTCCCCATGTTCCTATAGTTACTATTCACTGTTCTTATTATACTTCAGTTCAGGTAAAGTAAATATAATAATCTCAATAGTGTAACTTACACACTACTTTTTTCATTATAAGGCGCAATTTAGCCAACACAGTGACCCAGTACCATTGAGTTTGTGTTTGGTGAAAAATCAGGATCAAAACACAGAAGAAAGACTGCCAAACTGGTTCTATGTATTGCACGTGGTAACTAACGTATTAACTTTATGAGTTACTTTTGAACAAAAAATATTGCTCAAAAAGTCCTACTCATTTATACTACGTAAATATTACTCCTGTAGTTATATACCTGATCCAATATCATCTCGATTGATAAGTTCTGAGGCCCCACAAATGACTGAACATATATCCATGAAAACATAGCCATCACCATCTGTGTAGGAGAACATGTAAAAATAAAGTCAATTCACAAATCTAGCAATTGGTAAAGAAGTGCTGCAACTCGACAGGAGTTTATTAAAGCCTCAGAAGTAATTTGATTATATATCAAAATGAAAAGATCCCAAATAATAGATGCTCCTGCCATAATTAGTTAGGATAGGTTGTAGAACATTATTTATTGTGTTCAAATTAATTGTAATTATCTTTGATTAATTATTCTTAGTATTAGCAGGCTTTTAGTTGAGAACAGGCTTTTTATTTAATTAAGCCCACACACCTACCATTCCTGCTTTTAGTACGTAGTATTTTTTAAAAGTTGAAGGAAATGACACATAAATGATGAAAGATAGCATTCTCTACCAGGGCTTGAGAAATGCGACCCTCAAATCAAAGTAAGCATTGACCATACTAATCACTTTTTGACGATTTTAGGGACACAGTTAGTGAAATAGCAATTGCATAGTTTACATGATTTAGTAAAACAAAACATATCATTCCTAATATTGATATTATACTCATGATAGTTTTTTCCTAGTATTGCCTCCAATACACCCTCCTTATGGTGGAACCCTTCCTCAGATCCTTGCCAGGGTAAAAGTTTTGATCAGACAGAGGGCAGGTAGTATATGCAAACACTAAAACAGAATCACTATATTTTCTCTTTACCTGGCAATCCATCCTATCTGTCAAGCCTCCATGCCCAGGGATACTATCGCCAAAGTCCTACAGTGAATAAAACGAAGTAGCCTCAGACTTGCTTATTTTGCTAAAATCATTTTATTGAAACACCTTTCCTTACAGAAAAGTCAGCCAGTTCATCAAAATAACACTCACCAAACGAGCTCATATAGGCAAAAGGAGAAAATAATAGCATATCATGGACATTCAAAATAAGATAAAATTATAAACATGGCAGTGAACCTTGAGTTTGAAGGCCCTTTTAAATCCACTTGCAAATAAGCCTCCAAAAGGAGCAAGTAATGATGCAAATAGGCCAAAAAATAGTGCATGCCACTGTACTGGCATTGCCAAAACCTGTCTTGGAAGAAACTGCAAAAAAATTATAAAGGATGCGAGGGTGAAATGTTCTTGTTTTTCTCAATACAAGTCGCTGAACTACATGCATTAAGCATTCAGAGGAAATGTGTTACCCATTGAGGGATCCACTCGGGTAGAGTGGCATAGTATGGTTTGAACAAAGGGCCAGGATCACAAGTAAGCCAGCCCGTTGATAAATCCTGTGTTATGATTAAAAAACAGACATGGAGTTCCATTTTTAAGATACAAATGAAGGTAACTTTTGTGACTCAAGAATCTAAATGTGTAAGAGAGATTTATAATCAATGATGAACTCACCTGCCTTGGGCATGTCATCCATTGAAAACGACCGAACAAATTTGCAAGCTACAGAAGCAAGTGAAATGAGACTAATTAAAACCACCCAAACAAACATCATCTAAAGATATCTTATTAACCCAGATGCATGTCACTAATATCCCCGGCTTTTCCACATACACAATCTAATTTAGTAAAAAAGACAAATAAAAAAGAGTTACAGAAAAGTGACATCGGCAGGGATGCAAAAAATGAAGTGCTATAGTTGTGTGGTGGGAAAAACTGCATACCAGAAATGCAGAGATAAGAGTAGTTACAGATGCTCCAATAAAACCTTCCCATGTTTTTTTAGGGGACAACTCGCTCAAAGGAGTTCTACCAAAGAAAAATCCAAATAAGTATGCAGCAATATCGTTGATGATGACTATTGAAACTGGTAGAAGGAACCTGCAAGATAATGCACCAAGTTCAGTATTTATATATATTTACTATGCACTGACATACTTATAGCAGCTATTGATGGCAACTTCTCTGTGAAGATAAGTTCCCTAAACTAATACCATATTACCATGAATAGCAATTTAGATCAAAACATTTATTCAGAAAATAAGTCTAGCAAGCCAAGCAATTTAGTTCGGAGATCAGCTTAAAATTGAGTTCAGAGATCAGCTTAAAGCAGCAGAAGACACAAATACTAAAAAGTTCATGAAAGCTAAATAACCTTTGCCAAGTTGGCAAATGTCTTGATGCTAGCGCCTTGACCAAAAGGTCCGAGGTTCAAGGCTTTAAGTCCCAAAAGGAGCAAAGACTCGCTATTTTTGTGCTTGGGAATATGATGGAATAAAGAAAAATGACCCACTAAACTGTTTGAGCTTCTTTATTATGAAGCAACGGTCAATCCATGCAATTTTCGACGCAATTTTCATCATGGGTCATCCGAAAACAGTTTCTTTGTGCTTTAATACAGGGGTAGGGTTGCGTACATCCAACCCCCTACCCCACTGTAGGCGGAAGCCTTTGTGGTACTGGGGTAATGTTGTTATATACTTTAGTTTTACCTTCTAAGGGTAGTTAGTCCCTGTTTATTTGTGACATTGTATACTTGTATTTGGCATAAGTTCATAAATTTTAATTATTTTATTGGAGACAATCATGGAATTATTGTTTGTAAGTTCGTAACATTATATACTCGTCATTTAAAGTGACAACAAGAAAACAAAAAATCACTTAAATCCAACAGGAAATATTCACAGGCAATTTAAATGACAGATTAGGTTTTTTAAAATAATAAATGCGATATATACTAGTGGAAATAACTTTGAAGTGGAGTTGGTTCTTATCAGAGTTACCAGAAGATTCCTTCAAAAACATTGCTTATAATGAATGAGGATTGTGCGAACACCACAATTAGAATCATATGGGTCCAGGCATACTGGCCAAACTGATATTTGTACATCCTCTTCTTTAGAGTAAGAATGAACCATATGAAACCTGTTTCCAGTTTGAAAGAATATGATACTTCAGTTCAAAACCAACAGAGCATCGTAATAATGCAGTTTATTAGTAATAAATATTGATCACAATCAGGATTAGGTTCAAATTTCTCCACTGCATTAATATACTTCTACTTTCATTGTGACTTATTTATAAGATCTGCTTCAATTAGATTCCCAGGTTAATGTTTGGCTGCTTTATCAGCAAGGTTAGATAAGAGTTTAAAATAAATAAGGGCAATTTCATAAAAGAGGTGTATGAAATACAGATATTATTCTTACATATGGCACGTGTAAAGCAGGTTAGTGCTTGTTTATTATTAATCACAAGATGGGTAAAACACTAGCCTGGGGATCTGATTAAAACTATACCATTAAACATTCATGGTAAAAGGGAAACTGATAAAACATTGAATGAAATAGAAACATAACTTAAAATCTAAACAGAAAAAAAAACTTCAGAATGTTAATGTGTACATTCATTAGAGAAAAGAAGGCATGACATTTTGGATTCCTTAAGCAAAATTAGTATTATGAGGTTTAAAGTTCCTAGGAAGCTCTGAAAGAGGAACATGCCATAAATTATAGGACTAACCTGCTATATACAAAAAGTAACAGGTGACCATGTGGTACTTGATAAGTTTTGCCACAAGCTTATATAGGAATTTGTCCGTAGTAAAAGTATTCACAAGCTTTTGGCTGAGGATGCGGCCATAAACAAAAAGCATAGCTGTGAAGTAAAAGTGCCTGAAAGAACAAGGAGTGAGCAATGTAGCAATAAAAAAATGACACTAGGCCAGGAATCACCTAAGCAAAACAGTTAAATATCTTTAACAAATATTAATGAAAGCAATTAGATATATTTAACACAAAATATTCAAGAAATAGAAAAGGTGGGGTACATGAAAGTGCATTTTCCACTCCCAGAAGAGTTTTTAGCTATGTCTTTTTGTACTTGCATATTAACCTTAATATAATTAAAGCAACAAATAGTGCTGGCAATGTCCATCATAATTTACGCCATCGGAATAGGGATCACAGCTCAACCTAATCATTAACTTCAACACTTCAACTCATAATTATCTCAATCTAAATCATGAACTTCAACAGTTCAGCTCATAATTTTGATATGAACACATGCTTAAAAGGATTACATACTTGGCCTTCGGATAACAGATTTATACAGAACTTCAGACAATTGAAAAACCTTAGCGATTGTAAATGAAGTAACTACTAATTAGTCCTTCTCTGGTAGTCAGCTTTTCTTCTATTACATCAGTCACAGCTCAAAAAAAGCCAAATAATAAAAGAGCATGACAATTATAATAAGAGCACTTCTTCCACGGTTCCACGTCAATGTCACTTAAGCCAAGGCATCACTTTCCTGTTTTCTTGACCATCCTACAAATTATTTTCTGGTTCCTAACATTTTTACCACCTATAGTGAGAAGGAACCTTACAGGAAAAACTAAACAAGTATATGAATATGGAATTTAATCAACTAAATATCAATCCTAAGTAATTAAAAATGCAAAAAGACTTCAGAAGGATATTATACAATCTACAAAGATGATAGTACAGATTCAGAGTGAGCAGGCAGTCATACATGCGTCAAATGTGAAATGTCTACCGCTTACCGTTACATAAGCAACTATGAACTATATGAAAAATTGAAGATTACAAAAGTGAGGGATATTGTACTAAACTAAGACAGACATGATAAGGAACTATCAACTCCTTTCAGTCCTTTGTCTCCATAATTCATAAATCTCTAAATACAAGGCGAGGAAATATTTATACTGATACTTCCTAGCATACTGTTGGGACTAAGGCTTGGATGTTGTTGTTGTATACTTCCTAGCATACTTTCACCTTCCTTATCTCATTTTAGGAACACTTCATTCTGTGTTTGTAAACATATCAATATATATTCACAAATTCAATTGTATTAGGAGCATCAAGTTAACATCACACTTCCATTAAAAAAATACAAAAAGAAACCCAAATGCAATTGGGTGAGAAAACAAACAACAAATTTAAAATATGGAGGAGGTTTTGAGGCACAAACATTCCGAACCGATTAAATAATTCTCTATATAAATACAACTTTGGTATTGTGAGTGTAATTATCTTTACAATGCACAAACAATGATATGCAAGAGATATAAAGTGACCCATGAAGTATTCCTTATAGCTTTCCATTGGAACATAAAAAGTACTCATGATTTAAAATATATTGACAATGTATAGTGACAACATATGTCAATAAGCTCAGGATATCAAAAGCTAGCTGGTGTTACTCACCAATTCAATAACCTGAATCCAGGGAGCCGTCTGCTTTCATGTGTTCTCCTAAGTAGTTTGAACAACTCCTTTACCATTGAGAATTGGATGATTGCAACCACGGCAAAGATATACAGGTGACCCATGTAAATTATAAAGGCAAATCCACCAATCATCAAAACAGATGAATATCCCCGAATCAGCATTGATTTGTACTTGTTCCGATCATCGACAAGCAAATGATCACCATTGGCTCGAACATCATCGGTGGGAACCTTTCATTTCAGGGATAATCGACCAAAATAGAAGTTAAACATCGTCGCGTACAAACCAACTAAAATTGATGACTTTCTAGTTTCTACATGTAACTATCAAGTGAGCATATATTGCGGGTTATAAGCTGATAATATGGAACATCATGTCTGAACTTTCAAAGTGTATTCATCGACATTCGCTAGTGGCAGAGTGGCCTATATAGCAGGGAACCCTTTCAACGAGTTACATGTAAAATGAGACCACAACTCCTAAATACTCATTACTCATTAGTAGGCAATGATTCAACAAGAGTAACAAGACCATCATTTTTGTCTCAATAGTCTATGGCTATGGGATTAATATTGTTTTGCTTCCCCATGAATTACAGAAAAAGAAATACTTGTCTTCATATTTGTAAAGACAATGATAGGATCATAGGAGAGTAGTAAACATAGATGATCACCTAAGTACTTTTCACAATACCATGAAAATATCATTACCAATTTTCATACATTTTTGGAAGAATGTCTTCAGAAGACAGACCACTATACCCAGAGAGGCACAGAAAAAAAAAATACCATGTATATTACTACATATTAAACTGGCAAATTTGAAGCCTTCTCGTGTAAAAAACATTTAAGTTCCAACTCACAACATCTGGCACTAGCATTCACTACATCTGTGCCAGTTACTGATTTTCATAATAGATTAAAAATAAGAATGAACCAACAATTCACCCATTTACCTCATTTGAGCCTCTACGGCGACGTACACGTCCACCAGGCGCTCCCTGGGAGCTAGTAGTAATTTCTCTCTGCATCTCTTCTGCCTCAAATTATCCCTCCGCTAACAAAGAAATTTATGTACACATTAACTTATGGCAGTACATGATACTATGATAGATAAGTAGTTCAACTTTATAAACAAATAGCGCCAGGCATTAAGAAGGCAAAGCTACCCAACTACACATTTCTATTAGACTATTACCCAGTGAGACAGGGTATATGACTCGGACAGGGCGACTAAACCCGCGTGTCTGTGAAGGCCCCATAGTTAGGTTCAACAGCCATGGGCGGTGATTTCATATCCAGCCTGAATGACTAGGTGGTCTACTTTGTGAGCCTAGGTACTGGACTAGCTAGCAGCAATACAGAACAAGAGCTCATGCATGCGTGCTCCATACAAATTATATACTCCACTCAAGCACGGAATAGATTATATATTAATTACAATAGTGATAAGAATAATAACAATAATGGAGATGAAAGCAATAATATCTACAAGTCCACAAATGTTGAAAACGTATATAATTTGTTCACAAGGAATATTTTTGTATCCAAATCATTCTGAATGAATTCTAGGCGAGAATGACTTTCCTATGCCCTTTGAGAAAAATTTGCAACACATTGTCTGGGATATTTTTCCATAGATAGGAAACTAAATCATCATTACAATAAACCAGACTCGCCAAATTGAATAAAAACCAATTCAGGAATCAAAACACGCGTACCGACACAAAGTTGAACCCTAACAAAACTAAACTGAAATTAAGATATAAAACGTACCCGCGGCGGTAGGGTTGCTCGAAATACGGCGATAGTTTCCGGCGAGCGGCGGCGTTGAGGCGGACTCCGGGAGCCGCGTTCAGTCTGAGCTCTGACTCTTTTGCGTAATGTGGTTGGCTTTTTGCAGGTTGGCGTGTTCCGGCCTCAAGGCATTTTAATGTTGCATTTAATTGGGGTTTTCAGACCCGCCGGTGGTGTACATTGCTGCGTACTTTAATAATAGCAGTCCGTACGACCCTGATGCCTCTAAATAAAATAAAATAAAAATTGCGTGAATCTCATTTTTAGGGGCTGCACTTCGGAACGGAGAACAGAAGGAATCGTTGGAATCGAACTACGGAGTATTAAAACTAGGTCCGGTTCGAATTATAAATACAATTGGAATCGTTATAAATTGAATTATAAATTTTTAACGATTTGATTCTTATTCTTTGTTAATATTTTGATTCCTGATTCCTACAAAAAATACATATACAGAATCAAACTGTTTATTGTCGGTTCGGTTTTGTAACGTTTCATGAATTTTTTGATAGGTAATCAAACCGATTTGAATCTTGGAGATATCGAGAATTGAAAACAAACCAATGAAAAACGATAAATCAATTAATCGATAAATATAACCACAATTATAGATAAAGCATCTGATTGAAGGAGAGGATCTACAATAGCAGGGTCGTTTTTAGCAAGTTAATTAGGTCATCTGAAACAGAGCCCACCAAAATTGGGGGTCCCATTTTTAAAAAAATAAGTTTACAATATAGTTATATACATAATATTAATATGTTGTTATTTTAAATCATGTTTTTTTATATGAACACTTGAACAAAATTTATATTTGTTGAACTATGTGAGATGTTATTATATGTCATATTATTTTTGTTCATATATGGGGTCTCAATTTTGCATTAGGAATCGGGACCTCCAATTTCATTATACCTCTGTACGATAGGTTATGGTGGAAGGACTAAAACTTTTGGCAACTTAATTTTTTTAACTTTTTTGTAATGTTTAAATCCAACATAATGACATTGTAGTTCGGTCTAACCTATGTGTCTATATCCAACCTAATCAAAACGGACGGGCTAATGCTTTTTATATGAAAAATGATTCCATGCATTAGACCCTATATTTTTAGAAGATGCTTCAAATGTGACTAAAATATAAATAAAATGCACAAATAAACGACTCATATTTTATTTACAAAATAGCATTGATATAATCTTATAATGTTAAGAAATTCAGTCCCAATTAAGGATTATCTCATCTAAACATGATAAAATTCATAGAATCAAACAATAAGAACACTAACCGGTTGAGGAGAAACCGAATGTTGATGGTGTCGTAGAAGACGATGAAGCCATTGATGTGTAGATTCTCTAAGGATACAAACCCCTACTGTGATGGATTGATCATTGATCGGTTCTCATATGAGTCTCTTTTATAATGGTGTTCGAGACCCTTGGTAAGAAGCGTGTCTTTTCCTTTTGTCGTAAGAGTGAGAACCGAACGAGTACTTATGTTTGTATCAAAGAGAAAACCCATTTGATCCCTTATGTATTATTTAATGTTAAAACATACCCATCATATGTTAACAATACATAAATCAGGGACCAAATCTGTCACATGGCAAACTTAATGGTAAGACATAAATGTCCCCAAAATATATTAATTTATATAAATGGTCCAAGGGCACTTAATGGAATATTTTCCAACATTCTCCCACTTGACCTTGAGAACATTTATACATAAGTTAAAGTAAGTGTTGGCCAAGAAAAAAAAAATCATCTTACTCCATAATAATATCAAAGCAAATAAATACAGTCTAACGGGTCAATATAACCCGGGACCCCCATTAATCATACTTTGACACTTCTTAAAGAGTATAAGGATTAATATAAGCCAAATGACATTAAACTCAGGGTATTATGTTTGTCTATTAAATAACTTTGTGTGCACAATAAAGAATAGACAAAACATACTTAAGGAGGGATTCTAAATCAAGTACTTGAAAATATTAAATAAGATAACTAATCAAACACTATGATATTAATTCCTAAACAGGATCTTTGATCAAGCCCATATTAGTGACATGTCTTCGAAAATTACTGGGCGGAAGTCCTTTGGTGAGAGGATCTGCTAGCATATCATTTGTGCTGATGTGTACGATACAAATTTCGTTTTCCTCCACTCTTTCTCGAACGAACAAATATTTTGTATCGAGGAACAATCCCGCTCCACTCGAACTGTTATTGTTTGAGAAGCTCACGGCCGCGGAATTGTCACAATAAATCCTTAGTGGTCTTGAGACGGAATTCACTACTTTGAATCCTTTGATAAGATTCCTTAACAACATCCCATGACATGTTGCGTTGTACACCGCAACATATTCAGCCATCATTGTTGAAGTAGTCGTAAGTCTTTGCTTGTGGCTTTTCCAAGATATTGGCCCACCTGACAGCAAGAAAATGTATCCCGAAGTAGACTTCCTATCGTCTTTGCACTTAGCAAAATCGGAATCGGAATATCCAATCACTTCTAAATTATTAGACCTCTCATAAGTCAATTTGTACTCCTTAGTCCCTTGAAGATACCGCAAAACTTTCTTAGCGGCTTTCCAATGCTCTAATCCTGGGTTAGATTGATATCTACCCAACATACCAGATACATATGCGATATCTGGACGAGTACAAACTTGTGCATACATCAAGCTTCCAACTACGGAAGCATAAGGAATGAGTTTCATTTGCTCTTTCTCAACCTCGGTTTTTGGGCATTGGAATGACCCAAAAACGTCTCCCTTAACTACTGGAGCAACTGATGGAGAGCATTGTTGCATGTTGAAACGTTCTAAAATGCGCTCAATGTATGCCTTCTGGGACAGGCCTAACGTCCCTTTGACTCTGTCTCGGTGAATTTCAATGCCTATAACATAAGAAGCTTCACCTAGATCTTTCATGTCAAAATGGCCAAATAATAAGCGTTTTGTTTCATGCAACAAATCCAAGTCACTACTTCCTAATAAGATGTCATCAACATATAACACAAGTATGATGAATTTACTCCCACTCATTTTGAGGTAAGTGCATTGATCTACTTTGTTTTTAATGAAGCCATTTGATTTCATGACTTCATCAAATTTAAGGTACCATTGTCGAGATGCTTGCTTGAGCCCATAAATAGACTTCTTGAGTTTACACACTAGATGTTCTTGACCCTTAGAAACATAACCTTCTGGTTGTATCATATAAACATCTTCGTGTAAATCTCCATTTAAGAAGGCTGTTTTGACGTCCATTTGATGTAGCTCAAGATCAAAATGAGCTACTAAAGCCATAACGACCCTTAGGGAGTCCTTTCGAGAGACGGGTGAAAAGGTCTCTTGATAATCTACACCTTCCCTTTGAGTGTACCCCTTGGCGACCAATCTTGCCTTATATCTTTCAATGTTTCCCTTTGCATCTAATTTGGTCTTGAAGACCCACTTGCTTCCAACGGGCTTATGACCCTTTGGTAATTCAGCAAGTTCCCAAACATTGTTCTTCTCCATGGAAAGAAGTTCCTCATTCATGGCTTCTTTCCAATGAGTCGATTGGTCACACTTAATGACATCAAGGAAAGATATAGGATCTACGACTTTCCCTAAATCAAAGTCGGCTTCTTCATTCAAATATATCAAATATTCATCATAATTTGTGGGGCGTCTGACCCTTTGAGATCTCCTTAAGGGTTGCTGATTTTCCAGAATTTCATTAGTATCCGGTGGAGTTGGTTCAACATTGATTGGAGTTTCATTCGCCTCTTGACTTGTTGCATCATTATTATGAGGTGTATGACTTTCACTATGATCTTCAAGTGAGGAGTTAGGTGGAATGGGCAGTATAATAAGTGGATTTATTCCATTTCCCTCTTGAAGTTCATCACAAAAGTTTGAACCACTACTACTCCCACTAATGTTAGTATTTTCAAGGAATTCAGCATGTCGAGTCTCGACAATTCGGGTGGTATGAGATGGGCAATAGAACCTATATCCCTTAGATCTCTCGGGATAGCCAATAAAGGAACAACTAATGGTTCTCATGTCAAGTTTCTTCAATTGAGGATTATACACTTTTGCTTCAGCCGGACAACCCCACACTTTTAGGTACCTTAGACTAGGTTTCCTGCCCGTCCAAAGCTCATATGGAGTCTTAGGGACATATTTAGATGGTACTCTATTCAGTATGTGGGTTGCTGTTTTTAAGGCCTCGGTCCATAAGAATTGGGGAAGATTAGAGTTAGCCAACATACTTCGGACCATATCCATAAGAGTCCTGTTCCGCCTTTCAGCAACCCCATTTTGTTGAGGGGTGCCGGGCATGGTATATTGGTTGATGATCCCGTGATCTTTACAAAATTCATGGAAAGATCCAGGAGCTTGACCAATATCAGTGTGTCGACCATAGAACTCTCCACCCCTATCCGATCTCACTACTTTGATTTTTCGATCAAGTTGATTTTCAACTTCAGCTTTATAAGCCTTGAACATATCTAGTGATTCGGATTTTTCCTTAATCAAATATAGGTACATATAGCGTGAATAATCGTCTATGAAAGTAATAAAGGACTTATGACCACTTATGGAATCGGGAAAAGGCCCACAAATATCGGTGTGTATTAATTCTAACAAACCAGTGCTTCGTGTGGCGCCTTTCTTAATTTTCTTAGACAATTTCCCTTTCAAACACTTCACACACTTGTCATAATCTGAGAAGTCAAGATTTGGAAGAATTCCGTCTTTCACGAGTCTTATCATTCGATCTCGTGATATGTGGCCCAACCTTTGATGCCACAAATTAGACGACGATTCCAATTCTCTCTTTCTCTTACAAGGATTTTCAGTTATATTAAATGACAAAGGGGATTCCATAAAATTAGTATCTAAGCATAATTTATAGAGATTTCCCTCCATGCTACCAAATCCTATTACATTTGAGTTCAAGCTTATTGTCACTTTATTGTACACGAAATTAAATGTAAAACCATCAGCACTTAGTTTCGATACAGACACTAAATTACGAGTAATATTAGGTACATAAAGAGCATCACGAAGATGAAGAATGAAGCCACTCTCTAAAATTAATGAGATAGTTCCAATGGCCTCCACTTCTAATTCTTCTCCGTTGCCCACCTTAATCACTCTTTGCTTTCTTCCCAATGTCCGGATTGAATGGAATCCCTGCGGTGTGTTTGAAACATGAACCATTGAACCAGAGTCAATCCACCAAGTATTAAGGGGAACTGATGTGTTTAATGATTCATAAATTACATAGGTGGTTAAGTTACCTTTCTTATTCAGCCATGCCTTAAACTTTGGGCACTCCCTCTGGTAATGCCCTTTGCAGCTACAAAACTTACAGTAAGGACCGGAGCTCACGCTTGCACCTATCTTTGGGACCTTAGAAATGTTACCTTTTCCTCCTCCTTGACGATTGCCTTTCCTTTTCTTTGAGTTTGTGGTGGTGAGATGAGCAACATATGGTCTTTCAACTTTAAGGCGCTCTTCTTCTTGAACGCACATAGCAATCAACTCGCTCATTGTCCATTTCTCTTTCTGCGTGTTGTAATTGATCTTGAACGGACCATAAGATGCAGGTAGAGAAGTCATTATGAAATGAACGAGGAAACCTTCACTTATTTCCATGTCCATACTTTTGAGCTTATTGGACATATCAGACATTTTCATGATGTGCTCACGAATACCACTCACTCCATCATACTTACTCGTCAACATTTTGAGAATCAAGGTACTAGCATGTGCTTTAGAAGTGCCCTTAAACTGTTCTTCCACATATTCTAGGTAGGTTTTCGCATTTTCTGAGTCTGGAATGGCTCCGCGAATAGCTACAGATATGGAATTCTTGATCACCATGAGGCACATTCTGTTGGACCTCTCCCACTGTTCATAAGAACGCTTCTGCTCCACAGTGCTCTCAGCGTTAGGAGCATCCGGTGGATCCATTCTCAGTGCTTGGTCGAGGTCCATCATGCCAAGTGAGAGTTTTACAGATTCTCTCCATGTTGAGAAGTTTGTACCATTTAGAGGTTCTATCCCATAATTGTATGGGGTAACAGTAGATGCTGAAATAAAAGTTTTAACAGAGGTAATAATAGAAGCTATTTATTATATATAAGGGAATACAATAAGGTATGTCAATTATTAGTAAATAAGCCTATTATCAACACCAAATAATAGGAAAAATTCATATCATGTTTAATAACTAACATTGCGTTGGCTAATGTTAAGTATCAAACATTATGATATTAAAATTAGGCTGAAAATTGTGTCACATATCACCTTTGAGCAGAAATATAACACATTTGATTATGCTTAATTTCATTATACAAGTTATCAAATAACACACCTTTGGGTTTGTTAAAAGAAAACTCATATAATTGCTTAAGATAGTCAAAATCAATAATCTTCCGTTGGGCCGATCATTGAATTTGATATTCAGATAATTAGTTAATAATCCATACTACAACTTTGAATATGGAAGCAAATTTGAATTTGCTGCAGTATTATTCTTGTATCATGGATTATGATTAAGCATCTTTTAAAATGCAAATGATCCGGTCGTCAGTTTCAATTCAGATGAAATTCAAATGGGTTACCCTACGTTGGAATGAAGTTATTCATTCTGGAAAACATTTGCAGAAATTAATTTGAGTCATGCATTTAGGGTGAAAAAACGTGTGTGCTTTTATCCTCTTATACAAACAGAAAACAACACCAGTGACATCACTTTGGAAAATATAGAGATATCAACAGCACTAACAAATTAAATTGACAACCACCGACCCATGATTTCATCACTCTGTATATCAGTTTTGATTACTTTTACTTTATGTTTGATCAACCAAAAAACAGACAAAATAATCAAATTAAAACTGAATTGAAAATGAAGAATTAAGCATCACATGCTATTAAATGGTGTCAACACACACTCAACACTTATTGATAAAACCACTTTGCACTTCAGGACTAAGGAGTAGTATGCATTGGTTGAGAAATAAACTAATGATAGTTTTATCCAAAACAACCGTAAACAAACATAGTAGTTCACATCAAAACTTGAGTTTTAATAGAAAGGTCAAGCAAGGTATATGAATTAAGTGCTGTGTGTCTGCACTTCACATATGGAAATCAACATAGTGGCAGACAACACACTAAGATCCGATGCTTTAAAAATAAAGAAATCAAACGCATGTCAGAATGTAAATTTAAAATTATCATCCGCTGTAGAAAATATCGAAACGGAAAATTGGTGATAAACTCAAACAACGAATGAAAGTTTAACGCGACAAAAACGAACAAAGATGAGATTTAACATGCTCTGATACCAAATGTTAAGAAATTCAGTCCCAATTAAGGATTATCTCATCTAAACATGATAAAATTCATAGAATCAAACAATAAGAACACTAACCGGTTGAGGAGAAACCGAATGTTGATGGTGTCGTAGAAGACGATGAAGCCATTGATGTGTAGATTCTCTAAGGATACAAACCCCTACTGTGATGGATTGATCATTGATCGGTTCTCATATGAGTCTCTTTTATAATGGTGTTCGAGACCCTTGGTAAGAAGCGTGTCTTTTCCTTTTGTCGTAAGAGTGAGAACCGAACGAGTACTTATGTTTGTATCAAAGAGAAAACCCATTTGATCCCTTATGTATTATTTAATGTTAAAACATACCCATCATATGTTAACAATACATAAATCAGGGACCAAATCTGTCACATGGCAAACTTAATGGTAAGACATAAATGTCCCCAAAATATATTAAATTATATAAATGGTCCAAGGGCACTTAAATGGAATATTTTCCAACATATAAAAAATATAAAACTTTCTCCATTAAAAGTGAATAAATCTTATTTCTTTTTCCTTTGATTCTATTTCCTTCTCATGGGTTGATGCCAGCACATTTCTTGAGTACTCACGATGCTTTTACTTGGACTGTAATTCGTCCCAGACCAGACCAGACCAGTTCAGACCAGACCAGACAAGATTTGGATAGTTATAAAAATACAAAGAAACCAGACCAGACCAGACCAGACCAGACCAAACCAGTTCAGACCAGACCAGACCAGCAAATTACAGTCCAAGTAAAAACATCCTCAATCATCCATATTCTTTTCTTATGGTTTATTCATCTTGCTCAATTCATCACGAACCGGTGATGAATAATTGTGCGTTATTAACATAAAAATAACTTACCTTCAAAAAAATCATAAAAATA
Source organism: Cuscuta europaea (assembly GCA_945859875.1). Classification (NCBI taxonomy): domain Eukaryota; kingdom Viridiplantae; phylum Streptophyta; class Magnoliopsida; order Solanales; family Convolvulaceae; genus Cuscuta; species Cuscuta europaea. The sequence continues at coordinate 9,049,186 of CAMAPE010000045.1, forward strand.
ACTTCAATTCAAGTTAATTAGTTAGTTTATCCAATCCAAAGTGTTTAGTCCACACAAATTATGTAGCACTTTACTATATGGAAAGAATAAACGACCACGTAGTATGTTTGCTCTCTAATAAATATGTAACGTACAAATATTGATATAAATAGGGGTGACAACTGACCATGATTGATCATACTCAATAGCAACACCTTAAACCCGAGATTTCAATTACCCACTTGCACAATAATTCATAATGTTATTATTAATGTCTCTTATAGTGTTTTTAATACAACCGAAATAATGTCTTTATTATAGCGTTATATGTAGACATCTCATCACAATTGTGCCCCCTAAGAAGAGGATGGGTACACTTTTACACTTGGTGTTTTAGAGAATAAGATCCTCTAACGTATTATTTTATTCGTTCCATTTTACATGTTTTATTTTTTCGCAGTCCAATAAAAGTTTCATTTCTTTTTTCAAATTGAAATGTGTGATCTACCACATTTCATATTATTTTACTCAAATCACAATCACAATTTTCACTTTCCCAACCACTTTATTAATACTTCTTTCGTTCTTTAAAAGTTGCAATATTGGGATATTTGCACTATTCACACAACTTACTTTGACTACGATTTTCTAATATTATATATAATCAAGTTATTATATATAAAATGTTATTGAATTTCTATTAATGTAATTCTTTTAATTTTTTCTAATACATAATCAAATATAATTATAATCAAAATTGTGTCTTGATAAATGTAAATTCAAAATGTTACAATTTTTAAAAAATAGAGAATAATACTACATAGTTTTTTTCAAACTAGGGGGTGTCCCCAACACGGATTTTAAATCATTTTAAAGAAGTTTAGAATTCCATCCAAATCCAGGTGTCCTCAATTTAGATTTCTACAGAGTTTGATTATTGATTATTTTGATGGACTTTGATAGAGTTTGATGGACTTTTGGGCCAAAAAATAGAATAACCCATTCCACCAACAATCTCACCTCCACCGCTTGGATTTCCAAATCCATTTTTTAAAAACCTGCGATACATCGTCTCTTCCTGAGCACGACGCACACGCTTCTAATACGACCGTTCTCTTCCTGCGCACACACGACGCTTGGGTTCGCTTCCATCTTCCAACTACACTCACCATCTTCATCCTTGAAGTATTATCTAGGTAGGATTTTCTCCAAATTTCTGATTCAATGCATATACAACAATACCAAATTTATCTCTGAATTTTGAAGTTAATTGATATTTTATTGAATCAATGATAGTTTTGTGAAGTCTATGATGCCAAATCCATCTACTCTGAATTTATGAGTCCTGCTCTTATGAAGAATTTGTATTTGTAGTGTAGTTTTGTATGTTGCTGATTTTATGAAGTCTGATTTTAATTCTCCATTGTTAGAGAAGATTAACAAATTAATCAATAGGAAGATTAAAACAGTAGGAAGCATTCTTACTTTTTTATCATTAATCTCCACCCATTTTTCATCTATCCGCTACTGCTCCGTCCGAAATGAATTTCCAATTTGTAGAGTTTAATACTGTACAAAGATAAAATCAATTGTCTATAATAATATGTATGCTTAATAACTATAACTTCTTTGGTAGTTCTACAATGAGTGCTTTGCAAGGAAAGGAAAAAGCTGTGTATAATGTGTGGAGTACAGAAGAAAGTTCTTTATTACTTGATCTTTTGGTTGAGGCTGCTCAACGTGGATGAAGTGATTGTAGTGGACTGATTACTAAACAAACTCTTGAATCTAAAATACTCCCGATGCTAAATGAAAAGCTTGGATGTCAAAAGACATACAAGGAGTATCAAAGTCGATGGAAGTACTTCAAGCAAAGATATCAAAAATATGCTGATCTGGTGAAGTTCAGTTCGGGGTTTGGGTGGGACCCAACTACAAAAAAAAATTACGGCTAGTGAGGAAGTGTGGAAAAACTACTTAGAGGTATATCATATAATCCTACAACTACCTAAATAACTACGGAGTAATATTTAATTATACTAATCCAAAATTAACGTACTCCATAATATATATATATACTATCCTCCGTATCTCAATAATTGCAACATTGGAATATATACACTATTCATGTACTTTACTTTGACTACATTTTATTTAATAATGTATGTGAATTATTTTTTTTTTGAAAAATGTTGTTAAATTCGTCTCACTACTAAGTTTTATAATCTGATTTTTATTTTATTTTTACTAATATAGAATTAAATATAATGACGGTCAAAGTAGTGCGTTGGCAAACGTGAAATGTTGACTGTTGCAACTAAAAAGTGACGGAGGAAGTATATATATATATATATAATCTTCTCTTTTGTAGTCTCATGGTGTTCATAAGAGTCTCCGAACGGATACCATTCACGACTATGAAGATTTACAAATAGTAGTTGGGAATGTAACAACTACAAAAAAAAATCAGTTGGCTTAGGTGAGGAGTCTGATCTAGGACATATGATGTTGAAAAGAACACTCAAGCTTCAATAGAAGACTATGTGTATGATGAGTCTCAAGGCACGTACGTCCCAATCCAACAAGATCCAATACATGATTTAACGGTGCCTCCTACATGTTCCAATAGGAGTGCAACTCCCTCAAGAAGTAGTGGTTCTAAAAAGCGAGCCAAAGATCAATGTGAAGGGAGCTCTAAGCCAAAAAGTAGTGAGTCTCGTTCTGAATTTAAGACGAAGGTTGCTAATGGAATGGATTCTATTGCTGAGATTGCTAGTGACATTCGAGGAATGAGGATATTGATGGAAAAGAGGGAGAAAGATAGGGAGAAATATGAGATTGAGAAAAGGGAATCAGAGAACAACAACAACATATGGAATGCTATAAAAGAGACTCCGGGTTTAGATGAACGCAGACGCTACAAAGCCCCTACGCTCATATATAAGTTTGGAATGAAAGAAGCTTTTCTCAAGATGTCACTTCAAGAGCGTCAAGAGTGGATAAACTATAACATCGAAAAAGACTATGCTTGATTTAGGAAGCTTTCTTCTCTTTGTTTTTCACGAAACTTTTATTTATGATGGAACCTTTCTTGTTGAACATTTTTTGTTATTGAACTTTTATTCCTTGCTACCCCGTTCTATGAATTATTTATACCAGCTGATGTTATTTTTGATTACTTATCTCATTTTCTTATTTCATGTATTGTTGTGAAAGTTCAATTAAAATGTCATATTAAATGCTTGTGTAGGTTGGATGAAATGGAAGATGAAACGAGGGAAACAAGTAGTGAAGAATTTTATGAGATGTTGAGGTTAATTTTATTAGCTCTTCAAGCAATACTTCAAGTATTGAGTGACCTATTACTGTTAATGCATGAGGGAGAGTATATTGAGCGTCCTACTCGCAAACCTATCACCAACATTGGATTTAATTACATAAATACAGTGTTAACTGAAGATCCTGTGCATTTTAAAGAAATGCATAGGATGTACCCTGATATTTTTCTAAAACTTTGTAGCATTATTAGGGAGAAAACACCGCTACGAGATACCCGTTATGTTTGCGTGGAAGAAATGATTGTGACATTTTTACTTACGGTTGGTCAAAACAGTCATTTTTGTATTACACGCAAAACATATGGTAGAGCACATTCTACTACTAGCAGAAATTTTAACAAAATTTTGAAGGCTTTAAACACAATTTCATCCATGATGATGGTGAAACCGGCAGCTGTTGTACTTAGCAAAATTAGAGAGAGTACACGGTTTTATCCTTACTTTAAGGTAATCATTTACTGCTCATATAAAACTTTAATTTCTTATTATAATTTGAAAAATATTATTATTTATTTTATCACTAGGATTGTATTGGAGCAATTGATGTTACATATATACTCGCGATAGTTGATGGTCGTGATGTGACCCCTTACCGTAATCGCCATGGAATCCTATCACAAAACGTGTTGGCGGTTTGTAATTTTGACTTGGAGTTCATTTATATTCTTAGTGGTTTAGATGGTTGAGCTCATGATTCAAAATTATTAAATGATGCACTAACAAGAAGAAATGGCCAAAAAGTTCCACGAGGTAAGCATCATTTTTATCACTATAAGGTATTTTATATCTGTGTCGTATAGTAATTTATCATGTATTTTATTTGTCATCTAGGTAAGAGTTTTCTAGTTGATTGCGAATTTGCAAATCGTCGTCAATTTTTGGCTCCATTTCGAGGTGTTCGATATCATCTTCAAGATTTTGGTGGGCAAGGTTGCCATCGTGAAAATGAAAAGGAGTTATTCAATTTACGTCATGCTTCCTTGAGGAATGTTGTTGAGAGAATATTTGGTATTTTTAAATCACGGTTTGCGTTTTTTAAGTCAGCCCCTCCATTCTCATTCAAAACGCAAGCAGAGTTAGTATTGGCCTGTGCAGGAGTGCATAACTTTCTACGCAAAGAGTGTCACTCAGATGAATTTCCTGCTTCTTCAGATGATGAAGACTCTTTAGACGAATCTTTATTAGAAGACGACGAAGATGAAATTGACACCCTCCAAACGCAGGATGAACAAAGACAATATGCAAATCAACGGAGAAACGATATTGCACAACAAATGTGGACAGATGTTATCAATGAAGATTACATATATTGAATGTATTCTTTTTGTTACTTTAGTACGGTTCCTAATTGTTTAAGGTTGTGCTTTGATTATGGATTAAATATCAATTACATAGTTTGTTATATTTCAATTTTAAATTTTTCTTTAAATATGACTACATTGAAGCCAATTTATCGTTAACATTTCCCAATGAATCAAAAAAAGAACGAATAAATTTTTTATCAAAATATTCCAACGACTTTTCAGACGGCGGTTTGCGGTGGCTGAGCAGGTGTGGCGGATGGACTCGGGTCCGGGCCGGGTCCGGGTCGGGCCTAGGCCCGGGCGGGCCGGCGGGTCAAAAATGGTGGACCCGGGACCGGCCCGGGTAACCACCGGGTCCGGTCCGGGTCCGGGCCGGGCCGGGCCCATTATAATTTTTTTTTTCTCTTCCTAATTAACCCCCCTTCCACCCCCAACCCCCAAACCACCCCAAATGGCCCAAAATACCCAGCCCAACCCAAAAATTTAAAAAAAAAAATGAAAAAAAAGAAATAGTTTTTGGCCCGGACCGGAAAACCCACGGGCCGGGCCTACCCGGACCGGTCACTGACCGGGCCACCGGGCCGGGCCAGGCCGGAACAGTACCGGTCCCGGGCCGGTTCCGGGTCGGGCCACCCGGCCCGAGTCCATCACTAGGTGTGGGGGCTGGGAATTAGGGTAGGAGTTCACACCGACTTGTATTTCAAATCTATTAAAATCTATTGAAATCCATATGATTCCATGAAATAGAATTCCATAGAATTCCATATGAATCTCATGAAATCCGTAGAATTTCATTAAAATTCATAGAATCTACAATCCTTTAAAATCATTTAAAATCCGTGTTGGGAACACCCCTAAAAGAAAATTCGTGCTTAAACTCAACACACATCTATCGATAATTAAATTCTTTGGGCAACTAATCTAGCATGGTCCTCTGCAAAGAAAAACCAATCTCATGGACCCCTGTCGTTGACCTATCAATTGTACACTTGGACACTTGATCTTCAAGAGTCAGGGTATCTCATCTTTTCTTAAAGGTAAAGAATAAAGGTTGTCTGAGATCAATTCGAATTCATGTTGTTTATGGAAAAAAATCCATTCATGTTAAAAATTGTAATCAGTTAAGCTTTTTAGGCTTACTGTTAAAGAATAAAAATTGTAATAATAAATTAATTGGTTTTGTCTTACTCATAATGCAATAAAAGGGGTGCGCGCAGTCCGATACTGATCCTGAACCAGCCAATCCAGTTCCCCAAGCTTGAGACCGGAACCGACCCGTAGTACGATACCCAATTCCAGTCCGGTCTACCTAGGCATGGACCCAGGCCTCGATCCGAGCCTGACCGGGCATTTTTTGGATTTTTGAGGACCGAAACTGGCCCGAGTAGCTACCGAGTACGAAACAAGCCAAGTGGGGCCAAGCCGATTAAACTAATTTTTTATTTTTTTATTTTCAAATTACTTCATACCACCTCACCCCACCCCCACACCCTAAACCCCTCCGAAACACCCGACCCAACCCATTCACCTCCCAAAGATTGTGGAAAATCAAAAACAAAAAATTTGGCTGAGACTGGGCCCAACCCGACCAGTTCACTTTCTGGAGAGCCAAAGTCCACTCCAAAAACTGGCAGTTCGGGTATAATGCACACGGCCCAGGTACCAGGTCGGTCCGAAACAGTACCAGGCTGGGCCGGTTTTTAAAAGCATATCAAATCCAAAAAATAAGTGCTCTTTCATGTATCTAATACAGAGTATATTTTAGGAAATATAACATTTATAACAAATGTTTCAAAAAAGAAGTCCATATATTTCATGTCTGCTCAAGAATCATTCTGTTTTTTCTTACTCCGTAGTCCGTAATAAAGAAATAATGTCGGGAAAACGGAACTAAATATGGGTAACTACAAGCCCGACAGCCTTTTGACAACTTTGAACCTAAGAAAATGGGCGATCCATAGAAAGAATAACTGCCATCATCTGGAGAGAAAGATTTCATAAAACTCAATATTATGATATTTAAAAAGCTAACTTTAGTAAAACCATTTCATGTGCAAAAAAATAGAACAGAAGTCAATTTCACATAATTCAACAAAACAGAACGATCAGCAACATGTTTAGAGGAGAAAATTTAGTGCATACTTAATATTCGATTAGGGTTACAATAAGATACTCTTAAGAGAAGACCCATCCATTACTTGAGAGGGATAAACCTTGAGGAGTGAGTAGCACCAATACCAGGTCTACCATGCTTCACAGGCTTGTATGAGATAGAAAACTCGGCCAAGTAGTGCCCAATCATCTCCGGCTTCACCTCAATCTGGTTGAATGTTTTTCCATTGTAAACACCAATCACACTCCCAATCATCTCAGGAACAATTATCATGTTCCTTAAGTGGGTCTTGACTGGCTCTGGCTTCTCACCAGTTGGAGCCTCAAGTTTCTGCAGCAAAGGGGATAAAATGAATTTTTGTTGGTGAGGTTCAAACAAGTAGAATGGTATGAGTGCGCACAACAACAGATTAGTTTGTGGGGGTTGAATGAAATTCAGAAACAGATACAATTAAATCAGGCAGTTTTAATATATAAACAAGTCTACTTATTAGGATGGATCAGGTTGGGCCAGTTTGATCATGATATATTTTGTGTATACACTGTATATACAAGTTCCATCATATTCAATAGAGCCAAAGGCTCACTGGTTTTTGGCTTAAGAATATGATGGAATAAAGAAAAACTAGTTCACTAACACTATGAAGCAACGGTCATTCAATGCAACTTTTGAGCACAAATTTCATCTCGGGTTATGTTGTTTTTTGTACACTGGGTACATACAAAAAGGCATATATTTACATGCACTGTATATTTTACATTAATACTGTATATTTTACATTAACACTGTATATTTTACATATACACTGTACTATATGTATAATACACATAACAAAAAGACAATGTACTCAGGTAATCCAATAAAGATTACTCCCTCCGTATCACAAGAAGTGTCTCACTTTCCTTTTTTGACGGTATCAAAATAAGTGTCTCACTTCCCTTTTAGAAAACAATTTTACCCCAAAAGTAGCTACGGTACACTTTAATATAGTAATGTGTACTGCTACAGTACCAAAAATCTCTTACTTTTTCAAAAATTGTACAGTAAACCTATAAACTATCTTAAAATACGTGAAAAGTCTACTGGGACTCTTATTGTGATACGGAGGGAGTATATTTTAAATAGTCAATTGGTTGAGCAATCATCCATTAAATATTCAAATAAAGTAGGTTACTGGTTAGTCTGGGTTTTCTGCATAACCACAGAATTATTTAATCAGACTGCAATTTGAAGTCTAATTTATTTTGATAGCATATGGACTGTGTGGTAGAAGCCAAACAGATATGAAATGGCTAATCCATACAGCAAAACATTTAGAGTTGAGTTAGATAACATATACTCCCTCCGTCCCATATTTATCTTCACAAGTACACAATTGGCACACAGTTTAAAATAGTGGGTTTTGTGTGGTGGAGAGTTGTGAAGAGGTGAAAGAAATGTATAAGAATGTGTAAGAAATGATGTTAACCACAAATTCTTTGCTAAAATGGGAGAGAAGATTATTTTGGAATGGAATCTAACTGCTTTACACTTGATGAGAATTGGTTGGGCGAATCAAATCTCTTCAGGGTTTAGTTATAGATGAAAATCAATTATTTAGTTTCATAATAAGAATGTAGGCTTTCTGTAGATATGGATTCAACACCAAAAATAACCATATAACCTCATATAACTGAGTTTTAGACAAGTCTTTTTGTAGGCTAAAACCTCCATACGAGTAAGTTAGGTATGCTTCACCTTGCTTAACCTCTACCTGAACAGCCTTCAACTAGATTCATACTCTTGTAAAATTTATCCTCATAGTAATTTAAATACTCGTAGCATTTCTATATGCACATCTATCAATCAAGATGAAACCTATTTTCAATAAAACCCCAAGTTTTACTGAATTCAGCAGATTTTTTAGGTTAACTCTATCCAGAACGCAGTAAAAATCAGGCAAGTGAAGCAACACCTGGACAAGTTTCTCCATTTTCACGATCAATCAACGTATAATACACACGAGTAAAAATAAGGATAGAAACTAATCTGAGAGCAAAAATCATATTCATACCGCCTTCCGGAGCTTCTTAATCAAAGCGAGTGGCTTCCTCGTCAAGCCTCTCTTAAACCTATCCAATAAAACAAAATATTAACGACATTCAGCGTATAACCCCAGACTCCCATTAAATAAGCGAGAAGTGTAAGAAGAACAATGTGGGAAAACCTTCGACGTTGACGGGCCGGGAAGAGATTGACGAGAACATCAGTGGGCATGTCGAGGAGAGAATCGAGATCAACGCCTCTGTAACTGAACTTCTTGAACGTTCTTTTCTTTGGCAGTCCCGTCGCAACATCGTTGTCAGCGTCCGCCTATGCACAAAAATACCATACGAGTAATCGACTCAATCAGTTTACAAAGAAATGATGATTCAAAAACAATATGTACGCAAGGAGACAAAAGAGAGAGAAAGAGCAACCATTTTTGTTGAAATGAAAGCTTAAACCGTGGCGGTACTATGCACTGGATATGCTCCTTAGAATGGCGTCGATATCATCTTCGCGGCGTTGAGGATTCGGTATATATCTGCTAGGGCTTGGCTATTGGGTTCCAATATCGAGCCAGCTTGTTAGTCCGCCTTACATATGGGCTTGGAATATTAATGAAATTTGTAAGGTGGCAAATAACATCTTGTATTATGTACGAAGTATATGTTTTTTTTTTATAAATTAAAATGCTATTCAAGAATTGATCTAAGTTTAAAGAAAATTTAATATATGTATGGTATGATTAGAAAACAACATGTATAAGTTGTTGTACAAAATACAAATAAAAAAGTAAAAATATCACTATCACATAAAAATTAAATAGGAATTTTATCAATTCGAGACCTGAAAGATAGACGAACTATAAATTCGGGACCTGAAAGATGAAATGTATCAGTATAGGACCCGAATGATGAAAAACTATCAATCTAGGATCCGAATGATTGAAAACTATCAATTTAGGACCTAAGTTTTCATAAATAATATTTACTTTTATTAAACTAATAAACTTTTATTAAACTAATAAACTAATAAACTTTTATGAAATTTTATTATTATTTTTATTTTAAAAAATTTAAATAATATTTACTTTTATTAAACTAATAAACTTTTGTGAAGAAAATTTTATCAAATATTAGCAATGGAATTAATAAAAAATTAAATAAATCAAAACCTATGAAATGTTAGGTCCTAGATTGATAGTTTTTCATCTTTCGAGCCCTATACCAATATATATTTCATCTTTCAGGTCTTGGATTGATAATTTGTCTATCTTTCAGGTCCCAGACCGATAAAATTCCAATTAAATATTATGATGATCGTTAATAACTTTATTTAGAGTATATCAATTATTCATGTCATTAGCTATCAACTAAAGTTTTAGACTGTTGTTTATCAAGTAACAAACTAAAAATCTCTATCGATAATGGTGGTCGTCTCTAGGGTTCACCTAGCTCTGTATTCCGGCGGTGATTTCTCCGATCACGGTGTTCCACGTTCTTTTTATCCGAATATGAGTTTGGTAAGTTGGAACTGCGGAGGGTTAGGAAACACGGCTATGGCGCAAGGGGTTGCGGATATCGTTCAATCCCATCGGCCGGCAATTATCTTTCTTATGGAAATGAAAATTCGTTGTCAACGGGCAAAAGACCTGTTGCGGGCACATGGTTTTCACTAGTACGTAGGTTTGGATAGTGAAGATAACAGCAGCGAGCTGGCATTGGGATGGAATGATGATGTGGAGGTTTCTATTACAGTTGTAAACTAAAACTATGTCGACTGTTTGGTGCGGACAACGAATGGAGATCCTGCACGGAGACTAACCTATTATTATGCCTACCCAGAAACGCGATGACGCCATGAAGCTTGGGAGATGTTGAGGGGATTGGCAAAGAACATTAACCTCCCATGGATGGTGACAGGGGACTTCAATGATATTCTCTATGAATTGGAAAAGAGAGGTAGAAAATCCCACGCCCCGGGTGGAGAATGCAGGGATTTAGAGAAGCAGTCATCAGGAGTGCCTACACGACTTCCCGTTCCAAGGGTATCAGTGGATGTGGGATCGCAGTAAGGGAACTACAAATTGGGTAGAAGAAAAATTAGATCGTATTCTTGTCAATTATGATTGGTGGAACAATTTTATGGAGGCAATGGTGACAGTACTAGATGAAGTGCCTCCGGGTGTTGGTGATGAATGGGTGCGTGCCTTTGACAAGGTAGACACGTTCGAGTGTAGATGACAACATCTTGTCTCATAGTTGGCCAATAATAGCCAAATCTCAGTGCCTTGTTGGACAACCTCCTGCCAGCAGCATGATTGCCGCATTCCCCTTCATGGAGACTTTTGAGAACATTGTTGGCCTCGTGTGATGTTAAGCACCTTTGGTATGGACCTGCCATTGAGCGCTTAAACAGAACGCTGTCAATTAGTAAAAATTTTATTACCTTAGATAGGAGTGTCCTTGCTTCCCGTTTGTCGGCTAGCAGAATGTTGTACTTCAGGTAGTCAACATACGGTTTCATCCAGTTATTGTCTGCATCTGTTTCAACGGTGTTCACAGATCCGGTTTTGTCGATGGTCGGGCTCACCAGGTGAATAAATGGTATCTTGTCATCGCATTCGGCTCCTAGACATGATCCCGCTGCTGCTAGAGCATCTGCCTGTGTGTTCTCCTCTCTCGGGACTTGTTGAAAAGTGATCTCGTCAAAAAAGGCTTTCAATTCCATGACGACTTGTGTACTCCTACAACTACCTAAATAACTAATATTTAATTATACTAATCCAAAATTAACGTACTCCATAGTGTATATATATATAATATGGAGTACGTTAATTTTGGATTAGTATAATTAAATATTAGTTATTTAGGTAGTTGTAGGATTATATGATATACCTCTAAGTAGTTTTTCCACACTTCATCACTAGCCGTAAATTTTTGTGTAATTGGGTCCCACCCAAACTCCGAACGGAACTTCATCAGATCAGCATATTTTTGATATCTTTGCTTGAAGTACTTCCACCGACTTTGATACTCCGGAGTAACATATTCTGCATTATACTCTGGTTCTGAATTATTGGGACTAACATATTTTGCATCCAAGAGACACGCTCGGGAGTACTCCCGAGACAAGTCGTCACAGGTCTGTCGAATAGCCAAGCGCGAAGAGGATTAGAAGAATGTATCTATTACCTTCGACGAGTCCGATAAAATGGACCCGGCCGGCGTCCATCACGATGCCCTGGTTATTTCACTCCGAGTGTCAAACTGTGAAGTACGTCGAGTCCTTGTCGACAATGGGAGTACCGCAAACATCACCACGATGAAGATGTTGGAACAGATAGGCTACAAAGAGGAGGACGTGACGAGTTCTGGATCAACCTTGATCGGCTTCAATGGAGAGCCAAGCCGCACTTTAGGAAATGTGTCCTTACCCGTATATACAAATGATCTCAATTTGCAGGTCAAGTTTGACATGGTCCAAGAGTTATCCGCCTATAACATGATACTGGGAACACCCTGGCTTCATCAAATGGGGGCAATTCCGTCCACCTATCATCAAGTCGTTAAATTTCTAACACCATGGGGAGTACAGTCGATTCAAGGAGACAGAACAGCTGCAAAGTCATGTTACCAAACGGCAATTAAGTCCACTGCAACACCAGCCACCTCAGCATAGCAATTAAAGGGCGATGCCATTCTAGATGAAGAGGATGATGACAGAACAGAGGATGTCATCATCGATCCTGATCATCCGGAACGGGTCGTCCGCATTGGGAGAAGTGTGCCAGAACACCTTAAAGGTGAACTCATCAACTTCCTGAAGGAGCATAAAGATGTTTTTGCATGGAGCCACGACGACATGACGGGAGTTGATCCAAAAATCATCACTCACAGGCTAAACGTCAACAAATCACACAAACCCATCAAACGGAGAAGGAGACGATTCTCCAGAGATAGGAACGAGATCGTTAATCAGGAGATTGAGATACTGCTGCGCACCGGAAAAGCCCGGGAAGTCAAATATCCAGATTGGCTGGCAAATGTCGTCGTTGTGCAGAAAAGGAAAGGGGAAAAGAAGGGTAAGAAAGCAAAGTGTCGAGTATGCGTCGACTTCACTGATCTTAACAAAGCATGCGCGAAAGATTCTTTCCCAATGCCGCACATAGATGCATCAGCAGACGCGACAGCGGTACATGAGATGTTGTCATTCATGGATGCATTCAGCGGCTACCATCAGATTCAATTACATCCTGACGATCAAGAGAAGACGGCTTTCATCACGGAAACAGGTACATATTGTTATATCGTTATGCCTTTTGGTTTAAAAAATGCAGGTGCAACCTTCCAGAGGCTCGTAACGATGATGTTCAAAGACCAACTGGGAAAAACCATGGAAGTCTACATCGACGACATGCTAGTCAAGTCGAAGAAGACAGAAGATCATGTCAACCACCTGCGCGAGTCGTTCAAAAAACTAAGAGAATACAATCTGAAGCTCAACCCGGCCAAGTGCACCTTTGGGGTGACCTCAGGAGAATTTTTGGGTTATATTGTCAGCGAGCGTGGTATTGAAGCAAGCCTACAACAAGTTCAAGCCATCCTCGACATTGAGTCACCCAAATCCATCAAAGATGTTCATAGACTGACTGGTCGAGTTGCTACCCTTAACCGCTTTATATCAAAGTCGTCAGATAAATGTCGCATGTTTTATGACGTCCTCAGAAAGAATAAGAAGTTTGAGTGGACAGACCAGCATGAGCAAGCACTCCAACAGTTGTACCTGGCCGTATCAGAGCATGCCGTCAGTGCAGTCCTGACCAGAGAAGAAGAAGGACATCAAATTCTGTCTACTACATCAGTAAGTCACTAAATGGACCGGAGTCTAGGTACACACTTTTAGAAAAATTAGTGTTAGCTTTAGTTACCGCTTCCGTTAAATTACGCCCTTATTTCGAATCACATAGTATCTGTGTCCGCACTAACTATCCCATGAAATCAATCATGAGGAAACCCGAATTAAAAGGTCGGATGGCGAAGTGGTCAATACAGCTGGGGGCGTACGACTATGAATATTTACAAATAGTAGTTGGGAATGTAACAGCTACAGGAAAAAATTCAGTTGGCTCAGGTGAGGAGTCTGATGCTAGGACATATGATGTTGAAGAGAACACTCAAGCTTCAATAGAAGACTATGTGTATGATGAGTCTCAAGGTGCGTACGTCCCAACAAGATCCAATACACGATTTAACGGTGCCTCCTACATGTTCCAATAGGAGTGCAACTCCCTCAAGAAGTAGTGGTTCTAAAAAGCGAACCAGAGATCAATGTGAAGGGAGCTATAAGCCAAAAAGTAGTGAGTCTCGTTCTGAATTTAAGACGAAGGTTGCTAGTGGAATGGATTCTATTGCTGAGATTGCTAGTGACATTCGAGGAATGAGGATATTGATGGAAAAGAGGGAGAAAGATAGGGAGAAATATGAGATTGAGAAAAGGGAATCAGAGAATAACAACAAGATATGGAATGCTATAAAAGAAACTCCGGGTTTAGATGAGCGCACACGCTACAAAGCCCCTACGCTCATCTATAAGTTTGGAATGAAAGAAGTTTTTTCCAAGATGTCACCTCAAGAGCGTCAAGAGTGGATAAACTATAACATCAAAAAAGACTATGCTTGATTTAGGAAGCTTTCTTCTCTTTGTTTTTCACGAAACTTTTATTTATGATGGAACCTTTCTTGTTGAACATTTTTTGTTATTGAACTTTTATTCCTTGCTACCGTTCTATGAATTATTTATACCAACTGATGTTATTTTTGATTACTTATCTCATTTGCTTATTTCATTTATTATTGTGAAAGTTCAATTAAAATTCCATATTAAATGTTTGTGTAGGTTGGATGAAATGGAAGATGAAATGAGGGAAACAAGTAGTGAAGAATTTTATGAGATGTTGAGGCTAATCTTATTAGCTCTTGAAGCAATACTTCAAGTGTTGAGTGACCTATTACTGTTAATGCATGAGGGAGAGAGTATATTGAGTGTCCTACTCGCAAACCTATCACCACCATTGGATTTAATTAGATAAATACAGTGTTAACTAAAGATCCTGTGCATTTTAGAGAAATGCATAGGATGTACCCCGATGTTTTTCTAAAACTTTGTAGCATCATTAGGGAGAAAACACCGCTACGAGATACCTGTTATGTTTGCGTGGAAGAAATGCTTGCGACATTTTTACTTACGGTTGGTCAAAACATTCATTTTTGTATTACACACAAGACATTTGGTAGAGCACATTCTACTACTAGCAGAAATTTTAACAAAATTTTGAAGGCTTTAAACACAATTTCATCCATGATGATGGTGAAACCGGCATCTGCTGTACCTAGCAAAATCAGAGAGAGTTCACGGTTTTATCCTTACTTTAAGGTAATCATTTACTGCTCATATAAAACTTTAATTTCTTATTATAATTTGAAAAATATTATTATTTATTTTATCACTAGGATTGTATTGAAGCAATTGATGGTACACATATACCTGCGATAGTTGATGGTCGTGATGTGACCCCTTACCGTAATCGCCATGGAATCCTATCACAAAACGTGTTGGTGGCTTGTAATTTTGACTTGGAGTTCATTTATATTCTTAGTGATTGGGAAGGTTCAGCTCATGATTCAAAATTATTAAATAATGCACCAACAAGAAGAAATGGGTTAAAAGTTCCACGAGGTAAGCATCATTTTTATCACTATAAGGTATTTTATATGTGTGTCGTATAGTAATTTATCATGTATTTTATTTGTTATCTAGGGAAGAGTTTTCTAGTTGATTGCGGATTTGCAAATCGTCGTCAATTTTTGGCTCCATTTCGAGGTGTTCGATATCATCTTCAAGATTTTGGTGGGCAAGGTCGTCATCCTTAAAATGAAAGAGTGTTATTCAATTTACGTCATGCTTCCTTGAGGAATGTTGTTGAGAGAATATTTGGTATTTTTAAATCACGGTTTGCATTTTTAAGTCAGTCCCTCCATTCCCATTCAAAACGCAAGCAGAGTTAGTATTGGCCTGTGCAGGAGTGCATAACTTTCTACGCAAAGAGTGTCGCTTAGATGAATTTCTTATTTCTTCAGATGATGAAGACTCTTCAGACGAATCTTTATTAGAAGACGACGAAGATGAAATTGACACCCTCCAAATGCAGGATGAACAAAGGCAATATGTAAATCAATGGAGAAACGATATTGCACAACAAATGTGGACAGATGTTATCAATGAAGATTACATAGATTGAATGTATTCCTTTTGTTACTTTAGTACGGTTCCTAATTGTTTAAGGTTGTGCTTTGATTATGGATTAAATATCAATTACATAGTTTGTTATATTTCAATTTGAAATTTTTCCTTAAATATGACTACATTGAAGCCAATTTATCGTTAACATTTCCCAATGAATTAAAAAAAAGAACGAATACTTTTTTTTATCAAAATATTCTAACGACTTTTCCGACGGCGGTTTGCAGTGGCTGAGCAGGTGTGGGGGCTGGGAATTAGGGTAGGAGTTCGCATCGGCTTGTATTTCAAATCTATTAAAATCCATTGAATCCATATGATTCCATGAAATACAATTCCATAGAATTCGATATGAATCTCATGTAATCGGTAGAATTCCATTAAAATTCATAGAATCTATCATCCTTTAAAATCATTTAAAATCCGTGTTGGGAACACCCCTAAAAGAAAATTCGTGCTTAAACTGAACACACATCTATCGATAATTAAATTCTATGGACAACTAGTCTAGCATTGTCCTCTGCAACGAAAATCCAGTCTCATGGACCCCTCTCGTTGACCTACCAATTGTACACTTGTACACTTGATCATCAAGAGTAAAGAATAAAGGTTGTGTGGGATCAATTCGAATTCATGTTGTTTATGGAAAAAATCAATTCATGTTAAAAATTGTAACCAGTTAAGCTTTTTAGGCTTATAATAATAAATTAATTGGTTTTGTCTGACTCATAATGCAATTAAAGGGGTGCACGCAGTCCGATACTGATCCTGGACCGGCCAGTCCGATTCCCCAAACTTGACACCGGAACCGACCCGGAGTAGTACGGTACCCAGTTCCAGTTCGGTCTACCTAGACATGGACCCGGGCCTGACCGGGCATTTTTTGGTTTTTTGAGGCCCGAAACTGGCCCAAGTAGCTACCGGGTACGGATTATTGATGGACCCGGGCCGGGCCTAGGCCCGGTCGGACCGCCGGGTAGTATGACATGGGCCCGGGACCGGCCCGAGGGTTGGACGGGTCCGGTTCGGGCCAGGCCACCCGCCCGGGTCACGGGTCGGGTCCGGTTCGGGCCGGGGCGGTTAAATTTTTTATATATATAATTTATATTTTATAGTTTATAGTTTTATACGAGTATTAAAAATAAACTTCAATTGCATTTATTTGAAATGAAATAGGAACTACATTTGAAAATTAAAACAAACTTTAAGAGATAAAACATTTTGAAAATTGTAATCAATCGGAACTTCCCGCACCTCCTGATCCTTTGGCTTTGTCACATGACTTCATATGTTTGATTGTCATCCCGAATCCGCCTGAAACTCCCATGCTACATTTTTTCTCGCACCATTTGCAAATTGCGTACCACATCCCGGTCTTCGGGTCCTTCTGCTTATCAAAATTATACCGTATAATGACATCTTGATTTTCCATCTTAACTTCTTAAGTATAAACTATAAAGTAGATATATAAATAATAAATATAATATATTGGAGAATAAGAGAATCAGAGAGTAGAGAGTTAAGAATAGGATTTAGGAAGAATTGGAGAAGAGATATGAAAAAATGTTTAAGATTAGGAGTATTTATAGGTTTTTTTACCCCCACCCCCCCCACTACCCCCCCCACCAGCCAACCCCCCCGGACCCCCCATTTACCCCACCCAACGGTTATATAGCCGTTTGGGTTGTCCCCAGCCCCACCCCCAACGGCTAGTAGCCCAAACCAATTTTTTTTTTAAAATTAGACCCGGACCGGGTCACAATAATCCAGCACCGAGCCCGCCCCGCCCCTTCCCACCGGTTCGGGTCCATACCCGGTCCCGGACCGCCCGACCGGGCCGGTCCCGGGCCCGCACAGTACCGGGCCGGGCCGGGTCACAGGCCGGGTGGCCCGAACCGAATCCATCCCTAGTACGGATCAAGCCTAGGTGGGGCCAGGCCGGTTGAACCGATTTTTTTATTTTCTAATTACTTCCTACCACACCCCCCCACACCTCAAACCCTTCCAAAACACCCGGCCCAACCCATTTACCTCCCAAAGATTGTGGAAAATCAAAAACAAAAAATTCAGCCCGGACCGGGCCCAACCCAGCCGGTTCACTTTCTTGAGTGCCAAAGCCCGCTCCGAAAACTGGCGGTTCGGGTATAATGCACACGGCCCAGGTATTAAATACCGGGTCGGGCTGCAACAGTACCGGGCCGGTTGACCCGGCCCGAGTCCACCCCTAGGTCTACTAGGCGAGTCCCAAGCTGATTCGAGCACAATTTTCACCCTAGAATTTTAAAAAAAATGCCCATTGGGAACACCCAGTTTAGTCCCCAAAACCCCTACCCGAGTCCAAGAACGCCCCCACCCAATCACCAGGTCCAAGCTCGGGACTGGAAAACCAAACTCAGTTCACTCCGGCACAGTAGCAGGCCTGCTTCCCGTCCAGCCGACTGGGTCCATCCCTAATTGGCTAATTCCCTATGCCATTATGGCACGACTGAACTGAATTAAAACCATTATGGCGTGACTACATAAAGCTGTATTTGTAAGTTGTGACAGTTTTTTAAAAGCATATCAAATCCAAAAATTAAGTGTTCTTTCATGTATGTAATAGAGAGTATATTTTAGGAAATATAACATTTGTAACAAATGTTTCAATAATACCGAATTGGTTAGACCAGAAGGGTTGGCAGCAACTTGTGCTCAAAGTCCATATATTTCATGCCTGCTCAAGAATCATTCTGCTTTTTCTTACTCCGTAGTCCGTAATAAAGAAATAATGTCGGGAAAACGGAACTAAATATGGGTAACTACAAACCCGACAGCCTTTTTGACAACTTTGAACCTAAGAAAATGGGCGATCCATAGAAAGAATAACTGTCATCATCTGGAGAGAGAGACTTCATAAAACTCAATATTATGATATTTAAAAAGCTAACTTTAGTAAAACCATTTCATGCGCAAAAAAATAGATCAGAACTCACAATTTCACATAATTCAACAAAACAGAAACCTCAGCAACATGTTTAGAGGAGAAAATTTAGTTCATACTTAATATTCGAATCAGGTTACAATAAGATACTCTTAAGAGAAGACCCATCCATTACTTGAGCGGGATGAACCTTGAGGAGTGAGTAGCACCAATACCAGGTCTACCATGCTTCACAGGCTTGTATGAGATAGAAAACTCGGCCAAGTAGTGCCCAATCATCTCTGGCTTCACCTCAATCTGGTTGAATGTTTTTCCATTGTAAACACCAATCACACTCCCAATCATCTCAGGAACAATTATCATGTTCCTTAAGTGGGTCTTGACTGGCTCTGGCTTCTCACCAGTTGGAGCCTCAAGTTTCTGCAGCAATGGGGATAAAATGAATTTTTGTTGGTGAGGTTCAAACAAGTAGAATGGTATGAGTGCGCACAGCAACAGATTAGTTTGTGGGGGTTGAATGAAATTCAGAAACAGATCCAATTAAATCAGGCAGTTTTAATATATAAACAAGTCTACTTATTAGGATGGATCAGGTTGGGCCAGTTTGATCATGATATATTTTGTGTATACTGTATATACAAGTTCCATCATATTCAATAGAGCCAAAGGCTCACTGGTTTTTGGCTTAAGAATATGATGGGATAAAGAAAAAATAGCTCACTAACGTTATGAAGCAACGTTATGTTGTTTTTTGTACACTGGGTATATACAAAAAGGCACATATTTACATACACTATATTTTACATTAATATGATAGAGACTCCCAAAACGCAGCAGTAATTAATAGTAGATTGATGATTATCTCAGAATTTCAAGAGCGAAAATAGAAGGAAATAGAAAGATACACTGAGACATTTAGAGCAGTCTCCTCTCCCAAGTCCCAAACCCAAGCCTAACATAATTTCTTCCCCCTTTTCTCCTCACAACTCACTCCTATTTATTCTTTTTTCTAATGGGCCAGCCCATTTCTATTTAGTTATAGGGCCTAAACCCCTTGTTATTGCACCAAAAACAGGAACATAGTTGTGATAAATTGTTAACTCTTCATCCTTCTTGATGGCCCTTATTGCCTCTAGTATCTCACCAGTGGCAGAATTTGTTTTCATGCCCTGAACCTCAGCATTCTCATCCTCGTTAATCTGCTTATCAGAAAATACTGAGCTGAAAAAAACTTCAGCTCTATTTGTCAATTCACCTGTTGATCTAGGATTGACAGTAACTCCAAACAGTCATATTTCGCACTCTTGAAACCTTCATCTTCATGTTCTTCACTTTAGGATTTTCACACCCTCCAAGTAATCCCTGCATCTCACAGCGGTCATCACCTTGGAGGATTACTCCTGCTGTGCCACAAGAATTTATCACCTCTTCCATTAACAGTGCCACAGAAGCGTGCCAACTTTGAATATTATCCTCCTCACCAGCAAGGAATGGATTAGCATTCCATTAACCATGTGTGAACCTGCTGCTCCGTTATTTGCTGAAAAGCAATGACACAATATGCCAACTCCTCTAGATTATGCCCACTTACCTTTACAACCCTCTTGCTATCCAAAATTGTCAGCCTCAGCTCAAATAGACTTTCTGAAAGCATTTTCTGTTTGCAGCTACGAAAAAGAGCACCAGAGTGCAAAAAGTCCCTTGATGAATGATTATTCATCATATTCTGAGTTAAATCGTTATAAGATCTTCCAGCACGTGTGTTAAGAATCATCAAGTACTCAGAGTTTGTATTCTCTTTTCTCAGCCAACTTCCCTTAGAGATTTCAGCCACTTCCAATCCAACATGTTGATTAACCCACAGAATAATGCTAGTCTTGTCCCTGTATCCTTTTGGAGACATTGGTTCATTTTTGTTTGTAATGATCAATCTGCCAACGTCCCATGCATCATCTTGGGTTGCCATCTTCAAAAACACTAGAGCAGTAGAGTCGTTGAAGACTATCTCAATTAATGCGTTTCTAAGCTGAAATCTGGCCCGTTGAACACCCTTCATCTTTGATATCATCCATCTTCTTTGCCGCTTGATATTGCTGGGGTTCCTTTGAGGTATATTTCCACGCACTGCGCTTATACTATCACTCGCTTTTCCCTTTTCAGAATCGAAAGCGGAACTGCCAGGCCACTTCAGTAGGTTCTGTTTCTGGTAGTCATCATCATCGGATGAATAGGGAGATGGGGCTTCTTCAGTGCTTCCCTTGAATGGGCTTCTAGAGGATGAATGGGGAACAGCTTCCAAATTAGAACACTCTTCCTGAACGGATAGCAACCACAACCATACCCCTCACACAATTTCTACAAGATGATATATTGGTGGTGTGGATCTGTTCTATACCATCAGTACCTATTGCATCCAAATCATTTCTATGGCAAAAACCATTCCTCCCGTTAGCTTCAAACAACTCAGCATTAAGCCAAGCATTTTTGTTAACATGTTCCACAGCAGAAACAGAGGGATAAGTTCCATTCCAATCAATGTACACCCATTCAGAACTATGGTTTGATGCGTACATAAACTGTTTTTCAAATATACCATTAGAGAAGAATTCTTGAAACTTATTTGCTTCACTGACTGGATCTGTATCCAACTTTATTAGCCCAAGTGAGGAGAAGGAAGCCTTAACGATTCTTTCACGCAAGTAGGGTTCCACTTCTATATTTCCAACATCATCACCTTGCTTGTATTCCATTGAAAGAACACAACTACAACAATTCACTTCTGGATCATTGGAGCATAAAACCATTTTATGAGGTTGAAAATTTCCTTCAGCTTGCAGTCCATTAACATTACTTGGTTTTAAAGATAAATCCATGAGTTGCTCTCTCTTGTAGACCTCACTGCAAGCAAACTCATCAGCCCATCTCATTCCAGAATCAGAGGAGACCCAATTTCCAAAAAGTACCAAACTGCAGGTCTGCAGCCCTTTGCTGTCATCCCAGACTTGACCTCTGAGTGAGTTGAAAATAATCCTTCAATGAGTGGTTCAGATGAATCAACAGATTTTGGCACAGCTTTCACCAGAATCGGATAATAAATCTCATCTGCGCTTGTGACTTCCTCAACCTGGGATTTCAGTTCTGACAACCTCAACTCAATGTTTCATTGTTCGCGATGAAGTTCTCAGAAATCCATTTTCGGATTCAGCTTGGTCTAGGGTTCTGGAAACTGATAAAGCTTGAGCATGGTGAGAAACGGCGATCTTTGACGAACTGTGAGAGGCGGCCAGAGCCGACAACTTCGAACTGGTCGTTGAAGACATGTGAGGAGCGGCTACTGACGGCAAACTGGGAGATGCTGTTCGTGGGGAACCTGGCGAACAGGAAGAGGACGCAGATGACTGCGCACTGGGGAAAACAGCGAACGAAGGTGCTGAGCCCTTGCTTTCTGACTGTCGACGACTCCTAACCGTTCGCGATCGACCTCGAGGTCGCCTGCGACGCAGTTGGCGCAGTAAGTCGCGCATCCCTTCCCGCGTCTCGACCAGCGTAGTTTTCATCTCCCCCAGGTTGCGTTCGATACTGTCCAGGCTTTTCTCCATTCCCGGCGTATAAACTTCCTTCATCACTGCAGCTCGTTGATGCTACAGGATGATCGATTCAGGAAGCTAGTGCTCTGATACCAGATGATAGAGACTCCCAAAACGCAGCAGTAATTAATAGTAGATTGATGATGATCTCAGAATTTCAAGAGCTAATATAGAAGGAAATAGAAAGATACACTGAGACACTTAGAGCAGTCTCCTCTCCCAAGTCCCAAACCCAAGCCTAACAGAATTTCTTCCCCTTTTTCTCCTCACAACTCACTCCTATTTATTCTTTTTTCTAATGGGCCAGCCCATTTCTATTTAGTTATAAGGCCTAAACCCCTTTTTATTGTACAATATTAAAAGACTTTATAGTATTCTTATTCTAGTATTGTTTTAGGTCTCTATCATAATACTGTATATTTTACATTAACACTGTATATTTTACATATACACTGTACTATGTGTATAATACACATAACAAAAAGACAATGTACTCAGGTAATCCAATAAAGATTACTCCCTCCGTATCACAAGAAGTCTCTCACTTTCCTTTTTTGGCCGTATGAAAATAAGTGTGTCACTTCCGTTTTAGAAAACAATTTTACCCCAAAAGTAGCTACAGTACACTTTAATATACTACCTCAGTCCCTTAAAACTTTGCCAAAGTTGACCGGCACGGAGAATAATAAAGTAAAAACTATGTGGTTGAGGTTTGTGCAGAGGAGAGAGAAATAACATAAACCACAAAATAATTGATTAAAAGGGAAAGTGACAAAGTTTTTTGAACGTCCCAAAAAGGAAAGATGGCAAAGTTTCAAGGGACGGAGGGAGTAGTAAAGTGTACTGCTACAGTACCAAAAATCTCTTACTTTTTCAAAAAATGTACAGTAAACCTATAAACTATCTTAAAATACGTGAAAAGTCTACTGGGACTCTTATTGTGATACGGAGGGAGTATAATTTAAATAGTCAATAGGTTGAGCAATCATCCATTAAATATTCAAATAAAGTAGGTTACTGGTTAGTCTGGGTTTTCTGCATAACCACAGAATTATTTAATCAGACTGCAATTTGAAGTCTAATTTATTTTGATAACATATGGACTGTGTTGTAGAAGCCAACCGGATATGAAATGGCTAATCTATACAGCAAAACATTTAGAGTTGAGTTAGATAACATATACTCCCTCCGTCCCATATTTATCTTCACAAGTACACAATTGGCACACAGTTTAAAATAGTGGGTTTTGTGTGGTGAAGAGTTGTGAAGAGGTGAAAGAAATGTATAAGAATGTGTAAGAAATGATGTGAAACACAAATTCTTTGCTAAAATGGGAGAGAAGATTATTTTGGAATGGAATCTAACTGCTTTACACTTGATGAGAATTGGTTGGGTGAATCAAATCTCTTCAGGGTTTAGTTATAGATGAAAATCAATTATTTAGTTTCATAATAAGAATGTAGGCTTTCTGTAGATATGGATTCAACACCAAAAATAACCATATATAACCTCATATAACTGAGTTTTAGACAAATCTTTTTGTAGGCTAAAACCTCCATACGAGTAAGTTAGGTATGCTCACCTTGCTTAACCTCTACCTGAACAGCCTTCAACTAGATTCATACTCCGTAAATTTTATCCTCATAGTAATTTAAATACTCGTAGCATTTCTATATGCACATCTATTAATCAAGATGAAACCTATTTTCAATAAAAACCCAAGTTTTACTAAATTCAGCAGATTTTTTTAGGTTAACTCTATCCAGAACGCATTAAAAATCAGGCAAGTGAAGCAACACCTGGACAAGTTTCTCCATTTTCACGATCAATCAACATATAATACACACGAGTAAAAATAAGGATAGAAACTAATCTGAGGGTAAAAATCATATTCATACCGCCTTCCGGAGCTTCTTAATCAAAGCGAGTGGCTTCCTCGTCAAGCCTCTCTTAAACCTATCCAATAAAACAAAATCATAACGACATTCAGCGCATAACCCCAGACTCCCATTAAATAAGCGAGAAGTGTAAGAAGAACAATGTGGGAAAACCTTCGACGTTGACGGGCCGGGAAGAGATTGACGAGAACATCAGTGGGCATGTCGAGGAGAGAATCGAGATCAACGCCTCTGTAACTGAACTTCTTGAACGTTCTTTTCTTTGGCAGTCCCGTCGCAACATCGTTGTCAGCGTCCGCCTATGCACAACAATACCATACGAGTAATCGACTCAATCAGTTTACAAAGAAATGATGATTCAAAAACAATATGTACGCAAGGAGACAAAAGAGAGAGAAAGAGCAACCATTTTTGTTGAAATGAAAGCTTAAACCGTGGCGGTACTATGCACTGGATATGCTCCGTAGAATGGCGTCGATATCATCTTCGCGGCGTTGAGGATTCGGTATATATCTGCTAGGGCTTGGCTATTGGGTTCCAATATCGAGCCAGCTTGTTAGTCCGCCTTACATATGGGCTTGGAATATTAATGAAAGAGAAAAGTGTTGATTGAGTACACGAAGTCGTGAGCCGTGGAGTAAAGAGTACATGATCATGCAAACCGGTTCCAACGGTACATGAAATGAGGAAACGGGCGTTAATTTAGTACCTGGGGCTATTTAAGCCGCTATACTGCCAAGGTGCTCATCGGATTACTGATGTGGTACAGGGTGGCCTCCAAGTCAGCATCGTCCTTGTTGTTATATTTCGAACCCTATGTATGAGACGAGCCCCAAATTTTTACAGTGTTACCTCCGGCGCTTTTCTTCTTTTTCTCTCCTCCGGCATATTGGGTATTCATATGACGGTTCTCTTCTTTGCTCTCCTCCGGCATGTTGTGTTTGTGTGGTAAACGGTGGCCTCCAAGTAACCTATTTCATTTCTCTTTCAGGTTTGGGAACAACGCAAATGTCTTATGGAAATTGCTACTGTGGAATTCCAGCAAAGATAATGACTTCATGGACAAATGACAATCCAGGGAGACGATTCATTGTCTGCTCAAGGGTAAGGGCATTCGAATGATAAAAATGTTTTATTTATTATTTGTTGTTAATTTTGATTGTTCTTGACTGAATGCTATTATTACAAGTAGGGTACAGGTGCCTGTTGCAACATGTTCGAATGGCTTGATGAAGAAATCTGTTTTAGGTCCAAGTTGATTATTCCTGATTTGTTGAGGAAAATAAACAAATTGGAAACTGAGCTTGTTGAGGAGAAGGCAAAGGAAAAAGGCATGCCTAAAAACCAGAAAATTTGGAGTGTCTTGTGGTGCATTCTTGCAGGATTACTGCTGGTTGTGATATGGCTTGTTGTGAATGATAGTGGAAGCAAGAAGAAGGTAGCTTGGAAGATGTGTGATGCTGGCATGGATTAAGTTTGCATGGAACTTTATGAAATGATGTATCATTTTGTTAGCTTTGATGTATCACTTTCTTAGCTTTGATGTATCAGTTCTTAGGTATGATTTATCAATTGCTTAGGTTTGATGTATCAGTTTAAGTTGATGTAATGTAGGTGTATCAGTTAGTTTGCTATGATGTAGCACAATATTTGTACTTTGTTTCTTTGAATGATATGTACAATGACTTTTATTTAGACCATTTGACATTAGTAGTGAATCAATGAAGTCAATTTTGGCCTGATATGGACCTCAAATAGCTTAACAATGACCTGAAATAATAGTACTTTGTCTCAAACAATGATCTGAAACAATGAGATTAACAATGACCTCAAATATGACCTCATATGGACCTGATATGGACCTCAAAGTTGGCCAGTATTGATCTGAAACACATATTCATTCCTGAGTGTAACAATCTTGCAATGAAACTATTCACTATATTCAGTCTGAAACTATTTGATTTGATTTACAAATCAAGCAATGAACTCAGATACCTTAATTTGATATTTGCACTAAAATTATTCAGACTAATTGAACTGTAACAATCTTGCAAATCAATTATGAACTGTGCAAACTTGCAAATGAACAACATATTGAACAAAAATGAATTACAAACTTGCAGCACTTCTAGAATGCATACCATAACCTGCAAATCATTTAAACTCATACCATAAACTGAAATATGCATACATAATTCATCAAAGCATCATCTTCTAGGTCAAATACCATGACTGGCACACACACACACCAGGAACATGAAACCAAAACCGTAGCACAAAAACCATGACTGACAACCGAAATATGCCATTTACATAACAAAACACCTTATGATCCTACATACCACCAACTTAAATGCAAAATAAGTAGTAGGATCTTCCCAAAATATATTAGTGTTTGAACAACAAATACATAGATACACTAAATAGGTGTCAGTCTAGTTCCCACTATTGTCTTCCATGGCATCACCAGTTACTTCCAAAGCTTCACCATTCCTTTTCCTTAAGTTTTGAGCTTTGGCATTGACGTCCTTTGCATTCCTTGCCCTAAGTCTCTGTACAAATACAAATGATAATCAAAATTATACCATATATGCATACCATCACACCACTGAAATACAAATTTATATATAATGTTGTTATATATTACCTCCAAACCTGCAGCACCTATGGATCTGTGGCCTCTAAACTGAAATACACCATCACTGATTGTGTCAGCTGGTACTTGGTTGTCTGAGAAGTATGCTTGCAATGTATGAAGGTATACCAAATCTGCAATGTATGCACCTCAAATCAGATATTGATAAACATCATTCAAACGCAATTGGTGTATGTATTTATGTGTCAAGTGCTTTACAGTGTGGTAAGTGTGTATTCTTTTCAGCAGAGTAACAATGCCAGTGCAACTCCAAGGGGAATTAATTATATCGATTAAACCAATAAACCGCTTGTGTTGAGGTTATCAATCTCAATCGTTTTCATCTTAAGTTTATTGCTACTATCAAGTTAATATACGGCGCTTGTTCTATATTGACTCGATAGTAAGTTTTATTAATGAACGTATCTCGTTATTAATAACTACCCTCGATGAACTGGATATACTCCTCGATTGAGTATTCGAGAGGAAGATAGTTAAAGATATAACCGGGATAGACAAACATTTCATTAAGTGGATAAAAGCAAAACCAAGTCCTCATCTCATTAAATTAAACTCATATAGGTTGTTCATCTTACTGTTTTTAAATCAAACAAAACTAAACTCCCCTTGTTACTACTTATATAGAAGAAAAGTGTTCCTTTCCATGTGGATACGAACCTTACTTCACTATACTACGTATTAGTGTTGTATTGTAATTATTTTGAGTACACCTCACGACAAAGTGCACGTCAAATTTGGCGCCGTTGCCGGGGAAAGGCAATTAATTTTTCTTTTATTTTAATTTAAAAAAAAAAGAAAAAAAAATATATTAAACAAAAATATAAAGAGTGTTTATTTTTCTATTTTCTGAGCTTAGTGGAGTTTATGGTTAAACATCGTTCCATAAACGAAATCACATATCACAAAAACCCAGAAATAGAACAAACTTTCGAGCGGTTGAAAAGTAAATTTTCTAATACCGACTGGGAAGAATCATCTACCAGAGACTCATACACCGCTAACTCTAGCTCTAGCGAATCCGAAGAGTCTTTTCACATGGCTCTCGAAATGAGAACATTGAGGGAGCTCACAACTCCAGACCTCAACCAACAACCGCTATGTATCACCTTCCCTACTCTTGATGAAGGTGCTACATTTGAGCTCAAATCGGGGCTCATCCATTTGCTTCCTTCATTCCATGGTCTACGGGGCGAGGACCCAAACAAACATCTCTCGGAATTCCATATTGTTTGCACAAGCATGTGCCCAAATGGAGTTACCGAGGAACAAATCAAGTTGAGGGCTTTTCCATTCTCCTTCAAAGACACGGCTAAGGATTGACTATTCTATCTCCCTTCAGGGAGTATAGATACATGGGCGTCAATGAAAAAATGCTTCCTAGAAAGGTACTACCCTGCATCCGTCTCATCATCTTTGAAAAACAAATAAGCAACATCGAGCAAAAAGATGATGAGACATTATATGAATATTGGGAGCGTTTTAAAAAATTGTGTGCTAGTTGCCCATACCATGGTTACACAGAGCAAGACCTCATCCTCTACTTCTATAACGGTCTTGCGGAGCAAGATAGACGCCTGGTGAACGCAGCATCTGGAGGGGGAATTGTCAACAAAACCCCTTCCCAAGCTAGGAATCTCATCTCGGAGTTGGCCGAGAATTCTAGACACTACAATGGGAGGTCATCATCAAAACGAGTCATGGCAGCGGAATCCAACATCTCGTTGGAAAGTCAAGTGGTCGGTTTGACTTCTTTGGTAAAAGATTTCCTTTTAAATCCAAAACAACAAGAAGTCAAGGTCTGCGGCATATGCTCAACACAGGGGCACCCCACCGATTCCTGCCCAACACTACAAAAAGAGAATTCCAAGCAAGTCAATGCTTTGGGATTTCAAGGCCAAAAGAGGTATGATCCACACTCTAACTCCTACAATCCTGGGTGGAGAGATCACCCGAATTTGAGATATGGGAACCCTCAAAGTCAGCCCTTGCAACAAACTTTTCCAAATCACCAAGGCCAAACGTCAAGCTCAAGTATGTCCACCGAAGACATGATCCGAGCACTCACCTCAAATGTCTCAACCATGCAACAAAACATGGTTCGATTTCAGCATGAGACCAAGTCCAGCATTCAGAATTTGGAAAGCCAAGTGAGTCAAATTGCAAATGCCGTAAACCGACTTGAAACAAAGGACTCGGGTAAACTCCCATCTCAAACAGAGCAAAACGAGAGACAACATGTGAATGCTATCATGTTGAGAAGTGGGGCGACGTTGAAAGAGGTACAAGAGAACGATAAAGAGATTGAGGGGGTGGACCCTGAAAAAGTAGTCCCACCGGAGGAGGAGATCACAGAAACCAAGCTCCCCCCACCCTCATCATATGAACCAGTGATCCCGTTTCCTGAGGCGCTGAGGGAGACAAAGAAGCTAGAGAAAGATGTCGACATCTATGAAACCTTCGCAAAGTGTGAGGTAAACATCCCGCTTCTTAACTTAATGAAAAATGTCCCTCGTTTTGCTAAATTTTTAAAAGAATTATGCAAAACAAAAAGAAAAGATAAATTGAAGGGGAAACAAGAGGTTAGAGTTAGTGAACGCGTCTCGGCCATTTTTCAGAGAAAACTCCCCGAAAAATGTAACGACCCAGGCATGTTCACTATCCCTTGCAAAATAGGAGACACCACATTTCCTAAGGCCTTGTTGGATTTAGGGGCATCAATAAATGTCATCCCCTATTCTGTTTATAAATCTCTACAACTTGCGTGATTCAACTGGCGGATCATTCTAGTACTTACCCGAAGGGTGTAATAGAAGATGTGCTAGTAGAAGTAGAAAATATGGTTTTTCCTGTTGACTTCTATGTCCTTGAAATGGGAACTGATGATCAAACAACACCCATCCTTTTGGATAGACCCTTCATGAAGACCGCAAAAACAAAAATTGACGTTTCTAGTGGTTCCTTAACTTTGGAGTTCGATGACCAAAAAGTGGAATTCAACATCTTGGACTCTACGAAAAAACAAAAGCAAAATCTAACTCTTTGTTCTTTAAATGTTGTTGAACCACAAGAACCGGTATTTTTCAAAGAAGCGGATAAAATCAGATTTTTTCAAGAAGGGAAAAATAAACATGAGAAGCCATCTTTGATAGAAAGGGACGTGTTAAAATGTGGACTAAATCCACCTATGATGGAGGTGGTAGTGAGAAAGAAACCTCGGCCTTACTGGAAAAGGCCGAAAAATAAATTTGAAAAATGGATAAATAAGGCCACAAAAATGAAACGAGGGATGCTCACGATCCCACTTAAAACAGAAAACAAAATAAAAATAACGTCGTGCCGCGACATTAAATCAAGCGCTTCTTGGGAGGCAACCCAAATTTTTATTTTAATTATTCCCATTTTCAGTTGTGTGTGTTAAATTAAGAATTTGTTTTTTTTATTATTTTCAAAAAAAAAAACTGGGAGGAAAACCCGCCCGGGTATATCCCACACCCGGTCGGGTAACATCACAAAAATTGGAATACCCGGGCAACACAGTCAAGCGAAAAACAGCATACCCATTCGGGTATTACTAAAACCCGGCCGGGTAATCGGGATTTCAGTCCGATTTGGTCCCAAATCAGCCCACAAAACACCCATTCTCTTCCCTAATCTCCCAACCTCAAACCCTCAACCTTCATTGACAATCACCCAAATTTCAAACCACTCCAATCTCAACCAAAACATCCAAATGAACCCCACATTCTTCTTATCCACATCATCCTCTCCAACCCCAAAACCTCCAAAACAAAATGTCTTTTCTTTTTCTCCTCACCCTACTTTCCAAACCCACACACATAAAACCCACCAAATTTCCCAAATACCTTACAAACCGAATTTCTTAACCCCCCAAGCTCAACTTTGGAATTCACTCAAAAAAAAAACGAAAAAGCACAAAAAAGAACACATATCTTCAACCACCAAGGGTACTTCTCCAACATGCCCACCTAGTACAACAACCGACGTGGTATTATCCCTCATATTAGGGCGATTGAGAGTTTCTAGCTCCGGTGAACATAGTCTTGGTGGTGATGATGGTTATAGAGGGTACGACGACGATCATGGTGCCGAACACTAGGGACAGTGTTTCGAAAAAAGTGTAGGGGAGACACTCATTTGGTATGTACTCATTTTTTTTTAACATTGTAACTTGCATTATTTTTCTTCAAAAAAAAAACAAAAAAAAAACAATAAAAGAAAAAAAATGCTAGTCAGGTTGAAAACCCCCCCAAAAAATGGGCAATCTAAGCAAAAGTGGCTAAAATGAGTGAGTTGTGAGAAACAAAAAATAAAAAGAGTGGCTAGGATGAAAACCTGAAAAAAGCTCCTAGGAAAAATGAGAGAATGAGAGAAAAATATCTATTTATGCAAGAAGATAATAAAAAAAAAAGAAGAAAATGTTGGATGGTTGTCTGCTACTCTTGTGGTTTTTGAAAATTTCATGGACATGTTTTAATTTACTCGAGACGAGTAAAGGTTCAAGTGTGAGGGTGTTTGATAGACACTAGTTGTTAGTGTCTAAGTATACATTTTTATTATTGTTTGTAATGTTTATTTACTAGTTTTGTGCAAGTTTATAGTTGTTAGTTTGCATTTGATTGTAATCGTATTTCTATCATTTTATTGTTTGTTGTAAGTTGTAGTTAGTTTGGCTATAAGTTTAGGATAGGTTTGGAAACAAAAAGGATGAAGAAACCTGAGTTTTGTGCAAAACCCGGTCGGGTATGGACTTTACCCGGCCGGGTATGAAGTGACAAAGGAAACTGGTGCAAAACTAGCAAATACCCAGTCGGGTATTCCATATACCCGGTCGGGTATGAAGTGATTTCGGACCAACGAACGTGCAGAAGACACAAAAACATGGGAAAATATTTGATTTGGTAAATACCCGGTCGGGTATGTCAAAATACTCGGCCGGGTATCCGGCATTAGGTGTTGAAAACACCTATAAATAACCCCATTTTCCTTCACTTTTGATCATCCCTTCTTCCATACTTCTAAGCTCGGTATAGAATAGTTCTTTCTTATATTTTTATAGCATGTTTAGTCTCCAAATGAGGAGCTAAACTCTTCCATCTTGGTTTTGCTACTTTGAAGCTTAATGGATTTGTAAGTTGTGAGTTATTTTCTTTAATCTTCTTTCTTGAATATTAATTCTTCCTTTAAAATACTATTTCTATATCAAAGTTGGGGAGTGTTACTAAGATGACAATTAGTTAACATCTTGACATTGGTTATAGTAATAGCTATTTCTTCCTCTATGTTAATATTGGGGAGTGTTACTAAAATGACAATTAGTTAACATCTTGATATTAATCATAGTAGGATTCATATTCTTTAATATTCTTCCTTGAGTATTAATTAATTCCTATTCATATTTCATGTTAATATTTTAAACATTACTTAAAGTATCAACTAGTATTGTTTCTCATATTAATTATTACTAGAATTGATCGGTTAATACGCTTGTTATTAATCCGGTTCTTTCAACGGTAGTAAACTTGGAATATTAATGCATGCATCTCATGGTTAATATGCCAAGGGGAATTAATTATATTGATTAAACCAATAAACCACTTGTGTTGAGGTTATCAATCTCAATCGTTTTCATCTTAAGTTTATTGCTACTATCAAGTTAATATACGGCGCTTGTTCTATATTGACTCGATAGTAAGTTTTATTAATGAACACATCTCGTTATTAATAACTACCCTCGATGAACTGGATATACTCCTCGATTGAGTATTCGAGAGGAAGATAGTTAAAGATATAACCGGGATCGACGAACATTTCATTAAGTGGATAAAAGCAAAACCAAGTCCTCATCTCATTAAATTAAACTCATATAGGTTGTTCATCTTAGTGTTTTTAAATCAAACAAATCTAAACCCCACTTGTTACTACTTATATAGAAGAAAAGTGTTCCTTTCCCTGTGGATACGAACCTTACTTCACTATACTAGGTATTAGTGTTGTATTGTAATTATTTTGAGTACACCTCACGACAAAGTGCACGTCACCTCTCAGTCTCAATGGGCCTCCGGTTTCCATTGCACCCCTTCTTCCTTGAATACCTCATGTCCATTGGCTTAGCCCCCCTGCCAACTCACCCCCAACAGCCACTCGTATATCACCGGCTTCCTGCACCTCTGCCGGTCCCGGGGGGTGAATCTCAGCCTTGATTTGTTCTTCCAGAGCTTCAATCTCTGCCGGGGAGGTCATGTTAATTCCGAGGGCTTTGCGAACCTCCAGCAGATTGGCCAGTGGAGACTCTTTGATGACGTGCCCTCATCCCATAAGGGTTGGAGGGATCGTTTTTGCTATGTTAGGCTGGTCGAGAACCCATTCTCGGGGGAGTTGCGTGATCGTTTCAGACGGCACCCGAAGGTGGGGAATGCCGCTCTCGAGAAGGACGGTAAAAAGCTTGCCAAGATCCCGGAGGGGCGTGAGAAACATGTGACGGTCAAGGAGTCCACTCTGGAGGATGACCTGTATCTCCTTGGCTTTCGGCGCTACAATTTTCTGGGGGAATCAGATGAGAGGTTTCCTGTCTCCGATCGAGGGTTCGAGCGCACAAGAGGTGATTCCCGTAAGCTTTAGTTTTTGTACTTAGGAAATTTTCGTAGTGTAATTTTGGTTCTCGTCTTGACCCCTCGGCCTAGTTTTTGTGTTGTGTTGCAGGTGCTAGCATGGATGTCCACAATTTTTCCGGAATGAAGAAGAAGGCGGCCAAAGAGCCAAAGAAGAAGGAGTCGGGCATTCAAAAGCCCGTTGATGAATTCGTTTTGAAGGACAGTGAGCCCTCGACTGTCCTCGTTGATGTTGCTGCTGCCGCCGCAAAGAGGAAGGCGACATGCAAGGATGTTGCCCCCGTCGGCAAGAAACCGAAGAAGGGGGATGCCAGGAAGAAGGCTCCCCCGGTCCTGATCATGGATGAGCACTCGACTTCTGAGCCTCTGGTTGTAGCAGCGACGACTCCATCCAACACCCCTTCAGGAGACTTCCCTTGGGAGACCGTACAATTCTCCCTTGTCAGAGGAACCGCCGTGATGCACATCACATTTGATCTGAAGGCATTCTTGAGGGGCATCACTTCGGAGATGGATAGGGCAGCCCTCAGCACCTATGATGATGATGCCCTCGAGAACAAGATCCTCCGGTCTTCTCTCACTGTAAGTCCATTTCCCTTTGTTCCTTTTCCTTTTGTCTTAGAGCATTCTTGCATAGTGTCCTTACCCCTTTTGCTCGTCGTTTGTAGGCTTGCATCGCCCTCGGTGAACAAAGCCCGGAGGGGGAAAGAGTTGTGTCTTGAGAAAGCGCAACAGGATGAGCAGTTGAAGAAGCTTGTCCACGACAACGCCGATGCCATGAGGCAGATGGCGAAGCTGGAGGAGGACCTTCGGCAGGCGAGGGCTGAGTCAGAGAGAGCTAGGGCGGAGGGCCAGGCCGAGAGCAAGGCTGAGGCTGAAAAGACCGCAACTGAGGCTGCCAAGAAAGCCATGGAGGATGCCGAGGCTTCCAAAGCGGAGGTTGTTGCTAAAGCCCGGGAGGAAGCTGCTGCTGCCTTTATCGCAGAGGGCTGGAGGGCTGAGGGGAGAAAACAGTGGGTAGCCTCAGTGGTGGAGGCCTCGGTAGACGAGTGGGTGGCGGGCCCCGGTGCTATGTGGCTAGCCCAGAAGGGCAAGGAATATTACGATGGGGGCGAGTTCTTTACTCAGGCCCTCATCTACCGGAGGCTGGCCCGGCACTACGGGGTGGATCCGAAGGACTTTGATCCAGCAGCCTATGGCCTTCCCCCTCCATCCAGATGTCAGAATCCCCCTCGCTGATGATGTTGAGAGGTCTGACCTTGAAGATTCAATGCTGATGCAGGAGGCTGAGGATGATAATGCAGAAGTCGGAGGGGATGTCACTTCGAAGCCTGCCGAAGGGGGTGCTACCGAGGTTGCCGATTCTTGATTGCACTTATACAATTCTTAGTAATATCTTGTAACAAACACTTATGAGTTGTCGGCTTCGGCCAAGATGTAACCAACACTTAACATTGTCTTTCTTTTGATGAATGTACGCACCCCTTCGGGTATTCGATGTTTGAATCTTATGCCTTTCTTCTCTTCTGGTGAATGAATGCCTCTGTTTTCCTTTACGCTTTCTTCTTTAGGAATGTATGAATGTATGTTTTCATGGTGAGTTGGCCAAGTGCCAAACATTTAGGACTTAGATTTTTTTTCTAAGCGTTGTTTATATATGAGCCCTCGGTAGATATCGTCCTTGTAGCTATAGGAAATAGCTAACCTTCGTCATCTATCCCCGAAGAACTGGTGTTGTGGGCTTATTAATTCTTCAGGCAATGTCATGATTATGCCCTCGATCAATCCCCTTTTTAGTATATGGGCCCTCGATTCGTAGTGGTATTAGGCCGAGTTTCCCTTAGCAAAGTATGGTGGCGCCGGGGGCACTCAACTTGTGGACTTAGAAAAATCTCTACTGAGTTTGCAACTAGTAGCCCTCGGTAGCAATGTGGAGTTGTTGATTTTTGACCCACTTGTAGGAAGGGAGCCTCCGATGTTGGTTGCAATATCGGAGGCTATTGGAGTGTGGACTTAGGAAATTTGAGATCATGTTTGTGAGCACTTGCCTCCGGTAATGTACAGTAGGTGCCCTCGATCTTTGTTGGGCATATGAGCCTTCGGCTTTGGTGGATTTCCAAAGTGTGGACTTGGGAAATTCTGTAGCCCAACCGTCATCGTAAGGGCACATGCCTTCGGTGTTTGTTGAAATGCCGGAGGCTGTTGTAGCTTGGACTTAACCAATTTCAAACCATTTGTAGGATTAGAGCCCATTGTGCGTGGAATCCCTCAGTATTGGCTGGTGCCAGAGGCAACCAGATTGTGGACTTAGCCCATTTTAGGCAATACTTGTTGAATAACAATTGGATTTGAAGGCAATCTTCTTGTTGGCCACCGAAGGTTGTTTCGTCGTAAAATCTGTTAAAATTTGTACTCATTGACTGCTCGTTGAGTCTACCCCCTTCACCCTTTTTTGGAGATAGTGAAGGGAAGGCTTCAAGCAACTTGGTTTCTTGGTAAGGCTTGGCCTATGCGGGAGGCAACGGTATAAACCGTTGGCTCCCCCCTCGGGATTAACCTTTCGGGTTCCGAGGGGATTGAGGGTCGTTTCCTCGGCCCGAGACATAGTTTGTTGCTTGCCTCCCCTTGGGGGATGGCACGGAAAGCGCCTCAGTTTTGAAAGTCGTTCCATCAGCCCGAGACATAGTCTGTTACCTGCCATTCCCTTGGGGTAATGGCGCATGAAGCGTTTCGTTTTTGAAAGTCGAATCATGGGCATATTAGTTGCCTGCCATTCCCTTGGGGTAATGGCTCGGAAAACGTTTTAGGGAAGGGTTTTATTTGCATATTAGTTGCAAATGGCCGGATGTACTTGGTACCCCCCGGTACCGATAGGTGGCATATTCGGTATGGTTGCATCCTCGAGGGATACAGCTTTATTTTTAACACTTGGTGTTATTTCTCATCCATTGCCCCCGGCACTTGGTACCGAGGGGTTGCCTTTAAAAACACTTGATGTTTTCTTTTATTATCATAGTTGATCGGAGCGGTCACCCTTGGCACTTGGTGCCGAGGGGTCTTGTTTGTGATAAGGCCTTGGGCCAGGGGCTTGTATGAGGGCTTGGCCGCTCACAAGCGTTTTGTCCTTTGTACTTGGTGTCTTCAACATATCTTTATTCTTGAAAAATTGGGGCCTTGAGCCGTTTGGATAATACATTCATGAGTTGTGAGGGCTT
This sequence comes from Cuscuta europaea, assembly GCA_945859875.1. NCBI lineage: Eukaryota > Viridiplantae > Streptophyta > Magnoliopsida > Solanales > Convolvulaceae > Cuscuta > Cuscuta europaea. Next base: position 9,086,149 of record CAMAPE010000045.1, read on the forward strand.
GACCGTTCTGATATTACCGATAAAATTTTACCATGTGGTGTACATTCCAATGTCTAGGGACCTCGGTCCCGTTGGGGCGTTTTAATTTGTAAGTCCCTGATTTGACGATGGCTGTGACGATGTAGAGGCCTTCGAACTTTGGCACCATCTTCCCGCCCTCGATTGGTTGGCTTGCTTCCCTTCTCCAGAGGACGTAGTCCCCCACCTGGAATTCTCTTGAACGGACCTTGGCGTCGATGTAGTCCTTTACTTGTCTCTGGTAGTTTTCCGCCCTCAGGAAGGCTTGCTCCCGGCATTCTGAGATTAGGTGAAGGTCGAGGGCCATATTGGCGTCGTGGACCTCAGGCTCATATTGATCTACCCTTCGGGTTGGAAGGGTTACCTCCGTGGGAGCTTTCACATCGAATCCACAGTAAAGGGAGAAGGGTGTTTCGCCCGTTGCCCTCCTAGGCGTGGTGCGGTAGGCCCATAAGATGTTGTGGAGTTCTTCTACCCAGCCTACCCTTTTGGCTTCCAGTTTCTTTTTTAATCCCTCCAGCAATGTGCGGTTAGCATTTTCCACCTTCAATAGTGAAGGTCATGCGCCCAACTTCAACGTTCAACCAATCAACCTGCGCCCAAAATCCCCAAATGGCCAAACTCCCCCACTCCATCCACAAAGGCACAAACCACCAGCGCAGATGAGGACTTCTCACGGAAATCAGAAGAAGGACGACGACGATTCGATGAAAGACAGGACCACTTTGCCGTTGCTCTGGAGTGAAGTTGTGAAGGATGGAAGGAGGACGAAGAAGGACTGAGCGTTGACCTCCGCCACCAAGCGCCAGCCGCCAGACCGCCACTGCCCCACCGCGACCCGTCTTCTTGAGTCCGGCCAGTCCACTGATTTTCAGTTTTTCTAATTCATTTAGTTGCTAATTCTTGTGAATTTTTGAATTGTTGAATTGTTGAATTGTTTGTTGAATTATTGTAATTTATTTATTTTTCTGATTTTCTGATTTCATATTTGCTGAATTGTTGCATTGTTATTATTTGTTGATTTTTTACAATTAAAGTAAACCATTATTTGAATTGATAATAAATGTGCAAATGTGTTTAGCAATTAAAATTTAAGAAAGTGGTATAAATATATTATTAGGTAACTTCATGTCGATAAATTATAATTATACTAGTATAGTCTTTCATGTTTTCACCCTAATTTTATACTGAATATTAATTTAAAATTTATAAACATGTACATGATTAGAGAAGAATTTCAATAATTGGTAATAATTATGTTTCCATATAAATACCAATTCGGTCATGAGAAGCGTCAAAGGAAAAAATGACTTGACGAGTTCACCGAGTCTCAAAAAGGAGCTCTTGATAAGTTCATTATTAAATAAGTTAGAAATGTTCAAGAGGGTGAACAACATGATGTGAATGTTGAAAATAATGTTGAAATACCTGATCAGTGTGTTAATGACATGGCTGAAAATCCTGATAAAGAGGACAACATAATCGATGTTTTAGATGTGATAGGCCAAATAATTCTGCTTTATTTGACATATATGATCCAAGAAATTGACATTGGAAGTTTGGTAGATGACTTTGCATCTAAATATGTTCGAATAATGTCTCTTTTTAAATAAATTGTAAGTTATTAATGACTATTTTTATTTTTATCATTACGTTTATTAGTAACTTGTATTTTAAGACAATTTGCTTGTGTTGCAACTTGAAAAGAGGCCCACATTTTATTGTTGCACAGTTTCTCTATTTTCTCGGGACCGGCCCCGGCGGAGGGAGTATGACAAAAAAGATAAGATAGAAATGATATTACGTACATTTTATCCTGATTCAGTGTAAATGATATTACGTACATTCAGTTCCACCTTCTTTCAAATGGATTTCCACTAATTTATTCAGCCCAATACAATTAGTGTCTGATCTAGCCTTGATCACCAGCCTAGATCGCCATGTTTTCACAAGGTGTTAAAAAAGTACACCAAGCTACTCTATCCTTAGGTGTTTCACTAATGAACCCAACTCATTCAGAAGCTACTCAGTTCTTTTCTACCCACACTTTGGATACCCTCCAAAGATTTGTATTTTGTCGATTACAAGATAGTTCTAATTCCCCAACTAAGATTAAGTTCTAAAAATATATCTTTGAATGAACTAATCTAAGATCTTAAGAAGTGTGAGTGAGCTTAAAACGAATTGATGGATTGACACTTTCTCTTTGCTAGATCTTTGTATAAGCTTGTGTTGATTGAACTAGCTCACTTGCTTCTTTTGCTTCACACTTCTTTTGTATTTATAGACAATTTGTTGTTGAATATCTCCCGTTGGTTGAGGAGATTAAATCTTCACCGTTGATCGATCCACTTGGTTTGACTATTGAAGAGTATGAACTTCTTTTGTCTTCATACGACGTGCCTACAACCTATTTGTATTTATACTACCTCTATACAGTGGTGAAGTATTCGAGGAGTATGAGTTGTATATACAAAATCCTTTGCCGTATTTTCCTTTTGATTTTCAGACAATTATTTTAGTTGCTCATAAATACATCTACTGTTTGTGGGTCCCATGTAAATAATTTCTTCCTTGCCAGTGACACTGAGGTCCATGAAAAATATGTAAAGGCCATTTTTTTGTTCGTAATGCGTAGATGTTTATGTTTCCTTGGCCGCTTTACTATTACCTCTTTCAGAATTATTGTGCGTCCCATCAAAAGTAAACTTTGTGATTTTGACTTTGCTTCAAGAGAGAAAGCTTTAGAGAAAATTGTGTTGGTCAACTTTGTTTAGACTAATGGGGTTGAGTTCTGAGTGTTGGCAGTCCGCTGGTATGATGAATTACTATTATTACTATTTCCTTTAACTTGTTCTTGGTCTTGTTCTCCGGAAGATCAATTTAACTTTTTTTTTCATATATTTTTTTCTTTGTTTCACAAATGGAATATTCACATATATTTCAATGATTCAGAAGATTCTACCTATTTAACCAGAATATATTCAATCAATTTCAGCAAAATAAATCAATTCTATTTACTTTAGTATTATAAACAGACTCTATATTACACTAAGTTTATTTTTCTTTTAAATCACATTATATGTGATCCGATAGAAATTAAATTTCAAATTAGCTAAATTACATACTGCCCGTGCATCGAACGGGCTTGAAAGCTAGTAATAGTAATAATAGTAATAATAATAATAATAATAATAACAACAACAACAACAACAACAATAATAATAAAATATGCTCTGGTCTGGTCTATTTTAGTCTGGTCTGATCTGGTTTGTTTTGGTCTGGGACGAATTACAAACCAAGTAAAAACAACCTAATATTCATGACCTAACTCCTTCCATTAACCTTCACAAACAACTTTAAAATACAACAATGTTTAACACACATCGGACAATAAGAATAAACAACTTTAACAACATGATTTATCTTCCCAAATAAAATTCTCATTTCCATAATCATACTCTGTTCATCTCCAAACAAGTTTGACAATATCTTTCACAGAAAATTTTGTGTAATATTTTATCTTTGTCCATTAAATAATAATAAATCTAAATAACCCAATTTCACATTTCTTAATAACAGTGCTGACAGAAAATGTGAAGCAAATATGCGGAATGATGGGGAATCTACAAATCTTTTAGGCTATTGTTTTACTCTTAGGCTAATCGAAGATCATATACATACATGAGTAACCTTGGCTTCTATGCTGGACCAACAGAGTACATAAAAGAGACTTCTGTCCCATCTCAATATTAATGTACACAACTATACAACACACAACCAATCAATTAACCCTGGACAGCCAGGGCCTGCAAATGCTCAACGAACACTTGAAGGCTAATGTCATCAGTAAAAATTACATCCACACCATCCCCGGCATGCGTTGAATTGTTATGAGTCAGAGACGGATTCAACTTAGCAAGAAGAAACCTCGCCTGACTGCTGTGTTGATCACACCTGATCACCTTTGGAACGGGCACGCGATCACTCACCAACTGCTCCACATCCACTTCCGGAGCCTCCAACAACTTCCTCAAGTTCTCATGTCTCGGGTCCTGTGCATACCCGAGCTTCCTCCATTCTGCAATCTTAGTCCCGTAATGTATGACAACATAGAAGTAAGAATCGAACAGCAAAATAACGTCTGGGGAGATGGAACAAACATCCAAGAGAACAGGGACAGGGGGCCCGTCAAAGGAATACTGAAAGAGAGTGGGTTGGATCATAATGAGTGACCCTACCACTCCCTCTCGGTTCAAAATAAGCCGGAAAAATGCTGTCTCGTCTGGGGTGTAGTTGAAAACCTCCAAAAATTGGGACCGCCTGAGATAGTACATGAATTGCGGGTATAGTGAGAAGTTGGACGAGAGGCGGAACGAAGACGGGTCTTCTTGGGCATAATCACCAAATTTGGAGGCGAAACTGATCAATGTCTTGTCCAACCACCTGATGACATCATTTCCATAGTTCCTCTCCAATCGGTGGAGTGCCAGCCTGGCTACTGCCGTCGCTGCTGCTTCTTGATCAAACCCAGTTTCGACGGATTCCGAGCGAGCCCCAGCCCACCTTCTTGCTGCGGTCGTCACCCTTTTCCTGACGATGCCCATGGCATCACCGCACCTTCTGTAACGGGTTATGAACTGGATGAAGAATGCAGAGTTCGGCTGCTGGGCCTTTTGTTCTCCGCCCACCTCAAAGTAGAAGGCGATGCACATCTTGTTAGTGAGGGTCCCAAGTTTCCACACATAGGTCCCGCCTTGGCCAACTTTGTTGTGACTCACGGACTCATTCTTCTTGTGCAAGGAAACGCACGGGCCGAGGGCCCCGAGGATTTTTACTTCTTTTGTGGTCACTATTTCGATCGTCGCATCAAAACACATGTCCGGATTCCCGACCTTGTCACATCGGGTAAATAAGTAGCGAAGACATTTCTTGAATTGGTCGGAGTCAAAGGATTCCCCTAACAACATGAACCCTCCAGAAGTTTCAACAGGAACCTTAAGTTCAGCTGCCCCAACTTGATCCAAAGAACAAGCGAACAGGTCAAGAACGATTGATAAATCAGATAGTCTCTCAGAGATTCTCTTATAAAATTTAAGAGACTTCTCGTAATACATTGCCCGACCATTGTCTATGTCTCTATGAGTTCTTATAGCATTTTGGAAATCTGAATCTACAATCTTTCCTGCCCCGATGGTCGCAGGCCCGGATGTGAAAATCATGATACGAGAACCCGTGGTGACTGAGTATGCTTCCAGAAGTCCAACAGCAAGTGATATTGCAGTTCCCGTGGATCTAATAGGACGGTGACCTGGCGTGACAAGTGGCGAAGGTTGGATGTCTTCAATAGCAGCAGATATGTTGAATTCCCCCTCAGAGAGACGTACCAGGAATCCTGATTTCTGCATGGTTGGTATTACTCCCGTTTGGTATTTCACCTGATGAATATCTAGTAGCTGTTTGGTCTGTATGATAAATAAAGTTACACTGTGTAAGATTGTAGAAAGATACCCAACCTCCTTAAAGGATTCTGGCTATGAGTTTATAACTACAAATAGAACATATAAAATACAATCATGTGAAATGGAGGTACACATTTAATGTCTTAGTGCCATTTATTAGCTTGTTTTTCTATATCAAAGTTGCAATGTCTAATAGTCATATAATAGAGTTTGAGGTTCACGGACTCTGCTCTATGAACTTATAACATCATTATGAAAATGCAGGGTCACATTCATGTATGAGTGCTCATTTGATAGCTCATTTTTGTACCAGATTATGAAAATGCAGGGCCAGATTATCTACCAAACACTAACTTCGAGCCTGTTTGGTCGCCTAATTCGAAATAATTAGAATTTCGCTTACTTATTTGGTTGAAATGGATTTTATAGAATCTATTAGAAATTTTAGCAATTTCAGCTAATACAGTCATTTCACAAAATAGCTATTACCAGATGGGCTCTAAGTTGACTGCACTCGCTGATCATAACAGAAATACTAGTGAAGATGATACTTTTTGGCTAAAATGTAGGTAAATGACACTTTTAACTCCTTCCAGGCATTCATTTCTACAACTTAATTACAAATATAGTTAGATTGAAGTTTACATTTTTTTAAATTACCGAGTTTATCAATCAAAGTAAGCCGTTTGACACACAAATTCTGAGAATTTAGCCCATTCACTTTGGTCATATGAACCAAACTTTAACCTATCCAAACCGTCTTTAATACTCATCGACACCATGCTCTAGCGCCTGTATTAACCAAAACGAATGTGGTTCCATAGCATCTTTATGAAATTATTATATGATGTCTAAGGAAACTTACAAGAAGCAATTTGTTCACTAACTATCTTCGTTTATTACAATCGAAAACTCTGATTTTTGAAGCAACACAATTTATCATGTAAACATTGACAAGTGATGCATAAAGAGAGAATGTGATGCAAGATGTGAAACAAAGCTTAGTGTACAGTCTACCTGCTCAGATGAGAGCTCACGCTCACCATGGAAAAGTACAACCCTGAAGCACTCAACAAAGCTTAGATCATAAACCCTAACCATGGAGTCGAAAACCACCAATCCCACCAAAGAATATTCGGGCAACTGTGAAATCAAGTGCAGCAGTTCATTCTTCACAACCCTAAGCTCCTCTTCCGGCGTACAAGCATCGACTACAAACACGAACGCGGGTCCATTCAAATCCGACCGGGATACCACCGAAAGCGTGGACAGTGAAGAAAACGACCCACGGGTTGACCTTGGAGAGGGAGACGATGCCCCATTTCCAAAACCAGATACCAAGTTCGAGGCTGAAAGCGTGGTTGTCAAACCCCTCTTCCCCAGCTGATACTCAACCGTACTATACGTCGGAAAAAGCTCCGCCGGAATATTGTTCTCGCTGATGCCAAGATACGACTTGGGGAACGGGTTTTTTCGGTAGCAAAACGGGCACGACCATGTCCGGGTTGGGTAATCGACACGGGCATATGGGTTCAAAACGGCTCCGCACTCGGAGCAGATGAGAGGGTCGTACGGGAGCACTGGGAGCTCGTTGAAGGACATTAGCGGCGTCGCCATGATCGCGAGGGGGACTACTAAACCCGAAGCTTCGGATTTCGAAACGGGCCAGGAGTTCCATGACCATCGGAGACCCTCAATCGCCTCCAGCTCCACGAAATCCATGGATGACCCAGTTCGAAAAATCAGCCAAAATCGACGGATATCTGGGCCGATGGCATGAAAAGCCTCAGTGATGTGGATTTCAGAAGCTAGGGCTTAAGGGGCCGAAACCCCATATCTTCTTCGGTTGTGGCAATCTCAGCGCGGAGGTCTTGATCGACGGCGATGAATGTTTTGATAAAAAACTTTTATCGGCTAGACGGCTAAAGATTCAAGAACGACAAGTGTTCTTGCTTCAGTGGCTGGCCGCTGGAGAGTGGGGACGGCTCCAAGAAATTCCGGTTCTAACATCCGGCCGAAAATTCGAAAAGAAGACTACAAGCCGGACATCGGTGCAAAGAGCAAGTGCACGATACTCTCCTCACGTGATATTCACGTTTCGAATATTCAGCCCATCAATAGACAAAACTAATGGGCTATGCTTGGGACTCCAACAGTCCAATCACCAATGCATCTAATAAGTAATAACGAGGCCCAAATATCTTAAATTCAATCAAATGTAAATTGAACTTTAATCGACAGACAGCAAATGAAGCTTTGACTCAGATATCAAGATCCTATGCATTTTTACATAATAACATCTCCATCGCAGTTGTTGATATTCGAACTCGAGATTTATCCATTATGGCAATCTCTATCTACTAGTTAGCTATTATTGAAGTTATGTTGTTTGAATGAAGGGCTTAGCGAAGCTTAAGATGAAATAATTTAGTTGAATTGAAACATTTCTCGTAACTAAATTAGTTAAATTAGTTGAAATAAAACTCAAATATCTTCTTTCCCATCTTATCCTCTATTCATGTGCGATACATGATCATTGCCCTTTATTTTTCTTCACTTCCACAAGCCTCGTTTCTCTTATTCCTACTTTGCCCTACATTTTGACATTCTTGTGAGTTGTTAAGATCCGAATTCTTCCTTGAGTTTCAGGTCTAATTACCTGACGACTAGCAAGGTATTGCTATATATTTCTAAGATACTGATATCACTATGATTCTTTCTATAGAAGTAATTCATTCTTATCTAACATTTTTTTAGTGAGGATTATCTTTGGGCTGTTTAGAAAGTTTCTATATTAGCTTGTTTCATGTGCTTTCACAGGAATAGGATTAAACTTTGCCTTTTTAATTATACCATAAAACTATGCAAAATGATTGAAGTATGATTTTGAAATCATTGCCGAATTGTTGGTTCAATTAGATATATTAGCAAAACTTACAAATGAATTTGGTACCTTAGTTTTAAGAATTAGGAAAAGTTTAATGGGGGCACACAAGTTCTTCTAAATGTACCCTACAACATTTATAGGGTAAAATCGTTGAAATATTCACTACAAAAAAATTACGGGAATGACACGGATTTGGAATGATTTGATCGATTATTTCGTGCCAAATAGCTCACGCTAAAACGTTTTTAGAACAAATTTGGCATATCCCCGTGAAATTCTTCATGAATTTTTTCAAATCATTGCCGATCTCGTGTTTTTTTGTAGTGATTTTAATTGACCAAGTTGATACTAAATTGGTGTCCGAAAAAAATAAAAATCAAAAGTAATGAAATTTTATTATTCTTTTGAAAACTGTTAGACCCCGCTTGGTAACACTGAAATTGGCTGATTATGTTGAAATTTATGAAATTCTCGCTGAAGTAGTTGGATTGACTGATTATGCTGATTTATGAAAAAAATATTAAAAAGTATTTTTAATTAATAAAGTAAAGAAAAAAAATTGTGGAATCATATATTGCTTTTTAAGATTCCATAATTCTTCAAAACAAACTAGAACTTAATCACTAATTTTCTAGTTTCTCCCTCGCAAAGTACGTCTTCCCGTACATAGTGTTTAGTTTTTCCGCCGCATAAACGTGCAGTTAACTTTTCCTTTGTCATGGAGATAGAGAAGCTTGTTTCTTGGCTTTGAATATGTTGGGTTAATGGCCCAACTAGGGATCAGCCCATTACCCCCTTCGAGGCCCAACAGACGTTCGTTCCCTAAGCCCAAGCTGTTTGGGCGATTATCCTCAAACAGCCCAAGGCAGTGGCGAGGTTTGTCCCCAGGAGGAACGCCCGACCTCAGAGTACCAGCCCCCATGGGCATACAACCATGGCCCGGGGGCATCTGTCAGAAGACGATCGTACCCAAATAAAAGCTTGGTATCTTGATCCAGGAGGCAGCACAAGACGCTCGAAACCTAGCACTTTGGGCCAAAAATGGCACATGGTACAAAACCAGGGGGATGCTCGTCCCAACATCTTGGCGGGAAACCAAGATTCTGGCGGGAAGCACATTTAATGAAGTAGATTTGGTGGTTGGGACCATAGCCATCCACATCCCACCACATCGAATGTCTAACTACCCCTTAGCAGTATAAATAGTAACATTTATTTCATTGTAAAGGGTGGACAACTTAACACTCTTAGCAAATAACATCTGTAATAGCTCGTAGCATTAATATTAGACGAACGGTCTCGGGGCTTTGGTAGGAAAGTGTATTGTATTGAGGCTTCTCTCGAGACTTAATAAGATACGGCTCATTTCCTACTACTAATTAACACTCCTCTTGCTTGCTAATCACCTAATCCACCAAAATATTCACTCTAAATCCTTAGGTTACGTGTTGATCCTACAGATTGAAGGAATAAACTTCAACAGATATATTCTCGATCAATACTTAAGGTACGACAGTTACCAGATGAAGCTTTCCATAGCATCTTCGTGTGCTTGGAGCAAGGCTTGTAGCCGCGACGGCGCCTGCAACGGTGGCCCCTTCCAGGGGCGTAGCTAAGGGAGGGCCAACCCTGGCCTTGGCCCAGCCCAAATTTAAAAAAATGTCTAAATTTTTAGGATAAAAAAATTCCGTGTAATTTTTTTTTCCAAAAACATTCTTTGTATCGGCCCAGTCCGGCCCAGTGCCCTGGCTCCACACCTAGCCCCTTCACTTGTGGTATCACCGGCGGTGACTACAACATCATCTGTTTTGGCCTTCGATCTTTTGGTCTTGGAGAAAAATTAAATGAAGTTTTGATGATCCAGCTTCCTACTAAGCCGCTGCCATGGAGAGAACGAGTGGTTAGGGTTTGCTTTAGTTTCATTTCAAGTTTTAGTTTTATTTCGATAGACTATTTACTTTATTTCCGGATTGTTTGTGTTAGTGGGAGTTTTGAGTTATTTAATTTAGCTATGGTCAGAAGTGTTGAGATCTCTACAACCATTAATTGCTTCGAAGTTCACGTATGTTCAACGAAAAGTTTTGCTCAATTTTGGGTGAACTTTTCTATGCCTGATCACGGACTAAGGGGGCCTTTTGGCTATTATGAGTCTAGTAAAGTGGTAAAGAGTACGATGACCTTAACTAAAGATTAGAAAGAACTTTATGTTGTCCGTTTGGAGGCCAATCAGCGATTCGCGTTGCTTTGTTTTAGGTGACCGTCTCAGAATCTGATGGTAAGACGTTTCTTGAGTTTAGATGAAGTTTGTTAGAAGATAAGTGATGGACTTTGAGCTATTGACTGATTGTAACACTTGATTCGTTTGCTATTTTAATATAAGTTTCTTTTCCTTTAAAAATAATCATTTGAAAGAACAACTAAAATTATCATCTACAACAACTCCAGCCAATGTAGCTAAAAAAGTATCTCAAATCTTACTTTTTTTTATTATTATACAATTCAGAGCGCGAAATCAAAAAATTACGTATTTGATAAAAAAATTGACTAAAAAACTCGATGATCCGAAAAATAGGGTCACAAAGTGGCTCTTAATTTTTCCAATACACATCATCAACTTCAAGGGAGCAGCGTCTCGTTGAAATAAATGTGTATGAACTTCTTAGTTCTACATCTTGTTGGGAAGTTGGCATATATTCAAATAAAAGCACGAGGAAGAATTGACCTTCATGAACAAAAACGTCGCATGCATATTCGTTCTGGCCATGTCTAGCTGTAATGGTATAATAATGTATAAGTAGTACTTTCTCCGTCTCGCTTTTGAAGAAGAAGAATTGACGTCCCACTTAGTGGTTCCCATTTTCTATTTTAGAAAATAATTAACACTCCTAATTTAAATAACAATTTAATCATCAAATATTAAAAATAATACATTTATAACATTACAGTTATCATCAAAATTATTTCTCAAAACATATTTGAATTAACATATTTAATTATTGTCTAAATAATCGTGTCATTTTACCATGATAATCTTTAAACGGGACAGAGGTAGTAGTACGTAATAAAAATAACCAGACCCCATTGCAAAGCCAAACAATCTTCTGATCTCTAAATAAAATATAATTAATCGTTTGATATTATGATGAATTGAAGAAGATCAAATAATGAGTCATGGAAGAAGCAACACATCCATGAACAAGCACATGGCATGTTCCCTCCAAACGTAGACTTAATATCACAAAAGATTATACTGCCACGAAAGTACATCTATATGCAATTATTTTTATTCACAAAATTAAATGAGTAATTGGAATAAATGATTTCGGAAGTGGGGAAGAAAAAGAAACTGGCATTTAATAATTAGATTCAAAGAATTAAAACTGTACTCAGAACTACTGTGACAACAAAGAAAATTGTACAACACCACAACAGTTAATAAAAAAAGACAAACAAAACCCAAAAACTTAACATTAATGACAATAATAATGAAAATGAAACAAGCCACTAATTAGTAGTAACAACCAGACAATAGGGTTTAATTTAAGGATTTGCTTCTTGTCCATTACAAATGTCAAAAAAAAAGTTTTAACTTAATATATATGCTAGTATGAGTATACTATATAGTAATAATCAAATAAAATTACAGACACAAAGATCAAACAACCATCACATATATAAGAACCCCTTCCTTAGCTTCTTGATTGCATGCACAACTTGGAGGAAATGGAACTGCAGGCCATGTGATATTTATGCCTTTGTTCATTAGCTCCTTCTCTTGCACTTCTCCATTGCTCTTGGTGCTATATTTCATTTAGTAAAAAGACTATTATGTTAGAATAGAATCAATTAATTTAGTTATATACTTTAAAGTAAAATAACTTGAATGTATGGTGTGACAGTTATGTTGACAAATACTCCACCCTAAAATTAAGTTTCACCTTTTCTTTTAGGATGTCCCAAAATAATCAATTACTTTAAAATTTGCTTGGTAAAGTATGCTAAAAAGGGTATGAAAGTAAGGAAAATAGAAACAGTGAGATGAAGACTTCAAAAGTTATGACTTATGAACACAGTTTTTATCTCAAAAAATGTTGCACATGAAAATTGAAGGTCCCTCCTAAAAGGCTGAAATCCCTTTAATTATTAGTTATTTAAGAATCAAACTTGGAATTATTAAACCCATAAAAAGAATCAAGAAAATTTAAACTCGTGCGTAACGTACCAAGTCCGATTGCTTCTGATCCTTTCATTATGCGCAAGCGTTTGCAAGAATTAACAAACATCCTGTGCAACAATTATAAACATAATTGGGATCAATTGGGATCAATATAGTAATTAGTCTTAGCTTAATTGTTCTACAAATGCAAATTAGCTTATTAATTCATAGTTTGAGGAAGCTAATGTAAGCTAAAAAGTGGACAGGATTGAAACTCTATAAGATGGTGGGGGATATTTTGATGCAATAATGATATACAGTATAAAGAAAGCTGAGTGGATTAAGAAGAAAATGATGATTGGAGAGAACAAAATGAAAAGAGGGAGGGATGGAATGAATGAACATACTCCCATGGCACATCCCCCACGAGCATCCAGTCACCATCCTTATCTTCATAGGTGGGCACATATTCTGAGCTGTTCAGGAGATCCATCAGCTTCCCTTCATTCATGAAGTCTATCATGCCTTGGGGCCCGTAATTACCTGCTTAATTCACCATAATCCAACTCCAATTATTACCTCTCTCAATAATTGCCGTTTTAGGTCTGTTTAAGTCCGATCTAGTACTATTGTTTAGATCTGATCTAATCTGATCTAGTTTAGTCTGGGACCGAGATAAGTTCATGTAAAAACATAACATCTTAACTAGTCATTTCTAATTATGTAATTGGTTCACATATAGAAGATAGGTAACTTAACTGTACTATATAATTTGCCTTTTAATGATTAACTGTACTAGTCATTTTTAATTGATGGAGCAATTCGAACAAAATACTCTAATACGTAGGATATAAAAAAGAGACCATTAGTGGAGCTAGGAAGTCTTGAAAAAACGTGACAATATTTTTTTAGGGAATCTTTTTCAATTTGGTGCTACTTGCTATGTGAAGTACAAAAGAAACTTTTTTTAGAAATTAATCATATCTTATAAAGTTGCTCTTTTTTTGTTTGCAATACTTTAGTGCTAAAAACGTGACTTTAATATTTCAGTCCAAAATTTTGGGGAAAGAGGTAATAATTTGCTATATGCGGTCAAGTGAAGTAAAAGACAGAGTCAATCAAAGCTAGATAGGACAAAAAGTATTGTATTTACAATTTAAGATTTTGAGGTCTTTTACTTCATGAAGAAGGTAAGTACTTAATTATTTACTCTAATTTCTTAATTCATAAACAAATTTTCTTAGTATTCCAAACCAGCTTTTAAACTCGATGGCTTTTAATTAGTATAATTAAGTGTAAATTTTAATTGTGAATATTATTTCAAGTGTAAAATTTTGTGTTTTTACCCAAGTATATACTCCGCATTATTAACAAAACAAAGAATCTTGGTATGAGATAGATAGAGTAATTACATTCTACTATGCTATCATTGTTCTACAATAATGCTCTAATAATGATATATTTTTGATGAGTAAGCGGTCCATCCCAGCCGATAGCCGACTCACTCTTCCTTAGGGGAGGTCTCGAATTTGAAACTCAATGAATTGAGTTTCAGCCTAGATTACTTCAGACTTCCCCGACCCCTCTCCCCCAGAGTAAAAAAAATGATATATTTTTGTTTGTTTGTTATTTTTATATTGTTTAAAATGTTTAAATTGGATCTATTAGCTAGTTAGTTGAATATCAAACATAAATAAATAAAAAGTCAAATTACCCATAGTGAAGGAGCTGAACATCTTGGCAAGAGAATCAGACAGCTGTTGGTAGCTCTCATACATCTTCAAGTCAACCTTGCGAAGGTACGGCGCTCCGTCCATGCACACCTTCACAAACGCCACCGCCCCTCCGCCGCTCTTCTCAAGCGCCGCCTCCTCCTCGCTACTCTTCTGTGCCATTACGTTCTTCCTGTAGTTCCTCACTGGCGGCCACCCTACCACTTGTGCCCTACAATTTAAAAAAATGTGTTAAGAATATAATAATCATTCCACCTTACATAAAAACCATGTTTTTTTGATCAATCTAAATATTAACAAATTGCTGACATCCTATGTCAGGAAGACTGGAACGATTACGTTTCGTTCCAGAAACTTCACGGAAGCTATTTAGAAACTCTCCAAAAAAATTATTGCAAGACAACGTTTTCCATCCATTTAACGTTATTGTTCTCGTGATTTTTACGTTTGCGTGCAACATAATAAACATCATATCTTAACACCTTACCAACATACTGATATTATAGTACATATTATGACATATTTAGAAGTATTTATATTTAGATAAAAATAAGGATGACACCTCATTGAAGGCTCCCAAAATCGATCAAACAGTTATTTGCAAGGATGTAAGTTAAGACTTGATCACATTCTCTTGAAAAGAACGAGTAGAGTTCCATCTCAAGTCATTATTTGAAGTTGAACTTGAGACTTCTCGACACCCTCTTCCCACGGAGTGAGTATGCCTTTAGTATAATTAAAACACATATAGAAGGTGTTAGAGTAATAATTAGGAATTACTTGGAAGGGGGCTTGATAGGATCCTTGGTAGTCTCCTGAGGAGATTTCATCATCTTGTCTTTGAGATCCAAAGAAGAGCCATTGTTAGCAGTTTGATGATGGTGAAGGTTGAGTTTGAGGTCAACAGTCTCAGAAAAGCCTCTTTTTCCGGTGACCTTCATTGACTCGCTTTCGCCTCCGCCGGGAAGGCCGAGGCAGAGCTCCGTGGCTTTCAGGTTGAGACCCCGGTGGTCTTCTCCGCCCATCATGTTTATCGTTTTCCGGCCTATTACTTCCATGGAAGCCGGTGTGGGTGCTCTTAAATTGTTGTTATCTGCTCTTCAGCCCTTCTTCTTTTTTGCCCTTGTTCTGGTAGAGGATAAAGAAACTCAAGCTGATATGGGGAGTAGTAATATAATGGTTATGTGTAGCTAGCTTCTTAATGTGCATATACATATATACACCATTGCATTGGCTTCCTATTTGGTGTTGGATACTGACTAATGAGCTGGTGACACGTGTTGACACATGATTTGTTCACCTTCTTGTAATCAAAATATTATTATTGGTATTATTAAGAAAATGATGTTGCTCTAGTATAGCTAGGTTCTCTATCTGTCGGTTCAGAAAGAAAAAAAATGTCCTCTAATAATTTTCATTCTAAAGTATTACTTCCCCTTTCCTTTCGGTATTCATTTTGGCATACCAAACGGTACATTGTTATGCTAAAGCACAATATGAATTGTTTAAACATTTTCTTCAATCTAATTTTACTTTTGGTCTTTTGCTACGTACCCTACTAATAACATTATACGAACTTTGTCATAGCTTTTTTCTTTGTCATAGATATTTTCTTTGTGGCGCACTACTACATTGTACAAATGATCACTCTTGTCATAGATGTCTATAAGTTTGATTCATAATACATGTCCCATAATTTTGCTAATTTTGATCATTAATTAGTAAAAAATACTCCCTCCGTTCTCTAATAGATGGGAGTATAACCTTTGACACAAGATTTAAGAAAGAATTAATAGGGGTAGGATAAAAGGTGTAGTGAATTGTGTGTAAAGGTAAAAGTAGGAAAGAGAATGAGGGTAAATGAGTATATTTATTAAAAAAACTTATCAAAAGTGAAAATGGAGACAACTAACAGAGAACATCCAAAATGAAAAGAGGGTTAAGTATTAGAGAACGGAGGGAGTATTACTTTTATGGCATGAGAATAGTAATGGATCATTGATTTTGATATGGAGTATATTAAATTGAAATGATAATTCATTATAAATTTAATTGAATATTTTAACATCATATATTAATGGCCAAATGTCAATTTTGAAGACTAGGAAAGTCATATTAAAATTGAGAGAATTAAATTACCTAGGGGATAAAGAGAGAGTAGAAATGTGCTATATCTTTTAATTTATTGATTTAATTTTTCCTTTAGCCTTGAAGACAATAGGTAGTGCTATTGTTCTTCCTACCTTTTTGTTTGATGAACACTTTCTTAACTTTTATTTTTTCCAAAGATAGGTACCAAAAGTGTATCTAGCACAATAGTCAAGGACTAAAAGTGGAAAAACTAAAAAGTTGAGTATCAAAAGTGTCAATGATACAATACTCCGGGGACCGAAAATGACAAAAACTCTTGTGATAAATATACTCCTTTAGCTACCTAGTGCATGACCAAAATAAAGTTAGTGTACAAAACTCCCACTTGAACCGATAATTTTAATGACTACATGGATGCTTATACTTGGTATTTTTTGTATCCTAGACCAGAATAGATTTAAACAGATCAGATCAAAATTAAACAAACCAAATAAAACCGGACTCCTATTTAATTAGTTATAAAGTACACATAGACCATATATTTACCAGACCAGTACAGACTTGACCAGACCAGATTAACAAATTTCATAATTTTTTTGTTAATAACATTTTAACAAAAACCTCATATAATGTCACAAAACATACATTATGCTTACTTTATTTTTAAACACACATTACATTGACAAATTCTTGGCAACATTTTCAAACCCAGCAACACCACGGTGCTCAATATGTCTTCGATTACTGTGACGAAACATGTATGCATGCATAGAAAGACTAACTAATACTAATATATATATATATATATATATATAAACAAACTAATTAGTTCACACTGGCCTCACAGTGCGTACAAAGCCGAGATTTCAAACATACATATGATTCAACTTTAGACCCAGACAAAGAATCTTATATTTCAACATGACAATCACTATGAGTTTTCTATATTCTCTGGTTGTACGTATTATAACTTCATAAAGTTCCTCCAAAACAGAGAGTATTTAATTGGTTAATGACCCCAACTCGAGTAATTAGATGTTGTCAATTTTTTCCTTAAATTATCTTATATAGTGATTTATTATTATTTATTAATCTATTGTGAGATAAGTACAACCGGACCGGACCCAGCTCTGAGTCCATGTTAAGAATGAGAGTTCAATCCTAAAGGCCAACCTAATAAGTGCAGTGCACCATATCAATTAATTATTTCATATCAATCCCAAGGTGGATAAATACCTTCATAATTAATACATTGTACAAATGTTTTTATTTGGATTTATTTTAGTCCCAAACCAAATCAGACTAGTCATAAATAGACCAGATCAGACTTAAATATATCAGACTAAATCAGATTTATAATCAGAAACCGGACATTTATCAGAAAGACCAGACCACAACATTTTAGTCTAATTGAAAACATCATGTCAAAACTTCTTTCCTCAAACCACAATATCATTTGAAGGACATGTTACACCAGAATTCATGCACTACATTTGGCTGAAAAGTCAACCAGAAAAGGCACCGTCAACATAATTTTTTTGGCATGAAATAGTATAATCTATCTACTTGAAAGATCTCGATATGGGAAAATTGTTAGTTAGGACGAGTGAAAGTATTTGACTAACAATGGGCATATTGCACGGTTAAGTAGTAAATCGATTTGGGTGGATCATTTTTCCTACTAAAGAAAAAATGGTTTTTTTAGGAGCAACTTTTGTTCAATGATAGATGGAATTCATTTATAGATTTACTACAAAGGATTACCATATATATATGAAGCGGTTCCGGTAAGAACAGACTCTCAGGAGAAAAATGAGAATGAATCTGGACCGTTGGATTGAATTATGTGGAACTGATTTGTGTATTTGATAAAACTGAAATGTGCATTAGATGATATAAAAATATGTAGAATAAAAATTTGAACTCACATGTGCATTAGATGAAACTTAAATGTACGGAATAAAAGATACAAAAATAACATCACATCGTATCTTTTATTCTACACATCTCAGTTTCACCTAGTGCACATTTCAATTTCATCTAATGCACAATTCAACTTCACATAATGCTACTCTATCGTACCCTTTGTGCTGCACATTTCAATTTCACCTAACGCACATTACAATTTCATGTAATGCACATTGTATTTCACTTAAAGCAAATCTAACCGTTCACATTCATTCTCATTTCTCTCCTAAGATCATGTTCTTATTTGAACCAAAACCTATACACACACACACACACATACACACACACACACACTATCATCTGTTCCATAAAAGTAGCAACAGTTTGACTTTCACGTTTGTCAACACACAACTTTGACTGTAATTATATTTATTTACGTATTAGTAAACATTAAAAAAAGTTAATATATTGGAAATTTACATTAATACAAATTTATTAATATTTTACATAATATTTTATTCTATATATATTATTAGAAAATCGTAGTCAAAGTAAGGTGTGTGAATAGTGAAGAAATTACAAAGTTGCAATTTTTATGTAAGGAGGGAAGTATATATCATTCATTTCACACATCTCCGTTGAAGATAGACTCTGAGACGACGACAAGTGAATCCAATTAATTGAAGATGTTGGTTTTTATTACGTAGTATGTGATCATAATGCAACAAAGGATCCATAGTACACTTGTGAAACTACATGGTACTACACGAAACATAACAGATGTCAAGATTTTTACTTTATGTGTATGTAATTCACAACAAGACACTACAAAAAAACACGACATTCACATGGATTTTTTATAGGAATTTCATGAAATTGGCAGGGATTTTGGTAGGGATATGCTAAATCCGTACCAAAAACAGTTTGACATGAGATATTTGGCACGAAATTATAGGAAAATCCGTACCAAAGCCGTGTCATTCCCGTAATTTTTTTGTAGTGAAAGATCAATGGATGGGGAATGTGCTCTCCAAATGAGAACCATCATCTTGTATCTCCATGCTTCAAATATAGCATCATGTCTTCTTTAAGAAAATCTTCATATTCTATCCTCATTCTTCATGTTCATCTTTACTACTCCCTCCGTCCATGAAAATACTTCCAACTTTCCCTTTTCGTCCGTCCCAAAATGAACTTCACTTTCCCTTTTTGGCAAAGAATGTGTGGTTCACAACAATTCTTACACATTTCTCTCTCATCTGCACAATTCTCCACCACACAAAACTCACTTTCTTAATCCGTGTACCATTTGTACAAGTACAACGGAAGTAAATTATGGGACGGAGGTAGTACCTTCTTTCTATACTCCTGCGTGCTAGTTTCAACTTTTTCATCATCTTCTTCATGATCAATAATGATCATCTTTACTTTCATCCGCATTTGTCGGTAGATTTCATCTTTAACAATTATAATAATCACCTTTTATATGTAACAAAATTTATGAAAGCACAACTTTTTACCACTCTTAAAAAATGCAAATATGAAGAACAAAGGTGGAGTATAATCATACGGAGTTATATAAGAAGTATATACTTAACAATTTAAACTGATGAACAATTTCTATTGGCATGCATTTAGTATATCTAATATAAAAGTATAATGCTCAAAGATGAATGCACAAATAACTTTCGATAGCTAGATATAAAATTGAGAATATAATAGCTTCGCTTTAAGTATGAAGAAATAAAGAATATACGAAGTATATAGAAATAAGTGCTGAAATTGTGAAGGGTGGAAGGCTGGAAGCTTATTTATAGTGTTGAATCACTTCTAAGGACTCTAAAGACTGTCACAATTCAAAAATATTCTAGAATAAATGATTTTATAACCATAATAAAAACAGAGGTGAATTTCATCAGATTTGGAGCACAAAAGCACATAAAAACACTTGAGGAACAAGCAAATGGCATATTATAAATAGAAAAAATGACCCTAAATATAATAAGAATACATTATTTTCCTCCTAAATATATAGGAGTAAGTACTATCATCTTAAAAATGCTTCTACTATATGACACTAATAGTGTAACGTTAATGCCATAGTATGACTGTGAATTCACCGATAACAACATTTATTTTAGAAATTGCCCAAAGTAGTAAAAATAAGACCTACATGTTTTTATTCCGTAAATATAAATAATTTATGTGAAATTTGAAAAAATTATCATGTTTAAATTAAAGCCCAGTAATGCCAAACTTGACAGAAATTGTTCCTATTTGGAGAATAAAAACATGATAGTCTTATTTTGGAATTTCAAATTTTTTTTACTCGGGATTTAACAATACCAATTTCAAACACTTCTTGAGGATTAGCGGTCGTCTCTCTACAAGAGTTAGGGCTGGGTCCGAAAAACCGAAAACCGAATCAAATTCAACTGAACCGCGACCAAATAAAACCGAACCGCTAAAACCCGAAACCGAATGTAAAAAACCGAACTGAACCGTAGTAGTTTGGTTCGGTTTTGGTTTTTACCCTTCAAAACTTAACCGAACCGAACAAACCGAACATAAATAAAATATGAAATTTTATTTATTAAATGTAAGCATTAATCTTAATATCATCAATAATCTTAGAATTTCTTGTGCTAGAGAAATAATGAGTATGCTATGTTTAGTTTAATTTATAAATGCATTTACACATTCATTGCCCATAATAATGTAGCTATATTGATCTATTATGTCTTTTATGTATGTATGTTGCAATTTGTTGCATGATTATATGTTTTTACTAGTTATTAGTAGTAATTAACTTTTATTTTTATGTAACTTAATTCTTTTTTGTAAATTAAATTTTTTATATTGATAAAACAAATAAATATTCATCTCGGCTAAATCATACAGGGCGTATGTATTCATAAACGTTTTTCAAACTAGTCACAAACATTGTAAATTAAGAATAGATACACACTTTTATCTCTCCCGCATACTCATATAATTCAAGACATATTTGTTTGTTATTATTTTCTTCATTTGTTCAAGTATGCTTGCATTTTTATGTAATACGTTTGATCCCTCCAACTTTTATATCAATTTTAAATTAAATGACAAATATTTAGTAAAAAACCGAAAAAATCAAAATCGAACCGAAACAAACCGAACCAATCATACCGTGGTTTGAAGTTTTGGAGTGTAAAACCGAACCGAAATCGAACCGAACTTTTACTTTAGTTCTGTATTTGCTTTTAGTTCAAAGCCGAACCGAAAGAACCGAACCCACCCCTAACAAGAGTTATGGTTTTCCTTCCGCCAATTTTTCGTGCGGCTTAGTTTTGCGTTTCAGATTTTCTCTCTTTGGTTTATTAGTTGCAGGTTTTTGGATGTTCATTTTGATTGGTTAGCTGACGTTCAAAGTTGGGAAATTGCCCAACATAGGAATAAATGAGATTTGGAATATTAAAATAGGACTAATAATTTTTTTCCCCGAAATAGGAGTTGTTACTGTCATGTATGAAAAATATTGCCATGATTGAAAAATACTGTCATTAATTATAATAAATACTGTCATGTTAAATGCACTATACTGCAACTATTTGGCAATCACACCTACAAGATGACAGTAAATATTGTCATGTTAGTCCCATTTCAGGAATAGAAACATTGTAGTCATATTTTGGAATTTCAAACTCCATTTACTTCTATTTTGGGAAATCTCCCTTCAAAGTTTCACATCCATTTATTGGAGTGCTGGTTTCTTCATTTGTTAGCTTTGGTGTCTTGGTGCGGCGGGCGAGCATCGTTTCTGGAGCAGGGGCGACCGCGGTGACAAGCTCGAAAGCATTTGCAGAGCAGCGGCGGTACCTTCGAAATTGGGAGATTTCAATGGCACACTTGGAAAAGCAATATGGCAATATGAATGTGGAGGGTGATGAGAAAGAGCTAGCTTTTGACATGGTAGACAGTGATGCGGACCAGGCCGTTGGGTTGGTGGTCGAATGAGTT
Organism: Cuscuta europaea; assembly: GCA_945859875.1. Lineage (NCBI taxonomy): Eukaryota > Viridiplantae > Streptophyta > Magnoliopsida > Solanales > Convolvulaceae > Cuscuta > Cuscuta europaea. The sequence continues at coordinate 9,108,403 of CAMAPE010000045.1, forward strand.
GTGGCTGGGAGTTTGTATCAGTGCTGGATCACGCAGTCTTGGTTGGCCGCTGCGATAGCAGTGGAGTTTGTATTCTCCCTTATTGCAAGAACTCGTCCTCCTCGAGAATCTCCTCCGTACCAGGAAGAATTTTGTGGAAAGACGTTATTTCAATATTATTTTCCCTTTACCGTCACTTGTTTTTATTTTAGTCCGAGTAGGTTTGCTTTGAATGTTTGAATTTTTGGAATTCTTTTGATAGGCAGGGTTTCGGTTCCGATCGTTTTAGGCCTAAATTTACTCGTTTCAAGTTTAGCGAGTCAGATTTCTTTGTATGAGGTGACCGACTCTAAGTCTACTCTGAGGGTTCACGACTGGATCTGTAAACTTTGTCTGAAGATTGTTTTGTATGTGTATGTCTGAAGATTCTTATTAGGAAAAGGATCAAATTGGATACTACGTATGATATATGAGAATCCAGGGGCGGAGTCTGGACACTGGGCCGGACTGGGCCGATACAAAGAAAATTTTTGGAAATTTTTTGCCCAAAATTTTTTACACTAAAAATTAAGACATTTTTAAATTTGAGCTGGGCCAGGGCCAAGGTTGGCCATCCCTGTCTCCACCCCTGTGAGAATCTCATATTGAACACCTAAAGTTTTTTCTGATCATTTTTCTGATCAAATTTAACGTTTTTCTAATCATTTTTGGACACCCACCAAAGATTTTCACCTTTGAAAGCTATAGTATTCATTTTTCCCTTTGTTTTATGTACCTTAAAAATTAAAATAACTTAATTCGTGTATATAGATTTAGAATATATAATTAGATGTTCCAATTAAGAAAATTTTATTATAATGTAATTGAATTCTTTTAATATTGCTAAATCTATTTAACAAAACGATATATCCTAAAGTTCCATACAAATCATATGAATGAAAGGTCCTAAATATATTTTTAGATTGTTAAATATGAGAAGTTATTAATTAAAATCAAATTACATATTCTAAAACCTCAAATCAAATATTCCAAAATATATACATAAATTAAATTAGTTTATTTTCACCAAAAAGGAAAGGAAAATAAGACTTATGATTTTTATTAATGGAAGAAGAGAATCATAAGTGAGTGTCCAAAAACTGTGAATTATGAAACTTTAGTGTCTAATATGATATACATATGTAACCATAATGTCTAATTTGGTCCATTTGAAACACTAATGTCCACGTTGGTCTTTTTTGACAAATCTTTCTAACTTATTATAGTATATGTTCTATTAAGGCCAACATCCTTATACTGGAATGAGATTCGAACATGTTACCTCCTTCTTTAGAGTGTCACGGTGATGCCTTCAGACCACAGGGTACTTGGCGGGCCATGTTAGTCTTTGCACCCCATTTTTAAATTTGTTAATATTTGCACTCCATCAGTCCAAAAATTATGAATGAATATAATGGTGTGCAAAATCAAATAAGTTTATATTGAAATGAGGTGCAAATATTAATGATTATATTTTAAGAATGGAATGTAAAGTCCAATATTGCCCAAATCATGGGACAATTTATTGTTAAATTTTGCCTTTTTAATACGTAGTATATTGTTAGTTGTGTACGATAGTATTACGTAGTACTCCGTATTTGTTACACAACTAACTTTAAAGCAAATATAGGTTACATAATTAAACAAAAAAAAGTAGCAACCAAATTATCAAATATGTAAAAGGTAAAACATAAAAATATTATTAGAATAATTAATCACCAATTTTTTTTTTTATTAAACATTGTGAAGTGAAATCCCTATGATATATAGCTTAATATATAGTCAATATATTCTCACATGTTATGCTCAACGTTTGATATCCGTTTCTCATGCACATAGTTGGTTCAAATTAATTTCATCAATCTCTTCGCAACACATTTTTTTCATGGCAATTTCTATGGTACCCCATACCTGGAAGGTATGAACCAATAAAAAAATTTCAATTCAATAATATAAATGTAAATAGAATATGAGACTTTAAGTTGGACCAATGAAATACCGTAGCACACACCTTTTTTCATTGTCCGATTTTGACCTATGGCGTTTTTATTTGATTTTTTTTCCCTTTCTTCATTTTCAAGCTCAACCATGTTATGAAACAGACCTACAATAACATTAAAATGCACACAAGTATTAGAATGGATACACAATTTAACACAAATAGCATTTCACAAAAACATTAAGGTTACGTTACACCCTAATAATGATTAAATAATATGACAAACATAACAAAAAAAGTAAATAAAAGAAAAATGTGTACTCTAAGTCAATATAAAGATCAGAGCAACTTCTAAATATGCCTAACTGCCTAAGAAAATCTAATTATAATAATGGGCCTAATTCCCATTCCTTTAATTTCCCTTGGCCTAGGACAAGCCACGGTTCTACCATGTTACAAAGAAAATCATTAAGAAACAGCTTTGATAGTCATTATGAATTATATTCAGAAGAAACTAAGGTATCAAAGATTGGTGGATGAGTTTTCTAGGAGAATAATGCTTATTAACAATAGAAATGATCATAGTTTTATAAAAATAGATCAAATTGTATTTTGAACCATTTTTGTTTTTTGAAATCCTCCATATTTTCTTACATAACACCCATTTTTTATCAGGTTTAAGACGTCCGTGGATTTGATAATTTAATTAGTATCAGGCAATATAATTGTAGTTCTAAACATGATAATTAACCATTAATACATTACTTAATTAGTTAAAGTGAGCATAATAATGGCAGGGGAATGCATGATTAGATTTATAACCAATTGTGGTCCATATATTTGATGATGGACCTACTCTCAGCTCCCAATTAAATTTATTACCAATAGCAGCCAAACAAGCACTAAGCAAAACACATCTCATGCATATAAGTATAATACATAAAAATTGAAAATATTTATAGTTCAATTAATAAGAGTTCTATGTACATGTATTGTCACTTGCATAGTTGCATCCTATTCATGTGTTCTCATGTCCTGATACACCTTTTATAGCAATCATCAATCCTGAATTTACTCATTTAGGTGACAGAGGTTTCCTCTTCACTTCCTTAGCGGTGAGGGGTGTGTTTGGCTTATTACTTTTAAAGAAGCTAGACCTTTTAGTACTACATCTTTTCAAATGTCCAACAGTTGTGCCCCCACCAAAAAAGACAAACAAGAAAACCTCGTAACTGCATCAAGTTTAGCTGCTAAGGTTATAATTTCATAAACTATGAGGGTCATATATAGTTATATTTAAAAATGTACTTTTAAATAGATGGAACTGCTCCATAGTTATCTTATTAGCATAAACACAGGATTACGAACTGAGTCGTCACTCAGCTCGATATGGAGCACGATAACGTGCTCGCTACAGAGCACTTTGGTATGTTATACGACCATGATCACTCATCTTCAAATTTGATATAATCTAGACCATTTAGCACACCAACGTGCTCCGTAGTGAGCACATTGACATGTTCCATATATATTATTTTGGGATTAATATGACCGTCTGATGAATTTGGATGTCCCTAATCTAAATTTCAAAGTGAGGTCTAGCTCACACGTACTACTGGATGATTGGTACAAAAAATACAAGAAAAATTGTAATTAGATTATCCAAATGAAAAAATATAAAATGAACAAATCTCTTACTATAAACAAGTTAAAATTAGAAATTTCATAGAACCGCTATTAAGACTCGAAGTTCCATCCTAAATGATCATAGAAGGAGTAGCCCAAAGTCTTATATAACGTTTTATTGTTTTAACGCTTTCCGGTGTGAGACAAATACTTTAACACGGTCCATCAGCCCGAATCGGGTTGCACAATATTGGGGTGTATAAATGGGCCAAACAGACCCTTAACAAGATACCCTTAATCATGAGTGTTAAACAAACAGTCAAACCACAACCAGATTATTCTCTGATACTATGTTAAGACCCGAGGTCTCATCCTAAAATGTCAACCTGATAGAAGGAGTGACACATAGTCTTATATAATGTTTTTATTGTTTTAAGTCTTTCCGATGTGTGACAAATACTTTAACAATCGCACTTTTAATCACATATGTAGTTTTATACAAAACCAGTTTTACAATAGACGAATTCATATATCTAAAAATAAAAATCTAGCATTACAATTAAACTAAGCAAAAATACACTTACAATTTAAAAAACTATATATACCTATAATAATTAAATTTTGTTGTGTATAACAATTAAAACAAATACTACTCTGTATAATGTATTGGTTCTGATCTGCTGTATGTTCACTTTTTAATTAGGGAGTTGACATGCGGTTGGTGTCTTTCAAATTTCAATAGTTGGCTTTTGAACTCTTCATTCTGAGAATACACAGAGTTTGACTTTTGTGTTCTTTGAAGCTTCATTCCTCGGGATTTGAGAAGATTTTTTTGTGAACTGTTTGAGAACTACGTAGTATTATTGTATTATGTAAACAAATGGTAAAGTACCCAAAATGTATCCCATTTTTGCCTCATTTATGATCACACATTAGGGTGTGAGTAAAAAATGGTGTACATTTTGGGATAACTCTAGCAAAACTCTATTATGTAGGGTGGTTCGGTACGATGTATCTAATATTTTCTCTCATACATTTACCACATCAAAACTTTCGTTATACAAAATTTATACTTCCTCCGGTTCTTATTTAAGTTCTTAGTTTGACTTCACACATATTAAGAAAATGAATTTGACTTTACTGTGGAGTGCACTGTTTGGCACTGTTTAATTTGACACTGTTTGGACACTGTTTGACACTGTTTTGCACTATTTTGTTTCCTAAAATGGAAGTGTGAACTTAAATAAGGGACATCCCAAAAAGGAAAGTGGGAACTTTAATAAGAACCGGAGGGAGTATACCGTTACTGATGGAGTATATGGGTCCAGACACCATGACCCACATACTCAGAAGACTAAGAGGAGCACAAATGTCATCCAGTGGGCCCTTCTTTGGCCAGATGGCACCCCATCGGCCAAAGAAGAGCCAATCCAGAATACGCTCCAGAAGCCAAGGAGAAGACTTGTCCTCCGTCGGCCAGTGCCCCCGTCGGCCGGTGCCTCCCTCGGCCAGAAGTAACTCACAGAACTAGACTTCTAATGTAATCAGCCCAATAGAGACTTTATATTGTAATGGGCCTCCCAAGTCCAAGACTTGGGAGCCCAGCCCATATTTTCCCTATAAATACCTCATGTTAGCCATGTAAAGGGTTGAAAATTGATTAATACAAATCACTTCTCTCTCTAGCTCTCACTTCTCTCTAGGAGTCAATACTCCATCAGTTACCTTACCGAAGTTTCGGTATACCGTATTTCAGCATACTGAAGTTTCAGTTCGATATCGGTACAGTATCGGTAAATTACCGTGCATGTCTCACAATACAACAAATTATCATACACTAACAAAATATACTAAATCAGTGTTACTAGCGACATATTTAATCCATTATTAAAATGTTACAAAATACAATTAATAATCTATTGATGTCATATTCAATATTGAACAATAATAATTATTAGTATATTTAAGCAGTTCAACATGTCACATATTAAAAAATAACACGTTCTCGTAAAATAACTTGAACAATATAGATATAATTAAATGAATATAAAAATAAATAAAATTATTAAAACAACATGGATACAAAATCATCTATCCCTAATATGATACTGTGTATTTAGTCATTTTTTAATTTAAAAAAATATTTTTAATAGACTTTCAGACAAAATTGTGTGCCTCGACTAAGTAGATCCCTATGTAGATACATTGTCACGTAAGAGCACGGGCGATGCATTCTCGCAGCAGATTTCATGCCTTGTTCCAGGTAGTAGAAATTCTTGGTAGGGGTATGACTAATTCAAATTTTTCTTCTTTTCTGGTTGTGTTTGTTATGTGCTTTGGTGGTTCTTTCCCGGGCACTAACGCTTCGAGTTGTTTTGTCTCCCTCGATGTGGAGAAATGTTTTAGTGTATCAACCAGCTTTGTCTGGTCAATATTTTTTTCCTGATTGCTTGCCTTTGGATTGCGTAGATAATGGTAGAGTTCGTCTTCCTCCAGAACCACTTCCGTGTCAAGAAGAATTTTGTGGAAAGACTTTAGTTCAATTTATTTTTCCTTTAGTAGTACTTATTTTTATTTTACTTCGGGTAGGTTTGGTTTGGATATTTGAATTTCTGGAGTACTTTTGATAGACAGTGTTTTAGCCCCGATTTGTTTAGACTTAAATTTATCCATTTTGTGTCTAACGAATCAGGTTACTTTGTATGAGGTGACTGATTCTTAGAGGAAATTTGGTGTGAGGTAAAATAATCACTTCACACGTAAAGCGTAGGGATGTAAAAGGTTTACATAGTTTGACTGAGTTATTTAATGTAAATCGTAGGTTATTTTATAAAAGTATTTCGCACCGTACGATATAAAGTATTTTACATGTGGAGAGAGTAGTAAAATACTATGCATCCTTTTTACAAACATTGCAACCCTTTTCGTGCAAATTAAAAATAAGGAAAAATCGCACTATTGGTCTCTCAATTAGTCACCATATTGAATTGTCAGACTCATGTTTCTGAGATTATAAATGTCATCACTGAATAGAAAGATGTGTTGTAATTTGTAAATGTCATCCACGGTGAATTTGTTGATAGTCCAGAATTGACGTACCATTTAGTAGAATATTATTATTCTATATATACTTGTTAAAACTTAAAGCGCTTAATCAATCTATTCAATTTAAAAAGAATACTAAAAGTATTGATACGTGTTGAAACGTTTGGTTAAAATGAGAACCAAAATGATTATTTAGAGACAATATATTTCTCAATGGGATCCACATTTATTCAAAATGGTTATCTATTCAATTTAAAAAGAATACTAAAAGTATTGATACGTGTTGAAAAGTTTGGTTAAAATGAGACCCAAAATGATTATTTGGAGACAATATATTTTTCAATGGGATCCACATTTATTCAAAATGGTTATCCAATGTGTAATTTCATGTGAAATTTAAAAGGAATATTAAAAGTATTAACTTATACATGCCGAAAAGTTTGGTTAAAATGATATCCAAAATGGTTACTTTGAGATGATAATAATATATATACTCCGCATTTTTCAGTGGGATTCACATTCAATTTGTGTCTCATCAAGGTGGAACTGGTGGCTCTCCAAAGTATCAAATCAGGTTAAGCTTACACTTCTTGTCATTGTGTTGACAAAATCATTTGAAAATATAATTAACAAGGATGAAAATCAATTGAATTGGCTATGATTCCACTAATTATGATGCTAATTTATATGGTATATATGAATTCATAGAAGGTAATAGGATAATCAACTGGCCCGGTGAAGCCATATAATGGAAACTGTGAAAGCAAAACGCAACTCCAAAAAGGTTGATGGAAACTGAGATGATCATAGACTGGAAAGTGATGGAGATGAAGAGGTTAATTATTTTCTTTAGGATATATTTGGAAATGGGAAAAACATGTACCCCAATAGGCACGCATTATGAATTTTGAATAGTGAGCTGCACTATGTAATTTTGACATGCTTCATATATATTTTGGGATTATGAGTGTCCGATGAATTTGGATGTCCCTATTCTAAATTTTAAAGTAAAGTCTCGATCACACGTACTACTGAATGATTAATTGAGACAAAAAATACAAGAAAAAATTGTAATTTGTTGTAGGGATAATTGTGTGTATAGTTTTATTATCAAAGGCCCTATAAATAAGGAGATATTAGGGTTTACAGAGATGGGTCAATGGGCCCATATAATAGATAGTTTACATATAATGATCCTAATACATATTCTATATACACGATAGCACACTACACAGAATTTCCTTCAACACTCCCCCTTGTGCTGAGTTGTAGATAGAATTGGTATCAGTCTTATTGCCTCGTCAAAACTCTGGCAAGTAACAAAAACCCTGTGGGAAAAAATAATCTTGACTGGAGAAAAAGGAGTATAACATCAAGATAGACTTCTTTCATTAAGTCCATCTTTATTTGATCTTTGCTTTGATAATTAAAGTTTATATGTATCGTTACCTCATTAAAAACCTTACCAAGTAACAAAACCCGGTGGGAAAAAATAAAACTTGGTTAAAGGAAAAGAGTGTAATGTAATCTAGTCGGGGTACTCCCCCTCAAGTCTACATCTACCCTTAATATTTACATTGATCAAGGTTGTTAGTAAAATATGTGCATTTCAATATTTGTCACATCAATTACCTTAGCGAAGGCACACAACAGAGGAATATAATTCCTTTAATTCTCCCCCTGTGTGTCAAGCGTAGGGAATTTTCCCAAATTAACTTGCAAAAATGTTGCCAATGAACAAAACCCAATGGGAAAAATAAACACCGGTCAAAGTGAAAAGGGAGTATGGTGCACTAAAACCTACACGTCAATTACTTTTGACTGCGATATAGTAATTATGCTCTTTCAATTCTTCAACATTGTTTACTTTCGCAAAATTAAAATGTTGGATGGTGCATATTGTGTTGTCTCATAAAAAAAACTTTACCAAGTAACAAAACCCAATGGAAAAAAATAAACCTTGGTCAAAAGGGAGAAAAGAAAAAGAGTACAACGCAGCAATATAACTGATGATAAATAAGTATGTAAGGACTCCCCCGGAATGCAACACATCAATAAGAATTCGATATGTACTTGATATATACTTTTATCAAGGTATTTCGTATATAACATCTTGGTTTCTTTCATGGTAGATATATACTCATTTAAGAACGTATCAATGAAGTAAGGGGATATCCATCATCGGTAAAACTCAAATCACGTTACTTTGTGTTAGAGTGATACTTTTGACATTTCCGATTCCTTTAGAAATATTATTATCATCAATCATTTAATTAATTTATAAAAGGGATGACTAAAGATTACACCAATGGTTTGACATAGATATCAAAGTACATTCTTGATATTATTCCAATGACGATATACGTTGTGTTGGTCCTGAGCTATTTTTAGTTAACACGTTATTGAGAATGTAATATTTGGTCGAATGTGTTTGTCAAAGTACAATCATGCGCATATTGCACTTTCATAGGAAATTCCTTCTCCCAATAATTTTCCAATAATGGATATATTTTCTAGCATCCATATTTCGACCGATCATGGAAGTGCTAACAGTTTACATTTATCCATGTTAATTTGCCTGAGAACCCTTTTGGATATATGCAACTGGTGAATTATTATTCAACCAACTTGGTGTTTTCAAAACAACCTGAGTTTCCCAAGATCCTTTATCTCAATTATGACTTCCAAGTATCTAAGATTTCTCATTTTCTTTAATATGAGTACATACTATGTCTATATCTTTGACATATAATGGTACTTGGAGGGAAAACATAATCTATCTTTTTCTATCCCTTTTCAGTCAAGTGGTCACTTAGACGGGTATGTCACTCTCGTCTAGATTAATTTAATCCAAATGTGAACGTTTCAATGTAAATATACAATGTAATTTAAAACCACTTTATTAAAGATAATAAAAACATAACAAATACTTCATATACATCTATTTAATGAAATTCTATTAGGACATTTAATGTCCACAATCTTTAGCTGCGTCTCCATTACTTTGGAGTCTACTTATAGATTAAGTAGTTGAACATTTTTGTGGTCAAAATAGAGAGGTATAACTTTTCATATTTGAATCCAGGGCGTTGTTAGAATAATTAGGACCTCATTATCTCAGTACGCTTTCTAACAAAGAAATATTTCATGTCCTACAGGCTTTACACTTTGTTGATTAGCACTATCATACCAAATACCTGTCTCTTTGTCAAATATTAAATTTATACCTGGATTACTTGTACGCATTTAGGCCAATATTCTCATTGCTTTCATATTGCAATAGAGTATGGTTCGATATCATCGTGTTCTATGCTCCTTTGAGCAACTGTATAAATATATCGTCAGTATAAGTGTAAGGTCTATCATTCGACTCATACACACTCTCATTAACATTGAGATTTTAATTCTCTGAAATCATTTAAACTTCGGGGCGTCCCCCATTATAAATTCATGAACATGTTTAATCAGAGATAATCTCATGAAAGGAATTCATATGATGACGAGTATATTGGTTTGTGCTTTATCTACCCTCTACTACTTGGGGTGGATAATTAATCGAACCATGTGGCTTCCCTCTATTCCTTTAGAGAGCCACGGCCTCAACCACAACCCCACTGCTTGTGATTGCAATGCTTCTTCCTTTAGCATTGTTTCTTTTAATTTAAATTCAAACTTATAAATATGTTTGCAGCTAGTGTGTATAATCTGATTACTTAAATCATTTATGATACCACTTTAACTTCAATGTTACATTTTGAAGTCTATGATTATAACATATAGCATTACGGAATCATAATAAAAAATTGCATCTATCTCTCAAAAAAATGGATGAGGCATATCATCAAACACTTGGGGTGCAAGAAATGGATCTCAAAAAATTGACAACTTAATCTCTAAAAAAATCAATGATGTTCATCACAATGGTAAACATTATGCAATAAATAATATACATAAGATCCTGCAATGATTTTTGAGTAAAAAAAATACCTCAACAGAGATCCGGGAATTTGTGAGTCGCAGGCTAGGAAGGGGGGAGGCCGGGCGACGGTCGGTGTGTTGGGAGGCGGCCAAGCGTGGCTGGATTGCTGGCGGCACGGCTGGACTGCTGGAGGCGCGGCTGCGGATTGAGTGTAGGGAGAACGGGAGAAAAAAAAAGGTTTAGGGCTACGTGCTGATAACGTGTTGTAGGGAGAATTGTGTGTATAGTTTCATTATCAAAGGCCCTGTAAATAGGGAGATATTAGGGTTTACAAAGATGGGCCAATGGGCCCATATAATAGATAGTTTACATAAAATGATCCTAATACATATTCTATATACACGATAGCACACTACACATAATTTTCCTTCAACATAATTAGATTATCCTAAAGAATGCAATAACATTTCACAACTTAGCACATGCGTATGATCATTTAAACGAAAGAAACTAACCAAAGGATATAGGATTAATATGTCTAAAAATAAAAATCTAGCATTACAATTAAACTAACCAAAAATACAATTACAATTAAAAAAACTATATATACCTGTAGGCAGTGGCCTGGCGTATCCAGCGTGGGAGCGGGGGCAGCTGCCCCCACTCAACCCCTAACCCCCATATATACATATTTTAAAATATAATTATACATATATTTTTGTACTGAATTTACATATCTTATAATGTAACTGCGTCAATTGAAGGTAAAGTATGAAGTAGAGTAGTGGAAACGCTTGCGTTAGTTGTCCCTTATTTTCCATCCATTCTTTATTTTTTCATTCATTATCTTCCTTGTTTCCTTTTTAAAAATTTTAATCAAACTTAAAGTGACTTTATATATATACATATAATCATGCACTTACAATCTACATTGATTCTAAATACATACACTATATGTCCCTTATTCAAATTATTTATTTATTTATTAACATAACATCAAAAAATTAAAAAATTTATGTCAAACTTATTTCTCATATAGTGAATTTTTTAAGAATGATTTCATGTTTTTCGCTGACCGTTTAGTTTTAATTTATTAAGAATTTTGTAATTTTTGTAATATTTTTCGCTTGTGATATGCGTGAAATATTATATACTCTCTCCGTCTCATAAAACTCTTCCTGGAGTTATTTGGATCGGAATTTAAGAAAGTGAAAATTAAGTGTAAATGTATGATTGTAGTTAAGTAAGAAAAATGTAAATCAATGTTAGAACACGTAACCTTCCAAAAAGAGAAATGAGAAGATTTTTTTTGGAAAATCTCAAAAGATAAGTGAGAAGAATTTTACGGGATGAAATGTGTAGTACGGACTCACCCCTCACAATAATTCCTGGATACGCCACTGCATGCGATAATATATAAATACTAGTAAATTTATTTGTGTGTAAAAATTAAAACATATACTACTCCGTATAATGTATTGGTTCTGAATAGTTGGCTTTTGAACTCTTCATTTTCGGAATAAACCTAGTGTTTGACTTTTGTGTTCTTCGAACTTCGAAGCTTCATTCCTCGTGATTTTAGATTTTTTTTTTGTGAACTCTTTGATAAAACTACGTAGTACACTAAAAGAAAAACTATTTTTAATTACTATAAAACTATTTTATAATCCTATCTTTAATAATACCATTTTTAAAGCTTTTATTAGGGAAAATCAAAGACTAATGCCATTAAATCAGATCGAGAGGATCCTCAACTATACTATGACGTGGGATACATTTCCCACCCCATGACCACTAGAAGTCACTCTCCAAGAAATCAAGAGATGAAACCGACTACTTTTTATACCCGGTAGACGTGAGTTCGACTCACCACACAAACTAGCCGCGGCTTTCGAGAAATATAAATCTTCACACCCGGAGCGGGAAACATATCAACCAAATTTGAAGAAGGCGATTAGGTTTCATAACAAATTCAATAGGAATATATCAAATTCACTTGGAATAAAAGTTGCAACATTGAAATTTCTACACTATTCATATACCTTACTTTGACTACGATTTTCTAATAATATATATAATAAAAATATTATGTATAAAATATTAATAAATTTGTATTAGTGTAAATTTCTAATATATTAATTTTTTTTAATGTTTACTAATACGTAAATAAATATAATTACGGTCAAAGTTGCACGTTGGCAAACGTGAAAGTCAAACTGTTGCAACTTTTATGGAACGGAGGATAATATGTATCTTTTCATTGAACTCGTGTCTCTTTAATTATCTTGTATCTTTAAACTTTTATAAATAAAATAGGGAAGTGTTCCCCAACACTTCCCCCACCCAGGGTGGTTTGCTTCGGGACAAAAAAAATATATTAGGGGAAAATCCTCTAATTAAAATAATGAGGAATTTTTGTTTATATTCTCCCGCCAAACCAAACGAATGATAGTTCACACTACATTATTTAATACTCCCTCCGTTTCTAAAACAAGTTCCCCATTACTTTTCACAGTTATTAAGAAAAAAAATTACTGAGGGTAAACTTTACCGTTTTGACATTGTTGGGGCACTGTTTGAACACTGTTTGAACACTGTTTGACACTGTTTTGCACTGTTTGGACACTGTTTGGCACTGTTTTACACTGTTTTGATGTAGTTAATTTGCGAAATAAGGAAAGGGGAAAGAACTACCCAAAAAGGAAAGGGGGAACTTGTTTAAAAACGGAGGGAGTATAAGTCAGGAGTAGAGTGTTGTCCATGACCGTGAGCCAGGAGCAGAGGGTAGTTTACACTATATAATACTCCCTCCGTCCCATATTTAACTCCGGTTTTGACCGGGCACGGGTTTTAAGATAGTGGAATTTGTGTGGTGGAGAGTTATGCAGAGGAGAGAGAAAATGTGTAAGAATGGTTGTGAACCACATATTCTTTACCAAAAAGGTAAAAAGGAGATAAATTTGGGACGGACTGAAAAAGAAAGAATGAAGATAATTCCGGGACGGAGGGAGTACTAAAATTTAAAGCAAAAGCAGAGAGGCAAGGAGTTCCTTATTGGTATGATAGTATCATATTTTTTGTTGTAGCGGGTTTAAAATCTGTTGTTGAATTAGGGGGTGTTTGGATTTGATTCTTAAAACTGCTTCTGCTCCTTCAGGGAGCAGAAGCAGAAGTTGGAGTGTTTGGGTAAAAGTGCAGAAGTGATTCTGGTGCTCTAATTTACTCCTAGAATCAGTTTTTTTAGAAGCTGGGGGTGACCAGCTTCTGAAAACTGATTCTGATTCTGCTTCTGCTTTAAAAAAGAAGCAGAATCAGAATCAGTTCCAAACACCCCCTTAATGATATATAAAAATTTACACTTCTTTGATCTTAGCAGTTACAAACTTAAAATCCCTATTCACTCAACTTGTTCGTGGATTCACACGTTTCATTAATTCTTCTTGAACTGGTTGGTTCTCTAATTCGTCTCTAATTCGCCGATTCTCTGATTTATCATCGGCCTGATCAGTTAATCACCAAGTTTCATATCCCTTTGTTTTTATTGATTTCCCTCTCTTATGCATTCTATATTTTCTGAGTTTGATTTGGCTTCTAAAATTAGTGCACTAATGACTACAGAGTATAATTTTATTTGTTGTTGACTTCTCTTACAATTTGAATGCAATGAAGTTTATTTTAATGTCCAATTATGATTTTCAAAGTGAAAATGAACCTGATTTAAACTTTCAATAAGAAGTTTATGTATGTTATGTAATTTGTTGTGCATGTTCTCAAACTAATGTTTTGTATGTTATGTTCTCAATTGGTGTGGTACTAAAGCTTATTGAAACGACTGTTTCAAATTGTTTGGAATGAATAGATAATTTGAATTCATAAATCCAGAAAAGTTCAGATTATGATTTGATTTATTTATATTAGTTGTTCATTAGTTCGAGGCTTGTGCTTGTGTGATTTGAGTGGTGTGTATGAACTATGTCCACTATTTAATTTATTGAAGTGTGGAATACATCTTTTTTTGCATATTATTTGAGCAAGATATACACACCCTTGTACACACCTTATACACTCCATGTTTGTGAAGCTTTTTTTGTCTGTGAATCGGTATTTTATTTGTGCAAAACATTGTTTGTGAATCGATGTTCATAGACAAAAAAAAATTCACAGACATAAGTGTGTACAAAAGTGTGTATAAGAGTGTGTACAAACATCACTTTTGTTATTTGAGATGGTCTCTAATTAAATGCATCATTGAAGTATTGAATACATCTTTTTTTTAGATTCATGTATTGGATATGTCTTTTTTAGATTCAAGAATTGAACACAGTCCGTTCTCTTACCTACTATGATAATTAGATGTGGGATTATCTCCTGAAAAAATTATTCATGGTTATAAGGCAAACTAAGGGTATGTTTGGCACGACTAGCTGAAAAGATGCTTTTGTGAGCTTTTAAGTAACTGTTAGCCTTTAGTGACTGAAAAGTCACGGTCTTTTCTCAGATGCTACTCCCCGTAGCATCTCAAAAAAGATCTTTTATTTTTTGAAAACCTCTTAAATTTTTTCATGCCAAACATACAACTAAAAGCTTTTAGAGACTTTTTAAACAACACGAAAGCTAGAAGGCTGAGACTTATGTCTGCCAAACATGCACTAAGTGTTTCTTTGATATCCATTTCCAGGTTAGCTAATTTTATGTTTTGCTAATTCAAATGAAATGATTTTCTATTTTGCTAGGGAGAACTATCAAATAAGCCATCGAACTTTCATAAACAATGCAAATAAGCCCTTTTATAGGAGGCTTTGTCCGGCTGTCACCATTTGGGGAAGTTTCCGGTAGAATGTTTTGATGATTTTTTTTTGCATCTTCTTCATTAAGTCTAGTTTACCCATACCAAATTTCAGCTAAAAATTTAATCAATAAGGCAGTCAAATGATTTTCTGAAATATACTGCGATGTCTAACTGTGCAGTTATCTTCAAAAATTCATTTGATTTCCTTCCCGGTTGAATTTTTTTCTGAAATTTGGTATTAGTAAACCAGACTTAATGAAGAAGATGCTTAAAAAAATTCATCAAAAAATTCTACCGGAAACCACCCTAAATGGCAACGACCGAACAGAGCCTCCTATAAAATGGCTTATTTGCACTTTTTATGAAAGTTCGAGGGCTTATTTGGTAGTTCTCCCATTTTGCTATATAATAAGACAGTAATATCTGAAATTTTCAATCATTATTCTTTTGTTTAAATTCATTTGATTTTGTAATATAATAGAACTAAACATGAATAGATAGTTTGTGTGTAATCCCAGATCAACCGTTGAATAACTCTAAATAATAATATGGAGAAATTGAGTAGAAGAAGGATAATTCATCAACAATCAATATCGTATATTCATACTGATATGGCAATAATACATGATATACGAATGAACTGTTGATAGAGAAAAACTTAGAGGTGCTATGCGAGAATAATAGGTGCGGAATAAATTGTGTAGGGTCTTAGGCTGTTCGAATCCTCTGCTTGTATTTATAGGGAGAATTTCGAGCATCCTATTACAATTAGGAACAGTAGGCGTGCATGGGCTTATCAATTAAAAAGCTTGTTTCTCTCTCAACTAAAAAGCCTTCTAATACTAAGACTAACTAATCAAAGATAATTACAATTATTTTGAACACAATAAATAATGTTCTACCAATCTTCCACTTTGTGTTCAAATTGCGATGAAGAGCGGATTATCTTTGAGTCTTGTATATCGATTTTCTATAGTCTAGAATGACTTCGTATTGTCTGATGGTTCTTCTAAAATCATGTTGTAGGCTAAAGGATTTGCAAAATCTCCAATGAGAGCTATTTGAACTGGGTCTTCTGGATTCCCAGAATTATTGAGATCGATAGCACATTCTTTCAGCATCACAATAATAGTTGTGATTTCACCTTCTTCAAAGTTTGGGCTCGGAGACACACTTTATGCCTTTGTAAAGATTAGACTTAACTGTCTTCACAATTTCATCCTATAAATATTTGCAAAGATAAAAACCAACGAGAAAATAATGTATGAATGAGGGACATGATATAGTGATACTTACATATTTTTCTTTTTTTTTGTCCCATGTAATTTTCCATTTTTGCTCTGAGTCAAAAAAATTATCACTCCGAAGTCTGGATCTTTTGCATCTTTACCTCTCTGTCATTTACAAGAAACAATCACCAAGAACATTTATGTATGAAATTGAACATCATTGAAAAATAAACAAGTGCGGTTAGAGGTTTTCCTACATTTTCATATATGATTTCTCTATGTGGCATACTTCCTGTGCAATGAGGCATTTCCATATCCGATGCTGACCTATTTTTAGAATTCTGCTCACTGGTTTTCTACACAAAAATAAAGTATAATAAACTATTTAGTTAAAATATTAATATAATTTTCACATTTAAAACCATCAATGTGATACCTAAAACTCAGTAGTCATAATTTTTTTAGTAACTAGTCACTTCCGATCCTTGGCAACCACCCCATTTGGAACATTTTTGATAGTTTCACTAAAACTTTTGCAAGGTCTTACAAAATTTACGTTCAACACAGACCTCCTAGTTGTCCATAATGTACACATGTTCTCTAGAGTTTCTTCACGATATAAATCAATATTCGGATAGTGAAAGCATTCCTGTAATATTTTGAAACAAAAAAGTATCATTCTGGATGTATACTAAGCTGTTTAAAAGTACGAATCAAAAACAACAAAGTGACAGTCCACAAAAGTTGCTGAAACACACATGCCCTTCTTTAAAAAATCATGTTGAGTTTCGTGAGTTAAAACAATATTTTAAACATGTTTCAGTACAATTAGCTAGCTTGAAAACAATACTCTCATGATTTGTTCTTTAAATCTAGTCAATGTACATATTCCATTTAAGAAAATCTTACACCATAACCAGTAGTTTGATTTTGTTTTCTTAAACTTCAATCATTGGACAAATAAGAATTCTAAAAATCTCAAACCAAAACTGAAGCAACATATGATCAAGAACTGAATTTATAGAACCAAATACAAGTGACATACATTTACTGCCTCCCACATGTGTTGCTTTTATGCATTTCCAACATCCTTCCATGAAAGAACTTGCACAAAACATATATTACGATCGCGGACGATTCTTCCCAAGTGTCGGGACCAATAGTTACGGTTTTTACCAACTGGATGATTATTATAGAAGACAACTTCAAGTTTTTCTCCTTGTTTCAACTCAGCAACCTTTTTGTTCTTATTTTCTCCTCTAACTTTTTTCCCTTTTGTACAGATGGAGCTATTTTAAGAACATTTTATTAACTTTAATATTTAGAGTGTTATCACTTCAAAAAAATTGTAATATAGTAGTTGTTGGGATATTGATCCAGAGGTCCAATACCCGGATCAAGAAGGCTCAGGAAACCCGACCCAAACAACGAGCCCATCACTCTATGATGAGTAGATCCAGTGAAGAATTCATGCCGAACGAGATTCGGCCCAGGTAAGGGTTGGCCCAGTAAGAAGATATACCGAACGGAGATCGGACTATATATCATACTTGGGCCAATTTGACAGCGTCCTCAGCATAGTCCAACATCCCGTTCGAGCAACGGACAACCGGCAAGTGGCCAGGTGCAATTAATGCCAGATTGTGACATCAGCAAGTGGAAACATGGGTGACCAAGTCGGTGGAACAACAGCCAATCAGCATAGAGCAGCTCATGCTCTCCATTAGTATAAATAGAAGGTTTAAAATCATTGTAAGGGTTAGCATTTCAATACTCAGGCTCTAGAATAGCATTATTGCTCTTATTTCTTGTATTAAAACATTATTCCGACCTACCGATCAGGAATTTCCTTGTAATCAGACTGGTTAGTTAATACAAGTGGGCTTTTGAATATTAGTGAGTTCATATTTTATATTTGGTTATATACTTTGATTCTGTACCATTCCTGATATATCCAAAGTTCGTGTTGGGCTTTCGGATCTACGGGACCTACCCTCAACATTGGCGCCGTCTGTGGGAAACTGTTCAAAAAGTTTCACATTCAATTATCCTAAAACCACTATTTTCGAAAATGGTCAGAATCAGTTCTTATCACACAAACGACGGTTCACGCCGTCACGGAAGGAGTCACACCCCGGGAAATCAAACCCCTCAGGAACAATCCAGCCGAGGATCGTATCCTCGTTTTGATGGGGATTTTGTGATTCCTGAATCTCTAAGGAGAAATCCTCAGGCCATGCGAGATATGGCCCAGGTCATGCAGCATATGGCAAACGAGGAGGAAGGAGGGTCCAATTTTACAGGGGAAACTCCACGCACGGAAACAACCACAACGTTATCCCGTTCGCATGCCCATCGGGATAATCGCCGTAGCGCCCCACCAACAGCGCATCATAGTCCCAGTGACCGAACCCCGATCGGATCACAAGCCAGGGGACCAACTCCTATTGGTCATCATTTCCAGAATGTCGAACGGGATAATACCAGGGCCACTCAAAGGCATTGGGACCAGGAGTATACAGACATGAGGGCTCCACCACTGCCCCCTTTGACGGCCCAGGAGGAAGAAATGACTGAGATGAGGAGGCAGATGAACGAGATGCGAGATCAGATGAACAAGGCGCCTGTACAACCTGCCCCAATTCAGCTCGGAAATACTTCCCCTTTCACCAGGGAAATCATGTATGCGGACATCCAAGGAGGTGCCAAACCACCGACCGGTCAAATCTATGACGGGGTGGGAGATCCCCATGTGCATTTGAGGAGTTACCAAGGGGGACTCATGCTACTAGGAGCACCCGAGGCTGCTATTTGCCGGTTGTTTTTTAGTACGCTCAGAGGGCCCACCCAGGAGTGGTTCGGGACACTGCAACCCGGGTCGATCAACAATTTCGCCGAATTATTGACGTTATTCTTGGCCCAATTTGCTTCCAGTGCCAATCCGAAACGGCATTTCAGCTACCTGACCAGCGTGAAGCAAAACTCCAAGGAGACCCTCAATCAATTCTTAAAAAGATGGAGGGACGAAACTCTGACAGTGGGAAATATGACGGATGATACCGCCATCACCCTATTCACGAATGCTCTCCGAACGGGAGAGTTATACAAGGATTTGAAGAAGAATCCAGGTACAGCATATGCCGAGGTATTAGACAGAGCTCGTAAGCATGCTGCCCTAGAAGAGGAGATAATGATCAGGGATAAGGTCGTTGCGCCTACTGCCCCAATCAAAATGGCCGATCGGTTGGGTCCTAGCCCAGTGGCCGCTATACCTCCCAAGCAAGGGAGATTTACCCCCTGGTCCTGTCAGTGGCGACCATTTATCAGCACGAGAGGGACAATATTCCCCTCCCGACTGATTCTTCACAATTTATGGGAGCAGACGACTCTGCTTTTTGTAAATATCACAACAGGAAGGGTCATGCCACCAACGCCTGTAGAGCCCTACAAACGGCCATTGAGGACTTGATTCGACGGGGTCATCTGGGCAAGTATGTGAATAAGGATCCAAATGCGGTGGGCACTTTGAAACCGATCAGGAAACCCAATAGCTGGCGACGGGATGCCTAACGTGATGCCCAACCTCAAAATGACGTATATATTCCCCCCAGGGATGAACCAGAGGGCTCGGGAGGCCCCAGAAAGAAACCTCGAATGGAGGTCAATGTTATATTTGGGGGCGGGGAGACAGGGGATTCGAACGCCGAACGGAAAAGGTTCGAGCGAAGTCTCTATGTGGGATCCATCTCCACCCCCCCCCCCAGAAGAAAGGAAGGACAGACCCGATCACGTTCGGGCCAGCTGATTTACCCAACTCCCCAAGCCCGCACAGGGATGAATTGGTGGTGAGCATGTGCATTGACAATGCTTTGATCCGCCGAGTACCGATCGATACCGGGAGCGGTGTGAATGTATTGTATTTACAATCATTCGAGAAAATGGGTCTACAAAGAAGTCAATTGACCCACCTAAGGACCCCACTGGCAAGTTTCACCGGTAATTGTATTGAGGCTGAGGGGACCATCCAATTGTTGGTTGAAATTGGGGACGAGACACACAAAGCATCACCCCGAATGACGTTCGTGGTGGTGGATACAAAATGTGCTCATAATGCCATCTTGGGCCGACCAGGATTGGAAGATCTGGAGGCAATAGCCTCTGTCCGCCACTCGTGCATCAAATTCCCCACTGACACCGGGGTTGGGGTGGCCAGAACTGATCCGACGACAGCCCGAACATGTTACCGAGAGGCCCTAAAACAGATGAACACTCGTGGAATGCGGGTCAACACAATTGAGGTGGAGACCCACCGAACGGAGTTCGAGGCACATCCAGAACCCGCCACTCTCCTCGAACAAATTGACCTGGATTCCCCCCCGAACCATAAGGTAGCTATCGAGGTATATCTGGAGTCTGACATCCGGGATGGCGTGATTGCTGTCCTAAAAAAGTTTCAGGTATTATTCGCCCGGGGGCCAGAAGATATGCCAGGTATTGACCCGGAGATAATATGTCACAAACTTGCCGTTCGGCCTGATGCAAAACCAGTCCAGCAAAAGAAACGATATCAAGCAACCGAACGGCGGGAATTCACAAAGCAGGAGGTGGCCATCTTGCTAAAAATAAAACACATCCGTCCAGTAATCCACGTAGAATGGCTATCGAATGTGGTCCTAGCTCCAAAACAATCTACTTGGAGGATGTGCGTGGACTACTCGGATCTGAATAAAGCTTGTCCCATGGACCCTTATCCGGTCCCGAGGATGGATCTGCTAGTAGATGAAACCGCTGGATGTGAATTGTTGAGCTTCATGGATGCATTCCGGGGTTACCATCAGATCTTCATGCACCCAGCTGATGCAGAGAAAACAGCGTTCGTTACTTCGGATGGTGTGTTTTGCTATATTGTCATGCCATTCAGATTAAAGAACGCAATGGCAACTTTTCAAAGGATGATCGGGATGTTGTTCAAAGAAGTGTTGGGGGGTCACAATGGAGGCTTATGTTGATGATATCCTTATCAAAAGCCGGAAGAAGGAGAATCATGTCCTGGACATAGAAAAGATGTTTGGGATAATGCAGAAAGCTAACATGAGGCTGAATCCCAAAAAGTGTGCTTTTGCTGTAAGAGGGGGCAATTTTTTGGGATACATGATGAGCGAGAAGGGGATTGAGCCCAATCCTGAAAAGGTAAAGGCAATTGTGGATATGGAGGCTCCTAGAAACCTCAAAGAAGTACAAAGATTGACCGGTCGGTTAGCAGCTCTGAGCAGATTCCTATCCAAGCTAGCCGATCGAGCTATTCCATTTTTCCAGATCATGAAGAAAGCCAACCCCTTTGAATGGACGGCCGAATGTTAAACGGCCTTTGAAGATTTCAAGACATACCTGTCTTCCCCCCTGGTCTGGACAAAACCCGAACCAGGGGAACATCTATATATGTACCTTGCTGTAGCTGACCTGGCCGTGAGCACGGTATTGTTGAAAGAAGAGGATGGCATTCAACGGCCAATCTATTTTGTAAGCACAAAAGGGTTTTTCTTTCTTCGTTCGTTTCAAGGTCGAAATCCATTTTGAACATCGTTTTTTCGTATCTATTGTTTATGTATTTGCAGGTGGAATCGTCTTTTCGAGATTTATGATCTCGAGCTTCAGTTCTCCAGATCTCGAGTTCGTCGATTCGTCTTCGAGAGAGATCTCGAGATTTGAATCTCGAAATCTTGATCTCAAGATTCGAATCTCGAAATCAAATCTACCTTTTTGTATTCAAAATTCGAAGTCTTTGTCTTGATTTTGGAGCGATCCTTTGCTGATTCTGTATGCATGTGGCCCCAAAATTGTTGATCTCGAGATTTGAATCTCGAAATCTTGATCTCGAGATTTGAATCTCGAAATCTTGATCGCTCCAAAATTGAGACAAAGCGGATGGCGATGGTGATTGAGATGAGAGGCGAGAAGATGAGATCCCCGTTAAACTACCTTAGAAGACAGAAACGGGAAGATGAAGAGAAAACGGGAGGAAGACGAAGGATTTCGGAGCTCTGGTTTGCGAAAAGTATTCTGAGGGAGCTAATGAGAATGATGAGAGGCGATTGAATTCTCAGGCCCTTAAATACGCGAGAAATATGGGTTGGGCCTGTTCCGTAGAAGTTGAGCCCGAAAGAATGGGCTAGCACAAACTGCCTATTTAAAAAGATTTTTGAGGTCCAATATCAGTAAAAATTAGAGCTCCCTCTCAAACATCTTCCTCCCGTTTTCTCTTCATCTTCCCGTTTCTGTCTTCTAAGGTAGTTTAACGGGGATCTCATCTTCTCGCCTCTCATCTCAATCACCATCGCCATCCGCTTCGTCTCAATTTTGGAGCGATCAAGATTTCGAGATTCAAATCTCGAGATCAAGATTTCGAGATTCTGTATGCAGGTGGCCCGGAAACCAAGTACACCTTGCTAGAGAAAACAGTGCTGGCCCTGATAGCTCCCATTAAACGTCTGGCACCATATTTCCAGACCCACCCGGTAATTGTGTATACTACTCAGCCACTCGCCACCATCTTAAGAAACCCGATGGCAAGTGGACGCATTACCAAGTGGAGCCTCCTGATCGGGCAATATGAGGTGGATTTCAAGCCTCGACCTACTATCAAAGGACATGCCCTGGCAGATTTCATTGCAGAATGTACCGCCCGGCCCTCAGAAACAGACTCAGAGAACAATGGGTTGGATAACTGGTGGGAAATGTACGTGGATGGTGCAGCTAGTGCCAAGGGTTGTGGAGCTGGAGCTGTGATCACATCGCCCGAAGGTTTCAAAGCATATTATTCCATCCATTTTGACTTCAAAGTAACCAACAATGAGGCTGAGTATGAGGCCCTTATTGCGGGTTTAAAATATGCGAAGGACCTAGGTGCCGATCGGTTAAAAGTCCGGTCGGATAGTCAATTTGTAGTACATCAGGTGAATGGCACCGCTGAGGCTAAAGAAGAGAGAATGAAGGCTTACAAAGAGATAGTTGAGGAGCAGATAAGCAAATTTGAACAGGTGGTGCTCGGCCAAATATCCAGGATAGAGAATACTGAAGCAGATATCTTATCCAAGTTAGAAAATGCAGCGTTCGACGACCGGGCACAGGAGATCCCGGCCCATATCCAACGTTTTGCCCATCGGGAAACATTGGCGACCCCATCAATCATGGTGCTCCAGATCAAGGCCATATCTTATGCCGTCCCTAGCTGGGTCATAGATATGACCAACTACCTGAAAGACGGAACCCTCCCACAAGATAAAAATCCTGCTTATCAGATAAAATGCATCTAGAGGAGGGCTTCCATGTTCGAATTGGTGGTCGGACAGCTGTACAAAAAGACGTTTGGTGGGCCGTATTTGAAATGCCTCCCACCCGATCTAGCGGCGGCCGTAATGGAAGAAATTCATGAGGGTATCTGCTCCAGCCACCAAGGGCCCAAGACACTGGCCAGAAAAATCATCCTGCAAGGGTATTATTGGCCGACTATCCAACAAGACTGCTTTGCACATACTAGGAAATGTAAAGAATGCCAACTGTAAGCACCGGTCCCTGGACGGCCAACCACTTTCTACACTCCAATGACGGCGGCCCTTCCATTCGCAAGATGAGGGATCGATCTGTTAGGTCCTCAACCTACGGCCCCTGGGAACAACAAGTATATCATCGTGGGGATAGATTACTTTACCAAATGGGTAGAGGCCGAACCACTGGCCAGCATCACAGATGTCAAATGTCAAAAGTTTGTCTGGAAGAATATCATTTGCCGGTTCGGAATCCCTGAGTAGATTGTAACTGATAATGGAAGGCAGTTCGTAAGCCGGAATTTTGAGAACTACCTGATCAAATGGGGAATCAAACATTCCAGAGCATCCGTGGCATACCCTCAGGTGAATGGCCAAGTAGAGAATATGAACTGTACTATCATGGATGGTATGAAGAAGAAGCTGGAAGAATACTCCTCATCGTGGCCTGATCAGTTAAATTATATTTTATGGACTTACAGGACTACACCCCGAACGGCCACGGGAGAAACTCGATTTTCCCTTGCTTATGGTTTCCAGGCCAAAGTACCAACGGAGATCCTAGTTCCCACACACCGAACGGTGCATTACAGCCCAGACCAGAATGAGGACAACCTATAGGCCGAATTGCACTTCATAGAAGAAAGAAGAGATCTGGCAGCTGCACGAATGAAAGAGTAACACAGAGCCACGAGAAGATACTTTGATAAACAAGTCAAAGTTCGTTCAATTGAAGTAGGAAACCTGGTGCTAAGGAAGCGAGAAAAAAGCAAACATCTCGACGGTGGAAAAATGGCACAAAGTTGGGAAGGCCCCTACCAAATATGTAAGAAGTATGCTTCAGGAACGTTTGGCCTACAAAATACCGAAGGTCGACCGGCAGGCAAATGGAATACGGAACATCTAAGGAAATTTTATCAGTAAAAACGGCTGTTGCCACCTCTAAAAAAATGTATAGAGAGGGAGACATAACTTCCAGAAAATCCCAGCCCATGGTTAACACGATCATTCCGGATGACCGAATGATGAACGGGTTAACAACATGGAAGGAAAATCATTCTCAGCTAAGAAAGTTTCGACCCTAGATTTATGAATGGATAAAGGGATCAAAACGGCTTGAAGAATCGATGCTCAGAAAATCTCAGCCCATGGTTAACACGGTCATTCCGGATGACCGAATGACGAACGGGTTAACAACATGGAAGGAAAGTCATTCTCAGCCAACGGCTTGGAGTTTGACACTCAGATAGTCTCACCTCAGCGGTTAACATGGGAATCGTTCTGGACAACCGAATGAGGAACATATTAGCAGTTTGGAGGGAGCCATTATTTCAGCTAATAGAGTTTGACCCTGTAATTACGCATTGTTAAAGGGATCAAAATGGCCTGGAGTTTGATGTCAGTGATTCTCACCTCAGCTTTTTAACACGCAAAATCATTCCGGATGACCGAATGAGGAACGGGTTAACAGTTTGGAGGGAGCTGAGTCGTCAACTTAGCTAAATTCGACCCTGTAATTACGTACGGGCAAAAGGATCAAAACGGCTTGGAGATGGTGTCAAGACTGTAAGATATGGACGAACCGAGCGACGTTCGGATAAGGTACAGATTGTCGTCCGGGGAATCAGAACTATGGTTTTGAAAAATCTCGCCTCAGTCATTAACTTGATTTGAAAGCGAGTTGCCCTTTTAGCTATAAATAAGGAATGACCCGATCCGGTGACCTTGCTTACAGTTTGAAAAGGGTTACCTCAGACACCTAATATGGATGATACGAGCCAGAGAGAATAGTTCGGAATGCATCAGAATTATGGGTTTGGAAGGGAGATAGTCTCACCTCAGCTTGTTAACACGTGGGATCATTCCGGATGACCGAATGACGAACGGGTTAACAGTTTGGAGGGAGCCCCTGTCCCAGCTGAGAGTTTGACCCTGTGGTCACGATCAAAACGGCTTGGAGGAATTCACCTCAGCTAAAAGAGTTTTGACCCCGTGGATCACGAACGGAAAAGGGATCAAAACGGGCTCGGGAAAGGTGTCAGAACAAATTCGGAAGGGAGATAGTCTCACCTCAGTTTGTTAACACGTGGGATCATTCCGGATGACCGAATGACGAACGGGTTAACAGTTTGGAGGGATCCCCCTGTCCCAGCTGAGAGTTTGACCCTGTGGTCACGATCAAAACGGCTTGGAGGAATTCACCTCAGCTAAAAGAGTTTTGACCCCGTGGATCACGAACGGAAAAGGGATCAAAACGGGCTTGGGAGAGTTGTCAGACATATAAAGATACATGAGCCGAGTGATGTTCGGCAACATAGAAAGGATTATGAGCAAGAAAAATCAAAGAAAAAACAGAAGAGAGACATCAACAGTTAAAGAGAAATGTCCAGTTTATTCTTCGGCATTACTACCCGGAATATACAAGAGAAAAAGACAAGAAAGCAAAAATTTACAAAGGCTATGCTACTGAAGGACTGCCGTTCGGGGAAGGTGGAGGTTGGGAGCTCCCTGCCTGCGCTGCATCATCAGGCACTGCTTTTGTCCTCTTCTCCATGATCCGGTCGTATGTGTTCCCAAACAGATCATCAAAACCTAATTCATCAGGGTCGAACGGCTTAGGGAAATGTTCTAGAATCAAATCAAGGTTCCTATCCAAAAGCAGATCCTGACTTTGCGTCACAGTTTTCTCGGTCAGGACATCCAAAAAAGATTTCCCTTCCGGTGTGCTGTCTAGGAGATCGATCCCTCCCTTGATGTGGGATCCTCGCTTTCGCGTAAGAATTGGCCAAGATGAGGTCCCAGGAATTGTCGGGCTGTGTTCTCTAGAGCGACGTTCAACCCTTTGCCTTGTTGATAATCAACTATTGATTGATTTGCGATCTGAGAAGTGTTGACCGTATAAGGTTCGGGCAGATTGTCACCAACGGCCTTGTCAAATTTGATCCCGGCGGATTCGGCAGCCCGCACCTTGGCCCGGAGTTCTTTAATCTCCCGGTCGCGACGTCGGGTTTTCTCTTGCATTTCAGCCAGAGCAGCTTTTGCCTTCTCACCTTCCTTGGCCCGTTCTTGTAGATCAGCCGCTAATTTCCGAGCGGCAGAAAGAAGGACCTGGCTGTCATCCTGATCGCTGGCAAGGGTTTTCATTTCCTTTTCGGTCGCAAGAAAGGCCTTATGATAGTATACACCGGCCTGAAAACAAGTTGCAAAGGAAGTCAGATAAGATAAACCAATAAAAAATAGGAAGGTATGGATCAGAATGAAGCGTACCTTGAGTGCTTCTTGATGACCTGCTTCAAAAAGATCTGACCAGTGAGTCAAGTTCGTGAAACTAGGGGGAACCTTAATCGCAGTATGACACCACATGGAGGATGGCATCAGCCCGAACAGATATCTCCCTTCTGATCTAGGTCCCATGTTTGAAAACTCAACAAACATCCGATCATCGACCGGCGCATCAGAAAGAGCTGGAGTTGTTGGTTTGGCAGGCATAGATTTTTTGGGTTCAGCTTCCGACCCGGTCCAATCAACTACGTGATCGACCAGGATCAATATGTTGCCGTCATTCCCCTTGCGTTTCTTTCGGGTTTGCTCCACAGAGGCATGATCGGTAATCATTTTTTCCTTGCCTTTTCCAGAGGAAGCCGTCAGAGTGGCGGCAGATATAGAACGTCGGCCGGGTATGGGGGATATCACACCTGCAAAAAAGGGGAATAAGAGATAAGAAGCTAAATTGAAAGAAGGAATGACGATCGGGTTAAAGCCCTGTTACACTTACCAATTCCGGCAGATAGCATGTTAGAAGTGGTAATAAAACCCCGAAGACTTCGGGTTCCTCCCATCCGCAGAGATTCAGCTTGGGAGCGTAGAACGGCATCTACTCTAGGCTGAGAATCCCGAACGGGATAGGCGCTCCACCTATCCGGAATTGGCAGAGAATCACCTACCCGAACAAACAGAAAACGCTCCTCCCAGTCAGCCAGCGGGGTGGGATTATCTGTAAACAATTGACGATCAGAACGAGCTACCAGCTTCAGGTACCCGGTCGTCCAATAAGGCTGATAGCAGTAGTGATGAAGGAATAAGTCGACACTTGGAGCGATCCTCAATTCGTGGCATCGAATTATGAAGCCTGTAAGAATGCGGTAGGTACTGGGCACGAACTGAGCGGGTAGTACAGAAACCCGGCGTAAGAACTCCACGATGAACGAATGAAGAGGGAAGCGAAGCCCAGCAATCAAAGCGTCAAGGTGCACTAGCACGTGCCCCGGTCGGTGCCTCATTGGGTGCCGGATGAATCCAGCATAATATTCTCTTGGTGGGGGCAATAATTGGCCAAGTTTCCGGCCGATATCTTCAGGAAGACGTTGTTTTTGTTTACGGATACGGTTAAAATGTAGGGGAATGCGGGGTGGCCGCTCGGGCATTCCCTTGTTATAGACCTGGACATCGTCCCCTGATAGGCATCCGTCATCACGTGGCATCGAGCTTGAAGGAGAGCAGCAACTAAGTAGCGCAAATGTGAGATTATGGTAGGAAGTCTGCGTAGAAGTTAAGCGGATGGGGCCGAATTAACCAGGTTTCAATTTTTAAATCACTTTTTGTCCAATCAGATATTAGTCGTATTTGTGGAATTGAAAATTGTAGGAGTAATATTCAGGCCATTTTTTCTTAAGTATTTTTATCCGATTGATTGTTTTTTGAGAGTAGATACGTACATGTACGTGTTTAGGTGACCGATTTACAATTGTAAAAGGTGTATTTGACCCTTTTTCCAAATATAATTAACAAGGATGATAATCAATTGAATTGGCTATAATTCCACTAATTAATTAAGATGCTAATTTACATTTGTCCAAACACATGTGGTGTGAATTCATAGATTGAAATAGGATAATCAGCACGAGTTGAATATATATAAGCTGGCCTGGTGAAGCCATATACTTCGTATAATGGAAACTTTGAAAGCAAAACTCAACTCCAAAAAGGTTGGTCGAAACTGAGATGATAGCCTTGGAAAAGTGATGGAGATGAAGAGTTTAATTATTTTCCTTAGGATATATTTGAAAATGGGAAAAACATGTACCCCAATACGCATGCATCGTGAATATATTCTGAATATTCAAGCTGCACTACGTAAAGTACATGCGTAGACACAATACCATAAAACTTTTAGTATACGTACAACTTTTAGTGTATATAAGTGCGACCCATGTGTTCACAGACTTAACCAAGTCACAGTCATGCAAATCGGATCTCAACGTTTCAAACAATCAAACAATGCAAGAACAGAAAGTAAAGACACACGATATGATGACGCAGTTCGGAAGAGAACTTCCTAATCTGCGGGGTTTCAAGAGGGGAAACCCGGTCCCAGGCAGATCCACTAGCTCAGAATAAGGTTTACAATCAAGATGGTTGCAAAGTACTAGACACAGACCAGAATCAACATGCAATATACAAACATACAACTCATAACGATAAACTACTAAAGAAAGTTCAGAGTTAACCAAAAACGATTCCAGCCAGGAATCGAAGAGCAGAAGACGGCTTCCGGTAGTATCAGCAGGCTACTTCGTTGAACAGGTTTCCTCCTTCCTTGCAATCGACATGAGTTGATGGAGTTCTATCGCATGGGATAACAGATCCAAGGATCAGACTCTCTCTCTCTGGATTCTCTCTCTAGGGTTTTAGTGTATGCAGCGGAACAGTACAGATGCAGAAGACGAAGGTTATATAAATAACCTTTCATCCGGGCAGCCAAATATAACCAAGAGGCCGGACCCAAAAATAGGCCCAACAGCAATCAGTTAGCATATCAAGCCCAATGCACCAACCAACCAGCCCACTAAAGAGATAACCCAAAGATAAAAGAAATAAAACAGGCCTAAGTACTTTGCCATCCTATCTTAATTATAACAACATAACAAGTGAGAGAATTAGGATTAAATAATCCAACAATTCGCCCTCCTAAGACTCATTCTCATTCAAAGAAATCCAACAGGATCATCATCGCTAGTTTCACAGGATCTGAGAGACATTAAATTTCCCCATTCATCATTAACCCATCTTTGAACCTGTTATCAAGGTACCTCAAAGATTTTAAAGAAGTTCCTGCAAAAAAGAAATTTATCAGTAGGGACAATTTTTGTTCCAAAGTCAGCAGGATTTACATCCCCAGAAATCTTTTCAATATTAGTATTACCATTGGCAATTTCATCCCTAATGTAATGAAACCTTACATCTATATGTTTGGTTTTCTCATGATACATAGGATCTTTGCAAAGGTAAATAGCACTTTGGCTGTCAGAAAAGACAATAGGGACAAGACTGTTTCCTAGAACCTCTCCCAAAATACCTTTAAGCCATTTGGCTTCTTTAATGGCTTCAGTGGCAGCAACATATTCAGCCTCAGTAGAGGACAGAGCCACAACAGATTGCAATTGGGATTTCCAAGAAATACAGTTTCCAGCCCAGGTAAAGAACCAGGAAGTTGTAAACTTTCTAGTGTCTTTACACCCAGCATAATCAGAATCAACAAATCCTTTCAGGTCTAAAGAAGAATTGAAACTATACTTAAGACCTAGGTTTTTGGTTCCAGATAGATACCTAAGAGTATACTTCATAGCAGTCCAATGTCTTTCCCTAGGGTCAGACATAAATCTACTAAGGACACTCACAGCAAAAGCAAGGTCTGGTCTGGTACAAAGCATAGCATACATCAAAGAGCCAGAAGCTACATCATAAGGGATTTTATCCATTTTCTTAGATTCCTCCAAAGAAATAGGATAAGAATCCCTCTGAAGATCCAAATGCCCTCCTAAGGGTATAGAAGTGCATTTAGAACCAAGCATGTTAAACCTATCCAAAATTTTATTCAAATAACTGCTTTGAGATAAGAACATGCACTTTTCAGGTCTATTTCTGCTAATGTCAATTCCTAAGATTCTTTTAGCAGGTCCTATATCTTTCATGTCAAAATGAGTTTTTAGATCATCTTTCACACTAACAACCATCATTTTGCACAGACCAATTATAAGGATATCATCAACATATAGCAGAATGTAAACAGCATTATCAGTACCAACATGCTTAAAATATAAGCAAGTATCATATTTACTTTTGAGAAAACCAAGTTTATTCATACAAGCATCAAATTTCAAGTTCCATTGTCTAGGAGACTGTTTTAAGCCATAGATAGATTTTCTTAACAAGCAAACATGATCAGGATACTTTTTACTCTCATATCCAGGAGGTTGAGACATGTAAATAGTTTCATTTATATCTCCATGTAAGAAAGCAGTCTTAACATCCATTTGTTCTAATTCCCAGTCAAATACAGCAGTCATAGCAAGCAAAAGTCTCAAGGTTTTAAATTTGACAACAGGAGCAAAAATATCTTGGTAATCAATCCTTTTCTTTTGTTTAAAACCTTTAGCAACAAACCTGGCTTTATACTTAGGGGGATCAGTGGGATCAAGACTATCTTTTATCCTATAAATCCATCTACAATCAATGACTTTAGCTCCTATGGGTTTAGGGACCAATGTCCAAGTTTGATTAACAAACATAGATTGTAATTCCTCTTGCATTGCTTTAACCCATTCATTTGATTTGGAACTCTTTATAGCTTGTTCAAAAGTTTCAGGCACATTATTTTTAACAATTTCAGAGGCTATAAAGATAAACTCAGCTAGATTAGAGATGTATTTCCTATTGGGAATTATATTTCTAGGTTCTCTATCTTTAACAAGCTGGTAATCAGACAAGTTTGGTTCTTCATGTTCATTAGAGGTACTATTATTTAGAGCAGTTTCACCAACATTATCATTTTCATCAGATAAGACAGGTACATCATGCAAATTACTCAAATTATCAAGTGAGGGTGAGGTACTACCTTCTTGAATAGAGTCAGTATTAAACTGTGCAATACCTTCAGATGAATCATCTTGATCAGAATCTGATAAAGATTGATCATCAATACCTCCATGAAGTTCTCCAACATCAATGTCTACTTCTGACAGACTCTCATTGCTCAGAGAATCAAAGAAGTTACCATCAGAATCATCTGTTTTAACACTAGAAGATGCATTAACAATTTTAAAATGAAATTCAGATTCATTAAATGTAACATCTCTAGAGATAATGCATTTATAAACTCCGGGTTGAATGACAAGGAGTTTATAACCTTTCACACCTTCTGGATAACCAATCATAACACACTTGATAGCCCTAGGTTCTAATTTACCTTGAGAGACATGAGCGTATGCTGTGCACCCAAAAGGCCTTAAGTGAGTTATGTTTGGTTTCACACCAGACCACATCTCTTGGGGGGTTTTGAAACCCACCACAGAGGAAGGTGATCTGTTGATCAAGTAAGTAGCTGTTACAATAGCTTCACCCCACATAGAATTTTTAAGACCAGTTTCAATTAACATGCATCTAGCCTTTTCAAGAATAGTTCTGTTCATTCTCTCAGCAGTACCATTCTGCTGTGGGGTGCCAGGGACAGTTAAAAGCCTTTTAACCCCTTCAGATTTTGAAAAATCATTGAAAACATGGTTACAAAATTCAAGACCATTATCAGTTTTCAAACACTTCAGTTTAAACTTGGATTGAGACTCAACAAGCTTTTTCCAGATTTTAAAACTAACAAAAGTTTCATCTTTGGTTTTCAATAAGTAAACCCACACTTTCCTAGAAAAATGATCAATAAGAGATAGAAAATATTTTCTTCCTCCTAGAGTTCCAGTTTTAGAGGGCCCCCATAGGTCAGCATGGACCAATTCCAGGGGTTGTGAAGCAATATAGGTAGATTTGCCAAAAGTGTGTCTGGTTTTCTTACCAAAAATACAGTTTTCACAAAAATCAATTTGGCTTGGTTTAAAGTCAACCATTCCATTCTTAAACAATTTGTTAAGTCCTACATTTCCAATGTGACCTAACCTTTTGTGCCAGACCTCAGTTTGTTTTTGAATAGCAATGTTAGTATCAGGGGCAGCTATATTCAGCTCAGAGGAACATTCAACAATGTAAAGACCTCCTTGCTTAACAGCTTTGTTAAGGTGATTTCCATTTCTGGAAACCATCTTAATGCCAACCTGAGTAACAAAGCTACAACCTAACTCATCAAATATAGATTCAGACAGCAAGTTTCTTCTCAAATAAGGGACCCATCTCACATTTTGAATGACCCTAACAACTCCATCAAACATCCCTAAAGGCACATTACCTATGCCCATAATATCCAAAGCAGTATTTGTAACACCGACCCCGAGCATATTTACTTTTAGTAAATGATGTAATAAACCTTGAAAGATGATTTATGAATTTGCGTAATTGTTAATTTTTACTATTTCTTTTACGTGAATAGTAAATTGCATGTGGGGCCCACAGCGGGACGGGGACCGCCCGATAATTCCCGAACCACATATTATATTCATCTTGGCCTAGATAATATGTATATGGTGGTGGATATTTTATTTGGGCCATAAGAAAGGCATGGAGTTGACCGGTTGGTCAAACGGGGCCCAATTACCGGTATTGGTAATTTAACGGATAACAACCCGAAATGAGTTTCGGAGACTCCTAAATTAATGTTGGGAAATGTACATCTATTCTAAAGGCCCATAATCATTAGGAACGCGTGATATATTTTATTTGGCCCGATAAAATAAAATATAATCAAAACGGACCGAGAAATACAACTTTCGGGACCAATTGTACACACCGAGACATAACGGGATGACCTCCCACCTAAGTTGGGGCCACCCCACGTCCCTTTAGACTCCAGCAGACAAGGGAGGAGCTGGAGGAGACCATGGAAAGTGTGTGTGTGCGGAGTCTTTAAGTGAGGGGATGGCATGAGTCAAAATTGCCATTTTAGGACCCTACTCATGCATTATTTTGCTTGATTGAGTAGATGTGCCTCCCCCCTTCCCATTCCACTCATTCAGCCAACACAAGGGGAGAGAGAATGGC
Source organism: Cuscuta europaea (assembly GCA_945859875.1). NCBI lineage: Eukaryota > Viridiplantae > Streptophyta > Magnoliopsida > Solanales > Convolvulaceae > Cuscuta > Cuscuta europaea. Next base: position 9,142,490 of record CAMAPE010000045.1, read on the forward strand.
TCCAGGAAGCTATCTCAGCAGGCCATAGTTGGAGGAAGCTAGGAGGAAGAAATCCTAGGAGAAAACTAGCTAAGAAGAAGGTAAGAAACTCATCTACCCTCTTTTAACTAGTTTTATAGTGTATGATTTTTAAGAAACCATATGGTGGATTAAACATGATGTTCTACACGTTTAAAAGTGTAGAATATTGATATAAAGTGGTGATATTTAACTTAGAAGAGTTGGTGAATCGATAGGAGTCGAAATCGCCGGAAACCGCCACTTTAAGGGAGCTTCCCGTTTCTGCAGAACACGAAAGCCGCCCGGCTTTCGTGAAAGCCGCCCGGCTTTTGCCCAGCAGTTCAGTTTTACACCTTCAATCGGCCTAGAACGGTGATTGATCGAGGGGCTTAGCAAAGGCAACTATTTCAGCACTTCATAAGGTGAGGATGGCTGACTATATTGCTTATAATTAGTGAGTTAATTTCATGAGATTACCGAAGGTAATTAAACGTGTTTTTTATGGATTATTAATGTTTAATAATGCCAAAAAGGGATGAAAAGACTAAATGTCTAGAGAAGAAGGAACATGATATACAAATTTAGGAATAAATTGTGTATGTTCATGTGTTATGAGTATGGTGACTTGAAAGTGGAATTTATTATGAAACATGTGTTGAAATATACTTTTTCTTCATATTAGAATATATGAGTGATTAAAAGTGATATTTTGGGTATTGAGATAAATGATATTTTCAAAGGAAAATCAGTTGGAATTGTCTATATGACTATGAGTTGAGAACTTGGTTTGTTGGTATTAATTTGACTAGTATCAAGATACTAGTTGGACATTAAGATGAAATGTTGTTAAGATTGATCCTAAGGTTGGATTGTGAAATGTTATGCCTTAAGTAGTCTTAAGAGATGCTTTAAGGTAGGAAAGTATGAACTCTAGGTTATACTAGGGGTAGGCCTTAAGGGATACCCAAGATAAAGTAAATAATAAATTGATCCTAAGTATAGGATTGGCCTACGGGTGTGATCGGTGATTCTTGTGGATAGCCGGTTGAATTATGGAAATAGTAAGGACCATGGCCCTTCCCGACTCTAGAGAGCGGGGTTGGATAGCATGGACTTACATCGTGATCACGGGTTAGGGTGGAATCCGAATCGGAGACCTAACTAGGTTCCGGTAGCGGTAACACATAAGATAGGACCCCGAAGGACCTTACCTTCCTACGGGATGATGGGTACGAGTCCAGGGGCGGGATGTTGGAGTCCGAACCGGGAGCCTCATGGGGTCTCGGACAGTGGTAGCAAGTCCCGTAGAAATAATAAGACCCAAGGGTTAGGTTGTGCAAATGATAAATGAAAAGGAACATATAAGAAGGGCCGTGTGCCGGCAAATGAATAAATTCACTTATTATAAAGATAATAAGTGGGAAATATAAATTGTTATTTATATTATGATACCACTCTATTTTGAGGGTCTTGGAAGTTAAAACGTTGATTATACTTAGTATAGTTGCTATTGTACTTGTCAAATATTTCCAAGTACTGACCTCCCCTTCACGGGAGAGGCCACCTCACAGTTTCAGGTAGAACTTGAAGGTTGCTACCGGCGCCCGTTGCTTCGGGGGTATTCAAGGAAGAAGACGTGGTTCGTGCTTCTTCTGTTTCATGTTTTCAAAATAATGATAACAATGCTCATGGACATTATTTTTGAACAATTACTTTGGGGGCTTGTATGCCTAGTTATGCCAAGTGTGGCTAAGACACTTCTATTAAATGCTTCCGCTGTTTTAAATGCATGTTTTACATTATGTTTGTTTATGGATGTACTATGTGTGAATGATATTCATGACGTCTTGTATAGTATGGATGAGTTGGACTACGGTTGACTATTCGTACTGTACGGCGGGTTGTTGACGTGTCCGGCTAGGTCCGGGGCATGACAGTATTGTCCCCCAACATCACCTTTCCCCCATTGTACAAGTGTAATGAGGAAAAGATAGCTTTGTTGGGGGTGGCATGCAAGGTACAACCAGAATCAAGGATCCACTCATTTTTCAAAGAAGAATCAGAACAGATAAGCAATTCATGTTGTATTATGTTGGCAGACTCAGTATTAGAATTGGGATTAACAGTGGTTTTTGAATCACCCTGTTGATCTCTTTTCTTTTTCCTACAGTCTCTAGCAAAGTGTCCCTCAATCCCACAGTAGTGACACTTAAAACCTTTCTTATCAGAATTTTCCTTATCATTTTGTTTCTTCTTTTTAGAGTCATTTTTCTTACCCTTTGATTTGCCCTTAACAACTAAGGCTTCAGATTTGATTTCAGCCTTTTCATTATTCAAGGGATCATTCTTAGACTTGAAAACTTTTAGGGTTTCATTCTTTTCTAAAACAGAATCAATGATCTTACCAGGGGTAAGATCTTCATTAGAATATTGAATGACATCCTTGAAGTTATCAAATTGAGAAGGCAAAGAGTTAAGAAGAATGACAGCTTGATGAGTATCTTTTATCTTTTCATCCACTTTCTCAATTTCTTGTGTTAATTTCAGAAAATTATCCAAATTATCAGAAAGAGACACAGAAACATTCATCTTAAAAGTGAACAACCTACATAACAGAGAGATTTTTCTAGACATAGATTTTTTCATGTAGGTTGATTCCAGAGTATTCCAAAGAACTTTAGGATCAGTTATAGTTGAGAATTTTCTTGCAACATTATCAGATAAGTGAATTATCAATTCAGAGTAGGCAACATTTTTCATTTCAACAAGGCCAGACTCAGAAATTCCAGTTATTTCAACATCAGAAACAACTTTAAAGCATTTTTGTTTCATCAACAAAGCCTTCATCTTGAGCTGCCACATAGGGAAATCACTAGTACCATCAAAGATGCGAATCTTGGTACTAGTGTCAGACATTTTTTCCCAATGCGGTATCAAGAAACAGATATAAATCAAGAGCAGAAAAAAGATAGAGTCAACACACACAACAGCAATCACAAGACAGAATATTCTGAGCTAGGGTTCCCAGAAAAACGAACAACAAATGAGTGATCAAGAACTAGGGTTTCAGGAAATCAAGAATCAAAACCAGGGGTTAAAATTTCAGATTTCAAGAAATCACACAAGGCTCTGATACCAAATTTGTTCACAGACTTAACCAAGTCACAGTCATGCAAATTGGATCTCAACGTTTCAAACAATCAAACAATGCAAGAACAGAAAGTAAAGACACACGATATGATGACGCAGTTCGGAAGAGAACTTCCTAATCTGCGGGGTTTCAAGAGGGGAAACCCGGTCCCAGGCAGATCCACTAGCTCAGAATAAGGTTTACAATCAAGATGGTTGCAAAGTACTAGGCATAGACCAGAATCAACATGCAATATACAAACATACAACTCATAACGATAAACTACTAAAGAAAGTTCAGAGTTAACCAAAAACGATTCCAGCCAGGAATCGAAGAGCAGAAGACGGCTTCCGGTAGTATCAGCAGGCTACTTCGTTGAACAGGTTTCCTCCTTCCTTGCAATCGACATGAGTTGATGGAGTTCTATCGCATGGGATAACAGATCCAAGGATCAGACTCTCTCTCTCTCTGGATTCTCTCTCTAGGGTTTTAGTGTATGCAGCGGAACAGTACAGATGCAGAAGACGAAGGTTATATAAATAACCTTTCATCCGGGCAGCCAAATATAACCAAGAGGCCGGACCCAAAAATAGGCCCAACAGCAATCAATTAGCATATCAAGCCCAATGCACCAACCAACCAGCCCACTAAAGAGATAACCCAAAGATAAAAGAAATAAAACAGGCCTAAGTACTTTGCCATCCTATCTTAATTTTAACAACATAACAAGTGAGAGAATTAGGATTAAATAATCCAACACCATGTAATTATTGTAATAATATTATTATATTATATTATTACTCTCTCCATGTCAAATTGAGTTATATTACTTTTTACAGATTTTGAGGTGAACCGATGATAAAATTAAGTCATCTGTTTGGTTAAATAAATAGAGAATTTCCTAAATAGGAGTAAAAAGGTTTTGAAATTTTAAAATAGGAGTATCATGTTTTTTATTTCTTGAATAATATGAGTAATTTCTACCGAGTTACGGTTGAAACAGTCCAAGTAAAATGATTTTGGTTGAAACCGCCAATTGATAAGTTTAAATTTACTTCAGCCGTAAGCCGTTAATATATTCAAAAATATGTATACGTTGAAACTTGAAAGTGGCTATCTTTTGGATAAATTATACTTCCTCCGTCCCTAAATAAAAGCATCTGTTTTCTTTTTGGGCCGTCCCTAAATAAAAGTTCTCTTTCCTTTTTTGGCAAACAAAACAGTGTCAAACAATGTCCAAACAGTGCCAAACAGTGTCAAACAATGTCCAAACAGTGCCAAACAGTACCAACCAAACCTACTTTCTTAAAATGTGTGGAAAACGAATGAATACTTTTATATAGGGACGGAGGGAGTAGTGTGACAAAATTAAACTTCATGTTTGTCGGAATCAATAATGTTACATTACTTACATATGACTACTAAATACTATCCTAGTAAATACTGGATCGACGAGTAAAAAGAAGTCACGAATTATGATTGCTTAGAAAATTAGTTGGGAAAAGTTCCATTGTGCAATCGATCATTATCCATCAAAGTTCCATGGACATATTCAAGCTGAGGGTCTAATCGTATTTATATTCAAAGTCGGATCAATTAGACAACAAAAATGGTCGGATCAGTTGAAAGCATTAACAATAATAGGAATACTGGAAAATTGCACTTTTAGTTTTCGAAACAGTCACCATATTGAAATGTCACACATTTGTTCCTCAGTTTGTAAATGTCACCACTCAATTGTCCAAAGTACTAAATGCGGTCATTTAAAGGGTGAAATGTACAATGTGGGCGATGAGTATATTTCACTCCTCAAAGAATCTCATTTACAGCAATTTAGACAATTGAGAAATACGAATCTGACATTTCAATATGATGACTAATTCATGAACTAAAAGTGCGATTTTCCCTAAATATAAAGTATACTAATTATACGAAGGGAAATGGGTAGAATGGATTGGGTTTGGGCCTTTAGGGACATCTGCCATGCATTATCTGATCATCTACATCTGAGTTGACATTTGAATTTGTTTTTTGAATACCTGTGAGTTTAACTTCAAATTCGAAATTAGTACTTTTGGATCCTTATGCAAATAACAGTGCAATTCGGGTTCGCGGGAGTTTGCCACACTATCATCTCCATATCCTCTGCCAGCTGCTTCATTCTTTACCCTTTTGAGTTGGAATATTTTTAATTTGATTGAATTTTCTGATATAGTCTTATATTTTTAAATCAAGTCTGAATTAGTAAATGTTTGATTCTTTATAAAAATAAACAAAACTTACATTTGTAAACATCTCATACGGCTTTGTAATAAATCTCATTTTCAACAAGAGTTTTTGTCACTTTTAGTTCCCTGACTATTGTGTCAGTGACATTTTTGATACTCGACTTTTAATTTTTCCACTTTTAGTCCTCGACTATTGTGCGAGAGACACTTTTGGTATACGTTTTTGAAAATTTCCGTATTTAGTCCTTCGACTTTTGTAGAAGTGACACTTTTGGTCCTTCAACTATTGCAATAGAGACATTTTTAGTCCTCCATTTATTGTGTCAAAATCATAGTATAAGGACTAAAAGTGTCAATTTGATAATACTCAAAGGACTAAATGTGGAAAACTTGAAAGTAGAGGACTAAAAATGTCTCACGAACAATAATCAAGGACTAAAAATGGAAAAATTAAAAGTCATGTACCAAAAATGTCACTGACACAATACTCGGGGACCAAAAGTGGCAAAAACTCTTTTCCACAATTTTAATAAAATCGAATACGGAAGAGAAGAAATCTTGTATTGAATATGAGAATGATACGAAGTATTTGCCTAAGTGAATGTAATGAATGCCTAAAGGAATGTTTAGATTTCTAGGGTTTACGTAAGGCTGGCCTCCTTACATAGGTAAGGGAGCTAAGTCTACGTATTACTAAATGAGCTAAGTCTTCTTCACAAAATATCATATGACGGAATGCAAAGTCCAATATTACTCAAAAAGTATGATACGTGCAAAGTCAAATTCCCCTAAAAGTGATGTACATTATTATGATTCAACTAGCTAGGACTTAATATGAGGTATAAATAAAGGCTTAATATGACAATGAAATGCAATAAAAGGTTTTTCTAATAGTAATAATACAAGGCATTATATGATCGTAGACCTAAACCACCACATAAATGAAAGGGTCATGTTAAAAAACGTATAATACAAAACTTTGAAGTTCAATTTAATAGTATGCACATTACAACTTAACACATAAATTGATTGCATATAAAGTTTAGTAGAATAACTACTTACATATATATATAATATATATTGTTTGATTAGATGTGTTACATGTGTAATTTATTTTAAAATTTCGCACGGTCATTCGAAACTATTTTACCACTTTTCCTCTTATGAAATGCCTAACATTGTATAGTACTGCAATGCAAAATGTTTAAAAAATATATATCTTAGAATTTGCATTAAATATCCCAACTAAACTATGTATACTTTTACTTATTCTTACATTTTGCATGCTATCAAATGTTCTTTAAAATAAAACGTAGAGCCTATTTGGTAAAATTAAAATTGGTTAATTCGGTGAAGTGACAAAATCAGCTGAATTATGACAAAGCGTGAAATTCTAGCTGAAGTGACAAAATCAGCTGAATTATGAAAGATTATGTACATATAAAACTGGATTGCTTTTTTATATGTTGAACAAAGCGTGGCAATTGTTAGCCTTTGCCGATACAGAAAATAGATGTTTACATAAAATAAAATAGTGGGAATATTAGGTTTTGATACCCAGTCTAATCAAAATTCACTCCCCGACATAGAGATTTAAAATGGAGTCCAATATGATTTTGAGTTTTAAGTTTGTCTACCCATCCAATGTGTACGAATGAATGAATCTGAGAGTGAGTTCCCTCCACAATTAATGGGGTCGGTTAGGTGTTGGAGGGAACATATCACAGCAGGATGCCAACTTCTATTATGCATCCATCGTGTACTCATTTTCTAAAACCCAAACCAACCATGCGTAGACTAGTTTCAACACAGGGTTAAAAAATCTCAGAAATTGCTTGTTTGACTTGTATGTATAATAATAAGGGTTATCAAAAGTTTACTTGATGGTTAACTTTATAAGAAATTGCTTTAAATTGGAGTAAAACGCGCTCAAAGTTCATAAATGATATTGGGGTTGTTTGGATTTCAGCGGTTTGTGCCCAATCCGCTGCAAAGAGCAACGCTTTCCTTTGTCAAAGAAATGGCGGTTTGCTCCACCCGCTGAAATCCAAACAGGCTCATTGTACCAAAAGGGAGATTTGCATTTTAGTCTCGTAAATTTAGCCACTTACAAATTTCGTCATTTAACAAATACTAGTATATCTTTGAGATTTAAGGATTTTCCCTCAGAAAAGTATTCTTTCTCGCAAAAATATATCAGAAAAGGTGATGTTGGTGGAAAAGTCTTTAAGTTTTGCAAATTTAACATTTTTTTGTCCAATGTTAAAATTAATTCATTCCAATTGATAATTAAATCAATTTAAATTATTAAAACTTACATATTCAAAACTACATTAAAATCTATAAATTTGTAAAATCCAAATTGAAAATTAATTACGAATTGATATTCTAATTAAGTGAATAAAATGAATCTGTTTGACCCAACAATATCAATTTTGCAACTCAATTTCGGACGGAGGGAATATCATTTATGGGACCAAATTTACAAGCGAGTAAAGTTACATGATTATAAAGCAAATAGCTTACCATTTGAACATTACTTTTCTCTTCGCTGGAGAAACTCAATTAACCAAACTGAGTTACTAGCTTGGGGAATGAGAATTCTTAAATATAATATTATTAATAATAAACGAAGAGCAAGAAGTTGTATGTAATCATTGGAGTTCATGTTACTTTGAAAATAATTTGGCTAGAAATAGTGATGTGGCAAACCAAGCCAGAAAGACAATTAGGTAATCATTATATATGCTCTAAGTATTTCTTAAACTTGTGTCAATGTGTGCCAATGATACTTATTACAATATGGCTCTGGATAGATGGAAATCAGTGGTTTGTCTAGTTCACATTGTTACATTAATAGATCGATTAATTGATGCAGATCAGTTAATCACTAAACTTGATGTTCTTACTATGAGCATGAGTGGTCATATGTTTTATCTTCATTATTATGCAATTGAAAAAATGAAACTCACGGTTTCATTATTATGGTGTACTATGGTGCCGTTTGGATAACAGCGGATGGAGCAAACCGCTAAAGGAGCGTAGCTAGAGGAGGACCGACCTGACCCTGACCCAGTCTAAATTTGAAAAATGTTCATATTTTTAGTGTAAAAAAATCTGTGTAAAAATTTTTCCAAAAATATTCTTTGTACTGCCCAAGTTTGGCCCAGTGCTCTAGCTCCGCCCCTGACAGCTAATCAATTAAAACATCAAAACGCTTCAAAATGCAGCGTTTTCCATGGGCAGTTTGTCTTGAATGATTGTTGAGATGATTGTTTTATTGATTGAGAGAATGCAGAGTTTAGGTGTGAGGAAGTCCGAACTAATAGTATTCCTTCTTAGGTGAAATTGGATTAGGATATCATGTAAGTCATTTGAAATTAAAGCAATATTAGGCTCAACAAGAAAAACTAACATCACTTTTTAAGAACAACCCTTCATTAATCAACATCATTTTGTCTCTTATTCTTTTAAAAATCAATATAGCTAAACAAATTTGTTTTGGATTGGGTTATAAAAGTAAAAAATACGTAAGTGTTTTGTGATTATTATTATTCACTATAGTTTCAGCTACTACAAACAAGTCTTAGTGCCCAACGTGTAAGGTGAGTCATTTACCCATTTAGGCATCGCCCCTACTTTAGACCAATTAAATCGAGGATATATATTCATTTTTTCCATCAATCCAAGTTGATAATACATATGGGGGTGTGGAATTGATTATCCCAGTGTCTAAAAAATGTTCCTAGGAGCAATTTGGAGCACCCAGAAGTACTTCTACACTTTCACTCAAACACTCCAATTGTTAAAGTATTTATCTCACACCGGAAAACTACAAAACTATGAAACACTATATAAGATTTTGAGCTACTCCTTCTATCAGGTAGATCTTTTAGAATCGAATCCCGAGTCTTAGCATGATATCAGAGCCAAGTCCGGTTGTAGTTTGACTGCTTGTTTAGCAGCCGTGATTAAGAGTAGCTTTTTAAGAGTCTGTTTGGTCTATTTATACGCTCAGATATTGTTTAGCTCGGTTCAGATTGAGGGAGCGTGTCAAAGTATTTGTCCCACATCGGAAAACTATAAAATAATGAAACACTATATAAGACTCGAAGCAAATCATTCTATCAGACTATGCTCCAATTAAGGTTTTCCACTTTGGTGATCGAAATGGACAAGTCTAGGATCAAAATTTGTCCGCCCCAATCAATGTGCACATTTCTAAAGAAATCTCAGTCAGTCAAAATATGAACCCTCCACCCCATCCGTATGTCCCATTCGAATGTTTTACAATGATTAAATAATGATAAAGTTAACTTTTGTATGATAATACACGCATATATAGGCGAAATTGCATTTCCAATCTCAAATATGGCCTAGATTGAAATATAGTCAAAATATTTTCTTAGTAATGTTACTCTTCAATTATCTTAGTAATGTGATTTATGCCTACAATGTAAATGTGACCCTTCAAATGTCACCACTTGGAAACAATACTCTCTAATGAAATGTGAGATTATTGTTGTGAATTTTTCATTATTCTTATACCAATATAGGAGATTTCAATTAAAAAATCATTTCTATGAAAGTTTTATCATGTCAGCTACACATTTCTTTTTGCAAAAAATTGTGAGAATTTTTATCCTAATGTTTTACTCTAACTCGCTAAGTATGATAGATTATTGGGGAGATATTTTGTTAAGCAAGAGGGCTCTTTGGCAATGTTGTCTTTGGATCCTTTTGACAAATCGAATTGAAACAAGCAAAGAGAGTCGGATTTCACACTAAAACTAGAGAGTAGCCTTAATTAATAGTCCATACCATTCGCAATTTATACCCTGGGATCGGCGCATCATGAGGATGGTGCGCCTGATCCCAAAACGACGCAGCATTCATTATTTTTTTTTCTTTTATTGTTAAAAATTGTAATAACTTTTTTATTTGATATCCGATTTTTATAAATTTTATATCAAAATTTTTTATTTTTCATGATCTATCAAATGAGACCAATATTGCTTATGTAATTTTAACAAATTGTTTTGAAGTTACATTTGATAAATATATCATGAAGTTACATCTTCTTCTGCACGAGTTACATCTTATTGTACGCGAGTTACATCTTAATATACATGAGTTACATCTTAATGTATGTGAGTTACACCATGAAATAAACCCCTGCTACATCTTTCATTTTTATCATTTAAAAAATAGTGTATGAATATGAAATACAATATACTTATTTTATGTGGATTAATAAAATTTTGTATTAAATTGGCAAAGAAAAAAATTAATTCAGTTATAATTGAATTAGTTCAAGATAAAGATAAGTAAAAAATCACAAATAATTGGATATAACTCACACATAATTACATGTAACTCGCGCATAAAAGTATGTAACTCGTGTATAACAAGATGTAACTTACACATAACAAGATGTAACTCACACATAATTACATGTAACTTTCGCATAAAAGTATGTAACTCGTGTATAGCAAGATGTAACTCACACATAATAACTTGTAACTGGAGTATACATAAGATGATGTAACTTCGTATATTATCAAATGTAACTCCAAGCTAGAAGCAAAATAAACAAACTCAATATCTTAAAAACCTCTAAAACATATAAAAGTGATAAAAATATATATTATAGAAAAAGTGTATGCATATAAAAATATATTACAAAATAATGTATGAATGTAAAAATTAAAATTACATAGGCAATATTGGTCTCATTTGAAAGATCATGAAAAATAAAAAATTTTGGTATAAATTTTATAAAAATTGGATCAAAAATAATAAAATTATTAACAATTTTAAGAAAATGAGAAACAAAAAAAAGGGTGCATGGTGCTCACCATGCACCAGTACCACGGTATAAGCACTGCATACCATTATGTTGCTTTTCCGCTTATTAATTTCATCAGTCAACTTTTTCGCCAAAGACGTAAATATTTACTCCCCCTGGTCCTTAATTAACTTTACACTTTCCTTTTTGGATCGTCCCATATTAAACTTTACACTTCTTTATTTGGCAAACAATTCTACACCAAACAGTGCAAAACAGTGTCAAACAGTGTCAAACAGTGCCAAACAGTGTACATTACAGTAAAGTCAAATTTATTTCCTTAATATGTGTGAAGTCAAAGTGTAAAGTTTAATAAGGACCGGAGGGAGTATATAGTATCATGAATGGTGCAATAACCAAAACAAGTAAGATTAAAGCTTTTTTCTGTTTGAATTGGTTGAAATTGCTACATAGAATCATTTTAGCTATTTTCTTAATAAAATATAATTTAAATATAATTTTTTTTTCATAATTTAGCCGAAGCAATAAATTCAGCCGCTTCGGTCAGAACGTAATGAATTTCAGCACAATCACCAAATTTAGCCAATTTTAATGTTAAAGAACGGTTTTTAACTTATAAGAGTTTCCATGAATGGTCCTCCTGCGAGATGGTAAGCCTTGTGTGATGCATCAATATTGTTTGTCAAAGTTATCAGTTTTTCTTGATCTTCTGAGCTTCTATATATTTTTCATCATTGGCTTCAATCACTAAAAAAACAATATTGGAATGTGGGAGCAATTTACATCACTTTATTTATTTGGTTCTTAATTAATCGGTCGGTTTTGGAAAAGGTGAGATCGAAAATTGAACCGCACCGCGTAAGTCAGTTTTCGTTAGAATGATTTTGATCGATTTGTGTAGGATTCGGTCTGTTTTGCATTTGATCGGGTTTTAAAACCAAAAGCATAAAGTGTAGGCAATCACCTAGGGTTGGGACAAATTTCGTCGACTTTAATTATGATCGATTCGGTTTCAGTTAGTTTGCCGGTCAGTTCCGATTTATTTACTTTTTGTTCACCCCTAACCTATGTGTCAGTTATCACCAAGTTACATGATAAACACCAAAAAATAGTACTCTATCGTTAAGTATATGTGAGTACGTGCGCAGACTTTAAAAAAATAAAGGATAAAGTTGTTTCACAATTCTAACCCCCATATTAAGTAAAAAAAAAAGACAAATTCAAAAGAAGAGTGTATCTTTTAAAATAAGACGAAGGCATCTCACTCGACAAGATATCCGTCTCACATGCGTACAGATCATCGTGCCCCGCACAGACGTCCCATCCAACAGCCGCATTAAATGCGGCCACATGCGGCTGTCAGCGCCAACCAGTTGAGGTGACCCCTCGGCCAATGAGCGCTTGACACGTGTCCCTGCCCGGCATTTATTGCTACTATAAATAGCACCCCATTTCCTCATTTGTAACAACGCTGAAAACGGCATTCATACTGAATACACTCTCTCTCTACTTTTATTCACTTACTCTGACTTCTCTCTAAATTACTCCCCGTAATAACCCTTCGGATATATACCCCCGGGTAGACTATTCATCATTTGGTGCTTTCATTGTTGGATAATTGATACCCATATTGTATAAACAGGAGAAATTGAACAAGAATGGAGAAGAAATAATGAAAGTGTATGGAATGAATGAATATTTGTTATGGTTTACAAGCCTCCTATAAGGAGTATATATAGGGAAAATCCGGGTCTGGGCCTGTAATATGGGCCTGACAGACCCGATTACATAAATGGACTGATAGTATAAAAAGCTAATCTAGAACATCTTAATAATAATAATGTACAATAATATGAATCCGCTAAACGTGTGTGGGCCGCTGTCCAGGCCCAATAGTCGGCAGACCTGGGGGTCGGAGTCCATATATTCCATCAGGAGTCCCCCACTCCCTGAGTCGAGAGTATTCGAGGCGAAAGGGAGTAGTCCAAACTGTATCTGCAACGTTCTTCTGTCTCTGATTCCTTCCTCTCCGGCCGGGGACCACCACCCTTGTCCATGATGGGGAGGTGCCTCGTTAAAAACCTTTACTAGGAAAAAACCCAGTGGGAAAAAATCCTAATAAAGGGAAAAAGAGTACACCTAACGCCCCCAACATGAAACAAGGAAGGTAGGCCCCCTCCAGCATAATCACTTTTGTGTAGCTCAACTTGTCTTCATCTGACTTAGCTCTCGTTCCTGCTCATGTGCGATATCTGCTGCTCATCCAGAAAATCTGACCTCTCAAAAACCCAGTCCCCCACTCCTTGAGGCGAGTGGAGACGAGGTTAAAAATGAGTAAAGTCATTTTCGTACCTACACATTTAAAATGCATATAAAATTTTTCCTTGGGGTGTTTATGTTTCCGATCGGGAGTTCGTCACTTGAAAAAAGTGGAAATGTGAATTTTCGATGTAATGATAAAATACTTAGTAGAGTGGATGCGTGAGCCATTCGTACGCAACGGTCGCCATTCTTGGAATGACTAAGACCGGTCTTCATGCCCGACTTGGTCGGGGCTTTGTGCCTGACTTGGTCAGGGCTTTGTGCCTGCTCTGGGTCAGGGCTTTAAATCCTAGTGATGGGTCTCAAGCCACAGTCTACTAGGCATTTGATCATAATTGCGTGATAGTGTGACATTTAACCGACAACAAAAATATTGATTAAAATAAATATAAATAATATTAAAATTAAAGAACACTTATCTGGACCGAAATGGGTGTGGTGGTATTGTAGCCAGCTGAATAAATGTACCAAAAACGTGAATCCCTCTCACATGGTTGACTGGGTCTTATCTTCTTTTCTGCCACTAAGTGCCAAGCAGCAGTAACTCATCATTTTGGACGGAAGAGGAGCAGCACCTGGCAAGTGAAGGAGCCCGCACATGGGAGTTCACTGCGAAGACGCCCATGAGCTTCTAGCTTGACCGCATCTGGTGGAGCCACGACAGTAGATACCTTCTCCGGCGAAGGGGGGGGGACCTTGGTCGCTGTTCCGCCGGACAATCCCTCAGAAAGCAATAATGGAGGAGGCGCCCTCTGCCGGAGTTGCTGGACGAGAAAGAACAACCCCGCCTGGCCGCTACTATCCGGCGAGTGTGGTAACGGCGTCGGAGATTCCACGCACAACTCCAGCGGCCATTAATGGCGGATCTTTGGCCCAAACTCCAGAAACCGAGGCAAGTGACAATGAAGATGACTATCGTAGACCTGGATTCGGCCTTCGAGCTGTGATGGCGACTGGAGTCGTGACAGAGCGGCCAAGAGCTGGGCGGCGTTGTGACTCTGGTGGAGGAACGAGCGGAGAACGAGGGTGTTGCTACGAAGCTGGAGGCCAGATCGAGCTCCCGTTGGCGTCGTCGTGAGGTGAGGTCCGGCCGAGGAGCTGAGCTAGCAAGCATGCCTTTTCCAGATCTAGAAGTTCCAGATCCCTATCAGCTATAGCAGGCGGCTCAGCTGGAAGTGGTGCCCAGCCGGCGGCAGCGGTTCTAGACCAGAAGAAGAGCAACACCACCTGGGACACAGCTGTGGGATGATGGTTGCTCCGGCCCGGTCTGGGAAATCCCAGATCTCCAATTCCCGATCTGTTCTTCCAGCCCAGTTTCTTGGTTGATTTTTTTTTATGTGGGTGAATTTTTGGTAGTTTTGGGGAGGTTTTCTCACTTGATTGTGTTCAACCTCTCAACGAGAGCACCATTGTTGGATAATTGATACCCATATTGTATAAACAGGAGAAATTGAACAAGAATGGAGAAGAAATAATGAAAGTGTATGGAATGAATGAATATTTGTTATGGTTTACAAGCCTCCTATAAGGAGTATATATAGGGAAAATCCGGGTCTGGGCCTGTAATATGGGCCTGACAGACCCGATTACATAAATGGACTGATAGTATAAAAAGCTAATCTAGAACATCTTAATAATAATAATGTACAATAATATGAATCCGCTAAACGTGTGTGGGCCGCTGTCCAGGCCCAATAGTCGGCAGACCTGGGGGTCGGAGTCCATATATTCCATCAGAAGAGTGTATCTTTTAAAATAAGACGAACAGAGTATTTATCTAGAGGTTACCAAGTTACATGAAGACCAATAATCTTATCTTATCTTAGGGGTGTTTGGCAATCAGCTGTTGGTGGTTATCTATTGGCTGATTGTGTTGGCGGTTGGCTATTGACGGATTCTGTTGGCTGTTTTGACTAGCAGATAGTATTAGCGGTTTATAAAATGATGTTTGGTTAAATAGCTATTTATAATCGGCTGATAATTTGTTAAATGACTTTTAAGGACATCAATTATTTTTTTATTTACTAACTACTTTATGCAGTACATTTTATTAATCATATTAGTACAATTACGTACACTATTTTTTGTTTAACAAAAAATTACTCCGTGTAACACAATTAACGATTTTTTAAGACAAAGTTCCTGAAATAGGACTAAAACAGTTTGAAAATTCCAAAATAGATCTGTCATGTTTTTTATTCCCAAAATAGGATTAATTACTGTCATGTTTAGAAAATAATGCCATGTTTGAAGTCTGGTACTGCCAAAACATGGCAGTAATTAGTCCTATTTTGGAAATAAAAACATGTGAGTCCTATTGCTGGAATTTTCAAACTGTTTGTCATATTTTGGGTAATATTCTCTTTTTTTAAACATTGGTTTTCTTGTATTATTAAATTAAATCAGTACTCCGTATGGTTATATATTACTCCCTCCGTCCCGCTAACAATGAGACAAGAGGGAGTGACACGCAAATTAATAAAAGGTGGTTTATGTGGGTGATAATGAATTGATAAAGTAAGAATAAAGTAAGAATGATTTAGAGTCATACAAACTTTGCCAAATTTGATATGTGACAATCTTAGTGGGACGGACCGATAAGGTAAAATGGGACAATCATAGCGGGACAGAGATAGTAACAAGTAATGCTATACTAAGAAAAGTTGTTTCAAATTTGAGGAGGTCAAAAGGAAAGAGTGGAAGATGTTCATTTACTCTATTATTTCTTTGTTCTCACGGTAGTTCAGATTGGCAAGGAGAAGACCGCTGGCGAGTGGAAGAGAAACGAGAAAATGGTGTACAGGTGAAATAGGAATGCCCCGTAGATTGCGAATGGCCGAACATCTAAACGCTACCTTGAGTGGCGTTTTTATTTTTGGTTGTTTCGATCAAAAAGCTAAATTAAAAAGCCATTAACCAAATACCCCTATTAGCTAATTGATTTGATCAAAAAGCAAAATAGCAGTCAAATCAGCCAAAAATGACTGATAGACTATTAACCAAACACCCCCCTTATCTTATCTTATACTACGTGTGTGTGTGTATATATATATATATATATATATATATATATATAGGGGAGGGTTCAAATACAAAGAGGTCTTCTCATGCAAAGTGAAAATTAATCTTGTGCGTTCATTTGGAGATCTAATGGCTCAAAATGAGCCAAAAATGAACTAAATTTGATCAAAAACGCGGTGGCAAATTCGTAATTAAAACGAAATTTTTTGCCACCGTGAAAAAGTGCAACAGAAACACGCTAAAGTGCAACACGGTTAAGAAAAAGTGCAAGTGTTCGCACTTTGCACGGGGGAACCTCTTTTTATTTGATCTCTTCCCTATATATATATATACCTAAAGGGAGAATCATCTCCCAATATTATTTTCCCTCCCATATTGTTAAACACATTCATAAGTTACAATATCTTCCTCTCTCATATTCATAAAATTCATTGTGCATCACGTTGAGGTAAATGTGATGTTCTCACGTTCTCACGTTAAGAGCATCACTAATGTTAAACTTTCAACATCGGGAAAATTGTGAAACATGTCAAAAGATGAATGGAAAAGTTATCCACATAATAGCAGTGTTATGCCTAATAAATAAAAAAAAACTCTACTATGTGCACTTTCAATAAATCAAGTGTGAAAACTAGGTGGCGTTTATTTACTTTTATATTTGTGATGATATTATTTAAGAATCATATTTTCAGAAAAGTACTAGGAAAAGTGTAATGGTTGCACTCTTAAGAAGAAAGAAATGGCCAAATTGAATGTGTTGTTAGCACTAATGATATTATCTGTGAATCATATTACCAGACAATCTTGATCTTAAGCACTTCATTTTATAACTTGAAATGTAAATCTGATTTACTTGACAACAGAGATCAAGGACGAAGATTACACAAAAGATGAAAAAGAAAGAAAAGGTAACATAGGAGAATTATTTTAAATAGTCACAATATTGAATTGTAATGAATTTGGTTGTTCAATTATATGTGTGATACTTCTATCCTAGTAGAAATATACTATTTTTATATGAGCGTGCCATTATGGGAAAAATTGAATTTGCGCTTCATTTTTGTGTGAGATTTGACTTTGCATCCTATTTTCAAAAGCATTGTATGCATCCCAATTCACTATAAAATTCTTTACAATTTTAGGGTTGATAGGGTGCATCATTAATGATTTTGAAAATGTGATGCAAAATTCAATACATCAGGTTGTTTATATGTTACGAAAGGCTAATGCAACATTTTAAAAGGTGTTGCTTCAAGTCTCGTTGCATATCATATGCAACACTTTTCTTTATATTAAGCAACATTACACGAAAGTGTTGCATAAATACACCGAATGCAACATAACATTGCAACACTTAACTAGCATCATATGCAACATTATTTAAAAGAAAATGTAACACTTAAAATGACTTTAAGCAACATTTTGATTATATTTATGTAACACTTTATGACGTTCTTTTGCAACATTAAGTTATAAAAAGCAACACTAATATCAACGTTTATGTAACAATTATTTGACAATATGCAACACATTTTTTAATTATGTAACATATACTCCCTCCGGTCCTAAGTAAACTTCATAGTTTGACTTTACGGTTTTTTAGAAAGTGGAATTTTTACTTTTGACTTTCTCATAATGCCTCTACAAAAAGGTGATAAAGTGTAGTGGGAGGGAGAAAATGGGTGTAAAGTAGGTAATTAAGTAAGCGTATAGAGGTAACTTTATGTTAAAAACTTACCCAAAATAGAAGTGTGAAGTTTATTTTGGACCTACCCAAATAGGAAAGTGTGAAGTTTATTTAGGACCGGAGGGAGTATATGATTCAACGTCATATTTTCGTTAACATCTAAAATTTATCCCGCTCATTGTGAAACTATTTTTAATTAATTACGGGTTACACTATTATATATCACAAAACATGTGTTAGTCCCTGTTTTCTATTACAACAAAGATAAATAGTATAACATGTAGAATATTAACAGAAAAGATGAACACAAGATGATCGATGATAACCTTCTTTGATATACCGTGAACTCGTACAGAGAAGAATTTGCTCTAAGGCTATTTGGAACGAGTACGAAAGTTAACGCAACCCTAAACCTGAAGCGCCTTTTTATATGCGCAGGTATAGGGTTGGCGAAAAGGCTTTCAGCTAGATATGGGCCTGACACATTGGCCCCATATCTTTATCCTATTAAATACAAATATTGAATACAAGGATATAATAAATCTAATCTATTACAAGATAGGTGACAAACTTGATTCACAATTAAATGATCTTCAACAATCTCCCCCTTTGTGATCAAGTGCCACCTTGTTAATTCTTCTGAGCTTTGAAGTAGTGCTTCCTCATGTTTAGCGCGTGCTCATATTGTCTCAGCATGATTCTCTTGTCCAGGCGATCATCGATGGCTTTTAGAACGATTTCTAGTGTTGAATGTTCCTTTAGAATGTATGACGATGTCTCGTCAAGTTTTTGCTCCAGCTGTTTCTTCATCTTCAGCAGCTGTTCTCTGATGATCTTCAGTGTTCCATCATAGTATTTCTCAACTTCACTAACCATCATCAGGCGTTTTTCATTCTTGTGATTGAGATATGTGACTGCTGGCGGTGTGAAGAAGATGTGGTATGCAGGGAAATCCTCGAGTTTTGGACCATACAGTCTTGGCTGTGTTAGATTTGTCTTTGTCATGTTGCACTCGATAGCCATCTGTAAGTCGTGAGATGAGTGAACTCTGACTTGTCTGAGCATGAACCTCTTGATTGTTGCGAGGCCTTCGCTGTATGTTCTGCTTTTTCTAACTGGGAGGTATCTGTATGCCATAAACATTTGATAGATGTCGTCTGGTTTGAGCATGATGAAGTCGTTTTCCTGACATGTGAATTCACTCCCATCGGTGCGTTGAAGTTTGTAAGAGTAGAATCTCACTCCATGATAATCCTCAGCCTTGACCTTTAGGATTTGATGAATTGGGAGAATGTTGGATTTCAGATCATGTTCCATCAGCTCTCGTTGAGTCCCAGTTGACCGTTGCATCAGCATATGAAGAGGACCTCATGCCTGCTTTCCTTTGAGATGGGTGAGCCCACGCAGCTTTAGTTCATTCAGAGGTCTGACTTTCTCCGGTCTACGCCATATACGCTCTCTGATTTCCTCTTGGAAGGGGGCTTTGATGCGTACATTTTCCCAAGGTTTCTCTATCTTGGGAAGTCGTCCCGCCGTTTGTCTGACAACAGATTCGAGTTCTTTCTGAGTTTCCTTGTAGTTTTCCCCTTCCTTTCGTTCCTCATCCTCGAGCCTGATTATGTCCTCCGCACATTTATTTATAAGTTCCCGTAAGAGCCAGCTCCTTTGCATATCTTGTTGCTCTTCATCTTGCATAATTTGATCCATCTCCGTCCACTGTCTGGGCCATTTGTCGTGAATGATGATATCCTCAAGTTGATCGTGCATTTCATCTGATGACATAATGGTAGGAGCTGGTTGATCTTGTAGTGACGGAGACCTGTTACCTGGGACACCGGGGTCACTAGGATTTTCCGTTGTCATCAGCTTCGAATGAGGTTCTAACTGATGGCCTGACTTACACGATGTACCAGTAGTAGCATCATCAGGACTTCCATCCCCTCCTCGGTTAGTATCGTTAGGAGATACGCCACAGGATGTTTCATCTAGCTCGACCAGGCTAGAAAGTTTGGTTACGGGTGGCTGTTGGTTGGTGGAAGTTTCAGGTTGAACGGGCTGTGGAGTGTGGCTGGCTAAAACAGTTTGCTCGAGTGTTCGTGGCCGCTTGTTCTCCCCCTCATGAGGATCCGAATCGTCGGGGCATGAGGATTGTCATGGCATTTGCTCTTGGTCTCAGGTGAAGAGAGGAGGGCATTGAGGATGGCTTGCTGGTAGGGGGTGAGGTTGGCTTCTGGTATGTTGAGGAGATGGTCCAGCATAGCCGATGCCAAGGTGTCGAAGGGTAGCGATAGGAGATCGATGGAAGGTGTGGTCGGGTGTGGGGATAATACTGGTTCTGTATCATGGGTGCCCCGAGAAGGTGAAGGGATGGGTATTTGGTTGATGGAGTGGTGGGAGAGGGCGGTGGAAGATATTTGTTGGGTATGGGAGATGAAGGGTTCGGGTGCAGGTTGGGGTGTGGGATGTTCAGGCTGAACCGCTTGGGTGGTCCTAAATTCCTGTGCAAGAGCGGTCATTGCCTCTTGCACCCATGGTTTTATGGTGGAATCCAGGAAGCGTTTCAGGAGAACGTTGACATCTTCAAATGTGGGATGGCCAGTTACGGGGGTTGTAACTGTTGTCACAACATCAGTGAAGATCGCTGATGTGTGGCCTGCGTTCAATGATGGAATCATTGTAGGCATAGCAAGACTTCCGACCGTCATAGCTTGCGCTCTGGTCGTTGCGTTCAGGGTGGGTGCACCTGTATGTGCTGTGAATAGTGTAGGTGTCCTAGAAAAGGAAGAAAATGTGGGAAATGTGACACCTAGACTCGATGTGTTTGAAGGAGGGGTTGTGACCTCGGGTGATTGGCCAACAGTTCGCTCAACTGATTCGGAAGGAACCAGAGAGGTGGGTGAGTCCCGTGTTGTTGAAACGATAGCCTGTTGGGAGGCTAATGAGTGGCTGGATGAGGGTTGTGCATGCGCAGTTGAGCCAGATGCTGCGGCTTCTACTCGGGAACCGAAAAGATCGGCTCCTGTAGTTAGGGATTCAACTCGGCTTATCTGGATAAAAGGGTCACATCCAGCAAAGATGTGCTCGTCAGCCTTATCTATGAGGCTCTTTCTGATGCGAGGCTGAGGCTAGGGCTTAGATGATTTATCATTCTTTATTTTTGCCCGTTTCTCGCGAATGATGGCATCCTGAGAGTTCTTGATGACGTGGGCTGCTTCATCATAGTCAGCCTTGGAGCTGCTGGTTTCTCTGTGTACACTTTTGGAATTTTGTAATTCCTTGATGGTGAATATCTTGGGTCTGCCAGCGATTATGGGTGATGCGTCTTCAGCGATAATCCTTTTTGGAGATTCTGCAGGCAGCTTACCCTTTCTGATCAGAGCATAGGTATGCTCAACATCGTCACTGTCATCACCATCATCATCAGAATCGGACTCCTCGCCATCAGTACCCACGCTATCGGATGCCTCATCGTCAGTGTTAGGTTGGGCATCACTGGACGATTCATCAGCAGATTCCTCAGCATCCGTTGTGGTGCCCTCAGCCGTCCGACTCGTCTCGAGAGAGTCGTCGTACTTTCCTTCATGGGGCAAACCGGCCACTGGTTTCTGTGGCTTTTGGGCTCTCTTAGGACCCTCACGTGCACTCGGATGTGTCCCCGGGGTAGGTCCAGCTGGGTTTTGCTGAACCATAGGGTCAGTTCTCTCAACTCTCTCTCGGTACTGTTGGACTGCAGGATTGGACGGATTAGCGAGTTTTAGCAGGAACCCAGGAATCCGCAGACCAGTGACAGGGTTTTTATCCGTCTTGAAGTAGAGAAGCTTTGGAGATGTGAAATGTGGATCATCACTTCTTCTAGGAATTGAGGCATGTGCAGTCATGGTGTCGTGGATGATAAGCCCGAGCCACCTAGCATATGGGATGGTGCCCGACTTGTTTTTCTCCTTTGCCTTGACGAGATCCATGAGCTCTGAGAAGAACAACTCAGTCATGTCGTACTTCTTGTTGTAAGCAATGCCGTGGAAGATCAGGAGAATCTGCTTGTTGCATTTGTAAAACCCGACATGTTTCGGTGACAGGCATTTGTTCACCAGCCCGAACAGGCTTTTCCACGGGTGATGGGGATAGGCCCCGTTGAAATTTGATAGCTGGGGAAGAAGAGAGGTGTATCCTAGAGCTGCAACGTCCTTGAGAAGGTCGGGAATGGACGGCAGAGGGTCATATGTGTCGTGGACTGGCAGCGCTAGAGTGGATCGTAGTGTGGATGGCGTCAGGACTACGCGCATACCATTAACCTTCGTCTTAATCTTGGAGTGATCCTTCACAGAGTCTGTATGCATATGGCCCCAGAAATTTTGTAGGTATATCTCTGGCACTGGTTTGGTGTTGTGGAGTGCGGCCCAGAGATAGTGACCTCTCATGATGGCGGGAATGACCGGGTCCTGGAATTTGAACACGGTGAGGTCTAGCTGGAAGTTATTATCGAGCACCTTGATCCACTTCCCTTTTGGGTAGATGGTGTCGTCAATCTGAATTTGATGTGTTCCTACCATAATGAACTAGAAAAGCAGGGGGTCAGCACATTAATCCGTTGTTTGTTTGCTTTGGGATTAGATTGAAAAAGTTTGATTTTGGAAGTTTCAGATAATGGGTGCAGGTGGGCTAATGGAAAAAAGCTAAGTCAAAATCTCGAGATTGAGATCTCGAGGTTTAAATCTCGAGATCGAGATCTCGAGATTCAAATCTCGAGATCAAGATATCGAGTGTCAAATCTCGAGATCAAGATATCGAGGTTCAAATCTCGAGATAAAGATATCGAGATTCAAATCTCGAGATCAAGATATCGAGATTCAAATCTCGAGATCGAGATGTCGAGATCTACATCTCGAGATCCCTTCTCGAAGATGAAACGATGATATCGGGATCTAAAGATCTGAAACTCGAGATCGATAATCTCGAAACGAAGATCCCACCTGCAAAAACAAACACAACAGAAACGCAAAATGAAACATTTGAATAATTTCGACCTTCAATCCAATCGAAAAAATGATTGAGAGAGGCTTTAGAGACGCAGAGGCGAGATAAAGAGAAGGGTTTCCGCTGCTCTCCTTCTCCAGGGAGAGCAGCGGGGTTTCATACGGTATACCAGATTCGTGTATAATTTCGACATATCTTTCTATCTGCTTCTTCTTAACTGCTTTGGTTGTATGATTGTTTAACTTTCTGGGTTTATTAATTGGTATCAAAGCCGAGGCGTGAAACAGGTTGAATCTATCTGCGATTTTTGGATCTAACGAAGAACTGCTCTGCTTTTCTTCTGTTTTTCTTTGGTGTAGAGATTTGCTCCTGTAATCTTGTTTGTGAACGAAATTTTGTAAAAATCATACTGTTGGACTCGCCTTTCAAAACCGATGCAGCAGCATACCTTATTTTTTGTTTTCTGCAATTTTTATATTTCGAAGATCTCTACATTGAGATTTCGAAATCCTTATTTTTCACTGCTGTAGAAACGTTTTTGACTTGCAACTGATACAGGAGAATCTCGACCTTCAGGGCTTTTCAGAAAGGGTTTCAGATTTTAAAAAATCAAAGATTTCATTTTGCAGGATCTCGACATTTAGGGACTCGATTTCCTCATCTCGACTTTTGAAATCTCGAGTTTTGACATCTCGAGTTTTGACATCTCGAGTTTTGACATCTCGAGTTTTGACATCTCAAGTTTTGACATCTCGAGTTTTGACATCTTGAGTTTTGACATCTCGAGTTTTGAAACCTCGAGTTTTGAAATCTCGATTTTTGAAACCTCGAGTTTCGGAATTTCGAGTTTTGGGATTTCGACATTTGGGATCTCGATGTTTTGGATCTCGAGATTTAAACCTCGAGATTGTTATCTCGAGATTTAAACCTCGAGATTGTTATCTCGAGATTTAAACTCGAGATTGTAATCTCGAGATTGTAATCTCGAGATTTAAACTTCGAGATTGTAATCTCGAGATTTAAACCTCGAGATTGTAATCTCAAGATTTGAAACTCGAGATTGTAATCTCGAGATTTAAACCTTGAGATTTTAATCTCGAGATTTGAACCTCGAGATTTTAATCTCGAGATCTAAACCTCGAGATTGTAATCTAGAGATCTAAACCTCGAGATTGTAATCTCGAGATGTAAACCTCGAGATTCGGATTTCGAGGTATTGCCTTAGAATTTTGTTTAAAATCCACCTGCTCTCGATATTCAACATCGAGAACCTCAACTTCGAAGAAATTCCTCAAAAACTCAAAATTAGAGATTTTCTGCGACACCGCACTGTTTTGGCCATAACTTTTGACTCGGTGATCCGATTTGAGCAATTTTTTTTTGTTGGAAAGCTAACGCAAAGATCTACATTAATTCTTGGGCTGAGTCCCAGAAACCTTTCTCACGCGCCCTCACTCGCAGTCTTTGAGGGTCAAAACGTTAGTTTTCCGACAAACATTGTAAATCACCGATGTCCAGGTCAAAACTTAGGCAAATCTGTTCAAATTCTTTCAATGTCAACCCTAAGGTCTAAGCTGCACCATAGAGGTCCAAAAATCGTAGATAATTCAATCAACCTCGCGTCAACGGTCATTCTACAACAATCAACAATCAACCACTGAAGCCTCCCCTGACTCATCAACATTATGTGATCATCAATATGCTGAAATTCTACATGGTGAGCTCAGGGAAACCGTCATGTGTGGTACTTGTTCAGATTGCTCCACACACATGGCGGGTATGACAAGTTGTGAGCAATCAAACCTTGCACATTCTGAGGGGGAGTTTCAGTTTTCTCCTCCTGGTGCCTTACACCGACAAAGCAAGGAATCTCTCAAAGGATGCAACATTTTTGGGGGAGTGTTCAATGTTATCCTTCCCGGTGCCTAACAATGACAAAGCATACCGAGTGCTCCAGTTGAGGGGGAGTCCAGAGAGAAAATGAAGAAAGTAATGAGAGAACATGTCCTTATGGCTTAGTAAACCCAACTAAGCCTACCCAAGGGACAAAGCCGAGCGTAAGTGAGTGAGTGAGCGAGTGAGTGAGTGAACATTTTGAGCGTTAGGAAGCAGAAGGCTCAAGTGAGAAGAAAAAAATTAATCAATGATGAGTCTGCTACCTCAACTGCCTATTATCCATTGAACATTTACTCCTAGCCACTCAAATACTCTGGACAATTCCCAAATAGGTTCAGGACTGATTTAATCAGATCCCGGGTAGAAGTCACTGCATCTTGTCCAACAGTGCATGTTGAACCCTATCCAATACCACTCACTTGTCTCCCAACAGACAGATGTTTAATCATATTTCACGGGGAACCGCATCTCTCATTACTACCTCCTTACGAGGCAAGTAATACTGACTACAGTGGCCTCAGCCCCATGCCACTGAACTTTCATTGATCACGTCGTGTCTAGTTACCTCACTCCCAAATGTTTTGAATTTTCTAGGACACCGACACACTTTTTGAGTCAGTTGCAGGTCTTCAAAGACCCGCGAGAACTTCCATAGGTCTCATCTATTGCAGATGTAGACTAATGATTGGAAGGAAGTCCTGATGTTGCAACATAAGAATCACCAACATTTTCAGGCCATTGCTTTAGAGTTTATCTCTATAGTGATGAAAACGGGTGTCTACACGACCCCGGGGGGCTTTTATCATTTACATTTCTGTCTGTTTCCTATTTTATTTCCGCAGAATAAAAGAATAAAGGCATGACGCCCCGAGTCATCGGATTGTCATGAGGGGGAGAGTGGTCCACATGCTGTTAACTGTCAAAAAATCATTCTGGGACACTTCTCTCTTCCAACACTCTCTCTACTATCTCCGCAACTCAAATGGTCAGCTACACTCACAATTCAACCATCATTATGTTCCGTTGTGCCACCGACAAGTTCTCCTCAAATGCATTCATTCCAAACAGTCAAAAAGACTACATTGTGGAGGGGACAAAGGCCAGATACTCAATCTGTTGAAGATGAATTCCATGGGCGTCCCCTATTCTCCAAAGAACATTCATTCTAGAGGCGTCACCGGATTTCATCCAAGCTGATCAAGAGCAACTTCTGGAAGACAAGGACTACAAGCAAAAGATTCATCAACCCCCGACATCAAATATCAAATTGCCAAGAAGACATCAAAGGGGAGATTGCAAGGATTTCTTCAGATAGCCTTCCTCAGAAGTTAAGTTCAAATGAAAAGGAAGCTGAATAACAACAAAGACAAAGATATATGTGCTGCAATGCTGATTTAACACGATTGATCCCCAAGGGGGAGATTGTTGGGAATATTTTATGGTGTTTAATCTAATTAGTTATCTTTGTATTTGTGTAGTTATCAATTAAACGTGTAATACGGGCCACAACTGTGTATCAGCCCGGGGGCTTCCTTGTAACCCGTTAGTTAGCTAACTTCTCCTATAAAAGGAGGCTAACTTACGGGAGCCCTAACAATCGAATAGAGGCTTGAGAGACGCAGAGGCGAGATAGAGAGAAGGGTTTCCGCTGCTCTCCTTCTCGAGGGAGAGCAGTGGGGTTTCATACGGTATACCAGATTCGGTTTTAATCTTCTCGATATCTTTCTATCTGCTTATTCTTCTTGTTATGGTTGTTTGATTGTTAAATATCTGGGTTTATCAACATGTACTCCGTATATACTATTATAAAAATCTTAATAAAGCACTTCTTTGAGGAAATATTATCAAACATTTAAGTTCACAATTATATTTTAATCTAATACAACATCACAACTTATAAGAGTTGAGGAAAGTATTCCATGTTCGCTTGGCCAGTATGAAATCTCCTTAAATAAAGATAACAAATTTCAAAGATCAAAGACTCAACCCACAGATCCGAACAGGCTTCACCCTTTGTTCAGGTGAAGCATCATGAAAAACTTCTTTTCATTCACCTCGTCACAAATCATTCTCTGGAACATGAATGCTTTAGATAGTACTCCACATTCCGCTCTTACTTGGACTGCAGTGACAACCTCTCCAAGAGAAACCAATTGTCCTCCATCTCGTCCCGAACATCTCAGAACCATAAGAGCCGCATCAGGATTTTGCCTCTCTAAAAGAACCTATGCCACTTTAGGATGAACATTAAGACTCCAGATTTCAGTAAGAAGGCGGGAAGCTTCCTTCAAACCTTCATCAGTGTGGTCATCCAGCAGAAAATATACACAGGATTCCAATACGGAGTGCCTTGAAACACAAAATGCGGCTGCAGAGTCGTCAATAATGTCCCTCCATCTCTTGTCAATGCCTGGAACAAGACACACAGTGCTACACAGCTCACACTACACAGAAAACATAATCTAAGCAATAATTCTTCCAACATGATTTTTTTATTAAATAGAGAAGAAATATACACAATGTAAGAAGCTCATTTTAATTAACCAACTCCTTATCTTGCACAGTAAATTTGAAAAACTCTCTATAAGCAACTATCCCATCAGAAAATTAGAACTAGTGCCATCAGAGAATCTTAAACATTATATTTACTTGGAGTAATAATAAATAGAGAAACTATCCCATGGGACTAAACTTCAAAACAGAAAACCAAGACTATATGGAATCATTAGAAATAAAATACAATACCAGTGTCCAGTGCAGAAAAAGAGTCATGCAGCTAATAAGCTCCATTACTTCGTGGAAGACAATGCAATGTTGAACACCAAAAACAGAAAATATAATAAAATATAATAAGGGCCTACACCTCCAACCACAGCAACTAAAGCAACCAAAGACCCTTGCCTTCTTGAAAATATTGAGCATGTCAGTAAACCAGAACTGACTTGGTTTACCTACCATGTACCGTTGACCGGCCGATGCGGGAACCAGACCTGACTGGTCCACCCTACATATGCATCCAAACATAGATAACCTCTTCATCATATCAAAACACATTGACAAAGGTTGCGTCGTCCAAATGTGTGAACATTCACGATCTGAGTCCAAAAGTGGACAATTGAAAAGGAACGAGTTCATCATTGCATTAACATTTTATCATCTCACACTTAGGAATCACATCTCACACTTAGAAATCATTACATCAAATAGTCAAATCCAAATCCAAATGAACCGAAGTATTACATTTAATATCAAGTTCAGACATCGGATATTTTAAAACATTTATATTTTTGACAAGTAGAGAGAGAGCAACTACCACAAGAAACTTTTTCAAGAGCCTCAATGCTTAATTTGTCTTGACCGCCAAATAGATAATTAAGTGAAGAGCCACCACCAGGTGCAACATGGAACTAGGTTGATGGCCTATCCTGTAATCATAATCAAGATCATTTATGCATACATTATACTAATCTTCCCCGAAAAAAATAAAAAGTTGAGTTTATAATGTTGGTGTTTGTATCACTCTTTCTTTTTGTGGGAGACATTTATATAGATTGCTCTAGGCAAAAATTCCTACATATAGCACCAACAAAAACCGCCATAACCCTACACACTTCACAATTTTCATAATGTGTATTATATTTTCACTACCACTATCAAGCACGCTGCACGAGCACCATTTGACAATCGTGATTGGTCCCCTCAAAGTAAAAAATGATTTTGTTAATTTATGTGAAACGGTAATGCACTATTTGCTCATAACTAAGCTGAAACAACCTGATAAACCCAGTTTCTAACAATCAAACAATCATAAGCAGTGAAGAAGAAGCAGATAGAAAGATATGAGATGAACAAACGAATCTGGTATACCGTCTAGAGTGTCGCTGCTCTCCCTCGAGAGAGAGAGAGAGAGAGAGAGAGAGAGAGAGAGAGAGAGAGCAGCGGAAAACCTAATCTCTCTATCTCTGCGTCTCTATTCTCTAAAGCCTCGAATCCTTAGGGTTTCCATAAGTTAGCCTCCTTTTATAGGAGAAGTTGGCTAACTTATGGATTACAAAGAAGCTAACGGGCTGATACACATTTGTGGCCCGTATTACACATTTAATTAATAACTACACAAATACAAAGATATTTAATTAGATTGGACACCATAAAATATTCCTAACAATATCTCCCTTGGTGTTCAATCGTGTTGAATCAGCATTGCAGCGCATGTATCTTTGTCTTTGTTGTTATTCAGCTTCCTTTGTCTTTGAACTTGACTTCTTGAGAAGGCTTTCTAAAGAAACCCTTGCAATCTCCCCTTTGATGTCATCTTGGCAATTTGTTCTTTGATGTCGGGGGTTGAGGGATCTTCAGTATCTTGCATGTAGTCATTTCCTTCCAGAAGTTGCTCTTGATCAGCTTGGATGAAGTCCGGTGACGACTCTAGAATGAATATTCTTTAAAGAATAGGAGGCGCGCACATGATTCATCTTCAGTACATAAGTATTTGACCTATGTCTCCTCCATAATGTAGTCTTCTTGACTATTTGAAGTGAATGTGTTTTAGGAGAACTTGTCGGTGGCACAACGGAAAAAGATGGTTGACTTGTGAGCGTAGCTGACCATTTGAGGTGTGGAGATAGAAGAGAGTC
The DNA here is from genome assembly GCA_945859875.1 of Cuscuta europaea. Taxonomy (NCBI): domain Eukaryota; kingdom Viridiplantae; phylum Streptophyta; class Magnoliopsida; order Solanales; family Convolvulaceae; genus Cuscuta; species Cuscuta europaea. Next base: position 9,172,191 of record CAMAPE010000045.1, read on the forward strand.
GTTGAAAGTTTTTGTGGTGGAGGAGAGAAGTGTCCGAGAATGATTTGTCGACATTTAACAGCATGTGGACCACTCTCCCCCTCATGACGGTCCGATGAATCGGGGCGTCATGCCTTTATTCTTTTATTCTGCGGAAATAAAACAGGAAAAACAAGCAGAATGTTGAAATGCAAAAACCGGATACACTGATGTGTTCCGTTAACACAACATCAATGTAAAGATCGATGTGTGGCCTGTATATAATGATAGAAGCATTATTAAGCTCTAACAGGACTTCCAACAAGTCATTGTGAAGCATCCGAAAAGATGTCACTCTGGTTGTTATGGCATGACCATAAAGGTCAGTAAAGATAATGTAGCCTCCCGAGGTCGTGTAGACGCCCGTTATCATCACTATAGAGATAAACTCTGAAGCGATGGCCTGAAAATGTTGGTGATTCTTATGTTGCAACAATAAGACTTCCTTCCAATCATTGGTCTACATCTGTAATTGATGACCCCTATGGAAGTTCTCGCGGGTCATGAAGACCTGCAACTGACTCAAAAAGTGCATCTGTGTCCTAGAAAATTTTAAAACATTTGGGAGTGAGTAACTAGACACAACGTGATCAATGAAAGTTCAGTGGCATGGAGTTGAGGCCACTGTAGTCAGTATCACTTGCCTCGGAAGGAGACAGTAATGAGAGATGCAGTTTCCCGTGAAATATGATTAAACACATGTCTGTTGGGAGACAAGTGAGTGGTCTTGGGTAGGGTTCAACATGCACTGTTGGACAAAATGCAGTAACTTCTACTCGGGATCTGAATAAATTCAGTCCTGAACCTATTGGGATTGTCAAGAGTATTTGAGTGGCTAAGAGTAAATGTTCAATGGATAGCATACAGTTGAGGTAGCAAACTTATCATTGATTATTGTTTTCTTGCTCAGTTGAGCATTCTGCTTCCTAACGCCATAATGATCACTCACTCACTCACTTACTCTCGGCTTTGTCCATTGGGTAGGCTTAGTTAGGTTTACTAAGCCATAGGAACATGTTCTCTCATTGATTTTCTCTCTGTACTCTCCCTCAACTGGAGCACTCAGTATGCTTTGTCATTCTTAGGCACCGGGGAGGATAACATTGAACACTCCCCCTAAAATGTTGCATCCGTTGAGAGATTCCTTGCTTTGTCAGTGTAAGGCGCCAGGAGGAGAAAACTGAAACTCCCCTTCAGAATGTGCAAGGATTGATTACTCACAGCTCGTCATACCCGCCATGTGTGTGGAGCAATCTGAACAAGTACCACACATGAGGGTTTCCCTAAGCTCATCATTTGGAATTTCAGCAAGTTTGAGGATCACACAATGTTGATGAGTTAGGGGAGGCTTCAGTTGTTGATTGTTGATTGTTGTAGAATGACCGTTGACGCGAGGTTGATTGAATTATCTACGATTTTCGGACCTCTACAGTGTAGTTTAGAAAATCTTTGACCTTTGGCTTGACTTTGAAAGAATTTGATCAGATTTTGCCTGAGTTTAGACCTTGACATCGGTGATTTACAAAGTTTGTCAGAAAACGAACGTTTTGACCCTCAAGGACTGCGCGTGAGGGCGCGTGAAAAACGTTTTGACCCTCAAAGTTTTAAGTCTTGTTGTTTATAGTAACTACCACCCCACCAAGTTCCTTTCGTCTCTAATACAATAGAATCTATTGTAAGGTGCATATCTCGATTTCTTGGAGCATGATAGTACACATTATTATCTTACTTCATCTAGTGTTTACACATAAAATATTGAGTTATACGTTTTATCATCAATAAAAATTCTCATAACATATTACACACACATACATACATGTCCAAGATATATATAACTCTTATGGGTTGTCTTGCAGGCTTAGATCTACTCTCAAAGTACATGATAAAATATACTCTAATCGTCTCATTCTAAGGTTCTCTTTTTTTTTTTTGAATGTCTCATATAAAGGATCTCATTTCTATTGTAGGAAACAATTAACACTTTTAAATGACCACTTGAGTATCAAATATTGAAAAATAATATATCTATAGGGAAAAGGGTCACATAGGGCCTCAAACTTACAAAACAAATGTCAAATAAGGCTTTATATAGGAGGTTCTGTCCGGACGACGCCATTTGGGGTGGTTACCGATGGAATTTTTTTATTGGAACTTTTTGAGCATCTTATCCATTAAGTCTAGTTTAATGATACCAAATTTCAGCTAAAACTTCAATCGCGAAGGCATTCAAATAAATTCTTGAAGATAACTGTGCACTTATCTTCAAGAATTTATTTGAATGCCTTCCCGATTGAAGTTTTAGCTGAAACTTGGTAAGAGTAAACTAGACTTAATGAATAAGATTCTCACAAAATTTCATCGAAACATTCCACTCAGAACCGCCCCAAATGGCGTTGGCCGGACAGAACCTCCTATATAAGGCTTTATTTTACATTTTTTTGTAAGTTCGAGACCCTATCTGACCCTTTTCTCTATATCTATAACATCACAATTATCATCAATGACTTCATTAAATTATATATTCATCAAAATCATTTAACAAAATATATTCAAATTACTTTATTTAATTATTATCTAAATAATCGTGTCATTTTGCAACAAGAACCTTTCACTGGGACAGAGGTAGTGACTTTTTTTGGGAAGCAGGTGGCTTATATTAATAAGAAAGAACACAAACACGGTACAATGAGACAAAGAACCCAATGTCTACCGTCTGCCCTTAGACCAGACTTAGAAACTGTCACCTCTAACGAAGCAACCAAAATCGATGATCCTGAATTGGGCTTACTTGAGCCAATGACTAGTAAACTAAGTTCTCCATCCCATGTCCTAGTCTTACAGCTTAAATTAAAATAACAACAAAACACAAATGTCTTAACTTGGAAATTAAAATGCAGAAAAGATAAGTAAGCAAACTCCAAAATGCATCGATCAACGCTTGGCGGTGGTTCTGGGGGAGGTCGGGCCCTTGCATCGATTGTTGTTACACCAAAGCGGTTTTCCTCCAACTCGACCGCCTCTTCTTCATCATCGTTGTTGCACCAAAGCAGTTTCCCCGAGCGCCAAACGGATTCCATCAGAACTTGGATCCCCGGAAGACGGATCTTCCGGTCCATAATCACGGCGCCGACCAGCGGGGTCACGACCTGTTCGTCGTCATCCTCCATCTTCTTGTTTCCACTTTCATCCATCGGCAAATTCCGAACCCTCCCCTTCTTTCCTTCTTGGCCGAAAGAGAATTCAGACGCGGACGAACTATTGTGGACGAACTGATGCCTTAACCCAACCTCAGAACACACTCCGGCGAGGCAAGAGCAGCGCCGTTGACGCGCGATGGCCCTTCCGCTTGACTGTCAAAGACGACGGTGCACCGTAGTCGCCGAATTTCTCAAACCCTACGTGAGGGAGTCGACCGCTATCCAATAGAGGGGGTGTTTGGATCTGATTTTTAAAACTGCTTCTGCTCCTCCAGGGAGCAGAAGCAGAAGCTGGAGTGTTTGGGTGAAAGTGCAGAATTGATTCTGGTGCTCTAATTTACTCCTAGAATCAGTTTTTTTAGAAGCTGGGGGGGACCAACTTCTCAAAACTGATTCTGATTTTGCTTCTACTTTAAAAAAGAAGCAGAATCAGAATTGGTTCCAAACACCCCAGAGTATTAGACATTTGAGATAGTGACTTATACATCGAATTAATTAATCATACAATTAAGTGTTATCATATTGTAGGGATATCGATTTTTAATTAGATTTAGACCAATTATATTAGAATTATAAACTAAGAAATTACACCCCATGCGACGTAAAATAACTAGTACACCACAAATTATAAGACTACATCATTAATTCTCTCTATGACTGCATTAATATCTGTTTTCTTTTAAAATACGGAGTAGATGTTATTACAAATCCATTTATGCCATTAAATTGGGAATATCAATGGACAATTTTATACTTTTTTCTGTAATTCTATTAGACTACATTCACATATACACACAGTGACGGAACCAGACAATAATTTGAGGGGGTGCTCTTATATTTTTTTTTGTGAAAAATAATTTTTTATTAGGATAAAATAAAAATGAGTGTAAAATAATTATTAGATACATATAGAGTAAGGTTCTAATAAAAAGAGTTATTCTCGTGAAAAATGAGAATGGGCGCACTTTTATTTTACTCGTTTCGGCACACTAGTAGATATTTATTTTACACTTTTTCGCAATGAGAGAAAATTTTGATTTATTTATCAAATTGTCACCGAGTTTTTGATAAAATATAGTGCATTGTTGGCTGATTTTGAGTCATCGGATCTCAAGTTAAATGCACAAGCTTTATTTTCGATCAATTTTCATGATAAGAACTCTTTTTATTTGATCCAAAACTTATACTCCATATATATGTATATGTGGTGTGTTTGAAATAAAAATGCTTAAAAATGCACCAGATATATTAACTTAAAGTAGTTTTAGATGATAAAAAAAACTTAAAGTAGTTTTAGAATTATTCTTGACATTAAATCATGCCAACGTCCGTATATGTCATTATTAGAAGAAGAAATGATACAAAATAATTTGAATTGAAGAAATGAGAATCTAAAATAAAAGATATAGAAATTCAAAAAGTGTGATTTAAACAACATTACATCCTACAGTGATTTAATTGAACATAAATAAATATCATATGTGCTAAAGTCTAAAGAAGCAATAATGGAGTCATACCGGTATACAACTTTGGACCCGGGCCATTTTGGAAGACAGAGCTCTCCCAACCTCCGCCCTACCATTTGAACTATCACAACTCACTCTTACAAATAGCAACTTGCTTTAATATATAAATACTTTCTGAACCGGGGCTGAGATATACCACTACAAAAAACACGTGCTTTGTCACGGATTTTGTCACGGACCGTAGTTCAAAAAATCCGTGACAAATGATTTTTGTCACTGACTTTGTCACGGACCAAATCCGTGACACCAAAGGGCGTGATAACGTATTTGTCACGGGCAGTAATCCGTGAGAGCGTTTGTCACGGATTTCTCATGGTCACTTGATACTACATCACTCGAATCTACGAATTTTTGAACAGATAAGTGTTGTTCTTGCAATTGTAATGGACGATGGTGTTGGGATATATAAAAAAATTTGTCACGGATTTGTCACGGATTTATCCGTGACAACCCCTTTTTCGTACTGTATTATTAAAGGTTACCGCTGGAAAATCAATAATTGAGGTTTTTCACGGATTTTGTCATGGATCCATCCGTGACAAAGTTTTTTTGAAATCCGTCACGGATTTGTCACGGATCTGTCCGTGACAAATGCCCGGGAGCGAAAAAAGTTTTCGCCAGAGTAAAAAACCGGTCGCCGGAGTAAATTTTGATTTATTTATCAAATTGTCACCGAGTTTTTGATAAAATATAGTGCATTGTTGGCTGATTTTGAGTCATCGGATCTCAAGTTAAATGCACAAGCTATATTTTCGATCAATTTTCATGATAAGAACTCTTTTTATTTGATCCAAAACTTATACTCCATATATATGTATATGTGGTGTGTTTGAAATAAAAATGCTTTAAAATGCACAAGATATATTAACTTAAAGTAGTTTTAGATGATAAAAAAAAACTTAAAGTAGTTTTAGAATTATTCTTGACATTAAATTAAATGCCAACATCCGTATATGTCATTATTAGAAGAAGAAATGATAAAAAATAATTTGAATTTAAGAAATGAGAATCTAAAATAAAAGATATAGAAATTCAAAAAGTGAGATTTAAACAACATTACATCCTACAGTGATTTAATTGAACATAAATAATTATCATATGGGCTAAAGTCTAAAGAAGCAATAATGGAGTCATACTAGTATACAACTTTGGACCCGTGCCATTTTGGAAGACAGAGCTCTCCCAACCTCCGCCCTACCATTTGAACTATCACAACTCACTCTTACAAATAGCAACTTGCTTTAATATATAAATACTTTCTGAACCGCGGCTGAGATATACCACTACAAAAAAAACACGTGCTTTGTCACGGATTTTATCACGGACCGTAGTTCAAAAAATCCGTGACAAATGATTTTTGTCACGGACTTTGTCACGGACCAAATCCGTGACACCAGGGGCGTGATAACGTTTTTGTCACGGGCAGTAATCCGTGAGAGCGTTTGTCACGGATTTGTCACGGTCACTCGATACTACATCACTCGAATCTACGAATTTTTGAACAGATAAGTGTTGTTCTTGCAATTGTATGGGACGATGGTGTTGGGATATATAAAAAAAATTGTCACGGATTTGTCACGGATTTATCCGTGACAACCCCTTTTTCGTACTGTATTATTAAAGGTTACCGCTGGAAAATCAATAATTGAGGTTTGTCACGGATTTTGTCATGGATCCATCCGTGACAAAGTTTTTTTGAAATCCGTCACGGATTTTGTCACGGACCTATCCATGACAACACGTTTTCGTGACAAATCCCAATATTCCGTGACAAAGCTCGTGACAACTTTGTCACGGCCGTAATCCGTGACAAAAATCCGTGACAACACGCGAGTTTTTTTGTAGTGTACACATATATACATACAGAACCGCCGCCGGAGAAGGGGGAGCGCCGGCACCGGCTCACCCCCAGTTCCGCCACTGTATACACACACCAACTAGTTTAGTTTATTCAAATAATTTATTCTAAATAATAATTTTAAGTCTTACACCTTAGCTTTCATTTGCATGCAAGTAATGCAACAAATAAAACTGCAGACCACTATTTCATGTCGTAGTTTGACCAGTCCTCCATATGTCGCTTCCCCATTTCTGAAGAGGCATATACTTTTCTAGACTACTACTCCATAGTAATACGAGTAATACATTTAGAAAGCGATTAGATCGCAGTTTATTTGCAGCGTTCCAAATACTACCCTACAAAAAAAAACATGGGATTCACAAGGATTTACGCACGGATTTGGCAATGATTTAGGTGAGGATATGCCAAATTCGTGTCAAAAACACTTTGGTTCGAGCTATTTGGCATGAAAAATCGGAAAATCCGTGCCAAATTTCGTGTCAATCACGTAGTTTTTTGTAGTGCTAGCTCCGTGTATGAGTGTATACATCTAATATTAGAGGGGTCGTCTAATTAACAAGTTGTGATTACAATTTCTAGAGAATCCATGGCATCCTCTAAATTCTACTACCTCTGTCTTTGAATGACCTTCCCAATTTTGGAAATGTTGGAAAATGTGTTAAAAGTGTATCAAGTGGTCAATGTAGGGCAGAATTGTGAGTGGATCTCACATTCGATTTGAGTCGGGTCAAAGTGGTTTCGTATTACTCTTGTTAAGTGATTCTCGAAGTTCACTCGTTGAAATGGAGAAAACTAGGAAAATGATGAGTTTACAGTGTGACTTATCCCACACCGGAAAACTCAATGGATTTTCCCTCCCTTATAAAGGTGACCCTCTTTGTGGAGTTAAAATTCCTTGATGTAAAGGCTCTCTTCTCGCGCATGGGTGCGAATCAAATTCTGAAACTATCGTGCAACCCTCATAGCACAATGGGAGGCAACGAATATGTTTTAAAAAAATTGTGCATTACACAACCTTTGACTTTCTATCTCATCTTGTAGAGTTGTATAAAGGAGAGAGAAATGCGTAAAAGCAAACCACAAATTCTTTGAAAAAATGAAAAAGGAAAATTCCAAAATAATTAAGAGGCAGGTCAAATACTACCTACTACGTAAAATATTATGACAAAATATATTGGTATACAAAATGTGTACACATTTAGCACACTCTCCTGTGTATCAAGACATCTCGTTTAAGAAAAATTAAAACAACAATTTTTTTGTGCATGTGGCTCGTTTAGAAAATTGCAGTGATCGTATGCATGTACAAGAGTGAGCCAAATGTATGCATCATTTGTTTAAACCAAGAATGATCGGAATAGTTCGGTCCCTAATAATTTTAGTCTCAAAAGGTAACGTCCGGTCGGGGTTGGGAGGCCCTCAGGGATGGGGTGTCATTCTTTTTTTTTTTTGAAATAAATTTTTGCGTTGGGTCGAGGTCACGGGTGTAAGGATGGTTTTAAACTGAAATTTTCTAGTGTAGTGTGAACTGATCTGATCTGGTCTGATAAACGTACATCCAGTTTATGTGTATTGTATAGTGTCCAGATCTGATCTGATCTGGGAGTGAAAAAAGTCCAACTAAAAACATCTGAAGTACCTAGGGGGAGAAGGACCGTGTTAAGCCCCATCTCATCCCAAGTTTAATTCGAAAACATGAGTGCCAACGGTTTAAACATTAATTGAAAATTTGAAATACCTTCTAAAACTGAAACTTTACATTTACTAATAAAACTATCTTCGAAATCAGTAGTTATATTGTTTTGACAATTGCAAGCTTAGATTTTTTAGAAAAGGAATGTGAGGTGCTTAAAAAAGTCATAGCCATTTAATAACCCCTTCATCCCAAGATTTTAATAGATTTTTTCTCTGTCATTAACAATTAATGAGAGCTTCCCTTTCAAACTTCAGACTTTTCGAATACTTTTTTGTCGATCACTAGTGTAAATTGTAGAAGTCAAGCTTTCAAAAAATCCAACAACTTTACCATAATCCAAAGGTTATAAGTCAAGTCAAAGAGACAATATGCACCCTAATGACAAAGCATGCCATAGCTAAATGTTTTTCTAGAATTTTATACAATGGCAAGACTAGGGAAATATGTATTAGGTAGTAATGTAGAGAGTGTCACAAATCTTTATATGTCAATACAAATTAAATCGTTGATTGAGTGTCCTAAACTAATTTTAACTTCAGTATATTGAATTTACTTTCTATTACTTTTCAAGAAAATTGTACTAACGTCACAAATTAATTAAGCCTTTAGTTATACACTTATACAATGAGATATTACCCGAAATAGGACTAATTACTGCCATGTTTTTATTCCCAAAATAGGATTAATTACTGTCATGTTTTGGCAATACCAGACTTCAAACATGACAGTATTTCCTAAACATGGCAGTAATTAGTCCTATTTTGGAAATAAAAAACATGACAGTCCTATTTTGAAATTTTGAAACTGTTTTAGTCCTATTTCGGGAACTTTCTCTATAAGTAAGTTTACATTTTTTACTATACTTTTTGTTACATTGATTGGTGAGAACTTAGGTAACTTGGCACCATTATTCAAAAGACAATAGATGTATATTTATTCTTGCTTTTTATTGTGCGCCTTTTTATGATTCTAGCTAGGATTAGGATAGATTCTTTTAATATGATTTAATCATTATTACTTGACTTAATTGTTCTAGAAACACAATAATTTCTCATCTTAATCGGAGCTTCTTGGGTATATCCGATGCGTTCGATCCCGACTTCCCTTGAATAGCGCATGTGCATAGGTTCCCTTGCTACAAAAACAAAAACCTTCTGTCACATAAAAGTGAACTTTAATTTTCTCAAATGATTTTATGGCAATAAAGATTTATATGAGATCTATAGTTAGAGATTTGGAAAAGAAACATCCATGTTTAATGCTTGGTAATGTCAAACTATACACAAATGTCAAATTAAAATATGGTGGAATTCTCTCTAGGGTTACCCATTCGGTAACGCCTAGGACTTTCCGCCGCCGCCGGATTCAACCAGGCCAGCGCCAGGAGTCCATGCGAAGCGAGGTTTCTGTTGCCGAGCTTCGTTCTCGAAACATCGGTGTGTACCTATTTGGATTTTGATTCATCAGGCGAGTTGGCTTCGGATGATTTGGAAGGGCAGGCTTTGGTTTCGTTTTGGGAGGGGTTCAAGTGATCGTGTTTACTGAGTATAGGAAGGAGCAGGGGCGGCTGTATGGAAAGCGTAGTGGACAAGTACATACAGATGGCTTTGGAGGAGGAGGAGCAAGAGTTGGATCTCAATGATACGGAGGCGAGTGAGGGGCCGAAGGAGGAGAACAGACCGGGCTTCCCTGTGGTCGGAGTGCTGCTGACGGACCGAAAAGTCCGATTTACAGCGATAAAGGAGATGGTATCGTCACTATGGAGACCAGGTAAAGGCCTATCAATCAAAGAAGTTGGGGAGAAAAGGTATTTGTTTACTTTTTATCACCGATTAGATATGAATCGTGTTTTAGATGGAGGACCATGGCAATTTGAGAAAAAATTATTGTTATTAAATGAGGTTAAACCTGATGATATTCCTCACAAAATTGTTCTGAATGAGGCTGATTTCTGGGTCCAGGTTCATAATGTGCCTTATAGCTTGGTTAATTTAGGTACGACCAGGAAAGTTGGCAATTTTATAGGAAAGTTTATGAAATACGCTGATAATCAAAATAGTGAAAAGTGGGAGGCTATATGAGAATACGAGTGTGTATGAATGTGGAAAAAGTTCTGAAAAGAGGTACTAATATGAAGAAGGATGGCAAAAGTTACTGAGTTGATTTTAAATATGAGAGATTGCCAAACTTCTGTTTTATTTGTGGAATAATTGGTCACTCAGACAAATTTTGCCACTTGAACTACGAAAAAGATATTGTTTTGGAGAAAAAGTTTGGAGTTCATCTCTGAGCAGGTATTGGAGGGAAGAGGAGTCTGACAGGGGGAAACCAATGGTTGCTGGAGGATTCATCGAGCTCTGGCAGGGACCAGGGGTACGGGGAAGGGGCTAAAACCGAGGATAGGATGAGAGTCGGGAGAAATAAATCAGGGGCTGAGTCAGAACAGAGTACAACAAAAGGTGTAGGAGGTGAGAATAAGGAAGAAGGCACAGGAGAACAAAAGCGTAGGAGGCTCTGGGAGACACGGGAAGATGATCTGCAAGGGAAGGAAAATATGGCGCTGATGGGAGAAAAAACGGGGAGAAGGCGGGATTCGAGCAGTAGGCCAGCCTATGAAGACTAAGAACCAGAGGCCAGGAATCTTGATAAGGGTGCAGAGCAAGCAGATTGGGAGGCAGACTATTATTTTTTATTTTAGCTTCTTTTACTTTTCAGACTGTTCTGTTTGTTTTTCATTTTGGTTTGCTATTATGATTACTGTTTGTAAGACATTGAGTTTGGATGTGGGTGAAAGTGGAATTAGGGTAACCGTTTTTGGCTCATTTGTGTCCATTAATGGATCAGCAAGTTATAGTGCTTTGGATGAGGTGATTAACTCTGAGTCTTATTCGCGGGATAACGGTTGTCAGGATTCTATTTGTCGGATTAATCATTATCTGAGTGTTGGGATTTCAATTTAAGCCAAATTCTTCCAAAACAAAAATAGTTAGAGATTTGGAAAACAGACCGAATATGATACTCCACTACATATATAAAACAGATGATTATGATTTATGAAAATCATCACCATAATATACTAGATCGCATTTAACTTTTAAATTATAGAGATTTGAAGATAAACAACTGCAGTTTATAAAAGTGAGACCACATTTTGAATTCATAAGGAGTAGCCATTATTATGGTATTGGTGGAAAAAGATGGGATATAATGTAAACAACCTAGAAGTTAGTCATTGCAGATAGATTGACCTGAGCATTAGAGGCCAAGTCATGACATGCACTCCAATATTATGACTATATATAGAGGGGAAGATCAGAAGACAATTAAGTGAGTGTTGTTCAAGTGGATCACATCTCAAGCTTAAAATTCTCCTATAGAGTCTTGGGTTCAAGTCATATAAATTTGGAATATTTTTCTCAAAGAGAATAATACATTTTAAGATTATTTTAGACATTTTTTCGTGTGAGGATAATTTAAAATAAAACTCAAAGTAACAAGAAATATATTCTTTGTTTCCCAGAAAACTTTGTCAGTTTTCATTATTACCTGAAAAACTTTATCACTCCCATTTCAAGTAATAAATAGAAAATATCTTATTAAACTTTATCAGTCCGACAGTCCCACAAAGGGAGTATTACCTCTACTCTTTAATACTCCATATTTGTTAGTTTTAAAAGTTTATCTTTTTTACTAGACTATTCACACATCTTATAAATGAATGACCATTTTAGCTCAAAATGAGTTGAAATTGACTAATCTAGACAATTAATTCACATGTAGCCTTGTTTGGATGAATAGCTCATCTTGACTGAACCTAAAATTAAACAATTAGTTTAAGAAGATACTAATTGGTACATTTCATTTTAACCTTTTAAATTACTGCAAGTTTTTGTTGACTCATCCTTCCGTTATCCAAACTTTATCTTGTTCATATTAAAACATTTACTTTATGGTAATTTTTAATTTTCCAATCGTTGTTTCAGATATGTTGCCAGGTAGGTGCCAAGCTTTTATAAGCCATCAGATGCAACAGAGTACATGTCACTCCCCTCCCTACCAGAGGATCAAAATCCCCAAACAATAGCCTATAAATCAGATAATGGACTCCCACTTTAATTCATTTTAGTCATAGTTTATTTTACGCATATTCAATTTATTAATGTGTTACAATTCATTAGGAAAGATATTGCTAGATTTGTGTTAATGTAATGTTTTAAAATATAATTCTAACTATATAATTGTTACTCATAACTAAAAGTATGTTTTAAAGTTAAAATCATGTAAGGTAAACTTTAAAGAGCCTAAGAATTTCATTAGATGAGAATAGTGTGAGCGTGTTTGAGAATTAACGGTTAACGCAATATATTAGTAAGTTGTTAATAGCGAATTCATTCAGTGAATTTGAATGACTTGGGGAATGAGTTGGCGTGTTGACGGTTTGCAAAAAAAAATTGTTTGGTAATTTAGTAGTTCGTCGTAGCGCTTAATAGACAATACCTTATTTTAAAATGCTACATTCAAAACAATATACTATTTGCGTCATTTTCATTTCAGTGTTTCCGAAAACATTTCCTAAACAATATGAATTAGCATTTTGACTGATTAAAAACATTAAAAGACCAAATCGTCATTTTCTTACAAACACCCTGTTTGAAGTATTATTGTGGGAGTTGGAGATTTTATTGTCTCAATTTCTCATGATCGAAAGTAAATACGGAGTACATTAAAATACTCCTGCTTCATATCATCATATGGAAAGCACCCCGTGCTTTCTTTGGGAAGGTTATGAGAGTGCACATTCAATGTGTTTCATCAGTTTGGTAAGATGGAAACATGAAATGAAATGTTTCAAAATTGACGGTCCAACGCCGTGGATTTATGTTAAATAAAATAGGAAAATCATACGAGTACGAAACTGTTTGGGGAGATAAGAGTACAAACTTGAGATAATAGCTCTAAGGATGTTTTCTTTTGGATCAAAATTTGTTGATCTGATCTAATCTGGTATAGTGTGATCTGATCAGTTTAAGTCTGGTCTAGTTTGGTCTGAACTGGTCTAGTCTGCACTGGTAAATGTCTGGCTCTGTGTATTTTATAATTGTCCAAGTCTGTTTTAATTTGGTCTGATCTGCTCTGCTTAAGTATGCTGGTTTGGTCTAGTTTGATGTGTTTAAGTCTGGTTTGGTTTGATTTGGTCAGGTCTGAGACAGGAAACAGTCCAAAAGAAAACATCCTAAATAGGGCGAAACTAATCTGATCTCTAAATGCATAAATAGAACTATGCTATTTATCTTCCCCAAATATGACTAAAGTATACCTTAACCTCCTATTCTAACCTTATACTACTTAATAACTTCATAGGATAATTATATTTTAATTTGTTATAAAAACAAAAAGTAATAAAAAATATTTTAACTCATACATAAATATAAAAAAAAATTGAAAAATGTAAAAATACTTTTAAAAAATACTAAAATAAAAAAACTAAAAAAAAAAGATTTTTAAAAAAATATAAAACTTTAAAAATAACTATATAAAAAAGATAAACCATATTTAAAAAAATATGGAGGCCTTTCCCGCAATCTCGGCCACTCCCCATCAATGTTACCTTCAATCACCTAAAAAATGCAATGTTGTGCAAAAGTTGTCATTTTTCTCTGGAAATGTCATGAAAATGACATTTTTACTCTTTGAAAATGTCAAAATTTCCTTGGTACTGCCATCAAGATGGCATTTCTGACACATGTTGGCATTTTTTCGATGGTCGGAGCTGGTAGATTGTTGAGGAGGCAACATAGGCCTGCATATATTTTTTAACATTTTTTACTGTTTTTATTTTTTATTTTAAATTTTTTTGTTTTTTATTTTATTATTTTTTATTTTTTCGATTTATTTTTATTAATTTTATTTCATATTTATTTCGTTTTTTATTTTTTTATATCTAAATTACTTTTATGTTTCAATTATTAATGAAATATGAATTAAATTAAAACAAGGCAAGGATAGAATTAGAAAGCTGGTCCTATTTAGGAAATTTTGAAGTTATGGTCCTATGTTTGTAATTAAAGTTTCATTTAATCCTATTTGGGGAATTCTCCCTTAAATGGAAAAATTCTTGAATTAAGAGTAAAAACGTTTGAGAATTCCAAAATATATAGGACCGACATGTTTTTATTCCTGATTAGGACTAGTTACTGGAAAGCTTGGAAAATACTGACATGTTTAAAGTCTTGTACTGCAAAACATAACAGTTATTACTCCTATTTAGGGAATAAAAATATAACAGTCCTATTTTGAAATACACAAATGTTTTTATTCCTATTTAGGGCAATTTTTCACAGTTAAATTTGAAGTAATTTAACAATACCTTAAACTTTTCTCCAAGTCTTCTTTCTAAATCTATCGTTATCCTTGAAAACAAAAGGAGGTTACCTTCAATCATTTTCTCAGCGATCTACACCCGAGAAATTCAGGAAATACCGGTCCCTACCATTTTCATACTGTAGTAGTAGTATCAATAACTTTTTACTACTCCAATTTAAGTGTATGTTGGATTTGTGGCCCCGTAATCCTAAAGTCGATGAACTATCCTATCCCTCCACAACTCATAAATTAAATTTGGATTTAATCACAGTCAACAAAACGTAAATTTGGGCGGAGGTAGAGGATGACCTCAATAAACCTGGTCCACCAAGTTTGAAAACAATTGGATTTTGATAGGTTTGAAAACACCTAATATTTTCTCATAAAATGTGGCCTTTGTTTGTTAAATTTCGATGTTTTTGCTCTTTTTTTGGTTTTACTTGTGCAATATTTTGGTTGTAGGGACCACGTGGAAGACTTGAGCATTGTAGGGGTGAAAATCGAGCATTTTGAAGAGTCTTGGGAACATAAATGGATGATTTGAATATCCCGGGGACTGAGTGGAGCACAAAGAAGCAAGAAACGAAGGTGCCGGAAGTGTTTTGGTGGATGCGGGCTTGGAACACCATAGAGAATGACCCCCCCCCCCCCCCCCCCCGTTCCCCTGCTCCCCCGTTTTGTTCTAACGGATTCCCAATCTATTGTACCAGGTGTAGGAACGTCGAAAGGGAACGCCGTCCCTGCCAGTGTTCCTACAAGAACTACGTCCCTACTCTGTTCCTCCCACCGTCGAACTCTCTAACAGCCGCCAGATTTTTATATGTGAAGGTAGGAATGCGAAGGGGGGACGTCGTTCCTCCCACCGTTCCCTCTGGCATTCCTCATCATGGGAAGTCGTTCTCTCTCAACGTTCCCCCGTTTCCCCTTTTGTATAAATAGTGCCCCTTGTTCGGATTTTGAGAGTTTTTGGACGAGTTTTCTTCTTGCAAACCCTAGTTTTGGTTGTAAGCTTCCTCGAACTCTTTTTCACTTCTTTTCTTAATATTATTTGCATCAAATCTTGATTCTAGCTTCATTTAATCCATTAGATTGCATCATTGTCATATTTCTTCCATTAGTAAACTTGGATTATTAATGCATGCGTCTCATGGTTAATAATCTAACGGGAATTAATTATGTTGATTAAACCAATAAACCACTTGTGTTGAGAATATCAATCTCAATCGTTTTCATCTTAAGTTTATTGCTACTATCGGGTTAATATACGACGTGTGTTCTATATTGACTTTAAGTTTTATTAATGAATGTGTCTCTTTATTAATAACCACCCTCGATGAATTGGATATACTCCTTGATTGAGTATTTGAGAGGAAGATAGTTAAAGATATAAACGAGATCGACGAACATTTCATTAAGTGGATAAAAGCAAAGCCAAGTCTCCATCTCAATAAGTAAAACACATAAGTCATTCATCTTAGTGTTTAAATACTCTTAAGTTCATCAACAATCATAAAAAACCCTTGTTACTATTTATATAAAATAGAAGTATTCATTTCCCTGTGGATACGAACCTTACTTCGTTATACTACGTATAATCGTTTTATTGAATATTTATTTTGAGTGCACACCACGACAAAGTGCACGTCAAGGACCAAAAGGGAATGCTATAAGAAATTTGGCAAAAGTTGGAGCGACGAGAACATAGAGGAGTACAAGGAGGCTATACGAAGAGCAAAGAAAGCTGTGAAGGAAGCCAGAGTAAGAGTTAACAAGAAATTGTATGTAAAATTGGATTCTAAGGAAGGAGAAAAAGATATCTACAGACTTGCTCGCCTTCGTGACCGTAGGACTCAAGATATCGAAAAAGTTAAGTGTGTGAAGGATGTCGATCAAAGGGTACTAATCGAGGACGAGGAAATAAAAGAGAGGTGGAGGTCATACTTTTATGTATGATTGTTTTGTTGATGACTAACCATACAGGGGGAACGGCGGATAGAACCGCTCACAGTTCCTTGCGTAACAGGAACAAATGGATATTATTAATTTGATTGGCTAATCATGCAGGAGGAACTAATGCAGCTCCATTTCTAAATCCGTAATATGATTTGAATTAATACGGATTGCACCTACTTGTTCTTCTATTGCTATGCTTTCCTTATATGAGTGATTATTCTCTTTCCATACTTGATATAGCTTAGTATGGTACGTAAAATATTTCCTAGCTACACGGATGTGAAAGAATAGAAGTTGTTTGAAATATATTCCATATCTAAATTAGTTGATTGCTTATATTGAGAAAAATATTCCTACCTTTTTTAATATTGACCGAAGCCTACCTTATTTGGTAATTAATTGATCACTCAAGAGATGGACGAGCTATTTGTATCTATTCTTAGTTCAGGACTGATATGCTACCTTGATTAAGATATTTAATCTGGATGCCTTATATATTGAGCTCGGATATGGGAAATATTATAAAGAAGGAAAGCAATTCAAAATATTGAGGCAAGTCTCAAGATTAGAAGATCAACTATTCAAGGAAGGATGCTTAAACGACCTCCCCAAGACAGCCTATATAAACGAAGCAGCCAAAGAGAAATTAAGTGTGCTTGACCGAGCTTCTATTGAGAAATATACAAAAGAATATTTACTAAGTCCAAGGCACCTCAACCTGCTCACGGAGTTCCAGACAGAGTTTCTTTTTCCCTTCTTCATATTGTAATTGGGTTTTTGAGGATTGGCTAAGTGTAGCATCCTCGGGTTGGTTAGTGTGTTGTGAGAGCTTTGTTGTAAAGCTGAGAGGCTCTCTACCCGCAAGGTAGAGATGCATAACTCTTCCTAAAGAGGATAGAGTTGGGGTGGCTCAAGGGTAGACTAGGAGAGTTTCCCTTGTAATCATTCAAAGGCTTTTTAGTGGAGTTGTTCAAATTCCTCCGAGGGAGGTCGAGGTTTTTTAATCCCTTTGAGCCAAGAGATTTTTCCTCGTTAAATCCTTGTGCACTTTACTATTTCGTAATTCCCTGGACCCCACACTAGAATTGTGCGAAAAACTGCCACGGTTCCACACACACACAATTCACCCCCCCCCCCCCCTCTTGTGTTGCTAACCGTTTCATCATATACTTTGATACCTTGTTCAACGGGAATAAAGTGCAAAGTATTGATGATCTTATTATACCAGAGTGTATGGTAAATCGGGACTTCGTGAGAAGGATTCAAATAACAAAAGTTAAAGAGGCTATGAGAAAAATGGGGTGGAAGAACGCAGGGGGTCCAGATGGCATACCGGTTGAGACTTGGAGAAGTTTGGGAGAGAAAGGCATCGAGTGGCTAACACGTTTCTTCAACATGATTTGGAGAAACAACAAAATGCTGGTAAATTGGCGGAAGAGTACCCTCATTCCCCTATTTAAAAATAAGGGTGATGTACAAGAATGTGTCAACTATCGAGGGATTAAGCTTATGAGTCACACCATGAAACTTTGGGAGCGAGTGGTTGAGAAAAGACTTCGTAAAAGTGTGAAAATTTTGGAGAATCAATTTGGTTTTTTGCCTGGACGCTCAACAACCGATGTCATTCACCTTCTTAGACAAGTTGTGGAGAAGTATAGAGACACAAAAACTAATCTGCATTTGGTGTTCATTGACTTAGAAAAAGCATATGATAGGGTACCTCGAGAAGTCCTTTGGTAGGCCTTAACTAGAAAAGGCATATGTAAGGAATAATTGTATTTAGATTTTGATGGTGCTAGATTAATTAGAATATTAGAGTACCCCTTTTAGAAATCTGTATTAGAATTTTTCTAGGTGTAAGCACTTTAGTATAATCGACTGGACAGAAGACCCCCTGGTTCTCCGTTAGCCTATATCTGGACAGAAGACCCCCAGACCCTCTGCTGAATTCTCTTGACAGAAGTCCCCAAGGCCCTCTACTGAATTCTCCAGACAGAAGTCCCCAAAGTCCTTTGTACTTACCCTTCTATGAAGCGCACCAGAAGTCCTCACACTTGGAGATTTTTCAAGCTACCTAAGCCGATTAATTCAACAAAAGATTCCCTCAACGGCTAGGAGACCTCAACGAAAAAGCTACAGTACAAGCACTTAATGCTCATTTAATGAGCTTCATACCCTGTAGAGTTAAAGCTGATGATTGGCCGACATTCCAGGAGAACTTTATCCCAAAATAGCAACTCGCCCACTTTACTAGGTTCTACCGGTCAACTCTACAGTACGTGCATTAATGCAGTTGTCTCCCTCCTTCAACGGGAAGACAGTCCTAGTATATACTCCCTTTGTCCCTAATAACTTTGCCATGTTTGACTAGCACGAGAAATAATAAAGTAGAAACTGTGTGGTTGAGGTTTGTGCAGAGGAGAGAGAATGAACTGGAACCACAAATTCTTTACTTAAAAGTGAAAGTGGCAAAGTTAGTGGGACATCCAAAAAAGGAAAGTTCGCAAAGTTATAAGGGACGGAGGGAGTATGATACAACATGAAGAACAACCGGATAACTTGTGCTCTCAACAACATTCAAAAAGCCTTCTTGAGACTTCAACTTCATCTTCCTCAACAAGAAAAGCCTTACGTTGGAAAGATAATACTTTCTCATCTTCATATTCCAACAAGAGCAAAAGTTCCTCCAGTTCTTAAACACTTCATATTCACATCCTTTGTGACGAAGCAAGTTGGAGAAACCTCTGTTTTTGCAAAGCAATCTTCTTATCAAAGAAGAACGTCCAAGTAGCTGGAGTAGTGAAGTGGGGATACTTCAAGGAAATTCAGTCAAAGGACCAGTCTTAAAGGAAGCAAGGAAGTGAATCTCAGGAGACATCTACACTTGAAGAAGACGTGAAGAGCTTCATAAGTGCTAAGACTAAGGTTGTGTAATCTGCATTTTCACAAGCTTAGTGGAACTGTAGATTAGAGGAACACGTTGTTCCTTGAACCACTATAAAATTCCCTTGTGTCATTTACTTACTGCTTTTAATACTTGCATTTACATTCAATTAATTAATTCTAAAGACATGGTCTCTGTGTTTAGCAGAACTAGTCTTGTGAGTTAATAGAAGGTCTGCTTCCTTTGCATCTCTTTGAGGATAACTGGAAAGAACCCCTACCAGAAGACCATCTGCTGTCAGTCTGTTCTTCAACAGAACAGGCTATTCTGTTAAGTCTGGTACTTAGCTTGAAAAAGATAAAAATCAGTACAGTATATTCACCCCCCCTCTAGACTGTACCTTGTATAACCGGGACCAACAACATATCACGTAAGTATATCAGTATCATCATGAATATGTATGATGCTTGTACTATAAGGGTTCGCACTAGTGTATGGAGGACCGCAAAGTTCCCTATTACTATCGGAGTGCACCAAGGATCTGATCTGAGTCCTTTGTTATTTGCTATAGTCATGGATGAACTTACGAAGTCAATTCAAGAAGATATAATGTGATGCATGATGTTTGTCGACGATATTGTATTGATTGATGAGATGCAATCTGGGGTTAAGGCGAAGTTGGAAGTATGGCAACAAACATTGGAGACCAAGGGTTTCAGACCGAGTCGAAGCAAGACTAAGTATATGGAGTGCAAGTTTGGTGGAGGTACGTGTAATACCCAAGATTAATTTAAGAGGATTAATAATACTACTCATACCAACAAGGTGCATCTCCTTTTAAGGGAGCTCATTAGTCAAGAACTAACTCCAAATTTAAACGTGCTTGCACGGGAGTAGTCTTGGGATGGGTGACCCCCTGGGAAGTTTCTCAAGGCGTGCACGAGTGAGGACAAAGTGCGCGGTAAAGGCTCGTGGTGGTTTGTGAGGACAGTACTAGAGGTCTAGAGTAACTACCTCAAGTCTTGCAGGGCTCGGGGTGTTACAGTACAAGTAGTAGAAATAGTGAGATTACTCTTGATGGTAAGGAGATACCAGTGTGTGATATGTTCCGTTATTTGGGCTCCATAATTCAGAAGGATGGTGAATAAGATGGAGATGTATGTCATAGAATCAGAGCTGGGTGGATGAAATGGAAGATTGCATCAGGATTTTTATGCGATTGAGGTGTGCCGACTGGACTGAAAGGTAAATTTTATCGAACAGCAATAAGGCCTACATTAATGTATGGTGTAGAGTGTTGGATGGTGAAGCAATGTCACATTCAAAAGATGAGTGTGGCAGAGATGCATATGTTACGTTAGATGTGTGGACATACTAGAAAAGACCGCTTGAGGAATGGGATAATCAGACAAAAGGTGGGAGTAGCACCTATAGAAGATCGAATGCAGGACTCTCGTTTGCGGTGGTTTGGGCATGTGCGTAGAAGACTGAGTGATGCACCTGCTAGACGACTTGAGGGGTGGGGAGAAGAGACATAAAAGAGAGGGAGAAGAAGACTCAAACAGACTTGGATGAGAGGAATCAAAATTGATATGCGTCTTCTTGGGTTGGATGCGAGTACGCCTTTGGAGAGAGCAAAGTGGAGGGCGCACATCCATGTGGACGATTGATGTTTTTTCTACATTTCCTCTCTCTTTTCTTTTTATCGTTTATCTTCATTATCTTTTATATTCTTGTGTTATTTTTATTTTTTAGCTTTTTATTGCTCTTTTATTTTTCTCTTTTATCTTTCTTATATTCTTATGTTATTGTTATCTTATGCGTAGTATTTAGTTATATTTATTTTATCGTTTTATCTTACTCCCCCCCCCCCCCCCCCCTTCTTGTTTGTCTCTTTGTTTGGCATCGATATCATAGATCGATTCATGCTAGACGACCCCAAATTCTTTTGGGATTAAAGCTTAGATGTTGTTGTTATTGTTATTGAAATTGTAATTAGGGGGTTTTTCAAAAGAATTACTAAAATAAAACTTATTTACACATATATGATTAACAGTTACTAGATTGTAGTGTCATGGTAACTTAAGTTAAAAAATTGAACATAAGTTACCATGATTTCATTACTATTATACTCACTAGTCACATTTTTGTTAACAATTTTTATTTTATTCACAAATATGTAATTGTTTCTTGTTATTTAAGAGTGTTAATTGTTTTCTAAAATAAAAAATGATACAGTACCTTTTAAATCATACACTCAAAAAAAGAAAGTGAGAACCTTTGAATGAAATGGAAGGAGTATAACTTTAACTTTCTCTGTTCTTTTTTAACCGCATCATTGCTTTGGTTTTTTATAATTTTAAAAAAATAATATATGCGGGTAACATTTTTTTTTGCTTGTTTTATTATATTTTATGATCTTATGATTAGTATATACTTCCTCTGTTCTTTAATTCTTGCAACATTGTGATTTTTGAATTATTCATAGATCTTACTTTGATCATGATTTTCTACTAATATACGTAATCAAATTATTACGTATAAAATGTTATTGAATTCTTATCAATGTGAATTTCCAAAATATCATCCTTTAATAATATTTACTTGTACATAATTAAATATAATTACAGTCAAAGTTGTGTGTTGGCAAACGTGAAAGTCAAAATGTTGCAAGAATTAAAGAACGGAGGATAGTATATAATATTGCTATGTCACCAATAATCATTACATAGTATATTCCAATGATGATTGCTATTTTGATAAATTAGGGCTAGAATTATCAATTTTAAGTTTTAACTGTGACGCAGCGGCAATGCGTACAGTTTGTGATGTTATTTTAAATTGGTGAAATTCATATCAATAATATGTACTTTTGGGTAGTTCTATAATAATATTGAAAAAGTCAATACAAATAATCCAAACTTTTAAATGCGTCTACATAGATAGATTTAACCTTTATAGATAGATTATTAACCTTCAAGAAAATAATTATAGTAATAATATAAAAAACACTAAAGTCAAATTTATGACAATGGTGAACAAAGTCAATATTGTATCTTTATATAAATGGTGCTTGAACTATCATCGCCAATCGTTTTGGTCCTCGAACTATTAAATCTATCATTTTAGTCCTTAATCTATTTCATCCATATTATTCGAGTCCTTCCGTTAGATTTGCCGTTAACTTTGACAGAAGCTAATTAATTTATTAACATCTCATAATTTTAAACATTTTGGAACAATACAATCATTTTTAAAATTTAAGTCGTTAATCTAGTTTTTTTTAAATATACATATATGTACACATACACATATAAAAATTGTAAATAAATAATATGAATCAAATGTACGACCTAAATAATACGTAGTATATAAGAGAGCTGAGAATCAACTGATCAATTATATACATATGAGCAGATAAAATTAAATACGAAAACGAGGGTGACAGTTATTATATTAATTAAAAAAATTAAAACTATGTATGACTAAAACTCATTAATCCCCCCCCCCCCCCAAAAAAAAAACGATACTCCATATTAAAATTGGTAATATTTATTAAAATAAATAAACAAATAAATAAATTTTATGGACTAATTTGCCCTTACTTTTTTTACCAGTATATACTCTTAGATTGATATTATAAAACTCTAAATTCCTACTCATGGGAGATTGTGTCACGGCGATGTGGGCATCAGGTGATGCGGCGATGTGGTTGTTAGGAAATGAGTAGGAAGTTAGAGTTTTATAATGTCAATCTAAGAGTATATTCTAGTAAAAAATGTAAAGGCAAATTAGTCCATAAAATTCATTTAATTATTTATTTATTTATTTTGTTAAATATTACGAATTTAAATATGGAGTATTATTTTTTTGGGCGCGGGGGGGGGGGGGGGGGGGGGGGGCTAATGAGGTCATGCATTGACAAAGTGGATGAGTTTTAGTCATACCTAGTTTTAATGTTTTTCTTAATATGGTTAATAATAATAACAATCACCTTCCTTTTCTTATTTAATTTTATCTGCTCATACGTATATAATTGATTATTTGATTCTCTCTTATATACTACGTATTATTTAGGCCGTGCATTTTATTTTATATTATTTATTTATAATTTTTATATGTGTTTGTGTACATATATGTATATTTAAAAAATTAGATTAGCTACTTAAATTTTAAGAATGATTGTATTGTTCCAAAATGTTTAAAATTATGAAATGTTAATAAATTAATTGGCTTCCGTCAAAGTTAATGGCAAATTTAACGGAAGGGCTCTCGATTAATATAGATGAAATATATTAAGGACTAAATGATAGATTTAATAGTTCAAGGACCAAAACGATATGATGATGGTAGTTCAAGGACCATTTATGCATATTACTCATTAAAAATAAAAAAGATTAATCTAATCTATCTATGTAGACGTGTTTAAGAGTATGAATTATTTGTATAGACATCTTCGGCAGGGATTATTATTGTAGAACCGTTAAAAGTATGGATTATTGGTAAAAATTTCCCTTTTAAATTTGAAGAGGCACTTGCCTCTCTTTAAATACTACACTTCGGAGATATTGTTGAATTGACCCATTCATTTATACATTTAGATGGAGAATTTTCAATTCCATTAATCCAACCGATTCTATTCAATTCCATTAAAATCCATTGAAATCCAAATTGAGAACACCACCTTAGAATAATGTAATGGATTTAAGATTTATCGAATGTTTCTTGATAAGCAATCATGATTCATGTGCCAATAATTTTGAAGAAATTTTAGTACATATGCGGTATACTCCCTCCGTCCCTGAAAATCCTTCCCAGTTTGACTTGACACGCATATTAAGAAAGTGGAATAAAGTCGAAATGTATGGTTCTAAATTCCAAATTCCAAACCATGTTGTCCAAATGGTATACTCCCTCCGTCCCTGAAAATCTTTCCCAGTTTGACTTGGCATGATTAATAAGAAAGTGGAATAAAGTAGAAATGTATGGTTGTGGTTTTGCAAGAAAAGGGTGAAATGAATGTGAACCACACAAATTGTCCAAAAATGGTAAGTGGAAAGAATTTTTTGGAACAGCCCAAAAAAGAAAGTGGGAAGGATTTTCATGGACGGAGGAGGGAGTATTTTATAACCTTCACGTCTCTGTATTTTGATCTGTGAAACAACTTAATTTAATTTAAACATTGAGTTTGCCTCTATTTCTATTATAGTTATTGTCCTAAATAGAGCTAACGTGTCTCTAAAAAGCATAAATAGCACTATTACTTTTTAAATTCCCCAAATAAGAGTAAACATTGATTTTCTACCCTAAATACCCCTAAGGGTATAATTCATAATGAAATGTTTTAATTCATAATAAAATCATATAAAACAATAAAAAATCGTAAAAAATCTTAATGAATTAACAAAAATTAATAAAAAAAATTATAGAATAAAAAATTTTAATTTTTTTTTTAATTTATTTTTTTTAAAAAAATAAAAAATAGTAAAAACCCTTAAAAATATGGATACCTTTCCCACCGCTTCCCAGCACCACCACCTCCGATCGGTGAAAATCCTGCCACTTTTGTAAAAAAATGCCATTTTTCAGAAAAATGACAAGAAAATGACATTATTACTCTTCATTATACCAACATTTTCATTGAATCTGCCATCATTATGGCATCACTAAAAATGTTGGTATATTTTCTCCAGTGATGGGAGCTGGTGGTGCTGGGGGGTGGCAGAGGCAGCAATGTTTTTTTTTAATTTATTATTATAAAAAAATATTTTATAAATATTTTATTAATTTTTTATGATTTTTATTATTTTTTTACGATTTTTATTATTTTTATGATTTTATTATCAACTACAAACATTTCAAAAGTCATAAGGATATATTTGTCCAAACACACATAAATAGTCCTATTTGGAGAATTTAAAAAATATAATCTTATTTAGGAAATTGGCTCTTTCTATTATACAGTTATACTCCTCTGCGACTTACCAATATTTATTGTCTCGACTAATATTTAATTTATACTCGCCATTCTATTAACTTGCAAGTTGTAACAACGTACCGCTTAAGAGGGGCAAATTAAGACAGATGAAAGAAGGGGGGTTACTTAGATTGGGACTGGAACAATAAATTGAATTCAGGCTTCAAACGACTAATTGCATTTTTTCATGTTCCGTGTGGTAATTGCAACTACTGTAATTACAGTTTTTACTATCCAAAATAAAAACAAGCAATATTTTAACTAACAATTACCTATTACTACTTTACTAGCACACATATTTGTCACTCTTTAATAATACTAGTAATAAACTATTCGGGTGGGGGTTAGGGTTGGGCGTTCAACCTTTTGGACCAAGTAATAAACTATTCCTACCCGTATGGGTTGGTGAGTTGGTTGAGTGGTGGGAAATTTGGATCAAGGAAGAAAGTTCGAATCCCGCAGCGATCATGTGAAGGTTACAGCCTCTGAAATGGCTTGAATCTCTGACGCGCACGGGTATATGGGGGTCTACCGTTACTTCGCTGACTGAGTCAGAGTGATTTACATCCTCACACGTGCCCTATTGGGTCGGGGTGGAAGATTCCACCTTTTGGATCAAGTAATAAACTATTCCTAAGTACTAGATATACTTAAGTTTGAGTAATGGTGGAGGGTCCTTATAGATGAGATATACCATCTCCTTTTTGCTTTATTTTAGGAAAAGGGTGCCAAGAATAGGTCAAAATCAACCTCACACACATGTACATACTTTTGTGTCTTTGGTGAATGATGGACATGACAAATTGACATATATAGCTTCGTATTCAGCTCTCAACATCTTCATTATGCATCCCGGCAAAAAAGAAAAAGAAAAAACATCTTCATTATGCATGAAAACATAGCATGTGATCTGTCGAAAGCGCTGGGATCCTTCCCTATTAAAGAGGTCAGTTTGATATATGAGATGAGGGAAGATATGGTATGGTAGATTATGCGTGTGAAAGAGAAATAGATATAATTAAAAATGTAATTAAGGTAGAAGGGGAAATGAGAGAATTGATTTTGAACCTAGCAACTACTACTTACCCCTTTTTCAGACATATAAACAAAAACAAGAAACTCTTTTTGAAGGTTTGTATAAAAATAAGGATTATTATTCCCTCCGTCTCGTAAAGATTGTATCATTTTACTTTTTTTTTGTCCGTCCCATTAAGAATGTCTCATACCAGATTTGGTAAAGTTTGGGTGATTCTAAATCATTTTTACTTTATTCTTACTTTATCAATTCAATATCAATCACATACACCACTTTTATTAGTTTGTGTGTCTCTTTCTCTTGTCTCATTGTAAGTGGGACGGATGGAGTACTATTTTAGGAATATGGATAAATGTTCTGCTACCGGTGGGCGTAGCTCAACTGGTAGCGAGGGAGTGCCACAAGGGTTAGGTCCCGGGTTCGAATCCCAGCAATTGCGATGAGAGACTACTATGCCAAAAAATGCATAGGGCCTCTGCAAATACCGGAGATAGAGTCTCACTCTCTATCTGTCAGATTGAGATTATAATCCAACTTACATCCTCCCAACGTATCGACCGATCAGGATTGGGGGACCCTCAGGGATGGAGTGTCATCCTTTTTTGGGTAAATGTTCTACTAGCTACTCCCTCCGTCCCTAATCTTTCTCCCTTTTCGGCTGGGCACATTTATTAAGATAGTGAGATTTGTGTGGTGGAGAGTTGTGCAGAGGAGAGAGAAATGTGTAAGAATGTGTAAGAATGGTTGTGAACCACAAATTTTTTGCTAAAAGGGGGAAGAGGAGATAATTTTGGGACGGATGAAAAAGGAAAGTTTGAAGATAATTTAGGGACGGAGGGAGTACTATCTTAGACCTAGGAAATGATGATGGAGTATATAGGTTTAAGCCCACATACTCACTTGGGCCTAAGATAATACGGAGTACGTATTTAGGTGATGTTTGGAATTGATTCTGATTCTTCTTCTTTTTTAAAGCAGAATCAGAATCAATTTTCAGAAGCTGGTCACCCCCAACTTCTAAAAAAACTGATTCTAGTAGTAAATTAGAGCACCAGAATCACTTCTGCACTTTTACCCAAACACTCCAACTTCTGCATTTGCTCCCTGAAGGAGCAGAAGCAGTTTTAAGATTCAAATCCAAACACCCCCTTAGTAGTAGTATTTGATTTGTCTCATCGGTTGAGAAAGTGTTTGCAATCACTTCTGTTAAAAAAAGTCATTTTGGAAAAAGTGATTAATAATAAAAGTTTATAACCTTTTAGAAAAAAATTGATTTTGAAAAGTAAAAGTTGATAATGTTTGATAAAATATGTGTTTTTGTGTAATAGGAAAAGTAAAAAGCATATTCTAACTTTTAGCTTTTAAGTGTTCAATTTAAGTAGAAGTTTTTTGTTTTTGAAAGGAATACGACTATATTGATATCATTAAAATCGATCGTTACAACAATCTCAAAATGACCAGAACTGACAACAACATTCACCTTCCAACTACTACTTTTAGCCATACGATTAGACATAGAGACGATCACCCCTAAAGGAGCAATACGAATCGCTAACCATCGGACGGGCTTAATGAAGCTATTGCTGAAAAAATAGATCTATCCCCCACTAACAACATCAAATCTAGCCGAACCCTCGATCAATGTAAAAAACCTATTACCATGATCAAATACCAAAAGCAAACCGATAGCAACGAATTTCTTCGAAAACAGATAAAAACGGGGACAATGAATTTAAGGAGGATGAACTTATTGAGCCGTTGAAACCGATCTTCCAGCGCGGTGTTCCGACCCCTAATCACCCATTCCCAGCATGGCGGCGGTTCAGGAGGGGGTGGATCTTCATCCCTTATTTTCTTCCTTCAATGCCCTGATCTGCCCGTGATTCGCCTCCATCTCTTGGCCAACATACCGCACGAGCACAACCAGTCCAAACGCGAACAGTCTCCAGATCCCTATCATCTCCCCTATGCTCTAGATGAGGAAAACTAGCAAAACTCCGGGACACTGAAGCGCTAAGAAATAAAGCTATAGCGCAGCCCACCGAAAACCTAGACTTGCTAGGACCGCCGCCACCACGAACCTAATCCCTTCACCGCTCCGAAGCGATCAATTTAAGTAGAAGTTGTTACTTGAACATACTCTTTTCAGCTTTTCTAAGCCAAAAGCTAAAAATCACTTTTTATTTTTTTTTGCAAACATACCCTGAATCGGGAACTACATGAAAAGAAGTTTTTATAGGGAGAATTTGACTTTGCACTCAATGTTTTTGGTGATATTTGAATTTACATCCCATTTTTAAAAGCATTAATATATGCACCTCACTCCTAGTTTGGTGAAGGAGTGGTGTGCAAAGTAAAATGATTGTATAGTGAATTGAGTTCATAAATTAATGATTTTAAAAATATAGTGTAAAGTCAAATTCTCCCTTGTTTTAAAGCGATTACTTTTATATATGGATAGAAATGTTAACAAGGTAATAAATTTGAAAAACATGATGTTTAGTGAAAACATCATGTCACTCAGAAGTCTGAGGGTGGAAATATTTTTCCTACGGCATTTTTAGTGAAAACAAAATTATTGAAAAATTTTGGCAAAATTTTGCAATCACTTTCTGGCGACTTTTCCGTCAACGATAGTTTCCAACCGCAACTGCCGACAACGATTGATGGAGGAGGTACTGAGACAGGAGTGGGTAGTTGGGTGGGAATTACAATTAAAAGAAAAATATACTATCACTCAAAATAGTAGTTGCTGGGTTGCTATGTTCAAAAATCTCTTTAATTTTAGCATGAATATTTTGATTTTACTTGTTGAAAAAGTCTCTGAATATTTGTCTAGATCAATAAAAATTGTAGACGAGAAAATAAGTTTAACATTCTAGTTAAAAATGTTGAAATATTTTTTTCAAAAATAATATTTCATTCGCTCCACTTTAATTACCATTTTCGGGGAAATTGTCACATATTAACCATTAGTTCAAATGTGTATGTATATGTTCCCAATTCTTCTATTTTTTATATTTGTAACTTATAAGACTCTTTATATGTAAATAAGTATACATATCAAGCTCGCTAAAGGGAACTGTTCAAATAAAAAGGAGCCTTAACGTGTAAAATACTCCGTATGAATTAATCTCAATCGTCCAAACTATCAATCCGATGCACAATAACCTTTATCTCGTGCACTTTTCAAATAAACCTTATCTAATACACTTTTTCAACATCTAGATGTAGTGACATTTTCATAACTATTGAAAAAGTGCATCACACAAGGTTTATTGTGCATCAGATTGACTCTTTGATCGTCTGAGATTAATTCTTATTTTACACGTTAAAACTTTTTTTTATTTGACTCAAACTCACTCACTAAATCTATCACAGTGAAAACAATAACCGCTATGTGCCTAGCTTGTTGTCTGGGGTATTTGTTTCTGGTGATGGCTTGCATTGTTTGGTGCATGACGGTGTGGGTGCGATGGGGGTTGCCGGCAGGTGAGTTGGAAACAGAACATTCTAGTTTACGTTGGCTTCTGGCATGCCAATTCTTTTCAATTGTTAGGTTTGTTGTTGTTTGGGATGCTTAGCTTTGACGAAAGGCTACTCGATAAAGGTGGCTGGGGTGATGGTTGTCGCTTAGATGATGTAGCGGTCGAAGATGATGTTGTAGAACTTTCGGGAGATGCTTCAAAGGAAGTGGAAGGTGTTCTAGTGACAATTGGAATGCCATTGATCAAGAGTTCACATGTTGGAGAGTAGGGTGCTCCAAAAATTAGCTCGAGGGTGAGGATGCCAAAAGCGTGATGGTGGCGGTTCGGGATGGACCAACTCGCCAAGACTCATACTCCCTCTATCCTACTATAATTGTCACATTTTTCTTTTTTCGTTTGTCCCACTAAATTTGTCTCCTACCATATTTGATAATATTTGTGTGAATCAAACTCATTCTTACTTTATTCTCACATTATGAATTCATTTTCAATCACATAACTCTATATTTCTTAAAAATCACATCACTCTCTTTTGGCTAATCGTGGAGGGCTCGGTGAGAAGTAATCAATGATAACAGGGCTTGGCAATTATGACAAGCTCATTTAGGTTGGATTTAAGAATTTTTGTTTTTCTATTTGTTTCTATTTTAGAAAGTGTGTTTTTGTGTGTGTTTTATTCTTGTGGTGGGTAGATCTTCAATTTAATAGTGAGAAGTAAAAAGGATTCAAAAGCTGATGTAATCTCCAAATCTCTCGCATTGTTAGTGACTCGATCTACTTTAGTTAAAGTAGTCGTTTTGCCGTTTCTGTGTCTAATCAGATAGTGAAAAGATATTAAGACCGGGTTATGGTAAATTTGATAGAAAGAAATTCCTTAGGAACAAGCTCACTTTGACTTAGTTGTGAAAGAAATTGTTTGTTGAGTATGAACTCCTTTGTTAAACTTGTAATATTAAACTCTAAAGAATATACACCAATTTGAGCTTATAGAGATTTCATAAAGTAGATTAGTAAACTATAATACATTTTACAATGACTTATACTCCCTCCATCCCATTGGGTTTTTTCAATTTTCCATTTTTGTTTGCCTCACAAACTTTACCACTTTCTTTTAGAGTAAATAATTTATAATTCTGCTTCTTGTCTCTCATCTACACAACTCTCAATAACACAATTTCTACTTTTCTAATTTCATGACTAATAAAATTAAGTATTGCATTGTTGTTGACCCAAAATATGAGAATAACAATGTGTAACCGTAATAAAAGAATAAGCATATATGTCCAACAAAGTAGGTTCGTACGGGAGTGGGAACAGTCCTTATATGTGGAACAAGTCACACTAACGAAAAATTGAACCAATCTTTTTCACTTATGTTGACCTCTCACTGGTGCCTCTCCCACGCACAAAAACCAGCAAGACACCAAATTTGATATCAAGGACACTACTTACAAGAGGTAGTTATAGCTAATGGAAATTACATGAACATCATTGATAGGCTATTGTAACATGTATATTAGATAAAGAGTTAGAGAAAGAAAGTAAGTATGCATTAATGACTGAAATATGAATACAGAACAACATTTACGTGATCTCCATCGAGGGTATTTATAGAAATACAATGGTTGATCTAGGTATTAAATTTAATGTGTGACTCGTAACTTGAGAAATCATCATGCACGAAAAGTGTCAATAGCTAACTACATCACTAAAGGGCATCATTCCTAAATTGGGAAGCCCCGCATTAATGAGGTGACGACATGTACTTATCTTCTTAGTGGATAAGTTTTTTTATTTGTCTTAGGAATTACAAGTATTTATCTTGCGCCTTAAATATAACAGTGCACCATTTGATCGAACTATGAGGCTTAGGGCCGAGTTGCGGATTTTTCTCTTCTCAGCTCTAGTTCTCATACTGCGAAGGCCAAGGGTAGAACATGCATTTCTCATGGTACTTAACCTGGTCCTTGATGAGAGTAGATCCATCCTAAACTCATTTTTGGGTGGTTCCAAGGTTCCGAATCCATATATTTCATCAATTATGTACTATAAAATCAATTCGTTCTAGTAAAAACTTGTTTTAGTTTTGATTAATGGAATTCAATCAAATCTTAAGAGATCATCACCTTGCATATGATAAGGATTCTGATCATTGGTGACGAAGCTGAATGTCAAGTTAATCTTTATGCTCTCAACATGCGCGTACAAGATCATCCTGGATAGGGCAGATCTTGAAGATATGTGGTGCACAATTTTACAAGAACATCTATGTATACTATTAAAGACCCATAGTTGGGTTGGTGTGGTCATGGATTAACAAAAACTACTACATTAAAGCACAAAACCAACTTAGTCAAAATGATCTCTAAATTAACATCATCGATCAATACCAAGGCTTATAAGGATATCAAGGAGATATAAACTTAGCCCACCTTTGATGAAGAGGAAATCCATGTAAATCTAGAAAAGGTTAAATAGAATGTTTGTTTAAGCACGGTGTCGCAACCAAACTTAAAGATAAAATTATATAGAATCTTTTAGGGTTCAAAAATATATTTCCTGCTGACTCGAGGACATGCATCTATGGCCTCGATAATAATGTCGTGCTAAATCATATGTTAGTTAACTTAGCACACACATTAATCCAGAAAAGGGAAGACATTTCTCTTGACTAATATGGAGTACATTAGGAAAAGGTGTCAAACGCTTATTTGTATTAAACGCGCTTGTGATGGTCAATATGCAGAATGATTGACTAACATGGTCTTGGCACCTAAGGTTTCGAACAAGAGTGTGTTCATGAGTTATACTAACCTCAATAAGGAATCTCTTATAAGCCCTTTTCCTGATTCTCAAATCACCATGTTATGGAACAACATAATAGACGATGATATTTTAAGATTGATGGATTGATGGGTGTGTTATGGGAATATTTTATTTTATTTTTAAGCTTAACGAGTACTTTTTGTAGGTAGTCATTGATTTAATTTAAAACAACTCTGAGGGGAGACTTAATGATGTCAGGGCAAGGTACCTGACCTGGTTCAATTGTTCATAAAATAGCAAGGTACCTAAGTAAAACTGAAACTACTCACTGACCCGTTTTGTCTCGGGATGAACCCGCGATGGCCCAAACCCGGAAAGCTTGAGAATTTCAGGAAGAATCGGTAAAAAATGCTCAGCGAGATTCGGCCGTGCGCCTGCCACACTGAGTAGCAACTTAATTTCTGCTTTATCAATAGGGCCGGTGGTTCCTAGATGTTACAAGAACCGGGCCGGGTTGAATTAAGGCTTAGGGTTTTGGAATACTTTTAAATTTATTTTTAACGATAGTATACCTATATATTTTTAAGTGTAACTTTGTAAAACCATGTTATTTTTTTTATGAAACATGAAGCTCATATTTGTGAAGTTTTTAATAATTCAATCTATTAAAGGAATTAATGTAATCAAAATATAGCATCTCATTCATTGGAATTCAACATAGTACTCCATTCGTCCTGAACCTGCACAAAAAACGGGCCGACTCCCCAGCCCGCCCGCACAAATGGGTGGGCTTGGGCACATATTTGGGCGGTCTTGGGTTAGAGTGTAGGTCTGTTCAGATCAATAAGCCCGACCTGCTACATTTAGTATACACACACATATATATACTCATTTATTTATTTACATGTACACGTGTATATTTATTGATGGAGTATATGGGTCTAGGCCCCAGGACTTACATACTCAGAAGAACACAAAGCACAAGCCACTACGCAGTGCCCTAGTCGGCCAAAGGACCCTCGTCGGCCGAAGAGGGACCGTCTCAGAATATGACCCTGAAGCCAGGGAACCAGGGTATCCTCATCGGTCGTGCCCTCGTCGGCCAGACCCTCGTCGGCTACGGAGGACTCGCAGAACTAGATTTTACACTTATTCATTTGTACAGCCCATCAGTTACTTTGTATTCGGCCCAATAGCGGTCCAGTTGTAAATGGGCCTCCCAAGCCCAAGACTTGGGAGCCCAGCCCGTATTTTTCCTATAAATACTTCCTCTGGAGGTAGTTATAGGGGTTACAAAATCATTCTATTGAAGCATTTACTTGCACTTCTCTCTCTAGCTCTCACTTCTCTCTAGATATATACTCTATCATTTGGTGTCCTCGTTGAGAGCTAGAACAATCAAGTTAGCACCCTTTGTCGCTACCAAGCACAGCTAACCACTGATCATGGGAAGAACTAAGTCAAACCGCAACCTCGTCAGCAAGGCCATCCCTGAGGATCAGGAGACCAGGGAGCATGAGGAGGACGCCACGGCCGACCAAGTCGGAGGAGGGGACGTCTTCCAGGAGGCCATCAACCTCACGACGGACCTACGCAACCAGCTCAACGGCGGCGGCGCCCCTGATGCCCGCATCGGCCTAGACAAGAAGCGCGCAGAGAAGACAGACCACGCCCCAGCCCAGCCTATGGCCACGGCTTCTCCGTATGTGGATCCACAGGTCCATGCCGCGTTGTCGGTCATCATCGCCAGCTTGGCTCAGAACCCCACTGTCCTCAGCGCACTCTTGCCAAGGACTGGAGGGAACGTCACTCCACCTCCTCAGCCCCAGCCGTTGGCCGTCAGGTTAGGCAACGATGAGGGGGTGATAGCCCAGGACACGACGTCGTCCCACTCCCACCCCGCTTCCCCTCTTCGGCCTGGGCAGACCCCAGTGCGTGGAAAAGCCTCTGCCTTCAATAGGCTAGGTGACACGCGCCGTCGTCCAGTTTCGGAGAGGATGGCAGGGCGGATTGGTGAGCGTCGGCCTGGCTCGCCAAGAGAAAGCTTGGGGTCTGTGTCCCGGACAGCGGACCAGCCCCGCCTGGACAAGGGCAAGGGAAAGTTGCACGAGGACGACGTGCGCCACCAGATCAATGCGGCCCACGACGAGCGCATGAAGAACCAGCAGGGCGCCGCTGCGGCCGCCAGGGATCCCCGGGATGAGGTCATCGCCCAAATGGAAAGGAGGCTGGCCCAGATGGAGGCCAGGATCTCGGCAAACATCCCCACCGCCGGCGCCTCCAACGATCCTGGCCTCAACGCTCTCATGAACAAGGTCAGCGCCCTCGAGAGGGAGTTGGCCGAAGGGCGGGGTGACCCCGTCATCCAGGTCAGGACCAGGACCCCTTTCACCAACAGGGTGCTCTCGGCCCCCATCCCGGAGAAGTACAGGGGAAACGCCATCAAGTCCTACGATGGCCGATCAGACCCTCAGGAACATTTCAGCCGCTATCAGAACAACATGCTGATGGTGAACGCATCGGATGAATATCTCTGCCGTTGGTTCCTCTCCACTCTTGAGGGGCCGGCGTACGAATGGTTCAACGCGCTTCCCGAAGGAAGTATTGACTCATGGCAGGACCTTGCCCAGCGCTTCCTCACCCACTTTGCCGGGAGGAAGCGTGCGAAGAAATATTTCACCCATCTCCTCTCCGTCAAACAGCAACACGATGAACCCCTCCGGTCATTCATTGATCGGTGGATGAGGGAGACTGAAGAGGTCGAGGGGGGCGATGAGTGCACCCTCCTCGTTCAAATAACCAAGGGACAGTCTCAAGACGAAACGGGCATTCAAGCATTTATAGGTTCCTGTCTCGGCCCCGCCAACGACTGATAGTGATCCATGTTCAGGTTTGACACTTAGACAAATTTCAGAGTTGGAATAACTAAGGCCAGAGACAAAAGCATTTAAAATCGAAGGGGACAAGCAATCCATGCAATCCAAAGGCTAAACCCCAAGGGGGGGGCGCTTCGGCCATCACACTGAGACGGCAAAGATCAGGTGCCCTTATCGGCCACGATTAGATAGAAGCAAGGGAATAAAAGGGCCGCAAAGAACACCGGGCCGACAAGAACACCACGCGTGGCATTTGGTTCAACACTTAGGAAATTTTCCAAAGTATCGGTAAAAAGTGAAAGGGGGCGTTGTAACACTTGAGATTTAATTTAAATGGATTAATAGTACTACTCATACCAACAAGGTGCATCTCCTTTTAAGGGAGCTCATTAGCCAAGAACTCCAAAGTTAAGCGTGCTTGCACGGGAGTAGTCTTGGGATGGGTGACCCCCTGGGAAGTTTCTCAGGGCGCGCACGAGTGAGGACAAAGTGTGCGGGTTACAAATGGTATCAGAGCAACCCTGTGACAGTGTGTTGACCCGTTGGATATCGGGCGGGCACTCAGCGGGGCAAGATTCTGGGATTTGATTGAGATTTATTTATGGGCGCAATGAGGACGTTGCGTTCCTAAGTGGAGGTGATTGTAACACTTGAGATTTAATTTAAATGGATTAATAGTACTACTCATACCAACAAGGTGCATCTCCTTTCAAGGGAGCTCATTAGCCAAGAACTCCAAAGTTAAGCGTGCTTGCACGGGAGTAATCTTGAGATGGGTG
Organism: Cuscuta europaea; assembly: GCA_945859875.1. Lineage (NCBI taxonomy): Eukaryota > Viridiplantae > Streptophyta > Magnoliopsida > Solanales > Convolvulaceae > Cuscuta > Cuscuta europaea. The sequence continues at coordinate 9,208,611 of CAMAPE010000045.1, forward strand.
ACCCTCTGAGAAGTTTCTCAGGGAGCGCACGAGTGAGGACAAAGTGCGCGGAAAAGGCTAGTGGCGGTTTGTGAGGACAGTACTAGAGGTCAGAAGTAACTAACTCGGGGCCTGCAGGGCCGGGATGTTACAGGCGTAACATCAAGACGACGAGAACACCCACCCACTTGGAACCCTGATTCTTAGAGAATTTCCTAAGTCCCAATTCCAAAACACTTAGACGAATTTTGGAAAGAAAAAAAAACAAGCAAAAGAGGAACTAAACAGAGAACAAGACGATGACAAGACAAAGCAAGGCCGAAAACATGTTTCATTAATATAAATCATTACATGGCGGGCACTTCGGCCATTACAGTCAGACGATGAAACATAAACTACAAATTACAAACTAAAGTAAAAAATGGACGATCAGGCCTCTTGAACGCCCTCATCGGCAGCATCCTGGTCAACGATGAGCTCAGCACCCCCTGCGGTCTCAACATCCAAGCCGGCCTCTACGGCGGAAGTGGAGGTATCGTCCAAGAAATCATCTTCGTCATAGTCCGGCTCACCTAGGCCGGAACTCTCTATGGGAGCTTGCCTGTCGCATAGAGGAAGGTTGATCTGCTCCTCCGGATCCTTCATTAGCCGGGGAAGCCGCAGGTTCCGCCTCGCCCAACCCCGAGTATAGTTCAGGGTTCTGAGAGCGTGACTCAGCCGCCGATAAATGAGCCTCTGCATCCGATGCTGGCCCATGTTGTAATACACGGACATTTCACATTCAAAATATTCCTGGCCGGCAGGGGAGTTCTGCCCCCAGTCTTCAAGCTTGGCCGCTACGACCTCATAACACCAGGGCAGGCGCTCGTCGGCCTTCCAGCCTTCAGCCAGGAACTTCTCCACGGTATCATCAGCGGCCTTCACTGCCGCAGCTTCAGCTTCGGCCTTGGCCCTCTCGACCTCATCGGCCCGCCGACGATCAGCCTCGCGGGCACCCTTCTCTTCGGCCAGTTTTGCCAGGGCCTCTTCCTTGGCCGCATCGGCCTCATCAGCCCTCTTCTGCAAGGCTGCAAAATCTTCACGCAGCCTCCCCAAGCAGCTCATGGCCTCATCATCCGAGGCTGCCTTCTCCTCGAACTCCTTCAAGCGGGAAATCTCCCGCTGCTGCCTCTTGTTGCTCTCCATGAGCATAAAGGCAACCTGCAACACAAAACGCTATCAGACAACAAGTTCGTAAAAATATCAAAGGAAAACGACAAAGCTAAAGACGAAAGGATTTACCTGGACGACAAGGTCCATTCCACCATCGTATATCTTGACGTCGCCGAGTTTGTCAAGATACACCCGGTCCTTGGCCGGGATGGCCTGAGAGAGCACGTTGTGGCCGTCAATGCCATCATTGAAAACCCCCCGTCTTTGGGGTATTCAACCTCCAGCTTATATGTGGCCGTAGCCACCTCCTTGCCGGACCGCTTCGGCCGGGAGTCCTCAGCAAGGGAAAGGGGTTGAGAACCATCTCCGGATAGACCAGAGGTAAGGTCCACGAGGGCAGCAGCAGCACTGGACCCTCCTTCGTCCACAATCGGGACGGCTAGTGCGCCGGCCTCATCGGCAATGGCAGAGGATGAAGCTTTCTTCGACTTCTTGGCGGGCTGCATACCGGCCTCAGTCAGCTTCCTCTGGGATTCCTCCGCCGGCCATTTTTTCTTCGGTGGGGGAGGCGGCCTTTTCGTCGCATCACCACCAACAGCTACCTTCGCTGCAGCCTCCTTGGCGGCCAACTCCGCCTTGGCCCTCGCAGCGGCCTTGTTCATCACGGATCGTCGATCCATTACGAAGTCTGCACAACAAAGAAACAAGTCAGCAAAATAAAAAGACAGTAAAAAGAGGACGCCGTAGGGGGTATTACCATCAGCTTCGGCAAGAACGCCCAGATCGGGGCCGTCGGCCTCCTCGAAGGTCGTGGTCATCTTCGGCCACAGTTGGAGGTCATCTTCCTTATCACCATACACGAAGTATCTAAAGAAGCCGATAGCGGTCATCTTGTACTCCGTGATGTAATCCTTCACACTCCTCGACCCTCCCTCCAAGAACGCCGCCACCTCAGCATCCAGGATTGAACTCTTGGGCATGTCATGAAGAGTAAACTTTCCATCATGGCCGACGGAGGGGAACTCAGTGCCACCCTCGCCCAGGGACACGAAGACAAACTTGCTCTTCCAACTGTGTATGGATGAAGGCAAGTCCGTGAAAGTCCTCTTCTTCGGCAGCTGCTGCAGAGTGGCGTAGCAGACGCAATTCTTGTGGCTCCCTCGGCCAATCTGGTAGAGGTTTATGAAGAGGGCCGTTGTCGGCCTGTAACCCAACTCCGCACAACGGAGAAGGAACCCCACCATCAGCGAGTAGCTGTTAGGGGTCAGCAAGGCCGGAGGGAGCCCCACCATGTCCAAATACTCCTGGATGAAGGGATGCAGGGGAAACCTCAGCCCCTTGGCGAAGCTCATCAGATACACTCCAAAGTATCCCGGTGGCGGATTAAGCACGTGGTCCATCAGCCTAGGCGCCCTAACCCTCCCAAACGGCCCACATACATCTGTGCGACCAAATAGTCAGCGGCACTGCTCTCCGGCTTGATGAGGAAAATGTTGGTAAGGTCCAGGTAAGAGAAACATGGCCCCTTCTTCGGACGCCTGTTCCTCTTCGGCCGCGGTAGCCCCTTGACAGCAGACACCGGGTTCGGGCACAGGATGGTAGTAGAGGTGGACGTCCCATCCACTACGCGGGTAACCCCTGCGTCCTCACCATCGGATGACGAAGCGGACCCTTCGTCCTCGTCCTCCTCGTCCACATTATCTCCGGATTTATACGGGCTCAGGTGTTCGATCTCTTCGGCGCACTCCTCGATCACATCGTAGTCAAGAGACTTGGCGGAAGGCTCGTCGTCGTACGGGTAATACTCCTCGTTTAAGGATTTCATCTTAACAACTCCTAAGGCACTAAGGGGAGCTACTTTAGATCTAAAGTGTTTTTGTGACTAACACTGGATCAAGGCCTAGAAAAGCAAAATATGTAAGAAGTAGAACAACGGATTGAAGAACTAACCTTGAAGTTTTGAAGAAGGTGAAGAACACTCAGCAAAGGCTTTCTCCCTCTAAAAAATTTTTGGGCAGCACTTCGTTACTCAGAATGCAAATGAGGCCTGTCCTCGGAACGGGGAGGGTATTTATAGCCCCCCTCCTAACGGTAACTACATGTGGCATCACCTTAGTGGCCACAACAACGGCCACCAATGGGATGCCACCATTCTGTCCACAGGCCAAACCCCCTCCACAGATCAGCGGCCCACCAATGAAGCAGGCCCTACGGATCAAGGAGGGAAAAATAGCACCCACGACGGCCAACACAGCCAACGGCCATCCACGTTGCAACCGTATCGTCCATCTAAGCGGCCACGCATATTATGCAAAGGAAGGCTTTACAACGGCCACAATACCCCAAAGGAAAGGAACCCAACGGCCATGAGGCCCTCGCACTAAACCCTTGATCATAACCCTTTGAAAGCGACCTGCGTCCAAGGGTTCTCCCACAGGGTTACCTTGGTCAGGAAATCGCTAAAGGGTTGGATCCAAGGGCAGTATGAGGATCCCATTTCGGCCTAAGCTTCAAGCTACTCCTTCACCCCTCACTCACTCTTCGGCCTGAAGCAGTGGGGGGACTGGGGGACTACGCCGGCCTTAAAGAATAGCGGGCAAAATGAGAAAATAAAAATATACCAAGTCCGCAACTACAAACATCAGACATGCACCACAACGTCAATAACATCGTGGTGCACCATCGGCCGCAACAAAGTTTGAACTTACAGGACACTTATCGACTTTGAGACCACAAACCACTCTCGGCCAGGAATCAAAGAACAGGAGGTTGACATACCTGAATCACCGTCGTCCATGTACCACAACGGCCAAAAGGAATGCACAACACCCTCACCGGCCACCCAAGACAATAGACGCCCGTCGTCCTCAAAACAATGCGCAACCCCAACGGCCTCATCAGCCCAAAAGGGAAGTTCAACCATCAACGACCAAGGATAGACACTACCTTCATCGGCCATTCATGCCTGAACACTCATCGTCCGCAAACAAGCGCACCAAAGGAGTAACAGCCTTCCCCGTCCACATCAAGGAACATGTGACGGCCAAACTCAGAACAGGGCCACCAAGCGCCATGACAGGGAACAGCCAACGTGGTCCCGCATCAGCCAAGAGCATCAAGCACAGAAATCTACTCTCCTTCACTTCGTCTACATCTCAGCTTAGAGAGTGGGGGACTCCTGATGGAGTATATGGGTCTAGGCCCCAGGACCCACATACTCAGAAGAACAGAAAGCACAAGTCACTACGCGGTGCCCTCGTCGGCCAAAGGACCCTCGTCGGCCGAAGAGGGACCGCCTCAAAATATGACCCTGAAGCCAGGGAACCAGTGTGTCCTCATCGGCCGTGCCCTCGTCGGCCATACCCTCGTCGGCCACGGAGGACTCGCAGAACTAGAATTTACACTTATTCATTTGTACAGCCCATCAGTTACTTTGTATTCGGCCCAATAGCGGTCCAGTTGTAAATGGGCCTCCCAAGCCCAAGGCTTGGGAGCCCAGCCCGTATTTTTCTTATAAATACTTCCTCTGGAGGTAGTTATAGGGGTTACAAAATCAATCTATTGAAGCATTTACTTGCACTTCTCTCTCTAGCTCTCACTTCTCTCTAGATATATACTCTATCATTTATATTTACTAATTTATCTGTATACATAGTTATAGTTTATTATGATTAAATTCGTGTTTTTAGTACTTAACAACTAGCCCAATCTATATATTATATAAATTTTTGTACTTAAAGATAATACTATGTGCTTGAATTTGAAGTTTTAGCATAGTTTCTCATGATTATTGGTGTGTAAGTGTTTTTTGTGTTTATGGTGAAAGGTCTATAAACATTATAAGCGTATTAACAATTTTTTGGATGTTTAAATACTTCTTATTATTTTAAAAGTATTAAAAAATTATTTAATTCTGAAGAATTTAGAGTTTTCTCGGACCGTGTTGCCCGGTGGACTACGCGGTCCGCTCTTACAGGCGGTTATACACATGTGGGCAGGCTGGTTTTTACGAACAGGGCCTAGCTTGCCCACACATAATGGACAGAAAATTTATCAAAAACCCGATCTGAATCCGTTTTGGTGTAGATCGTCATTTTGTCCCATGTGATTTTATCAAATTCGTTTTATTGTCCCGAAAACTTTATCACTTTGCCATACAAAACACCCCATAATTAATTTGTGATTTTGTTCATTTGTATTTATTCTATATAAATCTCATCACACTTTTTATTTTTCTTATTTCTCACTTGAAAGTTTCCGCAAAAGGCAATACGGAGTAGAATTAAAAAAATGCACGGGTAGCTCAGTTTGTCAAGTGGTGGGAAAATTGGACCAAGTGACTAGGCATGGCAATGGGTCGGGGCGGAGCGGGTATTGCAAGACCCGGACCCGCCCCGTGACTTGGCGGGGCGGGTCCGCCCCGCCCCGTGACCTGCATGGGTCCAAATTTGTTGACCCATGACCCGCCCCACCTTAACCTAATTAGCTAGTATGTATTTTTTGTGGGAAGTTGTTACCAATTGAATCTACATAATGTTTATCTCTAAATAATAATTAAAAATCAATATATTAAATCAAATTCATGATACGCTAAAAATTTCAAAAATTAAGGAAAATTTACTCAAACTTGAATAGTTAATCTTATTAGTTATATTAATAATTGAATATATGTATTAAAATTCTATATATAAAGAAGACAATGATAATCCGTCGTGCATCTCATTATAATATATACTCCGTATTCATATATTATAAGATCAAAGAATTTATGATTTATTGTATATACACATATGTATGTTGAAGTATATTTGTAGTACTATAATTTAAGAAAAAGTATGTATACTTATATATTCAGCGGGTCGGGTCGAGGCGGGTCAGGGTGGCACGGGTCAATTCTAATACCCGGACCCGCCCCATTGTATAGGCGGGGCGGGGCGGGGCGGACCCGCCCCATTTGCAAGACAAGGCAGGGCGGACCCGCCCCAAATGTCTCGGGCCAGTGCGGGTCATTGCGGGTCGGGTTTTTTTGAAATCCCTACAAGTGACCAAGGTTCGAAACACGCAACGGCCGTGTGGAGGTTACGGAACCTAAAATAAGGCCGAACATCTAATGCGCATGTGTATAAGGCCTATCACCGCTTTACTGATTGAATAACCGTGATTAACCTCCCCACTATCCCGTCGGGTCGGGATGAGGCTCCTGAAGTGGAAGATTCCACCTTTTGGACCGATAAAAAAAAGTAGTTACACCTGGTAAATAGGTAAACAATAAAATCACTTCTCCCAAACGGCATCTAAAACCTTCCTTTTCCAATTGGTCCTTTTCCAATTGGTCCTCAATAGTCATCCCACATGGGCACCTAATCCTATTGTCTCATTTTTGTCCCCTGAAAGTGCGATGACAGAGCATTTCCTTTAAAGCTGCTCCTACTCCTGCCGACACACTGACTTGACTTTATCCCAAATTCATGCATTTCTACCCCCAAATAATTAAAGCTGCAATGCTATAAATTTTTTAATAAACAAACAAAAATAATTGAGCTACGTCTTTCTTTCCTCCTCCCCATATTTATTAGTCAGTACTCCTATTATTTAATTCCAACTTGCTCTGCTCAAAATTCTGCAATCAATCAAACGCAACCTACCATCCACCTATTGCCAGAAGAAGAAAAAAACTCCCAAGCTCATCAGAAATTTCAAGGGTTTTTTGTTTGTTTCAAGAATCAGAAGATGGCGTGTGATCTGAATCTCAAGGCAACCGAGCTGCGGCTCGGGCTGCCCGGCACAGAAGAAGAGTGTGTGACAGAAATGGGGTCAAGCCTCAAGAACAAGAACAAAAGATCCCTTCTTGTTGAATCTGGAGATGAAGAAGACTGCGAATCCAAGGCCAACAATGAAGGTGCCAAGAACTCCCCTGCTTCAAAGTAAGCCACTTTCAGATTCTTGATTTTATGGTGAACAAACTTCTTCTTCTTTGGGTAGTTATATTTTACACAAATGTCATTTTGTCTTATTAATTCTCTTGCTTGGATAGATGAGGTAGTTATGAACATTAAGATAGGTTAATTAGGGGTATATGCGGAAATTAAACACTAATTATTATAGGCTCGACATATTACATAGAAAATAGACCATCTTTGCCGACTTTGCCAGCGGTTTTGATACTTAAGCAAAGGAATTTAATTAGTATGTTAGTTAATATCTTGGTCGTATCTCCTCTAAACAAAGTAGTCACATTCCCACACAGTTTCAACTTATTTAAAAACCGTCCAAACCCAAAAAATAAACATCTTTTGAGTGCGTAGGGTTTTAAAGAAAGTTGGAAATGTGTGGGATTGATGCTACTTTGGTAAGACGAGAATATGACAGAAATTATTGCAACTACAGAAAGAATTCAATTTTCATAATTTTGGGATGGATGAAAAGTAAAAGAACAATTTGAGTTGATATATCAGATTCTTGATTTTCTGGGGAAATTATGTGAGTGTTCAGTTTGTCACATTAAAAAATCGTATTTGACTTCACATAGGCAGTGAATTTCTACAGTCGTTTTGTCAAGATTTTAGGGCTGAAACTCAGAGGTCAACTGATATATTTATTGTTAAGTTTATTGAAATTAAAATGATGTCAAAGAGTGATCTTTTAGACCTGTTGATATGAGAGTACATCTTAAAGTATTGAAGATTAGGAAGTCTCATTTATATTTCAGTTTATATGTGGCTGATCTTATTCTTGTACATTGGTCAAATATAGAATATAGAATTACAAACGAGCATATAAGATATTGGACTAATCGTTATACCTGAACTTTAGGATAGAACCCAAAATCTAAATAGTTCGATATGTTAGGTTTATTCTAAAGTAAACGGTTTTCTATACAAATTAAATTAAGCTAAATATGAAATATTAAACCCCTTAATACATGCTAAAGGAGGAACTTATGGTAAAAAAAATATACACGCTAAAGGATGAAACTTAATCCAAAGATTAATAATGTGGTGGAATTGATTTGCAGGGCACACATAGTGGGATGGCCACCAGTGAGATCCTACAGGAAGAACAATCTGCAAGTGAAAAAGGCAGATTCATCAGAGAGTGGAATGTTTGTGAAGGTTAGCATGGATGGAGCACCTTACCTTAGAAAGATTGATCTCCATGTGTACAGTGGGTACTCAGATCTTCTGAAAGCATTGGAGACCATGTTTAAGCTCTCAATAGGTCACTACTCTGAGAGGGAAGGCTACAAAGGCTCTGAATATGCCCCTGCTTATGAGGATAAAGATGGTGACTTGATGCTTGTTGGTGATGTTCCTTGGGAGTAAGTTTTCTCCTCCCCATCTTATATCTCTCCTTTTTGCTATACTGAACCTAACACTTCTCATTGTATAGAGACAAACGAATATATAATCTTAATATGTTATAATCTCCATATAGTATAACTAATAATGTGGGTATGATTTGGCAGAATGTTCCTGTCATCATGCAAGAGGTTGAGAATAATGAAAGGATCAGAGACAAGAGGTTTGGGTGTTGGAAACTGAAGATCCAGAAGCCAAAAATTGATAGGAAATGAGTGGAATTTGAAGATCTCTTCTGTCTCAGGCAGGGAATTTATCCAGATAAAGGTTCCTTCTTTGCAAGATCGGGTTCTCGGATTTTCAAGAATCTCAGCTTAGTTGCTGTGAAATGTTTTCTTTTTGCTTTTTGTATCGTGAAAAAACAGTTTCATGGATTGGTCTTCTTCCACTCAAGAATGGAACCAGAAGAAACCAGTTATTATGACATTATTATTGTTGTTGTTGTATTTGGGTAATTTCAATTTTTTGGTCGTGTAAATGTATGTTATCATCAGGATAAAAACCTGCTTGGCTTTCAAAAGATGCTGTGATGTTTTGTTTCTGTTTTTGGGATAACACCATTGAACAAACGAAATAATCAGACAAGGTTGGTGGTAATTGTGTGAACAAACATAATTGGGTATTCATTTGAGTATAATCTGAGTATTCATTTTAGTGACCCAGCCTATGGGTCGACTCGGTCGGGTTCTGATTCTGGGTAAGATGAAGGGGGATTCAAAACCGTAATTGGGTAACCCCATTTGGTTCTAGTTCTTGGATCGATTCTAATTTCAATTTAGAGTGGGTTAGTGAAGAGGACAATCAACTTATCATCATACATCGTTCTATTAGTCATTGTATCATCTCTTATTGACATGTGTATTTATGTAGGATGTAACCAACTTTCTATCTTCAAATCTTAGAGTTAGAGTGGACCTCCTCTTTATTTTCTATGTAAAAGCATATAACTTTTGTAAAGATATAGAGAATATATACACAATTTACATGTTGATGAACTCTCTTAATTCTTAACATGACAGTAGAGCTAGTAGACAAGTGCCTCTATCGGTCGTGTCCTTTATCTAAGAACAAAGAGGACATTCATGTGTGTAATGGCTCCATTCATGATCGAGTGTCTAAAGGACATGCAATATAATACACTACATTTAATCTCATTCTCGTCAAGTGTATATTTTCTCACACATACTTTCTTTGATGCTTATATTGCTAAGTGATGATTATTAGTCTATTGTGTCCTCTCTTCGTGTCTAGAATACTCCAACATGTGTATCGGGATTATGCGTAATAGTCTCGAATAATGAGTGTTTAGCCCCTGGACTTGGAGGTTGCCATGCCCTCTCCTCTTGCCACGACCAATGCAACACGGGCATCAAGAATTGCTTCTCTAGTGCCGCTAGGGACATTGGTCATGCCAATAATCGTGATTTGTTGTTTTTGTTCTTTCACTGCAATTGTCGTGGTAGTTCATCACCATATGAAGGGATTCATGATCTGTTTTCGCATGCCAAATCAACAACATTCTCACATACATGCTTCAATATAGTGTGAAGTTGACTAGATCTCTTTGCCAAAATTATTTTGGTCCACCTTCTCAACCATCAGTGGTCAATACTACAATAACATCACTTGCAAGCAATGTGACCTCTCGGCCCTTAGCATCGTGTAATCTCTAATCTCTTCCATGCATTACTTGTCCACATTAAAGGCTCTATCATGTTTTGTATGAGTAACAGTAAATCTCTTCCCATCTATCATACAACTATCCTTGCAATTCCCAATCGACATTTCCTTAACTTAGTTTATATTCATAAGTTATGTACTAATTCTATGTCGAATGAATTTCCTCACTTTTACTTATCAAGTATTGACTCCGACTTACTATGACTCCTCTAATTTGAGGTGAGAATGTGAACAGGGTCTATTGTAGTTCACCATTGTGTCCACAATAACTTAATTCACTTAATATTTCCTCTGTCTCCATGCTCCATCATTGAATGGGACATCCATCTACTGACTAATTAGCCATTATTCAAAATAAATGCTATAAAATGGACACACAAGTCATTAATGTTTGTATTGCACTTCTTCTAACACTAAAAAGAGTTTCTACTTCCATTTTTCTCATTTTTATCATCTTTCACCCACGTGAGCAAACATATTATGACATACATTGTACTAAATAAGTACTAAGTATGTGTGTCATGTGTGCATGTTTTTTATACTATGTGATTTTTTGTTGAGCCCATTTAATGACTAAACAGTATGATTCCAAATAACATGTATATTGAAGAAATAAATTAATCTTGTACCATTTGAGATTGAATCGTATCTGATTCGATATGAAACAAGATCACCCGGTTTGAGAATACGTATGTTACGCGATTCACTACCATTACGATCTGATCATGTATTAAAACTTCATCTGTTATAAAACTTCATCGGTTTGAAACAAGTGTTTTTACCCTAACCTCGATTTTAATTCATGGTATCTCCTGAAAAAAAACTTTTTGGTCTGTTTCAGCAATCATTAGTTCATCTGTTATAATGAATGCATGCTAAAAAATGAACATGGATGTTCCCTTTTTAATTACAACCAAAAAAGGAACCCGTGTCATATTATAGGTTACTAAACTGCTTTGAGATTTTCTAACCTTAACGTTTGTTTAGATTAAACAAAAAATGGGAACGGAGGAATGTTTGTTTGATTTGGGTGGAGGTGTGGATGCGGGAGGATTGATAAAGAGGTGTGGAGTTTGTTCATCGCTCCGTGACCAGAACCTCATGTGTACGATTGAAGTGTGTCCTTGTGATATATGGTATAGTCATACATGTGATGCTGAATATAAGCTAGGTTTTCTCCCACAAGGACCCATTCAGACACTGCTTTCACCGGGAGATCTGTCTCTGTTGTATGGATCTCATGATCTAACATGGTTCTACTGTTATGTTGGGGAGGGTTCGGGGGTGACCACGCCTGGGGTGCGGGAGGAGGTGGTCTTAAGGCGGTCTACACGTACTATATATCTGAACAAACGTTATTTTGGAGGGGAGTATGTTGTTGACTGTGATTTCAGTTGGTTGACTGCATCCTGATCATCTACTTTGTAAGGAAGTTAGGATGTGTTTAGGCACCTAAAGTGTGCAGGTCTACTAATGTCCCCTTTGGTTGGGTTCTACACCTGTTTATTTTGCCCATTGATGTTAAATATTATAAACATATGAAAATGTTGTTTGTGTAGTTCTTTGCAATCGATTATTCAGTTTGATACAGATGTATAATGATTATGATGCTATTCTTAGGTATGTGATGCGGCGTTCGGATCCGTAGTTATGGTTAAGATAACTAAATCGTGTGTGGTGGGATCCAAGAGATCCAACCCAGGTAAAGTGCTTCAAAAATATATGCATTTTACCGTTCACCTTATTCGTTTTAGGCATGGTTCGCAAATGCTGTTGTTTTTCTTTTTTATTAGAATAGAGGTTTGGATACAGATCGTTGATTTTTTTATGGTTTTGAGGGAAAAAATAATTTAGTGTTTTTGTTAGTTAGCAAGTTTTGAATGCAGTAATAAATATCTAAAGGTCAGTGTTGTATAACAGTCTTACCTTTGGGTTTCCCCTCAAATACTTCGTTTCTGTGATCCACATGATCCACATTTGGTTCAGCCATCTGCAATCAGGGACATATGTCTAGCACAGTAATTACTTCAAGCTTGATTCTCAAATTAAATAAGAAAGTGTATAGATGTTGTGGGTTTTACCTGGGGTTTCAATGTCCTTCATATGTGCTTTTTGTCATGCCCTTCTGTTGTTGAAACGGAACCTTTCTTCCACTAATGCCTTCCACTCATGCCAATTAAAACGTGAAACAGGAAGTTGTGATAGCCAATGAGAACTCTTAATTGATGTGTAATATTAAATAAAATAGTTTGAGTGATGTAGTAGTAATAGATAAAATAGTAGTAGTAAATAAAATAGTCATTGATGACTTATGGTTTTGCCATTTTTTTCGATGGTCGGGCTATTCATTTCTGTGATCCATGTTCAGTTTAGACATCTGCAACCATAAGCATGTGTTCATCAGTCATTACTTTAAGTTAGTTCTCAAATTAAAAAATAACCAGAATGACTGGTGTGGGTTTTACCTTTTGTTTTAATGTTCTGCATCTGTGCTTTTTTTGATACGTTGGCCATTTGAAAGGAAGGAGAAGAAAATGTGAGACCTAATAATAAGTTTTACTTAATACATGGTATAAGATAATATACAATGAGACTTCAAAATTGTATCTTACCGTTGCCTAGCCTGTGATAACCATTAGTTTTTTTCATGAAATGAACCGCAGGAATGTTGTTGTTATAGAAAAAGAAACCTTTGTTGCAACAAGTTAAAATATAAATTCGAACAACATGTAGAGTTAGGTACAGAGTTTTCACCTTTGGTTTGAATGTCCAGTTTGTGTGATCATTCTGTGACAGCTTTGCTACTTGCAGATAATGTATTCCCTCCCGTCAAATTTTAAACACGCAGGGATTCATTTAGGTAGCAAATACATGAGAGGTATATTGGATAGAAAATTCAAAAAAAAAAAATAAGACCCATGGGCAGCAACAAAGCCATCGTGATTCATGGTTGTATACTCGAAAGGTTGTAGTTGGATAGATGTTGGTGGGTTTGAGTATTGTTTGAAGTTATTTATGTTGGTTGTATGAATGCACTAAATATAGCTGGGGTGTTTAAAATAATGAAGTTGAAAGGGGTGGGTTTGTTCGTAATAATAAATGAAGTCATTGATGTTGGCTGTGCTTTTTGTTGGGGGTTTCGAAGAGGTGTGGGTGGAATAATAATAAATACGTACTGAGTAGGTTGGTAGGTGAGTGGGTGGGGTTGGGATGATGTTTGTTGGTTCAAAATTTCAAATACAGAATATTAAATGTCAGTGGGTGGTGGGCCGACGGTTGAAATGCAGAATATTGAAGGTCGCTTGGTGGTGGTGTGTATGCAATAAATAAAGCTGGGTACATTTGGAAGGGTAGTTGTCAGACTCGAATTTACTTTTTGTGCCTCTAGACTCTACTTTATGTGTCTAGACGCTTCTTTAAACGTAGTAAAGGATATTTAGGCATAAGATTTTTTGGCTTCCTTTTTAAAAAAATTCAAACCAACTTCTTTAACAGAGACAGATTTCTATTAGATATTATCGACCCTGTACAAAAATTAAGAAATTATGTAATCAACGATACTCAAACCCACCGACCATTTGTTAAATAAATAAAAAATACGGAGTATATTTTTGCTGTGATTTGGTTTTTAAATTTATGGTATTCAGCCGCGACAATGATACTCTACAAAATTGACAGATTTAAGTTTAACAAAGATATTTATTCAGCCACTTAGAAATATTAGTCTTTAAGATATACAGATTCTCATTGTATTTTTTTTTGAAAAAAATTTCGAAATACGTCTAACCAATTCATGAGTAAAAAATTGATGACCAACTTTGAAAATGTGGTCCACAGTGTGAGTATTTTTTTGGGAAAATCTAAAATAAATGCAAATTTTATGGTCGAGGATAGGAGGGCAGATTTTTTAGGGTTTCCGGAAGAAATTGAAAAATATAGTGTCACCGAGCGTATGGATCTTGCAGATCTGTGTGTTTTATGGTGGATATGTTTGGAACCGTAAATTTTTCGTGCTTAAGATTACGAAACAAAGATATTTTAGTGAAAAATGGTAGATCTGTGGTGTTTCACTAACGCAAGTAAATGAGAGATAGGAATTTGTTTAGATCTACGCTCGGTTGATGTGGTTTGTTGGGTGAAGATTTTCGTAGAAGAAGTTGTGTGTTTGTTCGTGCATGCGAGCGTTGGAGTACGATTTGTGTGTGGGTGTTGGATGGTTGACGAAGTGTTACCTGTGACGGCTGTCGTTGAACGTTGAATGCAGTCGCTGTTCATGGTGGTTGCTTGGTTGAGTTTCGTCGTACCGGGAGGCTGTTGTACGGTTAACATGGTGTGGGTGGGTCGTTAGAGAGAGGAGAAGTCGGTCGGTCGGCGTGAAATTAGGGGAAGTGGAGGGCCTGACGTGGTGCTGCGAATTTATACATTGGGTTGAATTTGTTGGGTGATCCGAAATGGGCTGAGCAACGTTGGCTCGTCCGTGTTGCAGTGGGTAATTCCGAATGGGCATATACAATGTGGGTTTAAATAAAAAAATTGGGCTCTGAATTGTTTTATATTAAATCTGGATTTTAGTGTTGTGATGGATTTTGTTGATGAGATGATTTGGTTCTTGGTCTATTGAGTTATTTTGTTTATTTAAAATGGGGGAAATAATTAAAATACCTCAAACTTTGAAGGGAAGTGAGGTAAACATCTCAAACTTGCATAGGTAATTTAAATACCTCAAATTTAATTAAAAGGTTATTTTAGCATCACTGTGATGTATTATTTCTTTCGAAAAATAAATTTACGGTGGTAATTGCTTAATTTGAAATAGCAAACTGAAAGTGTTGCAATTGTATAGATTGTGGGTAACATTGTTGATTTCACAAAGAAAGTTTACTACGTTAATTGTGTCTTTGTGATTGGTAAAATATTATTAACTACGCAATTGAAAGCCCTGAATAAAATTTGCAAAATAAATAACACTTGACTATGTTATAAAATGTTTGCAAAATAAATAACACTTAACTGGCAAGTCATGTTTTAATTTTTAGAGGTTATTTAGTGTTATTTTGTTCTTTTCCAGAATCTTATTACGCAATTTAGATTTATTTTAATGTAATACTCACTACGGCTCAATTTACTCAGCCAAACTTGACTTTTCAAGTCAACGACGTCTAACATTGACTAATTATATGTTTATATGTAGAGAAAGTTTTGCTAATATGAAAATGATATGAGAACGTTGTTTGTTAAAAACACTATCATCAGAGTATAAGATTATTAATTTTGCATAAATATTTTTGGTTAAAATAATTGGTCGAAGTTAGATGCCGTTGACTTGAAAAGTCAAGTTTTACTGAGTAGATTGAGACAGAGGTGGTATTGAAACGGCAAGATAGAATTACATTGGGAAACCATGTCAAATGCATTATCTTGTGATACAAGGATCCACAAGAAAATTAAAGACATCTGGTGAAGCACTTTTCAAATTGTAATTTTATTATCGGTGCGACATATGTTGATGTTGTACTTTGTTAATGTTAATTTCCTATTTCGGTTATTATTTTCTCAAAGGATTAATTAGGTGATTTTGGTGTGTGACTCATAACAATTTTGTAGCAACGTTGGAGGAAGCGGGGAACCTATGCCGTCCAAAGCAACCTCAGGGTCAGTTAGAGTATTCATCCTTAGGCCCCTTGATTGGTTGCATTGAATCAGGGGCATCGGTGAACAACGCTTTCAAATACGTTAACAATGGTAACAACGTAATTATGTGTTAGTTAAATTAGTGTCTGTGTTAAATGTTGTTGTCATTTTCGAACATTTTGCTTAATATGTTGTCAAGCTCTTGATGTTCAGGTTATTTTGGTATGGAATTCAGTGCGGATGATGTCGGCACCTCAAGTTCACCGTGTAAAGCTTTGTCCCCGAATGTGGATTTTGATGTTCCTTCGGTTGATGATAGTGATGACGATGATGAGTACGTTGACTATGACACCCTTCCTGAGTGATTTTGCGTTTCGTTTTGTATCATGTGGTGTACTCATACTGAACATTATGTTGCTTTTTGTTCCATTTCAGAGTATTGGGACATCGGTGATTCTGTATGCGTATGCGAGTTTTGTGGCGCTTTGTTTTGGTTTGCTGAGCGTATTCTATCAAAATCGACCAAGAAACTACCAAAATATTCTCTCTGTTGTAGTCAGGGAAAGGTTGTGTTGCCTTTGATGAAAGAGCCCCCTTCGTTCTTGACTCAGTTGATTCATGGTGCGGACGACCGTAGTAAGCATTTCTGGGAAAACATAAGATCTTACAACTCTATGTTTTCGTTTACGTCCATGGGCGGTAAGGTGGACGGAAATGTCAGCAGGGGTAGGGACCACCTATTTTTAAACTTCATGGCCAAAATTATCACTTGATTGGTAGTTTGTTGCCTCCACTGGGTGCTAAGCCAAATTTTGCACAGCTGTATATCTATGACACTGAGAATGAGATTCAGAATAGATTTTTATTTGTCAGGTGTGATAAATATCGATTGTTATTGCAATATCAACTATTATATTGGTATATAACATTGTAATGTTTTTTCTATTAATGTAGTTGTAGCTCTGCGATAAGGAAGTTGCATGAGGGAATAGTTGTTGGTTTGACTGAAATGCTCGATGAACATAACGTATTGGTCAAATCTTTTCGACTTGCTAAGGAGAAAATTGACACTATTCCTGTGCCAAATGTGAGGCTTAAGCTCATTGGAAAGCGGTATGGGGATGCACGCATGTACAATTTACCCTCCATGTCTGAGGTGGCAGCTTTGGTTGTGGGTGATTTTGATGAATCACTGGGTGAGAGGGACATATTGGTTGAAACTCAATCAGGAGCACTTCAACGGATAAATGAGTTAAATCCTGCCTACTTTGGTCTTCAATATCCGTTATTGTTTCCTTATGGAGAAGACGGATATCGTGAGGATACTTTATTGTCAGCACGTGATGGGTGTTCTGTTCCTGGGAGGCAGAGAGTTAGTGTTAGGGAGTTTCT
The DNA here is from genome assembly GCA_945859875.1 of Cuscuta europaea. Lineage (NCBI taxonomy): Eukaryota > Viridiplantae > Streptophyta > Magnoliopsida > Solanales > Convolvulaceae > Cuscuta > Cuscuta europaea. Next base: position 9,225,803 of record CAMAPE010000045.1, read on the forward strand.
TGTGTTCCGTGTCCAAAGGCGTTTTAATAATCATTCATCTCTTTTAAAGGCGAAAAGACTTTTTCAGCAGTTCATTGTTGACGGCTACACTTTGGTTGAGTCTGCAAGATTGAAATTTGTGAGGACTCATCAAAAACAACTTCGTTGTGAGATGTATAAAGGCTTGACCGATGCTTTCTTGCGTGGTGAGAATGATTCACGCACCCAGGGAAAGAGAATTGTTTTGCCTCCGACTTTCACTGGTGGGGCACGATACATGATACAAAATTATCAGGATGCCATGGCTATATGCAGGTGGACGGGTTATTCGGATTTGTTTATTACTTTTACCTGTAACCCAAGATGGCCATAGATTGATCGTTTTCTCCATTCGAGAAATTTAAAACCAGAAGATTGTGCGGATGTAGTGAGTCGTGTGTTCAAGATAAAGCTTGATGGTTTGATACAGGATTTGCGAAAGAAGAAGTCATTTGGTAGTGTTAGGGGAGGTAGTGCTCTGAACTTCGGTTTTTGTTTTCTTAGTTCTACCAGATTTTAATAAATTCTCTTTTGTTTTTGCAATCGTTTACACTATTGAATTTCAAAAGCGTGGGTTGCCTCATGCCCATATCTTGCTGTGGTTATCTGTGGAGGACAAATTGCCTTCGCCCGTGGATATTGATAGGGTCATATCTGCTGAGATTCCGGATGTCAACCTTGATCCATTATACTATGCAGCAGTGAGAGATTTTATGATGCATGGTCCTTGTGGCGGAGCAGTCAGGTCTGCACCCTGCATGGTTGATGGTAAGTGTACCAAACACTTTCCCAAAAAATGGTGTGCCGAAACAACAGTTGACGACGATGGTTATCCCGTGTATAAACGTGGTAGTAGCGGGCGAGTGATCAAGAAGAACAATGTGGATTTGGACAATCGATTTGTTGTTCCGCACAATCGATATTTGTTGATGAAATATGGTGCACATATGAATGTTGAATGGTGTAACCAGTCGAGGTCGATCAAGTATTTGTTCAAGTACATCAACAAGGGTCGTGATCGAGTAATAGCTGCGTTTTACAAAACTGTTGATGGCGATACGCAGCATAAGCCAGTTGATGAGATTCAAATGTATTATGATTGTAGATACATTTCCCCGTGCGAGGCTTCTTGGAGGGTGTTTGGTTTTGAGATTCAGTACAAAAACCCTGCCGTGGAGCGTTTGAGTTTTCATTTGCCCCAAGAACAGTCAATCATTTTTCGTGATGACCAACCCCTTGACTTGGTGGTCAATTCAACATCGATTAAGGATAGTATGTTCACTGCATGGATGGAGGCCAATAAAAAATACCCCGAGGCGAGCTGTTTGACGTATGCCGAGTTTCCTCAAAAGTTTGTCTGGAAGAAACACATGAGGGAGTGGACTCCAAGGAAAAAAGCTTTCGCAATTGGCAGGATATATTATGTCCACCCCGGTTGCGGTGAGTCTTATTACATTAGATGTCTATTAAATCACATTCGTGGTGCGATGTGTCATGAAGACTTGAGAACGGTGGATGGTGTGACATATGTTTCATTTCGTGAGGCGTGTTATGCGTTGGGATTGTTGGATGACGATAAGGAATTCATTGATGCTTTCAGGGAAGCTAGCTTTTTCTCAACGAGCTTTTATATGAGGATTTTGTTTGTTGTTTTGTTGTGGACGGAGTCGATGTCTCGCCCGGAGTTTGTTTGGCAACATTGTTGGAGGTTAATGGCGGATGACATACAACACACCCTGAGGCTATTGTTGCAGCATCCAGGTTACACTCAACTAATAGTGAATTGTATCCTTTCATTTACATGTTCTGTTGTTTTTTGTCGTTTTTTGATTTTAATAGATTATCGCTGAATATATGTTTCCTCTCTTGCAGGACTAATTCTTATTGATGATCAGTTGGAAAAATCTGCATTAGAAGAAGTGGAAAAATTGCTGCAGCGTCGGGGAAAGAGTTTGCGCGATTATCCTCCGATGCCAACGGTTAAGCTTGATTCTCTCCTTTCTTCTAATGACAGGATGATATATGAAGAGTTGAGCTATGATCGCAGCTTAATGGCTGAGGAGCACACAACATTGTTTAGTTCTCTTAATGACGAGCAACTGCGTGTTTATGAAACGATTATGCACTCAGTGCAAGAAGAAAATGGTGGTGTTTTCTTTGTTTACGGATACAGTGGATCTGGGAAAACTTTTGTGTGGAAGACACTTTCTGCTGCAATTAGGTCGCAGGGTGAGATTGTCCTAAATGTTGCATCGAGTGGGATCACATCCCTACTTCTTCCTGGTGGACGCACTGCACATTCTAGATTTGCAATCCCAATTTGTTTAAATGAAGACTCTACGTGTAATATCAAGCAGGATAGTCCTCTCGCTAGACTTATCGTTCGGTGCAAACTCATTATTTGGGGTGAAGCTCCAATGTTGCACAAATTTTGTTTTGAGGCTTTAGACCGTAGTATGAGGGACATAATGCAATTTCACAAACCAAATAGTGGGGCTCTGCCGTACGGGGGAAACAGTGGTCTTCGGCGGTGACTTTCGCCAGGTGCTTCCAGTGATACCTAATGGGAGTAGACAAGATGTTGTCAATGTGATGATCAATTCGTCATATTTGTGGTCCGAATGCACCGTTCTTCGTTTAACCACAAACATGCACCTTCAAAATATGACGAATGAAACAGAGTCTTACGATTTGAAACTATTTTCTGAGGGGATTGCCAGTATTGGTGACAGTGTTTTGGGCGAAATAAATGATGGTTCAGTTTCGATTGATATACCTGAGGATCTATTGATTCACACGAATGGTGACCCCGTGGCTGCTATTGTGGAAAGCATTTTCCTAGAGTATGTTGCGTCTACGCATGACATTAGTTGTTTGCGAGATCGTGAGATATTGGCGCCAACCCTCGCTGTGGTTGATTCTGTTAATGATTATATGTTGGATCTCAATGTTGGAGAGGTTTCCAGGACGTATCTTAGTTCTGACAGCGTGTCGAAGGTGGACTCTATTACAGATTTAATGTCAGAGCTGCACACTCCGGAATTCCTTAACAGCATTAAATTGTCCGGTGTACCGAACCACAAGTTAACGCTAAAGGTTGGGACCCCGATCATGCTTTTGAGGAATATAGACCATTCAATGGGGTTATGTAACGGAACACGCCTAATTCTAAATAAGTTGTGTGATCATGTTTTGGAGGGGAGAATTTTGACACGAGTGAGTGCTGGACAAAATGTTTTGATTCCTAGATTGTCCTTGACCCCCTCGGATGCGAATCTTCCTTTTAGATTTCAGAGACGACATTATCCAATTATGGTTTCATATGCTATGACTATAAATAAAAGTCAAGGGCAATCGTTGTCCCGTGTGGGGTTGTTGTTGAAGAAACCCGTGTTTACGCATGGACAACTATATGTTGCGGTGTCAAGAGTGACCAATAGGCGTGGTTTGAAAATTCTTATTTGCAATGAGGGTGGTACAGCGTCCAACAGCACTAAAAATGTCGTTTATAAAGAAGTGTTCAGTAACGTTTAGTGTTGTGTTGAATTCTGTTTTTATTCAACATTAAGTTAGGTTGTGCATTTTTTGTGTGCGGTTTTGTTTTGTGTTTCAATGTGTTAAATTTCATGATTTGTGTATGGTCTGTGTTCTTGGAAACACAAATCAATTACGTTGTTTGTTTTAGGACTAACATTTTGGTGTGTTGTTGAAAGGGAGATATTTCTGTGTGCAAAATAAATTACGCATACATTCTCCGACCGTGCAACGCACGGGTGTTTTACTAGTTGTACTAAATAAGTACTAAGTATGTGTGTCATGTGTGCATGTTTTTTTTATACTATGTGATTTTTTGTTAAGCCCATTTAATGACTAAACAGTATGATTCAAAATAACATGTATATTAAAGAAATAAATTAATCTTGTACCATTTGAGATTGAATCGTATCCGATTCGATATGAAACAAGATCACCCGGTTTGAGAATACGTATGTTACGTGATTCACTACCATTTACGATCTGATCAATGTATTATGCATTTTCAATTTTTTTGACCATCCCTTAATAATTAAATATTTCATTTTTAGATTTGAGACATGTTTCAAAAATAAACCATATAATTGTTGTTTAATAGTTCTAACATCTAAATATTAAAAAAGTATGATGATACAAAAATGGAATATAATAGATAAAAAGATAAAGTGAGAACATGAAAGTTCGTTAAAATTTAATACGTATATAGGAAAACATACATACATATGGATTTTTCATTTTCATTTTCATTTACCCCAGTGCCGCAAAGGCTCCCACCTACGGTGGGGTAAGGGAGGGTCGAATGTACGCAGTCTTACCCATGTACTAAAGCACAAAGAGACAAAACATACATATATATGGATAATTAAAAAAAATGCATTTTATAAATGGACAGACACAATATAAACATGGGAATTTTATCAAACTAGGACCCGAAAGATAAACAAATTATCAATTCAGGTCCTGAAAGATGAAATGCATCGATATAAGACCCGAATGATGAAAAACTATCAATTTAGGACTTGAATGATTGAACACTATCAATCTAGGACCTAAGTTATCATAATTTTTTTAGTTTACAAGTTTTAAATATTATTTAGTTTTTTTAAACTAATAAACTATTGTGAAGAAAAGTTTATCAAAAATTAGTAACAGAATTAATAAAAAATTAAATAAATCAAAACCTATGAAATGTTAGGTCCTAGATTGATAATTTTCCATCATTCGAGTCCTATACCGACACATTTCATCTTTTGAGTCCCGGATTGATAATTAATCTATCTTTCAGGTCTGAATTGATAAAATTCCAACATAATTTTATGTTGTACTATCCCAGATGGAATCATAGTTTTGGTGAATAGTTCCACATTCCAATTCCAAAAAAGGCTTAGAGTATGTTTGGCACAACTAATTTAAAAGATATATTTGTGATTTTTCTTAAAAAATATTACAGAATAGCTGTTAGTGACTGAAAAGATATTCAAAGAAAAAAGTTATAATTATTTGATAAAAACTGACCGTTTGATTTAGTCTTCTTTGGTATAACATATTTTTTCTGTGAAATGCTATCCACAATAACTTATTAAGGGATATTTTATTTTGAAAAAAATTCTTAAAATCATTATGTCCAACATACAACTAAAAGTTTTATTTAAATAATGCAAAAGTTAAAAGATAAGGATTTGTATCTAATTTTTAGAAAAAAAAGGATATTTAAATAAAGAGAGAAAATAAAAAAGGATAACATTGGACAATGTAGTCGAAATGTATGACTGTGGACTGCACCTGAGCTCATCAGCCACTCCTCACCGGCAGAGACGGATTTGCTTCTCCTCATTTCTCTTTCGCCCACGGCTCTCTCATCGCTCCCCCCCTCTTCGTCTATTTTTCGTCAGGTCCATTTCTCTGCCCAGGTAAACCCACAGCCCCCTTCGGCCCTGGTTTATGCGCATTGTCCACTCTTAGTTTTCTTTCATCCACTTTGCCCATATTCAAGAACTGGATAATTGATGAACCAAAATGGGGCACAATAATAATTGCTTCAAAATTTATTCTTTTCACACCCTGATAACGTATTTTGGGTAGTTTGTTCTTTGAACAAGACTGTTTTTTTCCCTTTATAAGTTATTAGACACTCCACTGACTGACTGACACATTTTCCAGTGTGAAATAAGTTTAATATGTAAGTGTCTCTTCTTTTACATTTCAGTTCCTAATTTCTATGAATTTGAATGCATAATGCGTGTTTATTTTGCTGCTTTGAGCTGCCAATGCTGAATTCATAATGCATGTTTGTTTGCAGTTCCTAAGTGTCTCTGTTACTGCTTTTTGCACAATTGTTTTCAACTTTTTGAAGTCCTTGCATTATTCATTGTCTGCAAGCAATGTGTTTGTCCTCAGGTCACTATAATATACGTAGTATATTTTTTCTCCAATTGGTTTGTTTGTTTTTCCTAGCAGGAATAGGTCAGCTACTTTAGCTATGGAAAATTCTTTAACTACCCCTCCAAGAGGAACTCCTTTGGGTGTAGATGAGTCTTATGAGGAAGAATACTCATCTCAATCTAAGTTGCTCAAAGAATTCATAGATATTCCTACCATTGACAAGGCTTGGACTTTCACATCTACCACTGGTGAGGATAATCACACCATTATCCATTAAACTGTGTGAATATCTCATTTCATTTACTTAAGGGTCTCTTTGGATTTTGGAACCTAAAATATACTAGGTATAGAAAATTGGGAGGAAATTATAGAATAAAAAAGGTAAGGAATGAAAATTTGAACAAAATTCAAAGGATGGATTCAAATTTCATAATCTTTTCTGAAATATTTGCTCAAACTCATTTCAAATACATATTCTCTACCGGGCCAACAGGATATTTTATTAAGACTAAAAATTTTAAGTATAGAAAAAGAAATACTCCGTATAAAATATTAATCATGCTCCATTTTCTGTTGCATGTATCATGGTAAAACCAAACATGAGAAAATGACTTTCCTTAGGGTTCCCCATCCCCTAGCATTTTCTGTTATCCAAACATGCCATAAATTTACTTTATTGGTAAAATGTGCATATCTGATTCTTGAAGTTTGAATGGATTTTTTGGTGCAAGGTTCCCAGAGCATGTTCTTAATCAGCCAACCAAATCTCTTGGAGAACAAGAAGAGGAGATACATATTATCAAATAATATCACGAAAGGAGCCGATAGCTCTGTAAATTTTCAGTGGGCCCCATTCCCAACTGAGGTGACTGGTATCTCTGTGATGGTTCCATCTCCTTCTGGTTCAAAGCTTCTTGTCATTCGTAATTCAGAAAATGACTCACCTACTCACTTTGAAATATGGGGACCTTCTCATGTGGAAAAGGAAATTCATGTTCCTCATTCTATCCATGGATCCGTGTATTCAGATGGGTGGTATTTACTCAATCTACTTGTTAGAAATCTTCATGCCAAAAGGCCTATTATAAAAATAAAAATATATACGAAAATGACAACATTAAAAATAATTTAGACACTAAAAGTGGTGGCAATAATAATTGAATGGTTAACAGTGCCACAATCATTTTTTATACCGACGAGTTTAGTGGAGTTTGCTGATGTTAGGTTTGAGGGGATTTCATGGAACCATGATGAAAATCTAATAGCGTATGTTGCTGAAGAACCTACCCCACGCAAGCCGACGTTCACTAATTTTGGTTATAAGAAAGAGAATGAGGCTGGTAATGATTGTGGTAGCTGGAAAGGAAAAGGACAATGGGAAGGAGACTGGGGAGAGGCCTATGCTGGGAAAAGGCAACCTGCTTTGTTCGTCATCAATATTAACAGGTATGTTTTTTGCATTAACTAAATTACTGCAGCGAGGATGTAAGAGCATATTTGGTTACAATAGAAATAATTATTTTCCATGGAACTTTTATATCCTACTTTGACTCATTCAAACTCTTTTTTAAAAAGTACTTTTTAAACCTTAAGCAGCAGTTGCTCCTCTAAAACATGTCATCCCTAATGTAGTCTTAGATTCTAAGGGAAGTGCTCATATTTTCTCATGGAAGCGCTTCCTCAAGAACAACCAGATACTCTATAGTCTGTTCGTGATGCCTTATGCTACGGGTGTTTTCATTAAGAAATGCTTTCTCATTAAGCACTACAATTGTGTTTTTGAAAATGCTCCAAACTGCATTTTCTTGAATAAGCACAAAAGTGTCATTTTAGAGCTCAAAGTGATTCTTTTATATCCCTGCCAGACGCTTCCTTTAAAGTGAAAGTTCTTCTCTTGAATGCTTGAACATCTATTCTCTTATTTTTGCAGTGAAGAGGTGTATCCTGTTGAGAGTATAGGGAAGTCATTGAGTGTAGGGCAAGTTGTATGGGCTCCGAAAGTAAAAGGTTTGCAACAATATTTGGTTTTTGTTGGATGGCCATCGAACACTAGAAAGTTGGGAATCAAGTTTTGCTATAATAGACCGTGTGCTTTGTATGCGGTCAAAGCTCCAACTTCCCAATCAGAAGTTAACCAGTTTGGGTAAGTCGTTGTATACATATACTTCTACTTGAAATCTTGAATGGGTACTCCAATGTGAATTCATGATCAAATTATGGCTCATCCTTGTATTTTGTGTTATCCATCGTATAATTAACAATGCTTTTTTAGTCCCACTATCAACTTCGGTTAAAAAGAATTTGTGGCTCACAAGTCACAATACTCCGGCCCAGGATTTCTATGGAATTTCTGAAAGGCTTAAATATGTCATAGGGATCTGAAACTAAAATGAGGTCACTTTGCAGGGCATGTTTCATGTTAGTTTTTTGCATTTCAAAATTCAAATAATGAAGCAAAGAATTATGTGGGCCACATATGATTTTTTAAGTATACGGTGAGAAACTAAGAAACGTAGTAAATTAGAGGGATGGGTATAAAAACACATATTTACAAGTCCTAAAATTAAAAATGGTATTTCTGGGATGAACATTTTTAACTTCAAATTATCGACTTTCTGTAGTTCAATTTTTGTCCTATATTTATTTGGTTTGAATTGGGTTTGTTTTTAACCTATTTTTTCAGTGATAAGGGAACTGAAGATGAAACTATGATTAAACTTACAGAAAGCATTAGTAGTGCATTCTTCCCCCGTTTCAGGTATGTGCACTCACACATTATGACCATCAACACAACAGCTATTTAATTCTCCAAATTGGCTAGCTCATGTCCCATTCAACAAGAACCCTTCTGAGTTTAGCCCTAATGGTGTATTTTTGAAATTTATTTCCTTCCTCCAAAGACACCATTTTTCATCAAGGTACACCTCTTAAATCTTGAAAAGGCACACTTGCAAATTACCAGGCCTACATACATTTTTACATTTATTTGCCTATTCAACTACATTCAACATATTTAGCTTGTTTAGAGCAATTTCTTGGGAATTTTACATTAAATTCAAGGAAATAAGTTTCTATTGTTGAAATATGACTATATTTTGTGGGATAATAAGTTTTTGAACAGGTTTTTTAGACGGAGAATAAATTATAAAAAATGATTTGTTATTTATTTTTAATTTCAGTCCAGATGGAAAGTTTCTTGTCTTTTTATCATCAAGAAGTTCAGTGGATTCTGGAGCACATTCTGCAACAAATTCTCTTCATAGAATTGATTGGCCAACTGAAGGAAGGCCATGCCAAGGTTCAAATGTTGTCGACGTGGTGAGCTTAACTGTAACGTTTAACGCAGTTCTATAATTATCAACATGTGATGCAAATATCATCCATCTTATGTAGGTTCCTGTTGTAATGTCTGCCAAAGATGGGGTCTTCCCAGGTCTCTATTGCTTTGGCATTCATAGTAAGCCATGGCTTTCTGATGGTTATACTTTGCTTTTATCATCTTACTGGGGTAGCACTCAGGTGGTACTTTCCATAAATGTCTTAAGGTAACTATTCTAGAGAATGTTATGTTACATTGTTACCACTCACCAATATGAATGTTATTTTGTTCACTTTTTCTTATGCTCAATTTGGAACCAGGAAAATGATGCGAAAGGGAAAAAATACCTAGGAAAATGATTTTTGTGTGTGTTTGTTTGTGCCCCGAGATATACTCAGGTGGCACATTCCATAAATGTTATGTTAAGTTTGGGAATCATTGTAACCATTGTAACCGTTCTAATAAAGAGAATGTTACGTTGCTTCGTAACAATTTACCAATGTGATTATTATATTATCATTATTATTTTCAATATCCTCTTCTTACGCTATATTTGGGAACTGGAAAATGAAGGGAAAGGAACAAATTGCCAATGAAATGTTTTTTGCCTTGTAAAATACAAAAAAAATCATCAAATTTAGATTTATTTCTCAATTTTGTTTTACATAGATTTAGATTTCTTAGCCTTTTGTCATATACATATATAATTAAAAAGAGTTTGAATAAATATCTTAAATTGGTTTGTAAAGTTTAAATATTATTTTTGCCAAAATCCCCTCTTATTTTCTTTTATAGCATTTTCCGGATTCCAAAATCCAAACAGACCCTTACTGGTGTTCTTTGTTCTGACAGTGGAAAGGTGACTCGAATAAGCCCTAGCAAATCAAACTTTTCATGGAACATCCTTGCACTTGATGGAGATAACATAATTGCTGGTTAGACTCAATTTTCAAATGTTTGTTTATCTATTGTACTTATCCACATAACAAATCTACCTTTTCAAACGTGTCTTTGAAGTCTGTAGCAGCCCTGTTGATGTTCCTGAAATCAAGTATGGTCTTGTTGGTGAAAAGGAATGTAAAGAAGCCACTTGGAGTTGGCTGGACATTGCAAGCCCAAAATCAAGTGTGTGCTCTGAGAAGGTCTGTTTTATAGACTTTTTATGTTATGTTGAGGTTATAGCATATATGTTATAATATCTTAGAGATTGGCACATTCCTTAACTGTTGATAATTTGATATACTCCATGGGAGCAATCACATTGCTGTTCTACATAGTCTTTGTTTGGTTTTTGGAAAAAATTAGAGAAGCGAGTAATAGCTAGGGAAGAGACGTTGAAGAGTGAAATGTAGGGAATAGGGTAGATTTTGTTTGCTGTTTAGTACGAAGTATGAGAGAAACAGAGAAGAAATTGGGAAGACATTCATTTGTCTTCATTAGAGAGACTAAAATAATAGGAGGGACGGGACCCACCTTTTCAATTATCTCCACTCTATATCTCGTCTTATGAGGAAAATCCTATTCTTTATCATCACAGATAGAATGTCTATGAAAACAACAAAGTGGTGATTAAAGTGTTGTTTACTTTATTTATCATTGTATTCCTTCAACTTTCAAACACTTGCAAAAATATATTATAATACAGGCTTAGCCCTCCAAAATTCTTTATCGAAACTGGCCAACCCTAAGTTCAGGACATAATGCGGGTATAGTCTATGAGAATATGTGTGTGTGTTTGTAATTACACGTATATTGTGAAAAAAGAAAAACTCACTCCGTTTCCACTGTTACTACTATTCTCTTCAGCATATCTTATCTTAGCTTTCCCTTCTAGAACGTGTGGTGGCTGTTATTCGCCTTTCCGATCTTTAACTAAGGCATTCAAATATTTAGCTTCAACTTTCAAAACAAAAATATGGCCCATATGGTAGAGGGTTTTCCCCATTGCAAACTGTCCCACTGTCACATGATTCTACTTCTGGTTTCACTCGTTTTTTCACTCTCTGGCAGGTGGTAGTATTAGGCATCCACAGGATCTTAATATCTCCAATTTCAACAGTTTATTTTTGTTCTCTCTATGTGTGGAGTTAATGCCTAAACTCACGTTGTTTTCATATAAACCTCATAGGTTAGGTCATTGCTGTCATCCAAACAATTTAGTATTTTGAAGATTCCAGTCAGTGAGGTCTCTGGTAGCCTTACAAAAGGTATTGAAAGGACTATATTTTCTCTAGATATGTTTAATCTTGTGTGGTCATGATATGATTGTAGAATTATGACCAGTGTCATGTATATTAGGTGCTACAAACCCATATGAGGCAATATTTGTGTCATCAAAGTGTAAGGAGCACAATGAGCATGACCCAATGGTCGTAATGCTTCATGGAGGTCCCCACTCTGTATCATTGTCAAGCTTCTCAAAACCTTTGGCTTTTCTTTGTTCACTTGGTTTTAGCTTGCTGATCGTAAATTATAGGTATGTTCCAAGCTTCCCTTCTTTCTGTAATTACATACATTTGAAGGTTTGATGTTCACTTATGAAATTCTGTAGATGCCTTATTAAATTATTTGAAAAACTAGAACATCAACTCAATACTGAGGTCGAAGGCTCTGTTTGTTTACAGGAAGACATACTTTCAAGAATCTCTTTTCCTGATTTTCATGTGTATGTCACTGGAAAATATGTTCTCTTATGAATATATTTTCCTTGATTTTTTAGACTTTTTTTTGGAAAATGATTTACCGTTCCAAACAGGAAGTTCTTTTTCATGAAAATGTTTAGTTTTTCTATGTTTGCGGGTCAAAGGTTATATTATAGGGAGATTTACCAAAATAGGAGTATCAACAATGTGAAATTCTAAAACAGGAGTTCTATGTTTCCCCCCTAAATATGAGTAACTTACCGTCATCCTGAAATCATACTACCATATTTTGGCATTAGCAGACACTAATATGACAGTATACTGCCACAATTGGTAGTATTTTTCACGCATGAGAGTAGTTACTCCTATTTAGAGGAAAACATAGTATTCATGTTGTGGAATTTCGCATGGTTTGTACTCCTATTTAGGGAAATTTGTTGACACATTTTATGTGTTTGAATAGCACACGTTTTAAAGAAATAATTTTTTTCCTTTGAGCTCCTGAAATGCCCCTTTTGTGCGTACTGTAAGTTTTACTATTTTGACATTGTTTAGTACTGTTTGACACGGTACAATCATCATTACTTAAGAGTAGTAGATTAAATTAATATTTGATAGGAATATGTTTAGCAAACGAGGAAAGGAGATTTTATTTAGGGACATTTAAAAAAACAAAGCAGGAATTTCTTCAAAGGGACCGAGGGAGTGTTATACTTGTAGTAACTTATTATCCAGGAAAGACACTTCCTTTGAAAAATCTTTTAAAAGTTATCGCTTTGTAAACTAACGGAGCATATTTGACTCTTTTTCATGATTTTTTGAATTTGTTTATACGTAATAAAGGGTATTTAATTCCATTAAAATATTTGAAAGTATTTGTCTTATGAAATTTGAAGAATTGTTGACTAAAGGCTCCACACTGATGCAACCCAAATTATACAAGAGTCATTCTAATTGTTGTCCCTAATAGGGAGACTTTCGGATGTTTTTAATGCTCAATTAGTTATTTCTTAGTTAAGTTTTAGCAATGTAGATTATTGTTTTACCTTGTTGTGGTTCATAAAAAAACCTGTGTCCCACACAGAGTGTAACCAGTAGCGGTTTATTTCAGCTGTTTTGAACAGCGAATTTGATAGCAGATTATGCAGAAAGTTAAGTAAAATTCAGCAATTTATCATTACTTGATGTTGATAATACATAAAGTAACAATAAGTACATTAATATGATTAATGATTTTCAATTTATCAGATTTATATTTGCATGGTAGTATTGATAGTACTAATATCTTTTTTAAGGGGAAAACAAAAATTCATTAATCAGGAAATGATACACAGGTAGCCCAAGTTAACATCACCTTACTCTAACCAAAGCCCCTCCAGCAGCAATCCCACAACTCTTAAGGGCACCATCTGTTTTAGTTTTACACTTACCCATGCAGTTTCAGGTTTAAGCCACTTCACCACAATATCTTTCTGCTTCTGTTTATACCTGCTACCACTCTTTAAAGTAAGAGCTTTGTGCCCTAGCTTTTGAATCTTGGCAATGCCATCATTCACCGTGACAGCAGACCCTTTATGCATGAGATTATTCATTATTCCTATCATCCCATAGATGCCCAAACTATCTTGCACAGGGATAAGCTTTCTTTGCCTAGAGGGCCCATGATAACTAAACCACCAATGCATAATTGTTTGTTTAAGGTTAGATTGCACATTTTCCAGTTACGTGGAAATGAAGCAAACAATCTTTTTCTCTATTAATAGTGATATAATCGACAGTCTGAGACAAAGTTATTATTATTATTACCTTGAAAAGATCAATGCAGCCTTTACAAATTATTATTTCAAAAGTATTAAGCAATGAATAAGCCAAATGAATCTGCTATTTTATAAAAAGTGTTATCGATTGGACAATGAATTATACCCGTCATTTCAACTGTAGTAAAGAAGAGATGTTAATGGGAGTTTTTTGGATGAAGTTGGCATATTATTAGTGAATAGTGAGTAATTCAACTTATCATGATACCATTTCCTTCCTCTTGTTTCCTAGCTACTTTATGGGTGCATATTGGATATCCACATTAGAAGCAAGAATCATTATGATATTATTCTTGTCCAATAATTCTATACCTATAGGATGAAATTTTATCTGATGTTTGTTTATCAAACTGGAGGGGGGCACCAATTCTATCAGTAATAGAATACAGAATTGCTTTACCACAGGGAAATTAGGTAATGATAATTAGATTGGTAATGGTACTATAGGCGATTCAAGTCATTCAACAAACCATGTTTTTTTTTTTAAAACTTATCAATAATATTCCTCATCACCCAAATCCATAAGAACATGGCTGACATACAAGGGCAAGTTGCCTAAGAGAAAAGCTGCATACATGAATCTTTTTCAAAGCTTCCTTGTAAGAAACCGAGTGTGAGAACTTGCCCAGATGGTGTTGCGGATCCAGTCAGATAACATCATGATTCATCCTCTCTGACATCAGGATAAAAGTTCATTGACATATCTTTGAGCTTCGCGGACCACACCCACATGCCCAAATCTGATCTGCTTCCATGGGTACTTTCTTGAGTAAAAATTTAGGTTCACTAGGAGTACTCCTCAGGGGAATGTCAGCATAATTACGCAATATTGCCCCTGCAACAGCCATGGAAACAGAAGAGCATAAAAGTCAGAAAGACAGTTGGGAATGAGAGAGCCGGAATGCTTTAGTGTTGTCTTCTACTTATCATCGTCTCATTAGTTCTATGTGCTCCACTTTGTTTCCTTTTCAATAGTAATGATAAAGTTGATGATAATTGGTGATACTAATAATATACTCCCTCCATCCCTAAATAAACTTCCAAATTTCCTTTTTCGTCCACCCCAATTAAACTTCCACTTTTCCTTTTTGGTAAAGAATTTGTGGTTCACAGTATTTTTACACACTTCTCTCTCCTCTGCACAACTCTCCACCACACAATACCCATTATCTTAATCCCCGTGCCATTTGTACTATGGAAGTTTTATTAGGGACAGATGAAGTACTTATTTTGTTTTTAGTTAGGCCTCAGGACATATTATCATAGATTTATTGGTTAAACAAATAGATATATTTATTGAGTTGTACTGCAAATCTGCCCTTTCGTGTGCTTTAGTTTACCTGTAGGTTAAGTTGGATTTTTCTTGATTGAAGTGTCTTATATAATATGATTTCTTTTGTAATTGTTCAGAGGCTCCTTGGGATTTGGAGAGGAAGCTCTGCAGTCTCTCCCCGGGAAAGTTGGGTCTCAGGTCTCATTATGTTCAAAACATTATGTTCATATATTAATGATGAATTGATTCATTAACCCTTGTGACCTTAATCCCCTCTCACCCCATTCCTTTGCATGCCCCCAGGATGTTAATGATGTAATCTCTGCTATTGATCATGTCATCCACTTGGGTCTTGCCGATCCATCCAAACTAGCTGTGCTTGGCGGTTCCCATGGCGGGTTTCTAACAACACACTTGATAGGCCAGGTATAAAGATTCTATCAAAAACTTTTTTAGGGTCCTTTTTAACCTGAAAAGTGTTAGGGAAAAAAGGAAAAATCATCATCATCATCACCCCAGTGCCACAAAGGCTCCGACCTACGGTGGGGGCAAGGGGGATCGATGTACGCAGTCTTACCCCTATACTAAAGCACAAAGAGACTATTTCCAGATGACCCATAGTGAAAATCGCATCAGAAATTGTATGGACTGACTGCTGCTTCATAACAGAGAAGCACAGATAGTTTAGTGAACCATATTGCTTGATTCCATCATATTCCCAAACCAAAAAATAGTGTCTTTGGTTCCATTGCAAAGATTTGTTAGTCTTTATTTAATAGAAATATTTAAAATTTTAAGTTTGAAACAAATTTTCGTTCATTCCAATCATCCCCTGTAATTTTCGTCCATATTTTCTTTCCCTGTCGGTTTCTTAGTTCCCAATGGACCATTAGGATCTGTTTGGATCACAGAAGATTCTAGGGAAAAGGAAGATATGTCAAGATAAGTAACTTTTTGTCTGGTTTTGTATGGGAAATCCAAAGGAAACTTAATATGATCATATTACTAATTTTTATAACTTCTAGTCCACATATATTTAAATTTCTGAGTGTTTATATGATACACATACAAATAAACAATGAATATGAAAAACAATATCTTAAAAATATGTATTGTGTGATTTGTGTCCGAGCTTATATTTATCATTTCCCCCAAACTTTCTTCTGGTAGTATTTCCGGGGTTCTAAAAGGACCGGTATTCACGCTGCTTACAAATATATAGCCGTTGGAATCAATGCCTTTTTGTGTGTAGGCCCCAGATAAGTTTGCAGCTGCTGCTGCAAGGAATCCAGTCTGCAACCTTGCTTTGATGGTTGGCACAACTGATATCCCTGATTGGTGCTATGTGGAAGCATTTGGACGTGAGGGTATATCGGTCTTTATGGAGGCCCCTTCATCTGAACAACTCTCTGTGCTTTTCAGCAAATCCCCCATTGCTCATGTCTCTAGGGTATACTTTTTTTGTTGCCACCGAATCCCGCATTACGTTCTTCTGTGACATTGAATTCGTACATTTCATAGTGGAATCTTTGTATACTTTGTTGATACATATTTCTGTTATTTGTTGCAGGTTAAATCTCCAACACTCATGTTGTTAGGTGCTAAAGACCTTCGAGTACCAGTTTCCACAGGATTGCAAGTAAGGACTTTGTTGTAATCTGCATTAATATTTGATATAACAACAACATCCAATCCTTAGTCTTAAAAGAGTTGCGTTAATATTTTGTATATATGCATCATCAACATCATCATCACTACCCCAGTGCCACAAAGGCTCCCACCTACGGTGGGGTAAAGGGGTCAGATGTACGCTGTCTTACCTCTGTACTAAAGCTCAAAGAGACTATTTCCGAATGACCCATACTGAAAATTGCGTTTACAATTGCATGGATTGACTGCTGCTTCACACCAAAGAAACGCAGACAGTTTAGTGAGCCATTTTGCTTTATTCCATCATATTCCCTGGCCAAAAAATAATGAGTCTTTGGCTCCATTGCAAATGATGAAAAAATATTTTGTATATATGCACCCCCCAAAATCTTTTGGGAATAAGGCTTGGATGTTGTTGCACATAATACCAAAAGGTATATGTGTTTGTTTGTGGGGTCGGTGAGATTATAAATACAAAATTGGGCCTTTCATGATTCGGTGGAAACTGATCCATATAGTTAGAATTATATGTAATGGTCTATCAGTTTGGTTTGGTCGGTTTAGTTTGGCCAGTTTGGCTTTGAAAACTGTCGAGCAGGAAATTGAGCTAGTTAACTCAAGTGCTGTTTAGTAGGTTTTGGTCAGCTTCCATTTGTTTTGGTCGGGTTCCATAGATTTTGGTCGGTTCTATTAGTTTTTATAGCCTCAATTTTAAACCAAAAACCGGATGTGGTTAAAGCAGCATGGTTTGGTGGTTTTATTTGTTCATTTTTACCAAAGATAAATAAATATGCCAGCAAAATATATTGTAATCAATAAATTAGTGAATACTTGAAATAAAATTACTTAAATACTCTACTACTGGTATAGCTGTTTCAGAGACAAAAATGAATATTTAAATGGGAGGTAGACTTATCCATGAATGTATCTAAAATGTTGCTTTCACAAATGTGGGTGGATTAATTATGCTCCCAGTCTCCCATCACTTATACAAGGGATGTGATCAAATATATCATCAATGTATGAAGCCAAAGTGTGCCCCCCTCTATTGATGCAGTATGCACATGCGTTGACTGAGCAAGGAGTCAAGGTGAAGGTGATCATGTTCCCAGAAGATTCACATGGGATTGAAAGGTAAGTGACCCTATGGGCTTAGGATATTTTAGTTCTTGCTCAGTCCCATGTCTATTGGTTCAATTCTCATTCCCACTATTGCTGACTGACTTTTATTCATTTGTTCACATTTGGTGCACGGTTATGGATACAGAGATGTGTAATAAGGCTTGCAAGAAGTGCTATGGCATTGGACCCTAAATACAGATGACCTAAAACTTTTAAAATAGTCTATATAGTTTATAAAAGCTCTTTAGTCAAATAATAGACCGCTTTAATGTTTTTTTTTTAATAAAATGAACATGATATGGTAATATTCGAAAAATATTGCTAAATTAAAGCTGTGAATACTATTTCTAATATATAAGACATAACTTTAAAGTTAGCACAAGGCCTCCCAAAAATCTTGGTTATGGGTTCCTTGTCACTTTTGGTCTTGACTAATTATTTACCGGTTGACTAAGTGACCAAAAGGACAAATAAATGACAAGAAATTCATGGCCATGCACCAAAAGTGGAAAAGTGAAAGTTTGGGAACAAAAAGAGGATGATTCTTGCCTTGGTGGCGTTGGTGCTAATTGATACTCCGTATTAGACTTGTTTTTAAAGTTTATCTTTGGAACTGTTTTGCAGACCACAGTCTGATTTTGAAAGCTTTCTAAATATTGGAGTGTGGTTCAAGAAGTTCTGCAGATAAATAAAACAACCTGCTCTCTGCAAGTGTGAAGATTCTGAAAACTATGTGTGGTTTCACTGACTGGTTCAAGCAGTAAAACAGGCTTCTTGCAAGTAGACTCAGCAGAGAGTCCCCATGAAAAGAACCACTTGAAGATTAAACTAGGGGTGGGTTCGGTTCTTTCGGTTCGGTTCTTTCGGTTCGGTTCTTTCGGTTCGGTTCTTTCGGTTCGGTTTTTCGGTTCGGTTTTGACCTAAAACCAAATATGGAACCAAATTAAAAATTCGGTTCGGTTTCGGTTCGGTTTTACACTCCAAAACTTCAAACCACGGTTTGATTGGTTCGATTTATTTCGGTTCGGTTTCGATTTTTTCGGTTTTTTACTCAATATTTGTCATTTAATTTAAAATCGATATAAAAGTTGGAGGGATCAAACATATTACATAAAAATGCAAGCATAATTGAACAAATGAAGAAAATAAAAATAAACAAGTATGTCTTGAATTATATGAGTATGCAGGAGAGATACAAGTGTGTATCTATTCTTAATTTACAATGTTTGTGACTAGTTTGAAAAACGTTTATGAATACATATGTCCTGTGTGATTTAGCCGAGATGAATATTTATTTGTTTTATCAATATAAAAAAGTTAAGTTACAAAAAAGAATTAAGTTACATAAAAATAAAAGTTAATTACTACTAATAACTAGTAAAAACATATAATCATGCAACAAATTGTAACATACATACATAAAAGACATAATAGATCAATATAACTACATTATTATGGGCAATGAATGTGTAAATGCATTTATAAACTAAACTAAACATAGCATAAACTAGGGATGGACCAAACCGGGTCGGCCTGCCAATGTGCGGGCCCGGCCCGGTTACGGAATGGGCGGTGCGGACTTTTACCCGGCCCGGGGGAGGCTAGCGGTTCGGGCACGGTTCACAAAAAGGAAGGCCCGGCCGGTTCGGGCCCGGTTCGGGCCAACGGCTATATTTTTAATTTTTTTTCCCTTTTGGCTACCAAACAGGCCCTTAGAGCTGTTGTGATCGAACCCAAACGGCTATATAGCCGTTGGGAGCCTTCCTGGGTCCAGGGGTGGGTTAGGGGGGGTGGGGGGGTAGGGGTACAAAAAAACTATAAATACTCCACTTTTTCTATACAATTTACTACACATTTTCTCCAAATATTCCTACTCTCTAATCTCTATTCTCTACTAATCTTCTCCATCTTCATCTTCTCAAATTTATAACTACATATATTATATTATATTTACATATATTGATATATAATCATCTCTAATTTATTTACTTATATTTACATTTTAGATATACTTAATATATACTTATATATATTAAAGTATTATATATAAGTGTATTACTAATCTTATAGTAATATACTTATATTATATATACTATAAACATAATATTATATATTACTAGTTAATCTACTTATTATCTACTTATATATATATATATATATATATATATATATATATATATATATATATATATATATATATATATATATATATATATATATATATATATATATAAACTCCTATAAAAACTAGTTAATTGTTAGTTTGTTACATTTATTAATCTCTTATCATAGTAGTTAATTGTTACATTTATTAATCTCTTATCATAGTAGTTAGTTGTTAATTCGAAATTAATTATTTAATTCTTAAACTAGTTAATTGTTGCATTTATTAATCTCCTATAAAAACTAGTTAATTGTTAGTTTGTTACATTTATTAATCTCTTATCATAGTAGTTAATTGTTACATTTATTAATCTCTTATCATAGTAGTTAGTTGTTAATTCGAAATTAATTATTTAATTCTTAAACTAGTTAATTTTTGCATTTATTAATCTCATATAAAAACTAGTTAATTGTTAGTTTGTTACATTTATTAATCTCTTATTATAGTAGTTAATTGTTACATTTATTAACTTTCCTATAAAAACTAGTTAATTGGTAAACTAGTTAATTCAAAATTAATTGCTTAATTGTTATTTGAATTTAATATTTGTTATATTTTTAATATGGAGCGTGCTAGAGCTTCTGTAGATATGGGTAACCTCGGCCGCAACCGAACAAATGAGATTGCGAGGAATGTTCTAAGGTCACGCAAAGGTAAGGGAGGGCCGGAGTCTTCATCTCAAACCCGAGATGATTTTGATGCGGATTACAACCAAAGATATGGGGATGCGATGTCCGATGACCAACTAGAACAACTTTTGCAACAAAATCAAGGATGTTTTTTTCATCAACAAGACATCCCGCAAACCATTGACGAAGAAGAGCTTGAGGATGATGATGCGGTCGAGGACGAGGATCATGGCACATCGGATGATGAGGAAGAGGAAGCGGAAGTGGCTACTTCTTCCCAAGCCGGTGGGAAATCTGAATCTGTCTTTAAGGCAAATTTTACAAAAGTTAAAGACCTCGAAATCGAGATATGGTACGCCACTTGCAAGCATTGCAACAAAAAGTATAACTTGAGAATTTCTAGAGGGTACGGGAGCGCCACAAGGCATCTTAAGGCCAAGCACCCGGCGGAATATGTGAAATCGGACAAAGGCAAAGGAAGGCAAACCCAAATTTCAAGGTTTGCAACTGGACAACCCTTTGGTAATTTCTCCTATGATGATCAAAGACATTTGACTGGTATGTCTCATTTAATTGTTGAAAAAAATTTGCCTTTTATTTTTTCGGAAAGTCTTGCTTTAAAAGAATATGCTCAAGGTTCTTTAAATCCCCAATTTCGAAACTATAGTCGCAAAATAATTAAAAAAGAAGTTATAAGGCAATATGTTTTGGAAAAGCAAAAATTACAAACGTTTTTGCAAACTTTGATGGACGTGTTAGTATATGTAGTGATATATGAGAGGATACTCATCATCATTTATATTATTTGGGTTTGACTGCACATTATATTGATGATGATTGGTGTATGCATAAACGTGTTCTTGCTTTTCGTGAATTTAATGATAGACACACTGGTGATAATATTTATATTCTCATTCAGCGTATTTTAATTGAGTATAATTTGATTAATAAGGTGTTTGCAATTGGTTTTGATAATGCTACTAATAATACTGCTGCTATTCCTAGATTGCGTGAATTGTGTGGTTCATCTTCTTTGATGAGTAGTTTTTTTCATCAGCGTTGTGCATGTCATATTTTAAATTTATGTGTAAAGGACGGCCTAGCGGTGTTGGGAGATGCTATGGAGGTGGTGAAGGGAGGAATTAAACGTATTTGGGCTAGTTCTCAACTTAAGATGCAATGGAGATTTTTTTTGAAAGAAAGACGTGTCAAATATTGTGCTTTTCCTAAAGATTTGTCTATTCGTTGGAATAATACTTATAACTTAATTAAGGTGCTTATTAGATTTAAAAACCATTTTCCTGCTTTTTAAAAAGAATATGCTAACTATATTATAAACCCGGCCGACATCGACACTTGTGAAAAAGTTTTGAATGTTTTGGTGTATTTTAATAATGCAACTCTAACTTTTAGTCATGTTTATAAACTTACCGCAAACCAATTTTTTGTTGAAGTTGTTAATCTCGCCGGCGCTTTTTGTGAATCTGCTGATGTCGCTTACGTTAGTTATTTTTGTGACTTCATGAAACAAAAGTTTTTAAAATATTTTTCCTATATTCCGCATATATATATAGTATTGCATTTATTCTTGATCCTCGTTTTAGACTTGCTGCTTTGGAGCAATGTTTAGATTACTATTATGCTTTTTTTTTGGGCCATTGTCTATGTACGACGACAAAGCTATAGACCCGAAACAACAATTTCAAGAGGTTAGTAATTTATTATATCAATTATTTAATGAATTTCATGCACAATATGGTAACGCACCCCCTCCCCCGCCACGAACATCTTCTTCAATCTAAAGGAAAATCAATTTTGAAATCTGCATTTGGCAATCTTATGGAAAAAAGTAAATCGACTCCGATTAATGAACAAAGCTCGATCAACGAGCTTTCTTTGTATCTAACATTTCCTGTTGAGTATGAAGAAGGGGATGACTTTGACGTTATTCAGTGGTGGAAGGAAAAAGAGAGAACGTTCCCGATCTTATCAAAGATGGCTAAGCAAGTGCTAGCAATGCCCGTATCAACAGTTGCTGTGGAACAAGAGTTTAGTGCGGCCGGCAACATCCTAACGGATTATAAGACGAGATTGAGCGCAAACTCTCTTGAGACGCTTGTTTGCTTCCACGATTGGTTGAAGGCCAAACGTAGAACTCAAGAAATTAGCATTGAACCTACCCGCCACTTTATGGAAGAAACAACTGAAGATGGTGGAAATTCTGATTGATTCTTATTCATTAAAAAGTGTATTTCATGTTGTAATTTTTGCTCAATTTCCAATTGTATTACATATTTCAAATTAATACAGTTTAAATTTTTATGCCCAACTAATCTGAATTTAAAAAAAAATAGCCCAGGCCCGGCCCGGCCCGAACCGGCCCACAACCCGGCCGGGTAGGCCCGACCTGGACCGGACCCGGTATCACCCCGGGCCGGTTCCGGGCCCATCATTCAACAAAAAAAGCCCGCCCGGGCCCAGCCCGGGTCCATACCTAGCATAAACATTATTTCTCTAGCACAAGAAATTCAAAGATTAATGATGATATTAAGATTAATGCTTACATTTAACAAATAAAATTTCATATTTTATTTATGTTCGGTTTGTTCGGTTCGGTTTTGAAGGATAAAAACCAAAACCGAACCAAATTACTACGGTTCGGTTCGTTTTTTTACATTCGGTTTCGGTTTTTAGCGGTTCGGTTTTATTTGATCATGGTTCGATTTAATTTGATTCGGTTTTCGGTTTTCGATTTTTCGGACCCAGCCCTAGATTAAACACCAATCAATGTTATGTATACAGACTTCTTTCTTTTCCTGTGAATATTAAGAACTGTAAAAGTTTGGGCTACTTTTAACAACTGCTTATTGAAAGCAATAAACATGCTAACTGTTGCTATATGGTAATAAATCTCAAGGTTTTGTAGATGATGGCTTTTACTGGACTGCAAGAAACTTTGTAATAGTAGTTAAACACTTAAACGTGAAAACTTATTCACATTTTAATTAAGTTTCCATAGAAGCTAAACGAATTATGATGACATAATTTCATATAGAATCAATCAAATTAATTTCTTTCCTCTCAATAGAAGCTCATTTATTTTCGCTAGTACATCTCATTTACTTCATAAAAATCTACCAATATTTTTTTAAAATTTATTAATCAGCTTAACAAAGTGTATCAAACTATTAACTTGTTTGTGGTTAATTTTTTTTGGAAAATATATGAAAAGCTATGCTGATTTATAAACACAATTTCCCATTGATAAAAATGTCCAAACCAAGTTGGACTTTAATTATTATATTAAATATTTTATTATACATTTTTTGAATCAAATTAAGTTGAAGGGACAAAACCCTACTCCAAAGTACTAATCATTTACCTAATTGGGCTTGTATTCCCTTGCACTCATAAAATCAAGAATTTAATCAACCACTCAATTGTTAATTGGTTGTTGCGAGAGAAGTATATCCCCTTACATAGATGAAATTGGCATTTAGGATGTTTTACTTGGATTTATTTTAATTTGAGATCAAATCAGTTCATATTAGATCAGACTTTGACAACATTAAAATACACAAAGATTAGACATCAATCAGATTAGTTCAAATCAAACCAGAAAAATTTAGTTCAAATAAAAACATCTTTATTTGTCAAATTCTCCATTTCTATTTTGACTAGTCAGATTTTATGAGTGCAATTTGTTGAGTTAGATTTTAAAAATTTGCATGATCCAAGAGAGATGTGCATCATGAATTAACAAATTCTTTCATGTTTCTTACTAGGGATGGACCCAACCGGGCCGAACCGGCCCGGGAACATGACCAGCCCGCTACTGTGCGGGCCCGGACCGGACCGGTTGGGAATGGGCGGTTCCGGGCTTTAGCCCGGTTTGGACGGTTTGGGCGGGCTGGGCTCGGGTCATATTTTTCATGAACCGGCCTGGTTCATTTTTTTTTTCAATTTTTTTCTTTTCCTTGGGTAGGGCTGGGTGGTTGGGGGGGGGGGGGGTTGGCGGGTGGGGGTGAGGGAGGCGGGTCGAGGGTTAATTACATAGCCAAAAGAATTACATTGAACCGGGCCCGGACCGGCCGGCCCGGTTTTGGCCTGGACCCGGTATCTAATAGAATATTATTAGGAAGATTTGTTTCCTAGTTTGTTTTAAACTCTTCTATTATAAATATACAGGTCCGACATCCTGGAAAAAAAGCCCGACTTGAACCGATCCGGGCCCGGTCCGTGCCTATTTCTTACATGAAGACGTACTAGCGTGTTCTCACTATTACCGAGTACTATATATATATATGGGGGATCGGATAGTTTTAGTGAGAAACCTGAATTGCTCTTACCATTAGAGTTATTATTATTAAACCTCATATCTATCAACTTTTCATTTTATTCAATCATTGATTAACATACACATTACATCTTTTTATAATTATTTTTGTAATTATTCAAAATTCATACACTCATTATACATAGAAGATGTAACTAATAAATTTGAACACACGAAATATGTAAGACTTGTTTCATGCCATAGATCGATTAAAGAAATTCGAACGAACACTAAACACAATATAATGCCTTTACAATGATGTTTTACCTTTGAAGGAAGCGGTCCAGCTTAGCTGGTCGCCGACTCACTCTCCCTTATGGGAGGTCCCGAGTTCAGTTCTCAATGGAGTGAGATTGATCACAGTTTATCCCAGGCCTCCCAAATCCCTCTCTCCCGACGCCCCGGGGGTAAAAAAAAACAATGATGTTTTACCTTTACATTTGAACGAGTCTATTTCAATTCATTCAATCCACAATTCAAGTGGTTTATGGTTGAGTCCTGCCGGACAGGTCCCACCCAGGACTGGCTCTAACATTTCAAGGGTCTTGTTCAAAATTGAATATGAGGCCCTAGGTATAAAACACAATATTAATATTTCCATCATTTTTAAATAATAGTCTTCTTAGGTTTTTGTGGTTTTTAAAAAGAAAATAGTAGTACTATAGAGGTGCAAGTTAAATGAAAAAGTAGAAAATAGAATATATTAAAAATAGTAAACTAATGATAAAGTATGAAAGAGAAAGTACTATGCAAGCTCATACCAAATTGTATTAGAGCTTTGTTCTAATTACTGTAACTAAGCCTTATGTAATACTAGTAATTAAAGAGATTGCACAATTGTAATTTAACAATTGCATATTAATTACATATAAATATTACTATTTAATGTTTGTTTTAAAAAACTTCTAATATAGGAATCTTTATTCAAATAAATAAGGATTTTGTATATTATTATGTAGATTATATTTAAAATTTGGACCTTCTGAATCGAAAGGCCTTGTGCGCTAACACTTCTTGCACGCTCTCATCTACGACCGTGGTCCCACCCTTGGAAACTTCTGCCCAATGCCGCTAGCTCACAATGTACAACTGCTGATTCAATATAGGCAGGAGGCAGGCTTATCTAAAACTGAAAAGGATGGACTACTTAACTATATAGTCTGCTTGAAAAGGACGAAACAGATGAAAAAACTGCAATTTTAATTTTAGGCAACTAGCTAACACATTCACAAGTAGTTGTAGTTGTATTGCCAGGGCCGTAGATGAGGGCGTGCAAGAAGGGCAATCGCACAAGGCCTCTCAATTTCAGAAGGCCCAAAAATTTAAATATAGTCTATATAATATAATAAATCTTTATTTATTTGATTAAAAATTCCTATATTATTATTTTTTTAAAATACAATCATTAAATAGTAATATTTTTATGTAATTAAAGTACAATTGTTAATTACAATTGTGTGATTTCTTTATTTCACAAGGCCTAATTACATTATTTAGCACAAAACCCTCGTACAGTTTGGAACGAGCTTGTAACTACTTTCTTTTTCATACTTTGTCATTACTTTACTTTTCTTAATTTATTCTCTTTTCTACTTTTCATTTACCTTTAGGGCCTACTATTTTCATCTTAAAACCCACAAAAAACCTAAGGACACTATTATTTAAAAACGGTGAAAGTAATAATATAATAATGATTATATAATGATAAAAAAACTTAGGGTCTCATTTTCAATTTTGCACAGGGCCTTCTATATGTCTGGGCCGGCCCTGTGTATTGCATTCCCTTAAATTGGGACAATCCTTATCCAGTTATACATTATCCTAGTATACATATCTAGTCTTACACTTTTGAGCTACATTTTAGTAGGGTTTGCCCATGATATGCATGCATGCCAGTTGTTGCTGGCTTACGCCTAAATAAGTGTAGTGCGCAGGGTCCGACTGAGTCGGTATAAAGAATATTTTTGAAAAAAATTTACAAGGAATTTTTTACACTAAAAATATAAGATTTTTTAAATTGGAGTGGATCGGGACCTAGATTGGACAGAATATGGATCAAACAAAATATGTTCTTAACATCCGAAATGCATTCATAGTCACCTATATAATATTGCACTTGTATAGTTATATGTGTAGCTTCCACACTTAAGCAGCGGTGAAAATGCAGCTTTTGAAAAAAAAATACACGGTGACAATTTTCTAAATAAGTTTTTTTTAAAGTTAAAAAATGACTACTAGAACTTAAAAGTGACCGTAGCAGCGCAAAATAAAGTGAATATTTTACATTTTACAAATTGTGCACTTTTTATTTGAACTACACCCTATGTATAGAATTTTTATCACATGAGAATGCGATGTATTGAGAAAAATGAAAATGAATCTGCAACTAGGAATGGACTCGGGCCGGGTTAACCGGTCCGTAACCGGCCCGAACCAGTACTGTTACGACCCAGACCGGCCCGGTACCCGGTTCTGTGCCCGGTTCGGGCCACCCGGCCCGGCACTGTAGAGGAGCGGTTCTCGGGCCTCTCAAATCACGAACCGGCCCGGCCGGTCCGGGCCCGGTTCGGGCCATTTTTTTTGTTTTTCACATTTTTTAAAAGGTAAATGGGTTGGGCTGGGTGTTTTGGAGGGGTTTGGGGTGTGGGGGTGGAGGGTAGGAAGTAATTAGGAAAAGAAAAAGAATACGGTACCCGGCCCGGTCCGGTAACCGTCGGGTGAACCGGCCCGACCCGGGCCCGGAGCTACCCGGGCCGGTTTCCGGGCCTCACTTCTAAAAAAAGCCCGTACCGGACCGAGGTCCGGCCCGGCCCCAGCCGAGTCCATGCCTATCTGCAACGTTAAATTTGAGAATTGTGCATTACGTGAAACATAAATGTACTCTCCCATAAATTAGAAAGTGCGGTGACATTTTTGTAAAAAAAAAATCATTTTTTGTCTATTTGCGGTGTGCATTATTTTAACCATAATTGTGCATCTCATTAACCATAATATGCATCGTTTTGGATTATTCTCATCTCTCACCGAAAGAAATGCTATCACCGAAACCGGACTCTATGCATATGCATATTGCATAGCACGTATATATTTTTTAAAATATCTAGATATTTTAAACTGAACCCACATTACAGAATTTGAAACCCCAACACGATATTTCTGACCTGGTCACTAAACTATACTGAATTGTATTTATATGGCTTGCTGGCATTCATTTTATAAGAACCAGAAGTCGCCTAGGTCTACACGACTTCACACATGCGAGCTTTAATTCTAGTTCAGTAGGGACGACGACGTACTACGTGCTTTAGACATAATTTAATGGACCATGGGAGCTGGGGTGAAACTACTAAAAACATCTTCAATTCAAAAGTGTAACACTACATACATTGGAGAAGAGATACCTCAAAACAATTAATTAATAGAAAGTCTCTCACACGTTTTCATAGTGTAATGAGTTTTTGTTACTTTTTATACACAATGTCGAACATAATATCAATATTTAGACAGTGTGCTTGACATTGTGGGTACAAACAACTGATAGTTTATAAATCCAAGACATATAATACCATGAATTTTAATATTTTTTAAATATTAAATATTATTTAAACTAATTAAACTAATAAACTTTCTTGAAGATGAATTTATGAAGAGTTAGCAATGAAATTAATAAAAAATTCAATATCGACACACTTTATCTTCAGAACTCATATTGACACACTTATCTTTCAGGTTCCTTATTGATCGATAATGAAGCTATTTTTCATGTCTTCGATTGATATTTTTTTTTTAAAATGAGCTAACTACTTAAATAAGAGTAATAACGAAGTTAATTGCACAAATAAGAGTGTTAAATGAAGGAAGGTTTCATAAGACCAAATTCAGCATAGTTGACAAAATTAACCTTGTTTTAATTATTCTAATTTAAAAAATGAAAAATTAAAAAATGTTGATACCTGAAACTTTAAGGGATTCGATATGCTTCAAAGAAGGATAATATAATCCTTCAACTGATGATGAGATCAAACGCATGAGAGGGATTTCATGTGTCTCGGCAATTTGATCAATCATGTATGCTATGATCTGTACTAGGACATAATCCAGATGTGGCTTATGCGCTTAGTATTGATGGTCGGTATCAAAATAATACAGGAGAACAACATTGGAGTGCTGTTTAGACTATTCTTAAGTATCTTAGACGAACTAAAGAATATTTCTTGGTTTATCATGGACAAAACAAACTAATAGCATCCAATTAATACTCTGACGCTAGTTTCATGACTGATAAGGATGACTATAAGTCACAATCAGGATATGTTTTTAATCTCAATGAAGCAACAATAGAGTGGAAGAGTTCCAAGCAAAACACAACAGCTGATTTGACAACTGATGATGAGTACATTGCTGCATCAGAAGCAGCTAAGATGGCCGTTTGGATACATGAGTTTCTTAAAGAATTAGAGGTTGTTCCAAATGACAGTCGTCCAATAACCGTTTGTTGTGACAATACTGGCGATGTCGGACAAACAAAGGAACCAAGATGCGACAAGAGGAATGGTCATATGCCAATGCGCTATCATTTGATTCGAGTGTAGATAGCAAGAGGAGAGGTTACAATAGACACTACTAGAATAATAGCTATTTGCTGCGATTATTTTTACCTATTTGCTGTGGTTCTGAACCGCAGCAATTGACAGAGCAACAAATAGTAGGAAAACCTATTTGGTGCGATTCTGAACCGCAGCAAATGACATCCAAATCCGTAGCAAATACTCTCTCATTATATAGCTTCTATGTGGAGTTAAATAGACCCATATTAAAATGCTTTCATGTTTGTAAATTGTACCATTTTTTAATTACTACCATTTACTTCGTATAATACATCAATATTAATAAAACATCAACACTCGACATAATATTAAACCAAATATTATTAACCATAACTCCATTAGTACAGTAGCAAATATATAAAGTGCACACAAATATCATGTTATTTGATAAACACTCTACATAAGTACATAACTAAGTACAAATTCACACCATGCTACCGATAATAATATTAAATGATTGTATCTTCACAAAAAAAAAATCACATGCTCTTGTATCTCATTGATCTCTTTCCATAATGAAAGCATGGGTGATGAGTGCTAAAGAATCTGCCGCTAGCCTGCCAAAGTTATCGATCCCAAAGTTGCACCAGTCTGAGATTTCAAGCACAAAAATAAACGAAGTTCAACCAAATACGTGAGAACTATAATTGGACTTAATACAACTAGATAAAGCAAAACAAATACAATTGCACTTATCCACGTTTCGTATCAAACATACAAATTGTAAATCTAAAATATTATCCCTGTACACACAAAGTTTCTCCTCCAGGGTTTTAACAAAATCTAAGTTTGAGGAAATGGACGGAAGTTGTTAATAGAAGTTCTTTTTATGTTTGGATTTACCATGAAAAACTGAAAAAGGCAAATCCAAGTAGAACAAGTCAATCATCATCATTTTCATTTACCCCAATGGCGAATAGCTCCCACCTACGGTGGGGTAAGGGTATGGTTGTAAACGAATCGAATCGAACCGAATACTTGATAATATTATTCGTATTCGTATAATTATCGAATATTCGTATTCGTATTCATTTAAAATTCGAATCTTATTTTGTATTCGTATTCGATTCGTTTGATATATTCGAATCTTTTTCGAATCGAATTCGAATGTTCGAATTCAAAAAACATTAAAGTTAATTTGTGAAAATAATTAAAATTATGATGTTAGTTTGCCCATTTTAACTAATTTTCATATTACATACTACCTCCGTCCCGCTATGATTGTCCCGTTTTACCTAATCGGTCCGTCCCACTAAAATTGTCTCATACCAAATTTGGCAAAGTTTGTGTGGTTCTAAATCATTCTTACTTTATTAATTCAATATCAACCACATAAATCACTTTTTATTGATGTGCGTGCCACTTCCTCTTGTCCCATTGTTAACGGGACGGAGGGAGTATTTTATAGGAAACAAAATTCATTTATAGAAGTCACTTCAAATTTAATATCAATATAGATAAATCAACGGAGAATTTTAATTGTAAATTAAGCTATTTTGACCTGGTAAAGTAAGAATTTTTAAATTAAAATATGCAAAATATTTACATGAATATTTTGTTATTAATATTTTTACATTGAACTATATGTATTCATAAGAATTAGTATATATTTTATGAATATATAAATATATATTTATATGATATATATATATATATATCATATAAATATATATATGATATTTATATATTTATACATACATACACACACACACACACATATATATATATATAATTCGAATATATTCGAATATTATTCGAATCGAATATCATAGTATTTGTATTTGTATTCGTAAAGTATTCGGATAAAAAAATAGATTTGTATTCGTATTCGTATTCTACTAACTCGGATTCGAATCGACATTTTCGAATTCTAATCACGAATCGAATCAAAATTATTCGATTCGTTTACAACCCTAGGTAGGGGGGGTCGGATGTACGCAGTCTTACCCCTATACTAAAGCACAGAGAGATTTTTGCGGATGACCCATAGTGAAAATCCCGTCCAAAATTGCATGGACTGCCTGTTGTTTCATAACAAAGAAGCGCAAATAGTTTAGAACAAGTCAATATAAGACAATGAATTTTTTGTTTAATTTTTTTACATGTTTTAGATTGGTGAGTACAAAAAACGAATTCATATGAATATAATCAATAAATTCTACGAGTTTGAAGATTTGAACCAATATTTTATTTTTCCCCACATCTCCCCTCCAAATTTATCCTATACGTTCCTTGCTATTTAACCCCGAAGCATTTCCGTGGTTCCAAACATAGCGTAAGAATAATCACAGAAGACTAAGTGGCCGTTTGGAGTCCCATATTTGGGCTGATAAGCCTGAATGTAGGAGAAAATCACCAAACACGCCTATTTTGGGCTGATTTGGCTGATAATTCTTAAAAGCTCAAAACGTAGGGTAATGGTTACTTTTTTTGCTGAAATCTATTTTTGGCTTAAAAGACATTTTTATCCCTTAGCTTCTTGAATAATTCACCCCTAAATCTCTTATTCGTTTGCATCTGTCGTCTTGTTCTTCCCAGATATCACTTCGCATCTAAGTAGCTAGTCTTCTGCTTAAAATCTTTTTGCTCGATTACAATTTGTATGCATGTATTGTGGATCTTTTGGTTAGTTACATTACAACGCATTCCAATTAACGATTATGTTTAATTGATGTACTATTTTTATTTATTTATTTTACATGTGAGCCTTTTAATATAAATAATAAAAACTGTAATTTTTTACATTAATTTACTCATATTGGTAAATAGATTTTCCTAGCAAAGCTAACTTACATATATTTCAAATATAAAGAAACAAATACCCTTTTTGGTAGATACACATTCAATCAGCCACTTCAGCCAAGATATTACCAAACACTTTCACTTCAGCAATTTCAGCCAGTTCAGCCAATTCAACAGTTTCAACCATTGCAGCCGTTACCAAATAGGCCCTAAAGGATCGGATCACACATGAATTTACATTTCCAATAAAAGGAATGATGGATAAAACACTTCAATAAAAATGCATATTCACATACATGACCAAATTGGAAACCAAATGTTCCCTACTTCTCTACAAACGCTACTTACAAGAGGGTCTCCAGAAATGTAAAGACTACCGGTGGGCGTAGCTCAACTGGTAGCAAGGGAGTGTCACAAAGGTTCTCGGATTCGAATCCCGGCAACTGCGATGAGAGATTACTATGCTAAAAATGCATAGGCCCAGTGGGGGACCCAGAAAATCGGAGTCACGGGGTCCCTACCTTAATGTAACTCTAACCAATAAAAAATTAAAAAAATGTAAGTAGGTATATAATATTAAAGTAGCATAACATTTCATAGTTAATGTACATCATCAAAATATTAAGAAATTTTATCAATTCAGGACCTTAAAGATAGATAAATTATAAATTCGGTACCCAAAAGATGAAATGTATTAATATAGGACCCGAAAGATGAAAATTATCAATCTAGGATCTAAGATTTCATAGATTTTGATTTATTTATTTTTTATTAATTCCTTTGCTATTTTTTTATAAACTTTTTTCCACAAAAGTTTATTAGTTTAAAAAAACTAAATAATATTTAAAAATTTTAACATAAAAATAATAAAAATTCATGACAATATAGGTCCGAGATTGATAGTCTTCAATCATTCAAGTCCTAAATTGACAATTTTCATCATTTGAGTCTTATATCTATAAATTTCTTCTTTCAGGTCTCAGATTTATAATTCATTTACCTTTCAAGTTTTGAATTGATAAAATTCCAAATATTAAAGTAGTACAACGTTTCATAGTCCCTAATATGGTGCACCTGGTCTTGAACATTAGGATGCAAATCAACATTTTTTTTCTCTCAAACCATGATAAGCTTCTAAAGATTCAAAATAAACATGTTGATCATGTGGATTGTCAACCAAATTAATTTCATATTCACCAACTATTTTATTCAATTCTTCACTTAATAATGGAAAACATAATAGAAATTTTAATAATTAATTGAATTATGTAAAGTTGAGGATTTTAAAAAAAAGAGGAACATGAGTGAGAGGGAATCGATCCTTGCACCTCCAAGAAAAGTAAAAGTTTTTAAAGTCTTTCCTCCATTGTTCTATTCCATTCTTTGGGACTCATACTTGTTTGTGTTATATATACAATTATAAGTAAATTTTAAATAAAATATATAAAATATATAGGTATTTTTTTGGAAGTACGCGGGGTCCCGAGACCCCGTGGGACCCTTAGTGGGTCCGCCACTGATAGAGCCTCTGTAAGTATCGAGGACAGAGCCTCAATCTCTATCTGTCACATTCGGATTATAATCCAATTTATATCCTCAAGTATCTGTCACTCTATCCTTTTTTTTTCAGAAATGGCAAGACTGCCATGCTAGCTGCCCAAACATCATCGTCCAACACATGCTCTGCTGGGGAATGACTTATTCCCCCACGGCAACGCACAAACAGCATCCCAACCTATTTACAGGAAGAACGAACAATCTCACATCGGTTAAATATGAAACAATAATCTAACATACAAGACTTCAAGCTATTCATCCGGTGGCGGACTTAGAACTTTTCTCAAGCGGAGGCATTACTGTATGAACCGAGACAGACCGGGTTGGGTGTGAGACTAATCTATTCAATGTGTAAACAATTTTTTTAAACAAAAACAAGTAATTCAATTTCAGTTTGAAATGATTTACATCTATGTACAACACGTCTAGTTTTCAACTCATTACAACGATTCAAATAATAATCAATTTCTTGAAAGAAAAACATAATACTTCATATGAATTATATTTGAATCATCCTTATACCATTTCTGGTTTTGGATTAGAATTCAAGCTGTTTTTGTACTACAAACGGTCAGAATTTTGATTTACAACTAGGATAGTGTCCAACGCTACACGTCGTGCGAAAGAATTAAAGTGTCCAAAATTCCTTCATAAACTTGGAATGAAATTGTGAACTCTAACATGTAACTCCCGGCAGAGCTAAACTACTTTAATTTTTTTATTCAATCATCTCCTGTTTGTTACTACTACGCCCTTTTCTAATAACTCTCTTATGGTAACATTTTGTTTTGTTGGAACACGCCCTTTATTTTACAAGAAGATCCAAACCTTTTAGTAACATAACCATGGACATATATCCAAAGAAAGTATCCACAAACTTCCTTTTTTGTGCAATAGCCACAACAACTAATTGTAACTGGTAAGAAAACAATGAATATAACTTGTTTGTGGAATTCCATTAAG
Source organism: Cuscuta europaea (assembly GCA_945859875.1). Taxonomy (NCBI): domain Eukaryota; kingdom Viridiplantae; phylum Streptophyta; class Magnoliopsida; order Solanales; family Convolvulaceae; genus Cuscuta; species Cuscuta europaea. The sequence continues at coordinate 9,260,558 of CAMAPE010000045.1, forward strand.
ATAATCTTAAATTCATTAAGCTCACCGCACATATTAGGAGTCTTATCATATCATTGACTTCTAATTTTGGAAAAAAGATAATTCGTATTTCACAAAAAATAACCATCAATGCCACTTTTCAATGCCACTTTTTAAAGAATGACTGTGTCAAGAACATGTCTAACTATATGAAATCGCTTCATCATAACTCCTTAGTCATTTAAATGTCTTATAACAATTTACATATGCTCTTTGACAGAATTATTACATATCTAACAGTCATTGTTTTATATCAAGAAGCGGGAGCACTAATTCTATCATAAGTACTAATACTAAATTTTGGGGTCGGAAGCGGGGGCATTTGCCCCCCTAGGACCCCCCTAGGTCCTCCACTGTATTCATCCCATCAATTTAGCTTTTTAGGAAAGACAGAGGTTAACCCTTGCTTTGACATCGTATGCCTGAATGAACAAAATAAAGATATATTGGTTGAAAATACATAAATGAAATTTATTTTTTAATTCAGTATGTACCAGCAAAAGAAAATCACCTTTTCATACGTAGATGAAAACCTGAACTGCTAGAAACCCAATAGGTGTAATTATATGTAAATAAACTTCGCATAATAAACTGAAGTAGCACAAAGTATGAGATAGTGGGATTTGCTAGTCTTCAGAAATACCTCCTTAAGCTGTCCAAGTCTCCAAATCACCAGAAATGCTGTTTGATCAGCCAAAAAAACAAAAACCAACAAATCAATACTCAAAGGTTTAAGCTTAAGACAAAAACCTCAAATAATAGCCAGCTCCAGAAAACAGCAACAAAACTCTAAATCAACAAATGCATCAGCAGAAATTCACTTTTCAGATAGTACAAATTTTACCATCAATACAAATGAAAGACACATTTCATATAGAGATGAGATTCAAGAGTTTGACAAAAACCGTTGAGGCATTCTCACAAACAAATTATAGGCATTACATAACTAAAATTTCATCAAACAATTTTTTATACTCTCAAACTTTAAGAAGTTAAGCAAACACATCCGAAAAAGTATAAAAAGAACACACTCCAAGTATTAAAATCAAATACATCAAGAACAACAACAGTAAAATGGTTACTAAATAATTTTGTATTCTTATTTCAATCATTTCATTCTAATATGTTGACCTTATTAAAAGGATGAGCTGAATTTTTTTTAAGAAGATGAACAAAGGCAGTGACAAACCATCAACAAAGGCACCACGGTTCCTATTCATATCAGAACATAGTCCAGATGATGAACACTTTGTCGTAGTGCGTCAAAATAAATTCACTACTAAGGGCTAATACCGTAGTATAGCGTAGTAGAGTTCGTATCCACAAGAAAATGAATAATTCTCTTTTTATGAACTAATAAATAAAAGGGGGTTTTGGGATTGAGTGATTTAATTTAATTAAACACTAAGATGAACGACTTATATGAGTTTTAATTCAATAATAAAAGGGACTTGGTTTTGCTACTTTCCACTTGTTGATATATTTAGTTGATCCTTGTTATATCTATAACTTATCCCATCTCGAATACTCAATCGAGGAGTATCTCCAATTCATCGAGGTAGTTATTAACAACGACCGTTCATTAATAACCCTTATTAATCAAATATAGAACAACGTCTTATACCGATTTAATAGTAGCATTTATCTTTCTAACTCATTTATGAAATCAATTGAGATTGATAACCTCAACACAACGGTTTCGGTTGAACCAACAAAATTAATCCCTCTTAATTTTATTAACCACGACCGTGCATTAATAAACCGAAGTTACTTACTAGTGAAACAATCAACGATTAACCATCGGTTCGTTGATCGTTTCTAGTAATAATTAATATTGAGATGTTAATTAATTGTCATCTTAGCAACACTCCCCAATATTAATATAGAGATAGATTAAGGGAAGAATTAATATTCAAGGAGAGGTGTTAAGAAAATAACTCACAACTTTAATAATCAACAATCTTCAAGAGCAAAACCAAGAAATGGAAGTTTAGCTCCTCATTTGGAGACTAAACATGCTATAAAAATATAAAGAAAATACTATTCTAAGTTGAGCTTAAGTATATGGAAGAAGGGATGATGATAAGTGAAGGAAAAGGAGGTTATTTATAAGTGTTTTCAACACCTATGGCCGGATACCCGGCCGGGTATTTGAAATACCTGACCGGGTATTTATCAAATCATATCTTTTCCCACGTCTTTGTGTTCTTTGCACATTCGTTTGCCCGAAGTCACTTCATACCCGACCGGGTATATGGAATACCCGACTGGGTATTTGCTAATTTCGTAGCAACTTCCTCTTTCAGTTCATACCTGGTCGGGTAAAGGCCATACCCGACCGGGTTTTGCATAAAACTCAGGTTTCTTCATCCTTTTTGCTTCCAAACCTATCCTAAACTTATAACCCAACTAACTACAACTTACAACAAACAATAAAATGCTAGAAATACGATTACAATCAAATGCAAACTAACAACTACAAAGTTGCACAATACTAGTAAATAAATATTACAAACAATAATAAAAATGTATACTTAGGTACTAATAAATAGTGGCTATCAAACACCCTCACACTTGAACCTTTACTCGTCTCGAGTAAATCAAAACCCGCTCATGAAGTTTTCAAAAATAATAGTGGTAAAGCAACCATCCACAAGTGTTTTTGACAATCAACATAAACATGTTTCGATGGTCAAAACACAAGAATGATGGAAGGTCTTCAACTTCATTGAAATCATCTTCTTTTCCTCCTCATGTATACCCTTAGGGTCCTGTGAAAATAAAAGAGATACTTTCTCTCATTCTCTCATTTTACCTAGGTGCCCTTTCGGTGTTTCATCTCAACTTCCCACAATTTTTTCCTTTTTATCCTCACAAACTCACTCTTCTTTTTGCTTTTATTTTGGTTAAGTTGCCCTTTTGGGTTTTCAACCTAACAAGCTTATTTTCTTTCTTTCTTTTTGTTTTTTTAAAGTAAAAACAAGAATGAAGAGTATGAATGTGAGCATACCATGATCATCTCTCCCCCCAAACTAGTTGGAGCACTGTCCCTAGTGCTCATCTCTGTCAAAGCTTCCATCACAGCCTCCTCCGAAATTGCCGCTTGCGCCACCATAGCCACCACCACCATGTCCATTCTGTACCATTCTATGCATTTGTTGGAGGAAGTTCTTGTGCTGAGCATGATAGGTGAAATCAAGGTCTTCATAATCGGGAACCTTGTAATTGGAGCATTGGAGGAGGAGGAAGATCCTCTAATCCTTTTTGGAGTCATGGTTTTTCCTTTGCTTAAATTTGGTGGGTGATTTTCTGACTTGGGGTTTGTGGGGTTAGAAAATTCGGATTTTTAGGATGTTGGGTGTTTGGAGGGTGTGGAGATGTAGAGGATGATGAAGAGTAAGAAGTTGGTTTTTTTTTGGAAAAATTTCGAACCATGGGGGATTTGGGTAAGGGTTTTTCGCATTTTTGGATTTTGGATCGGGCCGGGTAATGCAGGTTCGGGGCGTGTTAGGGTCGAGTCCTAATTTTAGAAAACCCAAACGGTTCGAGGTGGGGCGGGTCCCGAAAAACTTAGGAACCGAACGGGTCTTAAAAATTGAAAAAACGGGTACCCGGATCGAACCATTTTAAAATATTATTTTAATAATCTCTATTATATTTAATATTAGTATAATAGCATATACTAACAAGACACGAAAGTTCTTCATGTTCTTGTGTCTAGATAAAAACTTCCAATTAAAGAAACTTTTCACTCTACTAAAAATAATTTCCAAGTCCGTATAATTAAACCCCTAAATTATTTTACTCTATATATAGTATTTCAAATTGTTCAAACTTTCTTTCTTTAATATTTTTTGTAAACAAAGACTCTTACTCAATGAAGTGTGACATATTCATTTAATTATCTTAATTTTACTTATACTTGGAGATTTAATAAGCTTTAAATTATTTTCATAGACAAATATGTATAGTAACTAGTTTAATTTCTTATGAATTTATGGTGTTATCTTTTTAATTAGTTTATGAATGATGATTAATATACTGATTAAGGTGGTTGTGTGTTGTTTAATTTATAGATTTGTGGTTCGATATTTTGTTAACTAATTTAAAATTTTGTCTTATACTTATATTTTGAATTTTTATTATATTTTGGTTACATTAATAGGTAATTAATTTGAGAATTTTATAACTTACTAGAAACTTTGCTTGTATAGCCGTATTTTTTAGAAAAGAAGAACCGAGGACTCGGACCGAACCGACCCGTTTCAAACGAGGCGGGTAAGGTTCGGTTCCTATTTCGAAACATGGTATACCCAGACTGAACCTACCCGTTAAACGGAACCGACGGTTCTTGAAAATTTATCAATTACCCGAACCGACCCGAATCGTGCCACCCCTAGCGTATAGAGTAGTGTAATAGTCCTCCGACTTGAGATCAATACGTACTTCATGTGTGGAGTGATGTACTTTGACCATGACCAACGCTTGCACTCCAATTGAGGTAGATACAGCATGTGTTGGGTACATCATGAAACACATGGAGTAGTAGTTGAGCCAATAAAAGATTCATTCCTCGTAATAGATTAAGAGAAAATATTATATTTCTCATATCTAGATGGATCATAAAGTTTGCCCAATGCAAAGATGTATTCGTTTTGGATATCGAATATGATCATTATGGATCATCTAGAAAGATGGGAAGACAGAGACTAAGTTATTGGAATAGAAACGAAATCAGGTTCTAGACTTAGTTGAATGTTCGTTGAATGAAAATATCGTATCACTATGAGCTCTATATATTAAGTTTGTCTGGTAAATCATCTAAGAATTTTGCTAAGACCTTAATTTTATTTGTGCTGAATATATAAGACCCTATGATTTACACAACAAATGATTATACCTTTCGATTGAATTGTTAGAAGGAATTAAATATTAATTGGATTAAATGATATTTAATTTGTAATACTGAAAATGGATTAAATATTAGTTAGATTGAACTATATTTAATTCATGATGTTGAAGGAGAGTTCTATTTGATAAAAATTAATTAAGTAAGATAAGATTTATTGTACTTAATTAAGATGTATTTTAATTAAATAAAGATGACATTTTCTTTTTAATTTGGAATTAAAAGAAAATGGATAATAAAGAAATAATAGGAAGAGAAGGGAGGTGGCGTGTGCATCCCCTCTCCTTCCTTATTATTATTGTGGTTTATTGCTTATTTTATTTAATCAATTAAATCATTAATAAGGGGTATTGATTCTCATAGGATTAGAACTTATTAATGAGAAAGACTTTCATTATGATTGAGAAACTAGTTTAGAACTAGTATAAATACATCCTCCTTCTTCATATTTAATAGACCAATTTTTCTAGATTCAGTTTTATCAGTTTATTTCCATGCGAAGAGATTTCCTATCCTTTCGCTTTGGAAGATCTAACCGTTCTTTCGGAAAGGAGAAATCACGTTGATACCTAAGGTCAAGGATTATCACCACTAGGCTGGAATATGTATAAGTTCTAATTCAGATATGTTATTACTGTTATTCATTGTATTGTCATAATCAGGAAAGAACTGTTCGAAAAAATTTTAAAGTTCCGCTGCTGTACTTTCGAGGTACGTTACATAAATTTCCTAACAGACCCATCTCAAGAAGATTCTCAATCTAGTTTTCTGTCAGCACCAGAGCCGAGGCAATCCTCTAGGGAAAGAAGACCATCCACTCGGTATAACACTGAGGAGTATATTATCCTCACGAATGAGGGGGAGCAGCAAAGCTATAAAGAAGCAATAAATGATATTCATAAAGAAGAGTGGAGAAAAGCCATGCAAGAAGAGATGCAATCCTTGCATGAGAATTACACTTATTAACTCATGGAGCTGTCAAAAGATAGAAAATCCTTGAAGAATAAATGGGTGTATCGAATCAAGACCAAAGATAGTAGCTCAAAGCCTCACTACAAAGCTCGGTTGGTCGTCAAAGGATTCGGTCATGAAAAAGGCATTGACTTTGAAGAAATATTCTCTCCCATTGTAAAGATGTCATCTATCCGAGTTGTTCTAGGCCAAGCAGCGATGCAAGATTTGGAGATCGAACAAATCGATGTTAAGACGACGTTTCTTCATGGTGACCTAGAGGAAGAGATCTACATGGAGCAGTTCGAGGGGTTCAAATTTCCGGGAAAGGAAAAATAAGTATGTCGCCTCATGAAGAGTTTATATGGCCTCAAGTGAGCACCGAGGCAATGTTACAAGAAGAGTGAATCATTCATGGCAGAGCATGATTTCTAAAAGACAAAAAGCGATCAACGTGTCTTCATAATGAGGTATGCAAGTGATGTCTTTTTCATACTTCTACTCTATGTTGATGATATGTTGATTGTTGGACAAGATCGCGTAAAGATAGATGCTTTGAAGAAAGATCTAAGCAAGAGTTTCACCACGAAAGATTTGAGAACAGCTAAACAAATCTTTGGGATGCGAATATCTCGTGATAGATCAAAGGGGATGTTGTGGCTATCCCAAGAGAGGTACATTGAGAATGTGTTGGAACGGTTGAACATGAGCAAATCAAAACCGGTTAATACACCATTTGCTAAACACTTCAAGTTGAGTTCGAAGCAAAGTCCCACAAGTGAGAAAGAAATGGTGGAAATGAAGAAGATTCCATACTCATCTGTAGTAGGTAGTCTCATGTATGCAATGATATGAACAAGACCAGATATTTCCTATGCAGTTAGAGTCGTCTGTCGCTTCTTGGCCAACCCCGGAAATGAACATTGGGTTGTTGTCAGATGGATCCTCCGATATTTACGTGGAACTTCCAAAAGGTGTATATGCTTTGGAAAAGGAAACCCCGTGTTAGAAGGATACACAGATGCAGACTTAGCCGGTGACATTACATCAAGGAAATCAACATCAGAATATCTAACTACTTTTGTAGGGGGAGCTGTTTCCTGGCAATCAAAGCTGCAATAGTGTGTCTCATTATCCACCACATAGGTAGAGTACATCGCAGCTACTGAAGTTTACAAGGAGATGATGTGGATGAAGAACATGTTGCTCGAGTTGGGATAGATAATGAAAGGTACATGTTGAAGTGTGATAATCAAAGTGCAATTTACTTGGCAAAGAACTCAACATTTCATCCTCGCATAAAGCACATAGACACAAGGTATCATTGCATCCGAGAAGTTCTGAGGAAAAGAAATTGCATCTTAACAAGGTTCACGCAAACGAGAATTGTTCAGACATGATGACCATGGAAATACTGACAAAGAAGTTTGAAGATTGCATGTTGTCAAGGTACAGGTTTGCTTCTACCCCCCAATTAAGTCGGGAGGGGGGAGATTTGTTGGGATCCCTCCTTAATTGAAGAGGTTCGAGAAAATTATATAGCTTTTAGAGAAGTGTAGAATTTTCTAAAATATTCCGGAGAATCCTAGAGAAGTGAAGAACTCTCTAGAAGTTTTGTGGAATAGTGTGGAATCTTCTAGAATATTCTGGAGATCTGTGAAACCTTCCAGAAGCTTATGGAAGAGTACATAAGAATATGGAAGGGAATGGAGAGGTGTAGAGATTCCTAGCTCAGAGTTCTCTAAAATATGTAGACATGTGTAGAGCATTCTAGAGAGCCACTCTCTACCATTTATTATGGAGGTGAAGTAGATAAAATAGGAGTAGGAGTCTTCATTCCAAACCATCCAAGTCAAGAGTGAAGCCACTTTCTAGAGTGAGAAAAACATAGCAAGAGAGTCTCTTTGAGAGAGAAGAGAGATAGCTCATCAAGTCTATATTCTCAATCTTGAGTGTGTCACCATAGTGTGAGTCAAATTGTAAACACATTCTTGTGTCCTATTATCTTTTGTATTGTGAAAGAATCTCCATATTGGAGAATTATACTCATTTGCTCTCATGTCTACCTTGATTCCTAAGTGCTTATCTTAACTTCACGAAGAAGCGAGAGAATCCGAGTTTTTCCCAAAGACACAAATGTGACAAATCTAAATAAGAGCATATCAATCCTTAAATGAAAATAAAATATGGGCACTTCTATTGTAACCATATAACTGCAAATTAGGATCTCACAATGTTTATTAATAAAAGTGACTTTTATGGTAGAAGTTCGGGTGTTTGGTATTTTGTGTATTACTCACTCCATTCTATGATAGCATTATCTTTGTCTCATCTATCTCTTTTGTCTATCCCATATGTTAATTTTGTCTCACATAATGATCGATATTTATGAGATTTAATTCAGTTTTATTTTAGGTTAAAGGGTCAAATAGGTCCCTGTATTGGTCGTGTAAGTTCAATTCAATTTCTGAACTAAAAAAAGGTTCAATTCACACCCCGAACCGACAAAAATGGTTAAAATTTCATTTTTTATGAGTAAACAACCGGTCATTTTTTTAACTTTTTAATCGTGTCTGTTTTTTATTTTTGATTTATTACAATTTTGACACTTTTTAATAGTTTAGGGGTGCGAATTGGACCTTTCTTACCGGTTGTTTAACCTTAAAAATGAAATTTGAACCATTTTTTTTGTCGGTTCGAGGTGTGTGTTAAGATCTGGGGTTCCATCCTAAAAGGTCAACATGATAGGAGGAGTAGCCCATGCCTTAATATAGCACTTCGTTGGCTCAAACATTTTCGGTGTAGGATTTAGCACCCCTCCTCACGACCAGACTCTTCGTCTGGATCGTGCCGTCATTCATTTTTTTTTGTCATTTTGTCATTGTCATTTTTTTAATAACCGTATCAATCATTTTTCATATGGGGGACCACACCATGGATCGATTTGGCTCTGATACCATGTTAAGATCCGGGGTTCCATCCTAAATGGTCAACCTGGTAGGAGGAGTAGTCCATGTCTTAATATAGCACTTCGTTGACTTAAACATTTTCGGTGTGAGATTTAGCAGAATTGGACAATTTTTTAGTTCAGGGACTGATTTGATCTTACAGGACCAATAAAGGAGTCTATTTGACCCTTTAACCTTTATTTTATTCTTATTTTACCGATTCAATAATTTTTCTAATAATTGCAAGAACCCAATTGATCGAATTCAATCCAATAGAACCAATACTATATTTATACGGAGTATTATTTTTATTTGTGTGGTCTAATATTTCTTAAACACCATTGATTACTGATTGTTTATAAACCATGTTTACACGGAGTGTGTCGTAAAGCTGACCACAACCTCAGCCCGTCAATAAATCCAATATGACCAATACTTTATATTTATACAGAGTATTATTTTTATTTTTTTTATTTGTGTGGTCTAATATTTCTAAAACACCATTGATTACTATTTTTTTATAAACCATGTTCTTTGTGTTACACCACTTAATACGTATTCATCCGGTAAATTCAGTTTTTCTTTAGAACACAACACCGTCAATCTGTCCACTCAACACCTATTTTTTCAAGTAAATGCATAAATCTGTGCTTTTTTAATTACACATCATTTATGTGTAAATTTATTTTTACCAATTATTATTATTAAAAAAGTCAAACATTTAGATGTAAAAAAATAAAAAATTTGAATTAATCTTTTTGTAAGTATTATTAAGCCAAACCAATACTCCCCTTGCAAAAAGAAGCCAAGAAGCCCCCACCACTCTTTTTGTTTCGGAACTCTTAAATGATGTCAAGAAGCCAGGTCACCCACCCCTTTTTCATCCGCAACCCAGCAGCTAATTCCCACGCAGAAACCCAGTCCCTTCCTTTGCTCCTCAGGTTGTCAGGCGCGTAGCATAGCTGAAGGCCCATTAATTTCTCCATTGCGCAAGTCACATCTAGGCCAGAGGCAATTGCCCGCCAAGGATTTGCCCCCACCTTCTTGGTCCAAAAGGTAGAATCTTCCGTCTGAGGAGCCTCACCCTGATTTGATGTTGGAGAATTTATCACGGTGATTCAGTCAGTAAAGTAAGTGGTGACAGACCTTATACATGTGCGGACAAGAGTTTCAGCCTTATTTCAGGTTCACCTTCACATGACCATTACGGATTTCGAACCTTAGTCACTTGATCCAATTTTCCCACCACTTAACCAACTGAGCTACCTGTGCGGGTAGGTTTCCCATACTCCCTATGACTCCTTCCTATACGAAAATTCTTTTGGGTTGTAGTATTTTTGAGGTGAAAACCTCACATTTGGGGTTTTCATCCCCTCCATTGCATTCAGCCTAAGAACCCTCCTTAAACTTGAGGTTCCTATCGAAGTCTATGAATTTCCGAACAATTATAGATCATGAAAAAACTAACTGTGAAAAACAATTATAGATCATGATTTCCAGCAGTTTTAACATTTTTAGACTTAACCCATGATGAAGAGTTGAATAAACGATTTGCTAAGCCTATCCCTATAAAGTTAAGGAATATGGACCTTCAATAGGGGGGAAACCACAGTACCATCACCATATAGTACCTCAAAGTCAAGAACATGATCTAGAGAAAGTATTGATCAAGTATGCGAGTTTGACCAAAATTTATTTGAAATTTATTTTAGGGTTCACGAAATAGGACTAAAATAGTTTGGAAATTCCAAAATAGGACTGCCTTGTTTTTAATTTATTCCCAAAATAGGACTAATTACTGTCATATTTTGGCAGTAACAGACTTCAAACATGGCAGTATTTTGTAAACATGACAGTAATTAGTCCTATTTTGGGAAGAAAAACATGGCAGTCCTATTTTGGAATTTCCAAACTGTTTTAGTCCTACTTCGGGTAATATTCTCTTTATTTTAATTTTAGTTTTAAAATGTTTAAAGGTGAGTGTTAAAGGACCTTGCAAATAAATGAGAATATATTTGATTGATCCAAACCAGTGTCACAACTAGCCTTCACAACATATCATCAAATTGAGAATCATTAACTTATTACCCAAAGATTCAAATTCTAGTTATAACTTATAATCAAGTCTGCCCAATATATTTCAGTTTAGATCTGTGCTTATACACTCAACAATCCGCCACAAATAAATGTTTGGAAGAATAGTTTACTAAAACTTGTAAACTTTTGTACTGAAGCTCTTTATTTATAGAGGCTACAAATTTACAAACTAACAATCGGTCTTACATATGTAGGAGAGTACCCAAATATCCTTATTTGAATTGATGTAGATGAGAGGATGCTTGGTGCCACTGGTGCGGTACCTATTTCAAATTTCAATTAATCTGATTATTGCTTGCATAAAAAATGTATTGAACGCCTTTTTGTGTACATCATTCGCATACATCGTCGGTCTACACAGATACAGTTGTTTGTATACAGACAAATTGTGTATTATGAGACGAGTTGTCTGTTTGTGTTAACACACAAGGTTTGCGAATGGTGTACACAAAAAGGTGTACACCTAGCATTTTGGTCAGTGGCGAAGCCAGAAAAACGGCTCAGGAGGTCGAAACTCAACCTGTATACAAAATGAAAATGATGGATCGTTTTTAAACAATATCTGAGTTGAATGTTTCATAAGCAAATTAAATAAATAGGCACTCCTAGCCATAAGATAAACTGTTTTTACTCTGTTTATAGGTCGTGTCACGTAATATTGAGTGAATTATACCCTACTTCTAAAATTTGGGAAAATAATCTATAGTATGCATTAAATTTTACTGATTTTACGTTTAGATAGTACTGATTTTCCAGAATTCATAACTTTTTACTCGTAATGAGTTACGGGGACCATAATATATCAAATCGAAGATATTTCAGAGCTCTATACTCTCAAACTGTCAGCGGGGTCGGCTGACCACCCTGACCCCTGGCTCCGCCCTTGATTCTGGTTACCTCCATTCCCTAATTTTGATGGATGAGAAGATGGTGCCACTGGTGTGGTTTTTAAAGAAAGTGAATTCATGTACGAAGTAATTGATATCGAATTGATAAAGTAAAAAAAATGATATAAAACCACACACAAACATTATCAAATTTGGTATTAAACAATTTTATTGAAACATATCAAAAAGGAAAGATGAGACAATCTTAACAATTTGGAGACTTGTCAAACACTAATAAGTTTTTGTGGTTTTAGATTATGAAATCTTCAATTATGAATTATTAAAGAAAAAGAAAAAGATCAAGAAGAAGAACAGAAAATCGTTGTTAGATTTTTTGTAATTTGAAGAAGAAGATGGAAAATTGAAAAAGGAAATAAGAATAGCTAGAGAAGAAGATTAGAGAAATTAGCGGAAAAGGGGAAGGATTCAGAAATCTGAGTTCAACTAGACTATAAAAATATGTGAGTACAAAGCTAGCATGTTCGTTTATCATATGATAATAAAGAATGTTATTTTGATTTGACCAAATAATAAAGAGTATCTTAAGAATAAAAAATTACCGATTACTAGTTATATTTGAGAAAGCAGTGTTTTAATTTTATTTTGAACAATTAATTCTGCAGATTACCATATGATTCTCCTCAAATTCCATTCTGAGCTTTCTCTGTTTTTTGTCAGTCAAACTGTCTCTATATAGTGTACACATGAAAGCTCACTTCACCATACACCCTCTAAACACTCAGCTCTGATCTATACTGTATTAATTATCCTTCAATCCACCCTTCAAGAACCCATATATATATATCACCTCAACTGAGTGAACTAAGAACAATGAGAGGCTACAAAAATATACTAATGGAAATGAAAAAGATTATCCTTTCATTTAGACAAAAATACATGAAGCTTGGATTCCATTTCTTGATCATCCATGCATTGTATACACTCTTACACCCTCTATTATTAGGGGCATTTAAGTCCCACTTCTGTGTCCTTAATTTCCAAGAAATGGTCCAAAGGCTGAATCTTGGACCTCTCATTACATGCTCATGCCTTATGGTTTTCTTAGGCATATTCTATTTCTTGAGTAGGCCAAGAAATGTGTATTTAGTGGACTTCTCATGTTACAAGCCTAACCCTGAGCTGATGTGCCCTACTGAGCGTTTCATGGAAAGGTCAAGGCTAGCCAAGGTTTTCACAGAGGAAAATCTGTCATTTCAGAAGAAGGTTTTGGAAAGATCTGGACTGGGACAAAAGACTTATTTCCCTGAAGCCATTTTGATCAGTGTGCCTGAAAAGTCTTGCTTGGAGCAGGCAAGGAAAGAGGCAGAAATGGTCATCTTTGGATGCATTGATGAGCTGTTGGGTAAGACTGGGGTGAAAGGGAAGGATATTGGGATAGTTGTGGTTAATTGCAGTGTGTTTAACTCAACCCCATCACTTTCTGCTATGGTGGTTAACCATTACAAGCTTAATAGCAATGTGAAGAGTTTCAACCTTAGTGGCATGGGCTGCAGTGCTGGACTCATCTCCATTGACCTTGCCAAACATCTCCTGCAGGTCTCATCTCACTCTTCCTCTCATACTCTCATACTTGCTGCTGCATGAGTACTGCCCTGCATCTCAGCATCTGCATGTTTATGCATTGAAGTCTGCATCTGTTTATACATTAAAGTTTTGACCCCATTTTTTTTTGACAATTAATAACCTCCTTTGGTTCTTAAAAAGTTCGTAAAAATAACTTTTCGGTTCTTAAAAAGTTCGTAAAAATAACTTTTCTTGGTTAATGAAAATCAACTTTGACTAATGATATTTTTTACTACGAAATTATTTGGAATATGGAAATGATATCAAAATGTTCATTATTCAAAATATTTTCATAAAAGTATAAAAGTCATACAAAGTAAATTATATAAAAATATAATAATTAAAATTAATGTCCAAAATTTACAATACTAAGAAAAGTTAGTACGGTGAACTTTAAGAAGAAGGGAGGAAACCGGTGGGCGTAGCTCAACTGGTAGCAAGAGAGTGCCACAAGGGTGGTCCCAGGTTCGAATCACGGCAACTGCGATGAGGGGTTACTACGCTAAAAATGCATAGAGCCTTTGCAAGTACCGGGGACAGAGTCCTATTCTCTATCTATCAGATTGTGATTATAGTCCAATTTACATCCTCCCAACGTATCGTCCAATCGGGGTTGGGGGACCCGCAGAGAGAGTGTGTCATCCTTTTTCTTATGAAGACGGGAGGAAGTAATACACACATCCCTATGACATTCTCAACAAATAAATGCCTTTGTTTGCCATTTTTAACTCTCTCATTTTTTTGAACCACTCTCATTCAGGCCTTCAGGGCCATTTATTAGCAAGTTAAATAATTTATGTGGAACATGGCCCACCAAAATTGGGAGCCCCAATTTTTTTAATATTAGTATTACAAATAGTTACTCCGTATATTATATAATATTAATGCGTAGTTATTTTGAATAGTGTTATTTTTCTATATGAACACTTGAACACGATTAGTTTTGTTAAACTATGTGAGTTGTTATTATGTGATTTTATTTATTTATATTCATATATGAGGCTTCAATTTTGTATTTGGAATCCGGACCTCCAAATCCATATATTAGACGGCTCTGCTCTCATTTATTTATTCATGTTTGGCTATAATTGTACAAATGAGTAATTCAGTACTGTACTGTTGTCTGTAAGACTCGTGTGAATTTGGCTGAACAAAAAAATACGCATTATTAAGGAGTACTTTACAAATTTTTATATTTAGGGAAAGTTCCCGAAATAGGACTAAAACAATTTGAAAATTCCAAAATAGGACTATCATGTTTCTTATTCCCAAAATAGGAGTAATTATTGTCAAGTTTAGAAAATACTGTCATGTTTGAAGTCAAGTACTGCCAAAACATGACAGTAATTAGTCATATTTTGAAATAAAAACATGACAGTCCTATTTTGAAATCTTTAAACCTTTTAAGTCTCATTTCGGATAATATTCTGTAAGAAAATGTTATATACTCCGCCCGCATTAAAAACCTATTTTCTTACGAAAGTTGGTGGACGAGGATTTGAAATTACTGAATTGCCACGCCAGTGGGAGTACATTTGTTCAATTTAGTAAATTCTTCTAGGACTAGATAGAAGTAGGGAACTAATTAATTTGCTAGAATAGAAATATCCCGTAGTATAAATTCAAAATTTTCTAAATAGTATTAATCCAAAGAGTAAATGACATTTTCAAAGACTAATAATGTGATCTTCATGATATTTTCAGAAAAAGAGTGACATTTTTTACTTACGATAAAAAAAAATTCACCGACGAGAGATGGCGAGTCTGGGAGGTGGCAGAGCCGACGAGAAAAGCCTCTATAATTTTTTATGTATAGTATACAAAATTTTATTTTTAATATTTTTAATTTTTTTTGTATGTAATTTTTTATATTCTTTCACAATTTTATGACTAAATTTAAATATTTTATTATTTTTATGTTTTTATTACAAATAAAAAATGATTTTCTCATGAAGTTATGGTAAGGGTAAAATAGGAAAATAAAGTATACTTAAGTAATATTTTGAGAAGATAAACATCATAATCCTATTTATGTTTTTAAGGCTTAGTTTACTCCTAATTAGAGCTATTTTCCCCAATAATTTCATATAGTTTCATCGGGCTCCTTGGGTGAAAGTCATAAGAATAATCTCTACTTTTAGAGATTCTACAATAATAATCCGTACTTAGAGTGTCCACAAATGTAATCCAAACTAGTAACGATGTTCACACGTACTCTCAAATCTTTTCCCATTTTTCTCTTCCACACTCTTCTTCTCTTCCACAATCAATCTATCTGGAGCTTCTCCTCCATCTTCAACCTCCGCCATCATCCTTACTCTCCGAGGTCAAAGCTCCTCCTCCTCCATATCCCATCGATGCGCCGTCAAGCTGCTCTGCGAGGTCGCGATGGATGTCGAAGCCCGTCACCAACTTTCTTTTTCATCTCCTTCTGCGTCGCATCTATGGAAAACGACAACGCTCTGATCCACTGGAGGCATTGATCAACTACTATGGTCTTCAAACTCAGATTCACCATCGTTCTGGTTGGGGATAAAGTTGGCTGGGGGTTGTGATGGCGCTGGGGCTGGAGTTGGGCTGAGTCTGGTCGTTGATTGTGCCTGCGGCTAGGGGTGGGGTCTGGGTCTGGTTGGGTCTAGTTTGGGCTTGTATTATGCCTATTGGACAGACAATTCCCTGGTGACGGGTTGTGATGGGCGGTGCGGTGGTCATTGGTGGTGGTGATCGGCGGTGGCGGGGCACTGTGGTGGGGTAACTGCCCAAAAATATTTTTTGTAACGGCCCACTCGAGCCAAGTGTCCCAACTCCGCCCCTATGTCTAGGCCACCAAAAGTTCTGGAGACGGTCCTGACTGCTCCCCCCAAGTCGATGGACTGCCAGACCGCTACTAGTCGCCAGAACTTTTCCAGATTGACTCCGCCGTTCTGATAGGTTTCCATCGCCATCGTATGCAGCCGCTGAGCTATCACCACCATCGAATTGATCCGCCACCAACAAACTAACCTTGATTGTGCAAGAAAATTAGTGGATATCTAATGGGGTTAATTAATTAACTTATTAAAGTTGGAGTATAAAGTTAATGTTAATCGGATTTAGGGAAAACCGGACATATGATCATATTTTCAGAAAAATGTTATGTTTTGGTTTTAATTTGTGCAATTTCTTGTTTTAAAAGATCATTTCACAAGTCAAATTGAGGATGAAACTGTAATTTTGTTTTTTTTTTAATCAAAATTGATATTGACTAAAAGAGCTTATTTTGCCAAGCGGTGATTGGGTGGGTGGATAAATGGGTACAGTCACATACTTCGTATATACTCCGTAGTTGATTGATTAGTGAGTAGTTATTGTATAATAAATATGGTGAAAGAATATCAAAATTAAAAAGTGCGGAGTAGAACATAAAATTGAAATATTTGAGAAATTAGATCCAAGTGTGAGGAAACATTATTAGACATAATAGATTGTCAAAAATAGAATAAGAACAATTTGGATGACAAAGTCTTGCGCTTTTTTGACAAAGCGTAAAAACAAATTGGATAACAAATTGTAAGACATTAGATCCAGTGGAGGAGCTAGGGGGGGGGGGGCAAGCGCCCCCGCTCCGACTAATTTTTTTTACTAGTATTACTTATAATATGTTTCTTGCCCCGGTTTCTTTTTTAATTTTAAAAACAATAAGTACAACTTAAGATTATTTTAAGATGAAGTGTTCAAATAAATAAAAAAGTATTTTCAGAAAAAGTAAAAAAATGAAATATAGAATAAAAGGGGATTAATGAGTCAATGAGACAAATGAGCATCTAGTCTAAGGCTAAGTAAAAAAAACGGGCATAAGTAGAAAAATGAAAAAAAAAAACAATTCTAAAGCTCAAGCCACCTAGACAATCCTAAAGCCTAAGCCCAAAAATGAAAAAAATAACAATTCAAAACGTAATCACTAAAGTCTAAAGCCATTAAGTGGGTTAAACATTCAAAGCTTCATTAACAAAAGACCTAGGCAGTCGACAGTCCCTTCCCACTCCGCCAAAAAAAATGAATCGAGCAGTTGAGAACGCAGGCAGGCAGCGAACGTGAGAACTGAGAAGCAGCATCGCCCGCTCCCTCTCCGACTTTACTCCCCAACAGAAATCTACCTTCCTTCTCCAGTTAGTTCTCACTTCTCCCCATTTGTTCTCAGATTCTGCAATTTTCAAGTAAGTTTCTCATCTGCCAATTTATGCCCATATTAATTATTTGCTCTCATCCCTAACGAAAAGTCAGAAATTATTTGTGTGAATCCTCAAATCTCAGTTCTAGATGCAATTTAATGTTATTTGTATAAGGAACATTTTTAATTCATACTTGTTTTTGTTATATTTAGGAGTATGAGTTTGGATAAATTTGTAATTAAGACTAAGAGGTCTTTGATTGGAGGTGTTAGTTCTTCAATTGTTCCTAATCAGTCTATCTCTAGTGTTGAAAATGCCACTGCGTCAAATGAAAATACTGCTAGAGATGAGAGGAATGAGAGGGACAAGAGAGCCCGAACAGAAAGTACACATGAATGGGATATTATTAGTGATCCATTTTTACGAAAACCAATTAATGAATATGCGTCAGGGATTAGGGATGATGTGATTAGAGCATATGTTGTTAAAGGTGCTTGTCAACCAGCATCTCATAAGTTTCCACGAACTGAATTTGGTAAGACATTAAGGAGCTTTCGAGGAGAGTGGTTTAAAACTTGGGAATGGTTGGAATATAGTATTTCTAAAGATGCCGCTTTCTATTTTTGGTGTTACCTTTTTCATGGACATGAAGGAAAAAGATTTGGTGATGATGTGTTTGTGAGGACCGGATTCCGTAATTGGAAGAAAGCTCCTGAAAAATTTAGAGATTTGCCTAGGTTGCAGAAGTAAATCAAGTAGTGTGTAATGAACTATAATTTTTTGTTAAATTATTACGCTATTGTTGTTCTTATTATATTTTGGACACGAACTTTAAAATTTTTAGTCTTTGGTTTGCCCCTCCTTGGACAAACCTCTGGCTCCGCCACTGAATTTAGATCCAAGTGTGTGACAGAACTTATTTGGTCTTTTAGATGATAAAACGATACAATTAATCAAAAATGTTTTACTACCTCCGTCTCATTTTATGTGTGGCATTTGATTTTGACACAATATTTAATAAAATGGTTGAATAGGTAAAAATTATGGTTGTGATTTGAGTATAATAAAGAGAAATGTTTTGAACCACATATTTCTTTCCAAAAAGGGAAATTTGATACTTATTTTGAGACAATCCAAAAAGAAAAGTAAGACATGTAAAATGAGACAAAAGAAGTATTACTTTAAATACTCCGTATATTTTAAATATAATGTTACATAATTCAACAGATTCAGCATTTCAACCACTCCAGTAAGAATTTCATCAACTTCAATAATTCACTCGATTCAATCAATTTGATAAGGAAATAATGATACATTAATTTCAGTAGTCTTACTTTGCTAAATTTTACTCTTATTTCGATATTTTTCTCTTGTCAAATATGGAGTAAGAAATTAGGCATTTTTTTATTAACTAAAAAAACAAGACTTCTCCTATGCGTATTATATCTCGTTGGAAAGATAGATCAGAGCTCTAAAGCTATTGTTCCAACTTCATTTACAATGCATTAATTAAAAGTTACAGATTAAGCATATATTCACAAATGTTTCTGATTTCACTCTGAACTCGTGTAAAATTTGATGCGATCATATCTTGCTCTATTTTGTGCCGTTGAAAGCGTTTAATATCTCGTTGGAAAGATTTTACCGAGTTCTAAAACTTGTCTTCAGGTGCTGGTTTCAAAATATCAATGGATGATTGCCTAATTACTAAAATACACTGTATTTACGCTAAAAGTGCTTTATTTTGGCTGAAAACGCTAAATCATAGAGATAAAGCTAAGTATTTGTGACACTCATATCTTGCTGTGTGTTTATCCGTTTGGAGCGTATTCTATCTCGTTGGAAAGATAGATCGGAGCTCTAAAACAATTGTTCCAACTTCATTTACAATGCATTAATTAAAAGTTACAGATTAACCATATATTCACAAATGTTTTTGATTTCACTCCGAACTCGTGTAGAATTTGATGCGATCATATCTTGCTCTACTTTGTGCCGTTGAAAGCGTTTAATATCTCGTTGGAAAGCTCTTGCCGAGTTCTAAAACGCGTCTTCAAGCACTTGTTTCAAAATATCAAGGGATGATTGCCTAACTACAAAAATACACTGTATTTACGCTAAAAGTGCTCTATTTTCGCTGAAAACGCTAAATCATAGAGATAAGGCTAAGTATTTGTGACACTCATATCTGGCTGCGTGTTTATCCGTTTGGAGCGTATTATATATCTTGTTGGAAAGATAGATCGGAGTTCTAAAGCTATTGTTCCAACTTCATTTACAATGCATTAATTAAAAGTTACAGATTAACCATATATTCACAAATGTTTCTGATTTCATTCCGAACTCGTGTAGAATTTGATGCGATCATATATTGCTCTATTTTGTTCCGTAGAAAGCGTTTAATATCTCGTTGGAATGATCTTACCGAGTTCTAAAATATTCCGTATATTTTAAATATAATGTTACATAATTCAACAGATTCAGCATTTCAACCACTCCAGTAAGAATTTCATCAACTTCAATAATTCACTCGATTCAATCAATTTGATAAGGAAATAATGATACATTAATTTCAGTAGTCTTACTTTGCTAAATTTTACTCTTATTTCGATATTTTTATCTTGTCAAATATGGAGTCAGAAATGAGGCATTTTTTATTAACTAAAAAAACAAGAC
The DNA here is from genome assembly GCA_945859875.1 of Cuscuta europaea. NCBI lineage: Eukaryota > Viridiplantae > Streptophyta > Magnoliopsida > Solanales > Convolvulaceae > Cuscuta > Cuscuta europaea. The sequence goes on from CAMAPE010000045.1 coordinate 9,280,779, forward strand.
CTCTCCTATGCGATTGACCATACACTGTACACTCGTACTCGGTAATCGGTATTATTGTACTCCATAGAGTGTAGGCTGTGTAGCATTTACGCTAACGTGAAATAAGTACTTCAAATCTTAAATTCATACTCCGTATTTTCGCAGTACGTAGTACTCCGTGCTTTTATAATGTACGTATACGTAGTATCTAGTTATTGTTGAAAAAGAAGATAACATCCATATCCCTGTGCGGATCCAGAAGATCGAAGCCACAGGGTCCTTGCTTGTATGTCTCGGATATCTAAATAATGTAAAACTAATAAAAAATATTAAAGAAGCATAACATTTAAAAGTTAACGTACATCATCAAAACATTAAGATATATTATAAAGCAAAAAGTTACATATAAAAGTCATTCAACAATTCTACAGATGTACCATCCTAAGCTTCATTTGTTGGAAATATTCTATAATAGAATCATCACTAATAGTGCTCTTGTTAATGCCAACATCAACATCCTTGATTGGGATGGACTTGAAACTGCGACCTCCTCTTTGGGAGTTCAGCAGTGATGTCATCAGACCACAAGGTACTTGGCTGCAATCATTCATTAAATTGCTTAAATTTAACTAAGCAACATCAAAATATCTTTTCATCCTAAATCGTATAAAATTGAAAATAACATTTATAAATACATGAATTTATTAATTTAATCATACATTAAAAAAATGCAAAGAAAAGCAATTAAAAAATGATTCAGTTTTGGTATATTAAATTTAAGCATAGAAATTGAAAACCCTAAGTTTTGAGCATAAAGAAAACCGCACTAAAAAGCTTGAGAAACGCCATGAATGGGAGTTATGGAGAAAAGAAGAGAAGAGTACCTTGGTGGCTTGGTTGATGATGAAAAGGGAGAGACCGAGAGTCGAGAGAGGGGTGTGTTCGGGCTCGCCTCCTCGGTCAGCCGGTGAGCCGATGGTCGTCGCCTCGCCAACCGGTCGGCGGTCGCGGTGGTAAGAGGTGGAGGCGTTGAGCCATGAAGGAAGCCAGCGGCTGGGTTGGGTCGTGGTCGTGCAGTGCACAGTCGTTGGGGGAATCGGGAATGGAGCGTGAAAGGAAAAGAGGGGCTGGCCGCTGAGTTTTTTGTTTTATTTTGGGCCAGAGAATTGGATCTGATTTCTTCTACAAGCACGATCGTGTCTAAGGCCCAGGTACGGCCGTGTCTTCCCTTATAGAGAAAAAACGCCGAAAAATAAAAAATAAACTCAGCAGGATTCGAACATTGTACCTCCCTCAACTTAAGGACTATACAATCGCACGTGCTCCCGTTCCACTGCTCTGTATTTTTGATTGTGAAATTGTTATATCTGTAAATATACATTAAATAATTAATTTTATAATATATATATATATATATATAGGTATTTTTTCGAGGGATAGGGGGTCCCGGGACCCCTTGGGACCCTTTGTGGGTCCACCACTGTCCCTGAGCTCCTCTAACATCAACCAGATCTTGATAGAATATAAATTGAATTTTAATCATAAATTGATAGATAGAGAATGAAACTCTAACCCTGATACTTGCAGAAGCGCTATACATTTTAGCATAGTATCTTCTTACCTCAGTTGTCATGATGAGTGATTAGTATGATTTTACCATAGTAATCTAGTTATCGTTGAATATTTACTTCCCGATCTCATCTTATTGAGTGATTAGTGAAAAAGGCGTAGAATAGGAACATGCATTAGATCACCCACTATCGATTATATTTAACTTAAATTCAATTATGTGATTTGTTTAACAAAGTAGTGATTTTCAAAATGTAATAATATTTAGTACGGAGTAGCTTTTTTCTTCAAAATAAGTTATTTTAAATAATAAGTAGATGATTTTTAAAAAGGTAAAAATAATAAAAATACCCTAGACTTTGAACGGGTGTGAGGTAAACACTTCAAACTTGTATATGTAATTTAAATACCTCAAACTTTATAAAAAAGTTATTTTCGCACCATTGTCATGTACGTAGTACGGAGTATTATTTATTTCAAAAAAGGATAATGCTCAAATTCGACACTATGGTCTCATTAAAAAATCTCATATTGGACACTAAGATTTTAAATAAACCAAATTGGACACTATGGTTACATATGCATCTCATATTGGACACTGAAATTTCATAATTCATAGTTTTTGCACACTCTTATGATTCTCTTGTTCCCTTAATAAAAATCGTTAGTCTTACATTTCCTTTCCTTTTTGGTAAAAGTAAACCAATTTAATTACGTATATAATTTTGGAATATTTAATTTGAAGTTGTAGAATATATATTTTTATTTTAATTAATAACTTCTTATTTTTAACAATTTAAAAATATATTTATGACTTTTCATTCATATGATTTTTATTGAACTTTAAGAAATATCGATTTGTTAAATTGATTTACAAATATTAAAGAATTCAATTACATTATAATAAATTTTCTTAATTGGAGCATCTAATTATATATTCTAAATCTAAATACACAAATTAAGTTATATTTATTTTTTAGGTACATAAAACCAAGAGAAAAAGGAATACTTATATCTTTCAAGGTGAAAATCATTGATGGGTGTCCGAAAATGATCAGAAAAATGTAAAATTTGATCAATTTGAAACTTTAATGTTCGATATGAGACACACAAGTAACCTAGTGTCCAATTTGATCCATTTGAAACCTTAGTGTCTAATATGAGATTCTCATATACAACCATAGTGTCTAATTTGACGACCCTTATCCCATTTCAAAACTGTAAATTTATAGGGTTAATTGCATAATTTTAAATAGCAAATTAAAAGTGTTGCAATTATATAAATTAGGGTTAACATTATTTATTTCACAATGGAAATTTAGAATGTTAATTGTGTCTTCATGAATTCTAAAATATTTTAAATTATGCAATAAACATCATACATTTGCATTTTTGAAAGAAATAATATTTGACTATGGTGACTATGAACTCTAAGTAATATTTAAATTACACATGTAAATTTGGGGTGTTCATCTCACACTCTTTCAATGTTTGGGGTATGTTAATTGTTTTTCTCTTTTAAAAATAATTATCAAGTTTTGACCGTCAAAGTGTGATTTTTTTTAAATATCATGTAGTGATTTTCAACTTTTTAATTCTATTTTTCGTATTTCATACTATTGTATTTGATAGTGTAGTTAGAGTTTGTGAATTCGTTTATTTTAATCTTTACTTATTATAAGTTTTTTATCGTAAATAGAATAAATAATTACTGGATCATCACTACAAAAAAAACCACGGGATTGGCAGGAATTTTGGCAGAGATTTTGGCTGGGAAATGCCAAATTCGTGCCAAAAACACTTTGACATGAGCTATTTGGCACAAAAATTCGGTAAGTCCGTGCCAAATTCTGTGCCAATCCCGTAGTTTTTTTTGTAGTGCATGGTCTACAAAAAGTCAAAAACTATACTTTATTATATTATTTCAGTTAAGATTAATAGTTAGCTGCACAAAATGAATACTTATTTAGAAACTATATGATTACCATAACTTTGATATATAATGTGTGAATATTATATTACTAAACATTTTGAAATTATGATATCGTTGTGACACTCATAAGGAGGAGGTCACATGTTCAAAATACATCTCAATTTAAAATATTGACATTTAACATAACAAATACTATAATATGCGAAAAAATACAACAGAAAACCTCGTAGATATTAGGACAATAAAAATTATTTATACTAGTATTAATTATAGCTTTACAATAAAATGAGAAGAGAAAAAGTTTGTTATCTCCCCAAATAAAATTTATCATTGCAATATAGCTCCACTTAATACAATTTACTATGAAGTATATATAGGGCCGAACCTTTTGTTGAGGCAAAGAGACAATTGCCTCAGGAACAAAAAATTTGATAAATAATAATGGTCCATAAATAATTGTATTTCAGTATTATATATATACAATCTTTTTTCCTATTTTATTAAAATAATAACAATACAAATAATATCAATCAAAATAATATCATGCAACTATATGAGATTAATTATTTGATGTAGGCATATAAATTAAATTGGTGCTTATAAATCTTAAATCTTAATATCCAAGTTTTACGTACATTATTCAAGGTCTTTTACAAAAATTCGATTCAGACCAAAAAAATGTTAGGATCAGTTCTGAGTACGTACTATCTTGATGTGATTGGAGTCTTTAAATACTCTTTTAATTAGCAATTTCTTTTCAAAAAGTAACAAACTCCAATTAACTTGAATATTGTATGGATTTGTAATAAACATGCAGGCCACACCGAACACGTACGCGTTAGTTGTCAGTGTAGAGGTTCAATCCCTCAATTGGTACTTCGGCAACGACCGGTCCATGCTAATGACCAACTGCATTTTCCGACTCGGCGGCGCGGCGGTGCTACTCTCGAACCGGCCCTCCGACCGCCATCGCTCCAAATACCAACTGGACCTCACCGTCCGCACAAACAAGGGCGCAGACGAGAACAGCTACTCCTGCGTGTTCCAGAGAGAAGACGACGCCGGACGAACCGGCGTCGCGCTCTCCAAAGACCTCATGACTGTTGCCGGGGAGGCGTTAAAGATGAACATCACCACCCTCGGCCCGATCGTCCTCCCCGTCTCCGAACAGCTCATGTTCTTCCTCACCTTAGTGGCGAGAAAGGTTTTCAAGAAGAAGATCAAGCCGTATATTCCGAACTTTAAGCTCGCTTTCGAGCATTTCTGCATCCACGCCGGTGGGAAGGCGGTTCTCGACGCCATCGAGAAGAATCTAGAACTCAGTGAGTGGCACATGGAACCATCTAGAATGACATTATACAGGTTTGGTAACACTTCGAGTAGCTCTTTGTGGTATGAGTTGGGTTATGCTGAGGGCAAAGGGAGGATCCGAAAGGGGGATCGGGTGTGGCAAATAGCATTTGGGTCGGGTTTCAAATGTAACAGTGCAGTTTGGCGGGCTTTGAAGAATGTAGATGCAGCCAAGGAGAAGAGCCCATGGATGAATGAGATTCGCCAATTTCCGGTCCCATCCATCTATGTCTAAACTTCATTTATCGAAGGAAAATCGTATTTTTAGTCTCTGAAATAGTCACCATATTGTAAATGTCATCCCTCAATTTTCCAAATTGTTGTAAATGTGGTCCTTAGGGGTGAAATATACTCCTCGCCCACATTGTACATTTCACCCCTTTAAGGACCACATTTACATCAATTTGGACAATTGAGGGGTGACATTTACAAACTGAGGAACATAGGTCTGACCTTTTAATATAGTGACTATTTCAGGGACTAAAAGTACGATTTTCCCTTTATTGAATATTCTAATGTCATTACTAAATTTGATTTTTTCAAGTCAATGATGTTAAACTTTGATCGATTATATATTAATACACCGTAGTATTGATAATATGAAAAAGATATAAAAAGGTTCTTTGTTAAAAACACTATCATAAAAGGAGTATATATAATGATGGATCAATTAAATATTACGTAGTACCATCTTTGACTGGGATAATCAAAGATGGTAAAATAAAAAGAGATAAAGATAGTATGTCACTAGTACCAAGTACTCCGTCATAAACATATTTAATGCACTAATACCGCTGTCATGTATTGCGTAGTTTTATACTACACATGATTATAGAGAGAATTGCCTAAATAAGAATAGATTTAATAAATTTACATAAATACGAGTATCATCAATTTCTTCTCAATCAAACATGATTGATTTACGCCTACTTTGAAAAGTGTATTATTTTTATAGGACTAACTAAATTCTATTTGAGAATATAATGAGTTTTCTCTCTCTAGGGTGTTTTCACCGCTAGGGGTTTTCAGCGTAGCGACGCCATAGGTGGTTTTTTTTCCTTCTAGGGACTTCAGACGAAGGAGAGCGGTAGTTGAGGTTGATGAAATGGTTAGTAACATAAGAGGGGGCTGAATTGTGTTTGTGTGGAACTGTGGCAGTTTCTCGCACAGTTCTAGTGTGGGTGTAGGGAAATGCGAAATAATAAATACACAAGAATTTAACGAGGAAAAATCCCTTGGCTCATAGGGATTAAAAAACCTCGACCTCCCTTGGAGTAATTTGAACAACTTCACTAAATAGCTAATATGTGGTTACAAGCTAAATTCTCCTAATCTACGCTTGAGCCACCCCAACTCTATCCTCTCTAGGAAGAGTTATGCAGCATAACTTATGCTTCTCTACCTTGCGGGTAGAGAGCCTTTCAGCTTTACAACAAAGCTCTCACACACACGATCCCAAACCGAGGAAGCTACACTTATCTTTTCCTTGAAAACCAAGTTACAAGATAAAGAAGGGAAAAGAAACTCTATCTAGAACTTCGTGCGTAATTTCAGGTGCCTTGGACTTGATAACTCTTCGTAAGTCTTTCTCCTTTTGATTACTCTCTCAAGCATACCTCTAATCTTAGTCTTTCGTCATATATATATATATATATATATATATATATATATATATATATATATATATATATATATATATATATATATATATATAGGGTCGGGTTCGAATGAGAAGACATCTTAACGTGAGCAGTGAGAAGTTACACATTTACCTATTCCTGATGCACTTTTTTGCTAATCTGAAGCACTTTTTGCGATGGCAGCAAAGTAGCGATTAATTACGGAAATGCCACCGCATCTAGCATCACTGTTTTAATATTTTTTGCACTTTCCCGTGCACTTTTTTGCTAATCTGATGCACAGATCTTAAAATGAACGCACCAGATGCATTCTCACTTCTTACGATAAGCACTCTTCTCATTTGATCCTTATTCTACATATATATATATATATGTATATAGTTTCATGCAGGACGTCCGTTGCTCCTCTTTCCTTAGTTGGTTGCATGGTAAATTTATGGACTTGCCTTGATATTTTTTGAATTGCTTCTCTCCATAATATTTCTCATATTCCAGCTCGAGATATGTAGGGCAGTCAGATTAAGATACTTAAGATATTATAATCACATATACAAGAAAGTAGCATACCAATCACGGACAAGAAGATTATTTCATAAATGCAACGGCCCACTCAAATCATGTGTGATCAATTTAAGTAGGAATATTTCAAGCTACTTAAATTAATGACCAAAGAAAACATGTTGTGGCCAACTCTTAAAACGGAAGAATATTATTCTCAATATATGGAATGGATTAAATATGGAATATATATCAAACAAGAATTACTTTTCAAATCCGTATTACAAGAGAAAGAATTCACTTAACAAGTATAAGTACTGCTATGGTCAACTTCCAATTATAAATCATGCACTCACATTATGGTAAGCAAATTAAGATGACAAGATAGCATAATATTATATATAAGGAAGTAGTATATTGTCTTGTCAAATATAAGCATGCAACTATCCAAATATTACTAGCAAGTCAAGATTCTTTCAAAAGGAGATTTAATATCTTAAATCAAGGATAACTTTTCAAACCATAAATCAAAAGAATATTTATTTGACAATAATTATAAGCATGCTACGGTCAACTAAAATATGAGTAATGCAATCATTGATTTAGCAAGCCAAAGATACTTTCTATAAAGTAAAAGGCATAGTTACTTTCTATAAAGTTAAAGGAACAATTACTAAAGTGGGTGTCAATCATTTATGAAAAGATAATTAAATTGTGCCACTTTCATGCATATCAATCTAGGTACGTAAGTAGATAAGGAATTATTATGCAATCACATATTAATTCATTTAATCATTATGCACGTTAATTATTCACTCAGAATAGAACTAAGTATAGTTCTGATTTCCGTTCCTGATAGAACTCTGCTGGTCTATCGGCTGGTCTATCTGCATGGTTAGTCATCAATAAAACATATACGTCTGTGATAGAGTATATCTCTAGAGAGAAGTGAGAGCTAGAGAGAGAAGTAGTATATTTGCTTGGTATTAATGAATTCTCAACCCCTACAACTACTCCCAAGGGGAGTATTTATAGAGAAAATACGGGCTGGGCTCCCAAGCCTTGGGCTTGGGAGGCCCATTTACAACTGGACCGCTACTGGGCCGAATACAAAGCCACTAATGGGCTGTACAAATGAACAAGTATAAAATCCGGTTCTGGGAGGTCTTCGTGGCCGACGAGGGCACGGCCGACGAGGGCACGGCCGACGAGGGCACCCGAGTTCCTTGGGCTCAGGACCATAATCTGAGTTGGCCCCTTTTCGGCCGACGGGGGCGTCTTGGCCGACGAGGGCGCCACTCTGTGTCTTGTGCTTTCTGTTCTTCCGAGTATGTGGGTCCAGGGGCTCAGACCCATATACTCCATCAGGAGTCCCCCACTCTCTAAGCTGAGACGTAGACGAAGTGAAGGAGAGTAGATTCCCGTGTTTTAGCGCTTTTGGCCGATGCGGGCATCCCCGGGTCGTTAGCCGTTGCGGCGTTGGCGTTGTTTCCTCTTTGGTGTGTTCATTCGAGGACGATGAGTCTCCCGCTTCGATGGTGGCCGTTGAAGGCACGCTTTCCTTTTCATGGGTGTTGATGGTTGAAGTTTGGGCCGATGAGGCCGTTGAGGTTGTTCCTTGCTCTGAGGACGATGGCGTCCTTTCCTTTGGGTGGCCGATGGGGGTGTTTGCGCACTCCTTTTGGCCGTCGTTGATTAGCTTTCATGTTTCTGGCCGAAGAGCCCCTCGTGATTAAGTGATGGCGAAGGACGATGAGCGTCCTTGCCTTTGGTGGCCCGTTGGCCGTTGCAGATGACGTTGTGTGCCTTCGGTCGACGAGGTGTAGTGTGACGCATGGCCGATGTGGCCATGCTCTGTGGTTACCTTGTTTGCATTCTCTTTTGTTTTGTTGAGGCCGGTGTAGTCCCCCAGTCCCCCACTTCTTCAGGCCGAAGAGTGTGAGGGGTGAAGGAGTTGCCTGTGTCCCAGGCCGAGGCGGCCTCTCCGTAGTGCCCCTGAATCCAACCCTTATGGCGATTTTCTGGCCAAGGTAACCCTGTGGGAGAACCCTTGTGCGCAGATCGCTTGTAAAGAGTTATCATCAAGGGTCGTTACGAGGAGCCGACGGCTGTGGGTTTTTGTTCCTTTGGTCCTGTGGCCGTTCATTACGTTCCTGGCCGTTGTCATCTCCCTATCGTTGGTACTTGTGAATTTGGTATGTGAATAGGCCGCTGTGGGCGCTTGCTGGCACTTGTGAAGCCGGCAAGCGTAGAGGCCGTAGAGTCTGTTTTGCTGGTGGGCTCTTGATGTTTTGCTTGGCCCGTTGTTGACGTGGTGGCCTCTCATTGGTGGCCGTTGACGTGGCCATTGGGAGGGTGCCACGTGTAGTGACCGTTGGGTGGGGGGTTCTATAAATACCCCTCCCCCTCCGACGAGAAAACTCATTTGCTTTCTGAGTTTTGTCGAAGTGCTGCCCGGATTTCTAGAGAGATAAACTCTGAAGCTTGTTCTTCATGTTCTTCGTTTGTTCAAGGTTAGTGTTCATCGAAATCCTCTCTGTACTTTGCATGTTTTGCTTCCTAGGCTAGTGATCTAGTGTTAGGCCCTTGAGTATCCTTAGATCTTGAAGTAGGCTGCAGTATATTCGAGATAGTGTTTAAGATGAAAAACCTCAACGAGGAGTACTATCCTTATGACGACGAGCCCTCTGCCCAGTCCCTTGATTATGACCTTCTCGAGGAGTTCTGTGAGGAGATTGAGAATCTGAGCTCGTTCCGTACCGGGGAGCCGGCCAAAGAGGACCATGCGGACGAGGGGTCTGCGTCATCGTCTGGGGGTGAGGACGCGGGGGTCTCTCGAACTGCTGATGGGGCATCCACGTCGGCTGCCATCCCCTGCCCTAAACTTGTGTCTGCTGTGAAGGGCGTTGCACCGCCGAGGAGGGTTAGGAGGCCGAAGAGAGGGCCAACCTTTTCTCACCTTGATTTGACGAACATCTATGTCATCAGGCCGCAGAGTAATGCGGGGGAATACTTGGTCGCCCAAATGTATGTGGGGCCGTACGGCAGGGTTAGGGCCCCCAGGCCGACGGACCATGTCCTCAATCCCCCCCGGGCTACTTCGGAGTGTACCCGATGAGCTTTGCTAAAGGGCTTAGGTTTCCGCTTCATCCTTTTATCACTGAGTACCTGGATATGGTGGGGCTCCCTCCGGCCTTGTTGACGCCGAATAGCTACTCCCTCATCGTCGGCTTCATCCTGCGGTGTGCTGAATTGGACTTCAGGCCGACGACGGCGCTGTTTATGAACTTATATCAGATAGGCCGTGGGAGTCATCAGAACTGTGCGTCGTATGCCACCCTTCAACAACTTCCCAAGAAGAGGAGTTTCACAGACCTGCCGACGTCCATCCATGGGTGGAAAGGGAAGTTTGTGTTCGTGTCTCTGGGCGAGGGGGGCACAGAGTTTCCCTCCGTCGGCCACACAGGCCATTTTAATCTTCATGATGCGCCGAGGAGCTCCATCCTGGACGCTCAAGTTGAGGCCTTCCTGGAGGGGGGCCGAGGAGTGTGAAGACATATATTACCGAGTACAAGATGGCCGCCCTCGGCTTTGTATGGTATTTTGTGTATGGTGATCTCGACGATGATGTGGAGTTGTGGCCGAAGATGACCACGTCCTATGAGGAGGTTGATAGTCCCGATCTGGGGGTGCCAGCTGAGGCCGATGGTAAGTCCCTTCTGACGTGCTTCCTTGTCGTACTTTCGTATTTTGCTTTCTAACCCTTAGTGTTTTTTTTGTGATGCAGGTTTTGTGATGGACCGCATGTCGTTCATGAAGAGGGCCCAACTCAAAGCGGCCGAGGAGCTGAAGGCCCAACAACCTGGGGCTACTGCTGCGGCCAAGCCGCCGGTGCAGCCGAAGAAGAAGAGGCAGGCCGAAGAGGGCCAGAAGAAGTTGACGGAGGTGGGAATGAAGCCTCCCAAGAAGTCAAAGAGGGCTTCTTCTGCCGGCGATGCTGGGACGTCGGCTGTTCCTTCTGGGGACGGAGAGGGTTCAAATCCTGATGCTATGGTGGGCCACCCTTCAGGCCCGTCGTCCACCACTCTTTCCACTATTCCTGCTCCCTCAACGGCCGCCCGGAAGAAAGGGTCCGGCCGAGAGCTGGTCAGAGGGACCTATAAGCTCGAGGTAGAGTACCCCGTCAAAGGGGGGCTGTTCAATGAAATCGTTGACGGCCACGAGGTGATTTCTCAGGCCATCCCTGATGAAGACCGGGCTTATCTGAAGAAGCTCGGCCACGTGAAGATGTACGATGGTGGGATGGACCACGTCGTCCAAGTGAGTAACCGTGCACGCTTCGTCTTACTTTCTTCGCCATTTTTTGTTGCAAAGTTGTCTAACTTATTTTTACTGCAGGGTGCCTTCATGTTGATGGAGAACAACAGGAGGCAACAAAAAGAGATTGCCCGTCTGAGGCAATTTGAGCAGAAGGTTGCCTCAGCCGATGAGGCACTAGGCAGCTTAGAGAGGCTGCGTCTTGAGGTTGAGGGCCTTAAGAAGAGGGCCGACGAGGCCGACCAATTGGCCGCTGAGAAGGAGGGGGCTCTCCAGCGCTTGGCCGACGTGGAGCGTGCCCGCGATGAGGCCCTTCAGCGCGCCGAGGAGGCCGAGAAGGGCAAGGCTAGTGCAGAGTTGGCTCTCGTCGCTGCCGAGGAGAAAGCCGCTGATGCCGCTGTGCAGAAGTTTATTGAAGTCGGTTGGAAGGACGAGGGCCGGCTTCCATTCTGTTTTGAGGTCGTGGCGGCCAGACTCGTTCACTGGGTGAACCAATCCCCCGACGGCCAGGCCTATTGGGAGAAGGAGATGAAGGTCTTTTATGACCTTGGCCAATACCGGATGCAACGATTGTTGTACAGGAGGCTGCAACGGCGTTTCATGGATATCGGTGTGTCCAAAGAGTGGGCCGTCGGCCTCGAGTTGCCTCCTTTGATGAAGCATCCTGAGGCAGAGTTGGAGCTTCCGGTGGCCGAGCGGCAGCTCCCTATTGAGAGCTCACGCATCAGCGATGACTGGGCGTATGAGCGGAGCATGTTCGAAGATACTGCCACGTCGGCTGCCCCTGCCGGTACATCTGTTGTCACGGCCGAGGGGGGTCCTGAGGCCGAGAAAGACTCTGAAGCCCCTCCAGAGATCTGATCCTTTGTAGTTTTATTTCTTTGTGCTATGTAACGGCCTAGAAGCCCTCCTTGTACTCAATTTATATTGAATGGAAATGTTTTCGTAGTACTTGCTGTCTGCGTCGTCGTCTCGTTTACTGTTATGTCTAAGTACTTTGGAGTTTAGGACTTAGGAAAATCTACCAAGTATCGGAACCTCGAGTGGGTGGGTGTTCTCATCGTCTTGATGTGACACCCCCTTTGCACTGTTAATCATGTGTTCTAAGAAATTTCCTAAGTGTTGAACCGATGTTGACGTTGTCAGCCCAGTGTCCTTTGTGACCGTTGTGTCCCCTTGTTTTTGGTCTGATCAGGGTGGTCGGCTTGGGTCCATGTGTTGTGGCCGGTAAGGGCGCACAGGTTGCTGTCTTTCCGGCCAGGTGGCTTGATCGGCCTGACTGTCGTTTCTCAACTATTATAACACTTAGGATTTTTTTCAAAAATTTCCTAAGTGTTTTGGATCCACTTAGGTGCTCTCCTTTCGGCCTTGATCGCGGTGTCCGCTCCGTCCTGGCGTTGTCCCGTTCTTCTTTTTTGTTAGAATTTTTCTTAAGCGTCTTACTTCAAGTGGAAAGGTGTTCCCATCGTCCTGGCGGTGGATTTCTCATTGTTGACAAATGCTTTGGGAGATTTCCCAAGTGTTTGAACCAGTGTCGTTGTCGGCCTGCATCCTTTTGTTGTGGCCGATAAGGGCACCTTCACCTTGATCTTTTGAACTTAGAGTTCTCCAAGTACACATGCATAGGTGTAAGTAGCTAACGGCCTTGGAGTATACTGGTACCCCGCTTCGTCCTGGTCATCCTCAGGATTGTGATTCTTTGTTTCATACCAAGCGGTGGTGCCTCAAAGGACTATGGCCGATGAAGGTCGCCTCTCGCGTGTCACCCAACCGATGCGGTTAGGGTTTTATAGGCGTTTGCTTCGGCCTTGATTATTCCCTTGTAGTGTGTGGAAGTGTCGTCCATGTTACCTGTCAGTGGTACTACACTTGTGTTCAACTGATATGTACTTGGCCTAGTTGGGCCTGAGTTGTGGGGATTTTATTTTTTCATTGCTCGAGGCCGGCTAGTGTGCGCGACCGTCGGCTTCCCTCTTTTTCCCTTATATATATATATATATATATATATATATATATATATATATATATATATATATATATATATATATATATATATATATATATATATATATATATATATTCGTTTCGGGGGGTATCCTTCTTCGGCCGAAGGGTGTGCTCGTCCTTCAGCCGGTTCGGACTTCGTTTATAACGTCCGTGATCTCAGGGCGGGTCCCGTCGCCTATTTATGACGCGGGCTAGACTTTTGGTCGGTTTCCAACGGCTGTCGTTGCCCATCCCTGAGTTTTGGGATTTTGTCACCTCGGCCATGATTTCAGGCCTGTCGTCCTGCGATCTGGCGCGTGGACGACGCGGTGAGCTTCCCGTTTCAAGACGTGGGCCGTTTGCGGGCCCCTCGTCCTGGGGACATCGTCGGCCATACCTGAGCGTTTCACTTCTAGGCTTACGGGGCCAGGACGATGTGCTCTCTCAGCTAGGCCTGAGCCCTTCGCTGATACAAATTACAATGGAGTGCCGGAGCTTGTCGCTCGTAGGCTGCAAATGCCAGGGGCCATGTCGGCCATGCCTGAGCCTTTCGCTCTAAGGTGGCCGACGGGGGCACCTGCTAATGTTTTACTTTAAGTTCCAAAGAAAAAATCAGAACATGATTTTATTCATAAGTGGCGCGAGGCCGAGGGTGGCGTTCAATCAGTATCCCGTTAAGGGGTGAGGGCTTCGCCGTCTGCACCTCCTTCGGATTACTGATAAAACTTCACCAGATGGTGTACATTCCACGTTCGTGGTACATTGGACCCATTCGGACGTTTAAGCTTGTAGGTGCCGGGTTTGACCACGGCACTGACGATGTAGGGCCCTTCGTACTTCAATGCTAGCTTGCCACCCTCTGTCGGCTGGCTTGCTTCCCGTCGGAGGAGGACGTAGTCCCCCACCTGAAATTCCCGGGAACGTACCTTGGCGTCATAGTATGATTTTACTTGACGCCGGTAGTTCTCTGCTCGGACGTAGGCTTGCTCACGCCTCTCATCGACCAGGTGTAGGTCAATCTTCATGTTCTCTTCGTTGGTGTCAGGCTCATATTGTTCCACCCGTCGGCTGGGGATGGCAACTTCCGTGGGAGCCTTTGCTTCAAAGCCGTAGCTTAGGGCGAAAGGCGTTTCACCTGTCGCCCTCCTCGGCGTGGTCCTGTAGCACCACAGGATGTTGGGGAGCTCGTCGACCCAACTACCTCCTGCGGCCTGGAGCTTCTTCTTCAGCCCCTCCATAATTGTTCTGTTGGCGTTCTCGACCTGCCCATTGCCCTGAGGGTAGGCAACGGAGGAGAAACGATGCTTTACCTCAAACTCCCGGAGGAGTTCTTGGAAAGGGGCTGCCTCGAATTGGGTGCCGTTGTCTGATATAATCTCCTGGGGGACGCCAAAGCGTGTGATGATGTTCTTGTAAACGAATTTTTGGCATCTGGCCCCCGTGATGCTGGCCAAGGGCTCCGCCTCGACCCACTTGGTGAAGTAGTCGACGGCGACGATGATGTAGCGGTTATTCCCGGCGGCTCTGGGCAGGGGGCCGACCAGGTCAATCCCCCATCTGGAGAATGGAATTGCGGTGCTGACGGGGGCGTAGTTGACAGCTGGCCGACCAGGGGCCTTCTGGAGCACCTGGCATGTGGTGCACTTCCGGGCCAGGTTAGCGCAGTCGCGTGCCATCGTCGGTCAGAAGAAGCCCTGGACGACGAGACGCCGGGACATGCTGAAAGGGCCCTGGTGCGAGGAGCAGACGCCACAATGAACTTCTTCCATGGCTATGTCGGCCTCGTCCTGGTGCAGGCATCGGAGGAGGGTGCCATTATAGGACCGTTTGTAGAGTCTGCCATCTTCGATGGTGTAGCTTGGGGCCCTGAGTTTGGCAAGTTTGGCCCTCTCCTCGTCTGGGGGCAGCTTCCCCGCTGTGATGAAGGTGGCGATGTCGGAGATCCAGTCCTCTGGTCGCTGTTGGACGCACAAGACGGGGCTGGCATGGATGCTGGACATGCTCAATTCCCCGATCTTGGCCAACTGGGAGATGTGCTCCGGGGTGTCCGAGCTGAGCTTGGAGAGGATGTCGGCTTCGGCGTTCTCGGCCCTTGGGATCTGAGTGATCTCGCGGGTTTCAAACGCTTTCAGCAACTCCTCCGCCGCTTGTTTGTACTGCTTCATCCGGCCTTCCTTTGCTTCGTACGATCCCTCCACCTGGCCCACTACCAGCTTGAAGTCGCACTTGATTTTAAGGTGCTTGGCCTTGAGGCCGGCGGCGAGTCTGAGGCCGCTGAGGAGGGCCTCATACTCGGCTTCGTTGTTGGATACCCTGAAGTTGAAGCGGATGGCATAGTAAGCTCTAAATCCTTCAGGGGATATGAGGACGACGCCGCCGCCGCATGATTTCGCGGCCGACGAGCCGTCAGTGAACAGGGTCCACGTATCTCTGGCTCTGGCCCGGGGTTGGCGACGGCCGTCTCCCTTGCTGTGCATTCAATGACAAAGTCGGCCAAGGCTTGCCCTTTGATGGATGGCCTTGGCTTGATCTCGATCTGAAACTGGCTGAGGAAGATCGCCCATTTCACCATCCTTGAGGAGCTGGTGGGGCTCCTCATGAGTGCGCCGAGGGGCTGTTGGGTCAGCACATGGACGGTGTGGGCCTGGAAGTAGTGTCCAAGCTTCTTCACCGTATGGACGATGGCCAACACTGTCTTCTCGATGGGGGAGTACCTGAGCTCGGCCTCCCTGAGTGTCTTGCTGATGTAGAAGATGGCCTTCTGCACCCCTTCGTCCTCACGGATGAGCACGGAGCTGATGGCCGACGTGCTCACCCCTAAGTACAAGAAGAGGGTTTCACCGGCTTTGGGCTTGGAGAGCACGGGTGGGGACGACAGGTACCTTTTCAATTCGTCGAATGCTTCCTGGCACTCCGTCGTCCACCTGAAGCTGTTGGCTTTACGCATGATCTGGAAGAAAGGGAGTGCCCTCTCGGCTGACCTGGAGAGGAACCGGTTCAGGGCTGCTAGGCGCCCCGTCAGTCGTTGTACTTCCTTGACGTTACGGGGCGGCTCCATGTTGATGATAGCCTGCGTCTTCTCCGGGTTTATCTCGATGCCTCTCCGGCTGACCATGTAGCCGAGGAACTTGCCACCCCGGACGCCGAAAGCGCACTTCTTGGGGTTGAGCCGGAGCCTGAACTCCTTCATGATTTCAAAGATTTCCCGGAGGTCGTCGGCGTGGGAGGAGGCCTGCCTGCTCTTGACGATCATGTCATCGACGTACGCCTCCATCGTCCGGCCAAGGACCGCTCTGAAGATCTTGGCCACCATCCTAGTGTAGGTGGCGCCGAAGTTTTTGAGTCCGAAGGCCATGACGAGGTAGCAAAAGATTCCCTCTGGGGTCATGAATGTCGTCTTCTCAGCGTCATCTTCATGCATGGAGATTTGGTGGTACCCTCTGAAAGCGTCGAGGAACGACATCAACTCGCACCCCGCCGTCTCATCCACCAGCTGATCTATGTTGGGGAGAGGGAACGGGTCCATGGGACATGCCTTGTTCAGGTCAGTGTAATCAACACACATTCTGAACGTCGGCGGTTTCTGGGCGAGGACGATGTTGGCCAACCATGTCGGGTACTTCACCTCTTTGATGTGTTTGATTGAGAGGAGCATGGCGACCTCCCCTTTGACGAAGTCCCTCCTGTCGGCGGACAGGTAGCGCCTCTTCTGCTTGACAGGCGCGGAGGCCGGATCGACGGTCAGCCGGTGAGTGATCACCTGGCGGCTGATGCCTGGCATATCGTCCGGGCCCCACGCGAAGACAACGGCGTATGACCGTAGGACGAGGAGGATGGCGTCTCGTTGGTCCTGGGGGAGTTGCTTTCGGACTCTGAGAACCCGCTCCGGCCGGGAGGTATCAAGAGGGATTTCCTCGACCTCCTCGGCCGGCTCCGCATGTGGCCTCCCCTCGTCCATGGCGACGGCGGCCGTGATGGTGTCTATCCTCTGGCCTTCCCTCTCGGCCGGCCTCGTCAGTTTGAGGTAGCATGCCCTGGCTATCCTCTGATTTCCTCTGGCGTAGCCGATGCCGTCGTTGGTGGGGAACTTCAGGCACAAGTGCTTCATGGAGATGATGGCCTCCAAGTCCTCCAGCGCTGGCCGACCCAAGATCAGGTTGTGGGCGCACTGGAGGTTGACCACCATGAACTCCATGTTAATTTTGGCGTGGTGGGGGCCGTCACCGACCTCCACGGGGAGGAGTATCGTGCCCTCGGCGTCGATAGAGTCCCCGGTGAAGCCGGATAACGGTGTCTTGATCGGCTTCAGCAGAGCTCTGTCCAGCTTCAGCTGCTTGAAGGTGTCCAGGTACATCACGTTGACGGAGCTCCCCGTATCGATGTAAGTACGGTGGATGATGGAGTCACCGATCTCACATCGGATGACGAGGGCGTCCCTGTGTGATTCCGTACCCGGAGGCAGATCCTTGTCGGTGAAGGTGATCGCCTCCGTTCGTTGCTTCTTCGGCTGGGGGGGGGGGGAACGTGGGACACCTCCCCAATGTAAAGGGATTGGGCCCATTTCTTTCTCTGAGTGGCGGAGTCCCCCCCCCCCCCAGTGTTCCCGCCTACGATGAGGTGGATGTGATTCTTCTTCGGCGGAGGCTCCTGGAAGTCCTCGTCGTCGCTTAGCCTACCAATCTCCCGCTTCTTCGCAGAGGGTTCGCCCCCATGTTTGCCGGTGTTTACCCAAGTGTTCTTGCGTGGGCCACCTTTGACAAACTGGGAGAGTTCCCCCTGGCGAATAAGGCGCTCGATGGCCTTCTTCAGTGTGATGCAATCGTCGGTGTTGTGCGACGAGTTCTTGTGGAACCGGCAGTATGTACCGCCCTGCTGGATGGCAAGGATCTCCTCGTGACGCACGTCATCCTCGTGCAACTTCCCCTTGCCCTTGTCCGGGCGGGGCTGGTTCGCTGTCCGGGACACAGACCCCAAGCTTTCCCTGGGCGAGTCAGGACGAGGATTACCAATCCGTCCCACCATCCTCTCCGAAACCGGACGACGGCGCGTGTCACCTAGCCTATTGAAGGCAAAGGCTTTTCCACGCGCTGGGGTCTGCCCGGGACGAAGAGGGGAAGCAGGGTGGTAGTGGGACGACGCCGTGTCCTGGGCCATAACCCCCTCATTGTTGCCTATCTGGACGGCCAACGGTTGGGGATGAGGAGGTGGAGTGACGTTTCCCCCGGTCCTTGGCAAGAGTGCGCTGAGGACGGTGGGGTTCTGGGCCAGGCTGGCGATGATGACCGACAGCGCGGCCTGGACCTGTGGGTCCACGGACGGAGAGGCCGCGACCATAGGCTGGGCCGGGGCGTGGTCCGTCTTCTCAGCTCGTTTCTTTTCCAGGCCGAGGCGGGCGTCGGGGACTCCGCCGTTGAGTTGGTTGCGGAGGTCCGTCGTGAGGTTGAAGGCCTCCTGGAAGAGGTCCCCTCCGCCGACCTGGTCGGCCGTGGCATCCTCATCGTGCTCCCTGGGCTCTTGGTCCTCAGGGATGACTTTGCTGATGAGGTTGCGGTTTGACTTAGTTCTCCCCATGATCAGTGGTTAGCTGTGCTTGGTAGCGACGAAGGGTGCTAACTTGATTGTTCTAGCTCTCAACGAGAGCACCAAATGATAGAGTATATCTCTAGAGAGAAGTGAGAGCTAGAGAGAGAAGTAGTATATTTGCTTGGTATTAATGAATTCTCAACCCCTACAACTACTCCCAAGGGGAGTATTTATAGAGAAAATACGGGCTGGGCTCCCAAGCCTTGGGCTTGGGAGGCCCATTTACAACTGGACCGCTACTGGGCCGAATACAAAGCCACTAATGGGCTGTAAAAATGAACAAGTATAAAATCCGGTTCTGGGAGGTCTTCGTGGCCGACGAGGGCACGGCCGACGAGGGCACGGCCGACGAGGGCACCCGAGTTCCTTGGGCTCAGGACCATAATCTGAGTTGGCCCCTTTTCGGCCGACGGGGGCGTCTTGGCCGACGAGGGCGCCACTCTGTGTCTTGTGCTTTCTGTTCTTCCGAGTATGTGGGTCCAGGGGCTCAGACCCATATACTCCATCAGTCTGTTTTGGACTGTAGGATAGTTCTGGGTTCAGTTCTACGGCTTGTTCCAGAGCACGACTTAACTTCCTTTCCTGCAATCACTTATAGACCAGAAGTAACACTAGTTGTTTGTCATAAAAAAACATTATGTTCCAACAGAGGTCAGTGGCGATGGTTGTTTAGTGGCGGGTTTTGCAGCGCGGCTTTCTCTGTCGAGAGGAGGGCGTAGAGTGGGGAGTTTCGTTAGAGGGCTTCAATCGCTGGGAGTGGGGCAAACATTGTTGTTTGAAAAAAATTGTTGATCAATACAAGAAGATGGTTACAGAAGGGGAAACAGAGGAGTTGGATTTGGACGAGACTGAGCTTGAAGATGTTCTAGTAGAGGAGAATTGGCCGTGGTGGCATTTTCATAATTACAATGGAGAATTTTATAAGTTATGATTTATTGGTTATAAGTTCGTATATTTAGTTTATAAGTTTACTGCATTGCAAGATCACATGCAAATCCAAGGGCAGAGATTACTTTTCACTTCTCATTTTAAGGGGCACTTTCACCTGATATTCTCTCTCTCTCTCTCTCTATATATATATATATATATATATAGAATAAAGATCAAATGAGAACGATGCTTAATGTGAGAATGTGAGAACACCACATTTACCCCAACATGTTGCACAACGAAGCTTGTATATTGCACATTTTCCCATTTTCACAATATTTACCAAAATGTCACCGTGTTTATTTAAAATAGGCTTGATCGAGCAAATTGAAAAAGTGCAACAGAATAGCTCCATTGTGCATCATGATGATTTAAATGTGAGTGTTCCTCATGTATATACACCCTATATATACATGAGGGTATATATGTGAGTGTTCCTCATGTGAGTGTTCCTCAACTTCTCACGTTCTCACGTTAAGTATCGTTCTCACTGGAACCACACCCTATATATATATATAGGGATTGATTCCACTACAAAGAGGCTCCCACGTACAAAATAAGAAAGCATCATAACCGTCCAAAACAAAAAACGGATGGCTTGGATTGTGCAGTCCATGATGGTTAAAGTGGGGATGCAAACACGCAAGTAATTTTAACTGAAGGGAAACACGCGTGCGAAATTAAACAAGGGATGTATCGTCATTCAAGTTGGCTAACGTGCAGTTCATTTCACTGCACGATGTTCATCAAACCGAGAAATCAGCCATCTGCAATTATGATAATTTCAGTTTTTGAATGCGGAGGAGTTGTTAATCGAATCAAACCGAGATACACTTTCACTTTTTTCACCTGTTCATCAAGTGTTTCCATTTACGAATACACTTTCACTTTTTCAACGAAGAATAGTAGTTTAGCGTTGAGGATTGCGACACTTAGAGAAGAAGGACGAAGAGCATAGGAAAAAGTGGAAGACATGGCAGACAACCCAACTGCGGAAAACGTTAGCGCATCGACTGGTAAGAATTAAAATGTTATACACTTATGAAAAACAAGTTAACTTGAAGTACGATTGTGGGGTATGGTTTGATTTGAATTTGTTGGTCAGTATATATACTTCGTATATTCATCTATGCGGTGATGTATTTTGCGTCCTGTGGCGTGGATAAGAAAAAGTGCATGTACTGTAATTACTTGTAACGATGGTTTGGTGGGTGAATAGGGTGGTATTACAAGTGAGAGGTGTAATATAAAAAGTGAAAAGAGTTCGGAGCAAAATGTAAGGCAGGTGGTAGAAGGTTGCATGTGGTTTAAAAATTTAAAATGGATACAGATCAGATTTAATGGCATGGTGTACTACAAGAAGTAGTTATGGTGTAATTGAAAAGGAGAGAAGTGATTTCTATCACTGGATAGTATAAGGTAGAGCATCTAAGTGGAAAGTAGAAGGTAATGGGTGTTGTATAGTGTAAGGTCTGATACAAATTTTAAAAAGTGATTTTTAAGAATGGCTAGTAGCACTTATGTGTGTTAGGAAGGATATAAGGATAAATGTGTGTCTTGATAGTTTCTGTAAAAGTATATGTTGCATACTGAGTGTGGGGGTTTGGTAAAGGTGAGATATGAATTGAAAAAAGTGAGAAGAAATCAGATGAAAACGTAATGTAGTTACGAGAACTATTAATGTATTATTTGGAGTGTGATCTAAAGTAACAAAAGTGATTGTTATGAATTTATAGTAGCGGGTAGGGGGGCAATATATTCAGTTAATGTTTCTGTGAAATCATTACTGTAGTATTTAGAGTGTAATCTAAAGTAACAAAAGTGCTGGCAGGGAGTGTTTGTGTGAGTTCATTATTGTATTAATTTTTGTATTTATAGTAGCTGTTAGGTAGTGTTTGTGTGAGTTCATTTATGTATTATTCGGTTAATGCTTGTGTTAGTTAAATGTAAAGAAGTGCCAATAAATGGGATGACAATGTAATGGAATTGCAAGAAAAAGTGATAGAAATCAACAAAAGTCACTAAAGTGATTGCAAAGTAGCATCCAAGATGCGTATACAGATGGATCACTGTTGTTGTAACAGTGAATGTTGCAAGTTGAATGGTGGGATGCAAATGAGAAGAAATAAGTCTAAAATGTAAAGTAGTTCAGAGAAGCTTGTGTGAATTAGTTAGGGTGTAATAGAAAGTTTTAAAAATGGGGATGTGAATGTAAATTAGCAGGTGGGTTATGAGCATTATCTCTAATCAATGGTTGAGTGTGTTAGTTGATTAAAGAATGTGTATGTGTAGGGATTGATGCAGCAAGAACTGCACTCGAAGGTGAACATAGAAAAAGGAAAGGTGTAGGACAAGCTGGGAGTAGAAAGAGACAGAAGGGTGAAATTGCAGCATGCACACACAACACAGAAGCTGCAAGTTCAAGCATGACGCCAAAGCAATGCAATTTCACTGAAGTAGGACTAAGTAATGATAGCAGTGATGAGGATTTTGTGGTAACCCCAAGGCAGCCAGTGAAATAGAGTGAGGGAGCAAAGGCAGATGCAAATGGAAAGAAAAAAGGAAAGATAAGAAGATTAAAAGAACCATATAGAGCAATAAAAACAAGGTCCACACCGCAGCTTTTGGTGAAGGCATTAGGAGACTTGAATGATGTCCAAATAGGACAGGTGATTGACATGGGATTTGGTGGGCTGCTGAGTCTTAAGATTCAAGAAATTCCATCAAAATTGGCATTTTGGGTCTTGAAAAGTTTTAATGCAGCGGACAGTACCATGTATTTGGGAAAAAACAATAAGTTGCATGTCAACGAAGCAAACGTGGCACATGTCATGGGTTTCCCGCGTGGACAACAGTTGATTGTCAAGAAAAAGAAATCTGAAAACTGTCAATTGATATTGGAGCGGGCAGCTTTGTTTGAAGGCCAGACGAACCGGATTAAACCTACTCAAGTGTGTGACAAGATGCTGAAATGCACTAGTGGAGGACCATGGTTCAAGAGACACTTTATCGTTTTGATGGTTTCTCTTCTATTGGACAACACAGCTAATGGATATGCAAATCCACTCATCTTGAGCAATTTAGTCAACGTGGTTAGAATCAGAGAGATGAATTGGTGCGAATATGTAATGACTACTTTGATTGAGAAGAAACATGTATGGGAGAAGAATGATACCAAAAGTTTTACAGGGCCTTTGTTGTTCCTTATGGTATGGAATATATATTAAGACAATGGTATAACAATTTCATTATATCCATTAATAGTAACGTGTGTATATTTATATTTGTTGCAGCTTTTGTACGTGGACAGGGTAGTTGTGTACCGAAGAAAGATCGATAGAAGCATTCCAGCATGGAGGGGATGGACAAGTACTCTACTCAGAGCAAGAGAGACAGAAGAGATGCAGGTTGGTGGAATTGGTTTGGGATATATAGATGGGCCATATGAACAACCAAAAATCTTGGAAGAGAGCGGAAATAAAGGTGAAGAGCAGTTTGCAGAGAAGGAGAATGAAATAAATAAATCTGAAAGAGAGCAACCAAAAGGCGAGGGAAAGAGTGAGGTAAAACTAAACTTATTTTGTAGTTTTAGTAATAACAAAAAAGATAATTTAGAATAGGTGAAGCAAATGTGAAATATTGGGATGATACAGTGCATCAGATGAATGTTTTACAGAGTTCTTTAGTCTGAAAAGTTTGCAGGCATTACTTGAAAAGTAATAATGTATTATTTGTGCAGGATTTCATGGAGGAATTTGCGTTGAAAACGAACCTTCTGGCAACAACATCAATAGAAATAATCAACATGGTGCAACAAGCACCGGAAGCTGTGATGGGGAATGAAAGCTTCAAAAAGATGCAAGAAGCAGCTAGAAGTATTTTAGGATTGACAGGTGAGCTTAGTCCCGAAAAAATGACGAGTGATGCAGGAAGCCAGAGAGAAATGCCTTGGGACGATGCATTCTGGTCCAACGAAAACAACATATTGGCACTAATAAAGGCTGAAAATGCATTGGTCGAAAGAGCAGAGTACAAAAAAAATAAATGCGCTTCCAAGTTTCAGTCTAGGCATGACACAAGAAACAAATAACACAGCAAATGAGAGGACCCGAGGGAGGGAAGAGGAAATGTGTGAAGAAGTGCAGGTTGATGGTAATCTGCAACAGAATGAGGTAAGAATAAAAATAATTTTCCCAATAAATGGAACAGAGGTGAAAAATACAAAAGCTAATAGATATATATAACAATTGACTTTGCAGGAGACAAGGGTAGTGTTTGATGAAGTTCACAGAGATGAAGATGAAGCTGAAAATGAAACAGTATGTAGCATGTTTTAGTTAAAGCATTTAGTTAACGTTATTGAAGTGTAAAAGGAATACAAAGGTTAATTAATTGCAGGAAGTGCTATTGATCAAAAAAATAGTTGAAGCAGAAGGACGAAAAAAGCCAAAGAGAATGACCAGGGCCTCACAAATGGTGAAGTCACCCTTCATGACCAGAGTTGTTGATGCAAGCGACAACTCAGGAGCAGTAGAGAGGGCAGCAGCACGATGGGCGCTACTGAATGACAAGGCAGATAAGTATGTGCATTAAATAATCGGAAAAAATGAAAAAAATTAGTCCATTACTTATTTATACTAATTTTATTGCTCCAGGCTTGAAGTAATATTCAAATACGATAAAGTGGAGCTTAAACGTGATGAATTGTCTAGTCTGAAAGAAGATAAAAACTGGCAAGAAGCGTGATCGATGTTTGGGCAACAATACTGAACAAAAAGGAAAAGTATAGGAGTCCAGTTTCTCCAAGACGTGTTTTCACAAAGGCTTTCCCATGTGTAAGTTTCATGTGTGTTGTGTAAAATTTTATGATATAGTGTGATTGTGTGTGTAATTAAATTTGTTGTGTAGCTATATACGGTAGAGAAAACACTGAGTGATAAACAAGCATATGGATTATTTGGAAATCATTTGGAAGCAGGATTGGAGGAAGTGAGAGAGACTACTACAGTGAAAGATGTTGATGTGGTAAGATGTGAATGATATTTTTAGTAATGGAGCTATAGAACGAGGTAATAATGTGTATTATTTGTGTGTCTTATGCAGTTTATGATTCCAGTGATCCAACTTAAACATTGGTATGTCATTAGTTTCAACGTGAAGACTAGGAGGTTTGACGTTCTAGACTCTTTAGCAGCAAAGGGTATCAGTCCAGATATGTATGGAGACAGCTTGGAAAGATTGGTAAGGATGAATCCTTATAAGTATTAGTAAGATTTGTGTTGAATCCAATTGGTCATGTAATATCATGTTGCTGATTGACATATTAATCTGCAACAATGGTACTTTGTGCACAAATTGAGATCGCTAGGCCTTGAAAAAAAGGTAGAAATGATTGCAAAGCTAAAACCAAGAAGACTAGAAATGGTCTCACAAGAAAAGAATAGTCTGCATGATTCTGGAGTTTTTGCGATGAGGCACATGGAGACTTGTAAGGGAGAAGGCATGGTAGGATGGGAAAGTGGGCTGAAAAAAGGACAAAAAGCATATTGGTGCGCTGAGAGTGAAATATGCATCTGCAATTGTGCTAGCAGATATCAACGAGCTTAGGTTGGAGAATCTGAAAGAGGCACGGGAGTATGTAAAAGGAAAGTGATATGGAAGAAAAGTAAACAATTTGTGTTTTGAATGTTTTGTGTTCTACTTTGGATTATGTTTGGAATTGTGTTAACGTGCTGGAAAACTTAATAGTTGGGTGGTCGTTTTATGTTATTTTGCTTGTTATATATTGGTTTTTAAATGCAAGTATTTCATAAGTATTTATAATAGCAATCAAAGAATGTGATAAAGGTTTATAAATTCATAATGAAGTGAAACAAATGATCGAGTTGGTGAAATGATAAAAGAGTTTCATATAAATCATATGCTATATCAATTGTAATCACAATACAAGCTATTAAGGAATTCGTTTGTTCATTACAAGGTGGGTAGTGGATGGATAATAGTGCAACCAGGCAGTGAATAAATGTAGTGATATGTACGTTAAAAAATGAGATATCGTCTGCTCGTTGAAGTTAAGTTGCATATGTAATGCAATGACGTGCAATAAAATGAATTAAAAAAGAAAAATCCAATGCAACTTAACTTCAACGAGCTGAACACATCCCATCATGTAACGTACATATCAATACATTTTATGACTACCTGGTTGCACTAATATCCATCCACTACCCACCTTGTACAGAACAAACACACACATTTCTTAATATAGTGATATGTTCATTAAAAAAATGGGATGTCGTCTACTCTTTGAAGTTAAATTACATATGTAATACAATGAATTGCAATAAAATGAATTAAAAAAGAAAACTACAATGCAATGTCATAAGGTAATACACACTTTCAACAAGTGCAACGACTACTATAATATTAACGTTAAGAGTTTGGACCACAAAAATAATAAATATACAATAAAAAAAACCTAAACAATAAGACTTTAATTGCACAACATTTCAAACTTATAATTAAATAATAAATAAACAATAAAATATCTAAGTTCCTTTGTTTGAGGGACAATTTCTGCTGTCGTGATGACTCATTTGGTTGCATGCCCTACACAATCTTTTTGCTCGTTTGTTTTCATCAATGGCAACCTCCTTTGCACCTTTAATTCGACGACCAGAACTCTTATTCTTTGCAACTTTCGGAGAAAGAATAGTCACTTCTGAAGGTGCAGACGAACCATAGAACCCTTCAATGACACTGTCCTTTGATGATGAAGCGACACGTGGATCAACATTTGCCATGAGAAGTTCTTTCTGTTGCTTCACGATATGTGAAAATTGTTTTAGGCGATCTGGGTGAGATTCAACCATAGCAACACACACGTGAAAGTCCGACCACAACTGATTCACAACGGCTTTATTTTCTTGTATATCCACACATTGTTGTAGGATAGAATCATCAATGGAAAACATAGGTTTCAAAAGATGTTTCTTGCACCAACGGGACATAATAAAATGCTCAGGAATATGATCTAATTTACGATCCTTCAATGCAAAAAAAATGTGTCTACATAGTAAACCGCAACGCTGGAAAAACTTGCAAGTGCATGACGCAGTGCTATCATCAACGCAAAACACAACATTGAAGACCATGTTTCGGTCATCTCGAATCATATAATCCACATTTCCATCAACTCGCGTCACACTTGACACAGAACATGAAAAGCACGCGGCACATATCTCAGATTGAATATCATAAAACAAGGAGATTGTGTATACCTCGGATGCATGCTTCTCAAGTGAAGTGGGGTTTTGTAAACTGGAACATAACATTCGGAACTTGCATTGAGTTTGTCATGTGTATGTCGTTGCGAATCCATAGCACTTTTGTACTGCATATAAAACTCAATCAAGCTGAAATGTGGAATAGTGAACTCTCCAAAAAAACTATTTTCACTTTCAGAACGTGAAGTGGTTCTAAGTAAGCCACCCATGAATAAATCTCTAAAATACGATGGGATCCAAAACTTACGCAAGGAAAACATGTGTGAAAACCATTCATGATTAACCAAGTCAAACTCTTGCATAACAGACATCCATCTAACTTCAAATTCAGTTGGCTCCAAACAATTTGTCCACACAACAGAATTTATGTTGGACATAAACTCCTCATTATGACTTAACACAGGTCCAACCTTTGAGGTAACCTTCTTCATAATGTGCCACATACAATACCGGTGACGTGCGTGACTGAAAACTTTTTCAATAGCAATTCGCATAGCCGGATCTTGATCAGTAACAATGCAATTGGGTTCACGATGCATTGCATTGAGGAATCGCGTAAATATCCACACATATGAATCAACATCCTCTTTCGATAAAAGACCGGCAGCATAGGTGATGCATTTCTTGTGGTTGTCAACACCGGTGAAAGGAGTAAAAACCATATTGTACCTACACAAGCATAACTAGTATTAGTGCCCTGCAGCTAAATGACACCGAAACTGAAATTAGTGCTAAATAGAATCAAAAATTAGCTACAGCTTGCAGAATTAATGATATTATAACTACAATTGATCAATTTTTACATAAATGTTACAGATTGTGCAATTAGTGACACGAGTTTTTGAAGAAAAAAAAAACAGAATCAACAAATACCAAATAAAAAAAATACCTATTCGTCCCATATGTGGCATCAAATGAAATGACGTCTCCAAAACATGAATAGTTTTTCCTCGCTATAGGATCACACCAGAACAATCGGGTCAACTGATCTGTTTCGTCAACATCGTAATCGAAGATGAATGCGGAGCACAACTCTTGCTTCCTAAATAATTTATCAATAAGCATTTGAGCATCTACTCCTTCAATATACGCTTTGAGGTCTCTTTTGAAATTTTTGAAGTCAACAGCAGTTGCACCGATGTTTGAATAGCGACCAACGAATTCCTTAAACAATCTGTATGACTTACTTGTGCCAATGTTGGCTTTAGCACAATTAATAACGAACTTCTGATGGCCAATGTCTAAGTTTCTATTAACTTTAAGAAACTTTTTTGAAGACTCGGATGTCATACAATGGTTATGGCGTTCTTCAAATGAGTAAACAACATAGCCACGTAACCCACAATACTTAAAACATACAGAGTATCACAACCAATCCGGCTAGACACTCGACGTCGTATAATTTTTTCGCCTTCATCACCATTAGTTGTGGACGCATCTCCAATTTCTGAAGATTTACAATTAGTGCTTACGGTGGGTGCAGAGCAAACAAAATTAGAATGGTCATTTGATGGCTGAATAAAAGAAGCATTGCAGTCATTGTTCGAAGAATTGGAGTCATTCTTAAAACCTTGCCAATTACACACAACATATTTCAACAAAATCGTCCCGTCTCTAGCCTTTGATTGTGAACAAAGACGAATAGCAAATCCACACGCAGATGCATATTTCTTATAGAATGCAATTGCTTCTTCAAGGTTCGTGAAAACCTTACCAATTACAGGATTTGTTTCTAGGTCACATTCTGGGATCCAATATTTTGTCTTCCCAGGGGATATCTGCAAATGACAAGCACTCCCTACAAGAAAAGAATAATAAAAAATGCATAGAAGTTTAACATTATTTAATGTGTAGACAATGATAAAGATAAAGCAATAAATTCAGTAATTGTAGCATCAACGACGCAAAGCATATCAAAAGTAATTGTAGCATTAACACATCAAAACATATCAAAAGTAATTGTACCATCATCTTTGTAGCATTAACAGATACAAAACGTATATTACTCCGAAAAATATAATATCAAGTTTCATGCTTTATACTGTGCATTTCAAAAGTAAAACAAAAATATAATATAAGAAAACTTCAACGCACAAATCAGAAGGAATTCACGAAAAGATACATACAAAAAACTTACCAGGCTCCATGGTATTACGGTTGTGGGAAGACAACGAAAACAACAACTCCTTTTACTTCGATTAGCCGCTGAATTGCCTTTGTCAAAGAACGGAATTTCGATATTCAAAGCATCGGTTACCATTTTCGGATGTTTTAGGTGAAGAGTTAACGCAAACTAGCGACGTGATGAGCGGACAATGCGGAAGACTCGTAAGGGAAAAGGCGGTAGACTTAACTGAAATGGTAAGATGTCTAAAAAGTCCTTTTCGTTTAATCTAGCAAAGGAGATCTGTGGGTTGAGATGAGAGGCTGAGATAAATTCTCACTTTGCATATAAGTAGGTCTTTTTATTTGATCCTCCCTATATATATAGAGGGAGGATCAAATAAATATGTATATATATACATATAGAGGGAGGATCAAATAAATATGTATAGAGAGAGGATCAAATAAATATGTATATATATACATATTTATACATAGAGGGAGGATCAAATATATATATATATATATAGAGAGGGAGGATCAAATATATATATATATATATATATATATATATATATATATATATATATATATATATATATATATATATATATATATATATATATATATATATAACCCCTCTTAAAATGAGAACCCGTGAGAACCCCTGAGAACCGGTGGTATTTTTGGCTGAAATTTTTTGTGTATGTTCCTCATCAAGTCTAGATCATCCATACCAAATTTCAGCAAACAATTCAATCGGAAAGGTCGTCAAATAATTTTTGAAAGAAAACTGGTCTCATATATATATATATATATATATATATATATATATATATATATATATATATATATAACACAGTTTTCTTTCATATATATATATATATATATATATATATATATATATATATATATTTAACAATTTTCTTTCAAAAATCATTCGACGACCTTCCCGATTGAATTTGTTGCTCAAATTTGGTATGGATCAATCAGACTTGATGAGGAACATACACAAAAAAATTCAGCCAAAAATACCACCGGTTCCTTGGAGTTCTCACGGGTTCTCATTTTAAAAGAATTCTCACTAGAACCCTCCCCTATATACATAAGTGTATATTTTAAACATCAAAAATTCAAGTGGTGATCGGTAAGAATAAGTGTTAGACGTACAGTTAGGATTGATTTTTAGTTTTCATGGGAGGCAGTGTTTTTATGTGGTCTATAATCTAGAATATATATATATATATATATATATATATATATATATATGTATATGTATACATATATATATGTATACATATACATATATATGTATACGTATATGTATACATATATATACGTATATGTATACATATATATACGTATATGTATACATATATATACGTATATGTATACATATATATATGTATATGTATATGTATATATATATATATGTATATGTGTATATGTATATGTATATGTGTATATATATATGTATATGTATATGTGTATATATATGTATATGTATATATATATATGTATATATATATATGTATATATATATATGTGTATATATATATATATATATAGAGAGAGAGAGAGAGAGAAAAGATCATGTGAGAAGTCCCCCTTAGGCTGAGAAGCTGCGAAGTCTAACTTATAAGCTAAAAACACGAGCTTTTAACCAATAAATCATAACTTATAGACCCCATCCAAAAAAATTACGAAAATGCCACTGCGTCAAAATAACTCCACAAACCTGGATTTTTTTTTTGCTTTTCGTAATTAATTTTGAGGGGGTCTATAAGTTGTGATTTATTGGTTAAAAGTTCGTGGTTTTAGCTTATAAGTTAGACTTTGCAGCTTCTCAGCCTAAGGGGCACTTCTCACCTGATCCGCTCCCTATACACACACACACACACACACACACACACACATATATATATATAGGGAATAGATCTGGTGAGAAGTCTCATACGGATGAAAAGTGAGAAGTAATAGGGAGTGTCCGATCTTCGCAAATCTGGCAGCCAATTTTTTCTAATGACCTCTCACCAGTTAATTTAATAACACAACTTCATTGCTCATGACTATTTCTCGCTCAAAGTCTCTAATTATCCATTTGAGAAGGCAGGATCATTTGCGATGAAGCCCTCTTCCACCTAGAAACCAGAATCATCCACGAATAGACCCTCTTCCGCTGAAAAAACATCGATTTTTCATCATATCCAACTCTAGGATTGTTTCCGCCTCACTCTCTCGTCTTGTATCTCTTCTTCTTCATCGATCCAATATTTCTAACTATAATGAGAATTTGTGCGATTCTACTCTACTCTAGGTGCGATTCTATCCATAATCCAATGATAGGTCATCAACAATTTGGGGATGAGCCTAGTTAAGTTTGTATAGAAGAGTCAATAATATGAGATTCTCCTCAACCTCCTTTCTCAAATTCATTGGATAGTTGAATCATATCAAATGAATTTTTACTAAACTGTGATAAAGGATTTTTTTAAAATCATCCTCTTATGATTTTAGGCTTATAGGTTATGGTTTATATGAGATTAGTAAAAAAATTATTGTAATGAAAGCTTGTTCTGAACTTGCCACCTATTTGTTGAAATAGATATTGAGTTCTAGTTATGTCTTTCAGTTATTTTCTGATTGTGAACTGAAGTTATGCCCATTGAAATAGATATTGAGTTCAAGTTACGTATTTTGGTTATTTTCTGATTGTAAACTTAAGTAATGCCTGCCAACTATTCGATAAAATGTTATAATGTTATAAGTTATGATTGATTGGTTAGAAGTTATTTTTATGGTTCTATTAGTATATGCATAATTTGTTTTCATTCTTTCTGATTGAGACATTAGTTTACTCTTGTTGTTTTTAGTTTCTCATTTGCATTATTATTCTTCACGGCTTATGGTCTAAAATGTGGGCAGAGGCTACTAAATGTTTTCCTAGTAATCTCACACTTCTCTTTTTTTAAAAAGTAAAACACCCTTTAAAAAAGACTATGAGACTTTATCAAATGCTTTGGCCATGTCAAGTTTGATTGCAATATTACATCCTCTCACCTTTTTGTACGTCCAACACATGCATCAATTCCTGAGCTAACAGGATATGCCCACTAATGTCTCTATCTGAGGAAATCCAGCCTGCTCTTTTGAGATAATCTTTGGAAGAATAGTGTTGAGTTTTGAAGTTAACACTCTAGTACAAACTTTACAAATGAAAGTTGAGAGACAGATAGGTCTAAATTTTGTGAAGTTTTTTGGCATGTCAGATTTAGGAATAAGAACAATACTTGTGCTCCTCATGGCTTTAGGAATAGGTGTGCGGACAAAAAAGTCTTGAACCACAGAAATAACATCCATCTTCACTACCTTCCAACAGGATCTGAAAAACTTTCCATTAAAGCCATCTGAGTCTGCTGCACTGTTATGATTAAGTTGTCATATTGCCTCTTTGACTTCCTCTGCATTTGGGGATTTAGTTAACATTTCATTATCATCTTGATTAATAAGATGTGGAATATAACTGAGAATATGTTCTAACTCAGATGGAGTTGACTCATCCCCAGTGAAGAGATCTTGATAATAAGAAGCTGCTAAGGAACCAATCTGTCGAGAATCATTTATCCAAGTACCATCATCTTTCTGTATAGATGAGATGGTCTATCTTATTAGTTTATGTTAACTTGAAACAGTGTTCGATTGTTTTAGAGGTCTGGGAGTTTAAGCAAAAGTTAAACATTTGGGTTTAAAAGTTACATTTTTTAGTAATTTGAGGAAAAGTAATGTTTTCTTCAACATCTCTAAATAGAATTGTATACTGGAGAGAGTGTCAGTGGATGGATTTGAAGTTTCAGACTTCTCTATATTGATAATTATTGGTAATGATTAACCGTTACAGGTGGGAGTGCGTCTACTTATGTTAAAAGTTACAAATATTTAATTACAAGTTATGAATATTTTATTAAAAGTTATGTTTTTTATTCCATATTTTCTTTTAAGTCGCATTTTTTTATTGTTATCGTTTCTTTTTTCATTTCAGTTTTCACTCTAAATTAGATCACGTGTGTTAAAATATGTGAAGATTTGGTGCTTAGTGAGTACCATGTATGATTGATTAATGCTTGTTGGAATAGTACAACCCCCGACCTTAGAAATATAAATTTAATAGAAATGCAACATCTTTATACTAAAAGTTACTTTTACTGATTTAGATGCTTTCAGCTAATGTTAATTAAAATTTATGTATTTAGTTTTAGAAATTATCATCTTGGATCTATTAGTTATAAACATACTTCCATTCATCTTTATTGCAGAAGATCGAATAAAACATTGAGACACTAAACAAAGATGACAGTGGTGCACCGGTGCTAACAATGAAGTTATTCTATAAGTTGCTTGGCGGTGATGTACACAAGTTAACACTCAATACCAAAAAGAAGAAATTGACAAGGACAACACTACTGAAGCTAAAAAGAAAAGAGTGAAACATATTAGATTTGATAAAGACCATTCCGTTAAAAAACAGATTTTTTGTTGTTGTAACTAGAATTGAATGCAATGCCCTTAAGTTTATCTTAAACAAAGGGTCCTTTTGGTGTTAGTAGGAAGTAATATACAACAATCAAGTTTGGTTGTTTCTCAAATTTTCTACTGTTCTCCGCATAAAAGAGATATACATGTTGAAGTAAGGAACTAAGTAATAGGACCAAAGACTCCTTGAAATTGCAGTGGCATTCACCTAAAGACTTTTTCTGTTTTTATCTTCATTTTCATGCTACAATACATAAATTGTATTTGGATATCTCAGCTCCATAGTGGGAAAACAACTCCCTGATTTGTTAACAAAATAAAATTCTATATGTACCAATTTCACATACAAAGAATAGATATGCAAATCCCCTCCAAAAGTGTTCCCATCTCTCTTGGAGACATTTGTATGACAACAGCCTTATGTAAATGTTAGAAGCACTATTAGGGAACAAATTTTATAGAAACTAAATATAGATATCAATGAAAAATACTTATCATGGTTTTAGATGTGTATTATTAGATATCAGCAAATCAATTCCCCTGGGATTAGGGTTTTATAGCAAATTCTTATTGTTTATGCATCTTAGGGAGGGGAAGGGGGTATTTTATTCACATATAAGGGATGCAAGTGTAAAAAACTCATCTTTCTTTTCAATCCCAAATGCTTCAATAAATAGCAACTTATAAATGAATTAATCAAACTTTTAAAGAAAATTTCAAACAAAAAAAATCGGCGTCAATAGCAAACTGCCTTAACTCCACCATTGCATTGTTTTTTCAAGATTTTCCATAAACAAGAATCAGTAACCTTCACGTTAAGTCATTTGCGTATGATACAAAAAATCAAAGCATGATATGCAGTGGAGTTGCTGACTAGTGTATACTACAAGAGTATACACTTTGAAGTCATTAGCATCAATAAAAATTATAGAATTTACAAATGAGGGGTCACATTCAATACATTACACAAGAGGAATAAAGCAATAACTATTGAGTCCTGCTATTCATCAAACAGTCCTATCGAGGAGCAACTGGATGTGTTTCTAATCCTTGAAACACGTAGAGCGTCCGATTCAATGTCTACCGAATCACAATTCTGCTCTTGTAGCCAATTGATAGCTTTTGTAATGCCAAGAAGTTCAGCCTGTAAAGGAGATAAATATCCCATCCTTGGTAGCATTGCACCCGCGATGATTTCCCCGTGCTCATCTCTGAGAAACCATCAAAGACCATATTTGTGATGCATAACAAAAGCATCCACTTTCATCTTTACTCATCGCAGTTTCGGCCGCCTCCAAGAAGAAGTAGCCAGTTGCTTTGAATCTCTCTGTTTACGTGCACCTTGTTTTACTTGAACCCAACTATTCACGAAAGCAGCAACCTTCCGCATAAACAGCCATGCACTCATTCTCAACCCATTCCAAACTCTTCTATTCTGTTCGCACCACAATCCCCACGCCAAGATGCTGGACTCTGCCCCTTTCTTCATGGTCAAAACCATAAATCATAAAAGTGACATTATCACCTATATGATACAATAATCCATTAGTGCACAATGAGCTCAACCTCTGAATAGCATTAATACTAAAGCATCCTTAGTACCATTCAATTTGAAGGCTCTTGTTTTGAGTTCCTAAATCAATTGTTTGAATTTCTTAAATCAATCCAAGTAAAGGACATAATAACTTTAAAATTAGTGATTGCAATTTAAGGTTTAAGGTTGCGTTCTCCGTCAACACACAACTTTTACTCAAATTACTATAACTATTAACTTAAAAGACATAACTTTTATTGAAAACTCATACTTCGTATGAGGTCTAAATTAAGTTTAATTAGGAGGTTAAATTTTAACATAAATATAAATTTAAGAGAATAAAAGTATAATCGAATAGATAATGATTCAATACAAAAATTAGTCAATCAGTTTTATTTGTATTCATAAAGTTGTACTCTACTCTCAAATGAACCCCATTACCGTTTAAACATTTTAACACATACTTAATAGACATGACACTTGATAGTCCTAACATAAAACATAGCTTTGTTCTCTAAAAATAGTCCTAACATAGATCCGGTAGTATATTTTAGAACAACTAAAATTTGAAATACTCCAAACTTATCTCACCCAGTCCTATTTCATCATCTACTATATCTCTGCATCATATTCTTTTCGTAAATGTGTGATTAATAATTTGATTTTTTTAAATGGGTGAACAAAAAACAGATTATTGGTTTTACCAATTTCAAACAGTTCTTCCATGGAAAGTTATGCTAAATCATATTCCTAAATGGAGTCCATTTCAACAATTACCATTGAAACATTTTAGCGAACACTTGGTAGGCATACACTAAATTCAATATTTTGACAAGTGAAAATATTGTTTATAGCAACCAAAATAAAAACCAGTCAACATGTGAAGCTTTTTTATTAATGTACGGATCAAAATATTTAAAAGGAAGAAGGGCTGATCGAGTTACTGTTCATTTACGAGAAACCCGGCCTGCTACAAGCTATTGATGTTCATTCAATGGAGGTAAGCTTCTGGTTCGTCACAGGGAGAAGTCAAGCAATGGAAGAGATCACCTGAAGTTCTTTTCTGTAGGGAATCATATGGGAGGTGAAGGCTTAGGTTCACTAACAAGCTAACATCAATAACATCGCTAGGAACAATCAAGGAAGACGATTTCTGAAATATCCACTTTTCGGAATGATGATCGCGAAAGGTCCATTCAACTTTGGGAAGAAGCAACTCGCCCAGGTGATTATCCGTGAAAAGAATTGATATTGCTCGGAAGAATGTTGAATTGGAATTGAAGAGCTAATTGAGGAAGAGAGAGAATAAAGAGAACAAACTTAGGGATGACTGAAAGAAGATTTTATTTGTTAATGAAATAAAGAGGCATAAACTTTGTGTAATTAATGAAGTTGCCATTAATGAAGAACGGAAGTTTTTGTCTATCGCATGGTCCAGAAATCTTGATCGCACGGTTCAAAATACTTCTCATTTTTCAGTTTTTGATGCACTTCTCTTGGGATCTTTTCTCTCTCTCTCTTTATACATACATATATATATATATATATATATATATATATATATATATATAGGGATTGGTTCAAATAAAAAGTAATCCCTAGGTGAAAAATAAGAACTAATCTAGGCCTTTGAATTGATAAAATGGATGGACCAGATCAAATTTTAAAGCAAAAACGTGGTGGCAATATGGTAAATATGTACAACTTTTATTGGATCCGTTAAAGTAAAAGTGCATCGTTGTATTGAAAAAGTGCAATACCAGACAGTAAAAGTGCATCACGCTTCGAAATAAAATAAGAAGTATAAAAATCGATTTGTAATTTTTTTAATGAGGTAAATGTCCACATTTGCATATCATATATGCACTTTTACTAGTAAGTATTGCACATTTGGGTTTAGTATTTCTGTACGTGAATTTTGATCTACATCATTCACTTTTAAGTGATCAAGGGTTGAGATCACTTCTTACCTTTCATTAGAAAACCTCTTTGTATTAGAATTCACCCGTATGTAGGTATGTATGTATTTTTCGATCATAACGCCCTCAGTCCAAAACTGCTCTATACAAACGTACGTTTAATGAAAGCATATTGGAATTTATCCTGATATCATTTCAAGATATGAAATTCCATAACATAACGTTAAATATTACTCCGTATGAATAATTTATGATTTTATTATTTTACATAATTACTTTATTGCTTTATTATATACGGAGTACTACCTTCATTCTCTTTTAACTGCAACATTGGACTTTTTACACTCTTCACATATTTTATTTTGATGATATTTTATTTATTGATATATTATAAATTAATTTTTTTAAAAAAAAATTAAATTTATCTCATTTTAAATTTTCAAATTTTGTTTTTTACTAATAATGAATAAAAGATATTAATGGTTAAACATGTGTGTGGATAAGCATGAATTCTTGCAATTATATTTTATCTTTAGGTTTTTTGTACTTCCCTTTGTAATTTAATTTAAAACCTGCCACCGTACACGTTCTCTTCATGCATGCATTATGCCGGCCTGACATGCGCTGACTATTCATATGGTTGTGGATGGTTGTATTGGTATTTAATTGTCATTTAATTTAATAACAACTTGTCAATGAATTATTCTTTTTTTTATTTTGAGGAACTTGTAAATGATACGGAGTATTTCGATCTAAGAATCTGTCGTTAAAAAAGAGTGGATCAATTAGAGATTACTAGTTCATTTGATAACACCGGAATTAATTAAAATTGGTGAAATTCTAACCGGGCCATAATAGCTAAATTAGGGAATCTGTAGGATTATGAAAAAACTACATTACAAAATTAAAGAATATTTAATATAGTGATCATTTCGAGCAATTTCAGTCTATTCATCAGTCAGAAAAGTAATCACAATTTTACTTATTTGATCTGATTATTATACATTTACACCCCAACACGCGAATCAAAATTGTTTGATAAAAATTGCTACTAAATTCCCAATATTAGGATTACCTAATGGGCCCTAAATATTTGTTTATCAATTAATTATATAAATTCTGAATTTCACGAATTTCTAAAAAATGCGTATAATAGGAGTATGTGAAACACTGAAACATATATGAACCAAGTTTATGCATAAGTTAGAATAGAAAATTCCCTATGCTTAAAACATTGATAAAAGTACAAATAGGATCATTATTAATATCCCTCAGAAAGAGGACACATTCACTTTTAATCAATGGCGGACCCAAAGATTTGTGAGTGCGAGGACATACTAGACAATAAATTTAGTTTATAATAAAAACTTCGGACCCGAAGAGGGAACACTGGTTTTTACCTTAAGTGTTATTAGTGAATTTTTGGGTCCGAAGCGGGGGCACGTGCCCCACCT
Source organism: Cuscuta europaea (assembly GCA_945859875.1). NCBI lineage: Eukaryota > Viridiplantae > Streptophyta > Magnoliopsida > Solanales > Convolvulaceae > Cuscuta > Cuscuta europaea. The sequence goes on from CAMAPE010000045.1 coordinate 9,319,390, forward strand.
AACCCCCCTTATTTAATATAGTGATCATTTCGACTAAATAAGTCATATTTTGAAAATAAATAGCTACACACCTATCTGTACACTCTATATTTTAGTCGTGTTTGGAATAGTTTTTTATGTTTTAACTATATTTTATTTTTTAAAATAGGAATAATTAAGTTCTAAACAGAGAATAAAATTAGTTAACTTTCCTCTTTAAAATATAATGACCTCTATTGTAAGCGATAGGATTGGGGGTTCTATTTCTAAAGCAAATATAAATTTTAATAGGCGAGTTCATTAATAATTTTCTCATCTTCAAATTTAGAGGTTGACACAATCTGCGGCGTTCCGATATTATATCAAACTTATACCCGTAACGACTGAAACTAATTCAACACGAAATTGTAAATAAATGTAAGAAAACTGTATGAACAGTCTGTTTTAACGTGAAATCCGAAAGGTCGAAAGTACATAACTTTTCACACTAATGTCCAAGGTACTCTCATTTGTTTAGTCTCTCTTCACCATTACATCGTACAAGCACCCGTTAATGGAGTTCTTAAGCTTCTAAAGAGAAGGGGGAGAGAAGAGAGAAGAAGAAGAGGGATCCCCAAAATAGAGGGATATCCTCCTATAAATAGAAAAAAGGGAAGGGGTGCACTTCTACCCTAATGGGCCAAAACGAGTCGCATGGGCCACAATGGGCCCGATGGGCTGAAATGAGCCACATGGGCCGGAATGGACTGAAATGCGCCTCATCAATCGGGCTCTATAATTGGGCTCGTGAACAGTAGTAGACCGGAAGAATATATCCCAACAGTAACTATTTACGCGGTACAATTTGGTTTTATAACTAAAATCGTTAAGCATCGTTCCACTTTAAAACAATACGGTACCATACCACACCGTTGTCAAACAATGTCAATTGTTTCAATTGTTTAAGAGGAAACTTAAATTCATCGTATAACAAATCCATAAATTATATACACGGATCAGAGTTTAATTATACTCCAAACTCCACACAAATGATCAATTTCCAAATTATATATTTAATATAATTGAGATGCATTTCGATAATACAATACAATATAAATCAAGAGCGAAGACATTTAAACTTACATTACCAAGTCATACAGTGACTCCTATGCAAACTATCCTTTATCCTCCTACATGCTCTCAACTTGAATCAATTTCAACCACCTCATATCATTTACACTCTTGTTATTTAAAATATTATAATGATAAATAAAATGTTTGACATCGATATCATAGATCGATTCATGTGAGCCGATCTCAAATTCTTTTGGAATTAAGGCTTGAATGTTGTTGTTGTTGTGTAATGTTAAATAAAATAATTTAAGAATTGCCAGGTAATCAAGTTGCATTGCCAAGCAGTAGAAACTGTAATACCAAAAAGTACCGGTGAGCGTAGCTCAACTGGTAGCAAGAGAACGCCACAAGGGTTAGGTCTCGAGTTCGAATCCCGGCAACTGCGATGAGGGGTTACTATGCCTAAAAATGCATAAGGCCTCTGCAAGTATCGGGAACAAAATCACACTCTCTATCTGTCAGATGGGGATTATACTTTTCCGTAATACCAAAAAGTGTATTGCTATTGGAGTCTATGAATTTTTCCGAGATAAAGTTTTCACTATGGTGTTTTTCGATCTACTGGGCCGTAATATGCTCCTTTAATAAATAAAAATCTAATAGTGCTTTACTTTTGATGCGCGTGGTACACACTACAGTTTAAAATTCCCTAATTCGACACTTTTTACTGTCTGATTCACTATTATAGCCACAAATTAGTAATAAATTAAATTAAACATGGCTCGAATCAGTAATGATGGAGCCCATATTATTATTCCCTTGAAGTCACATGCATCAACTCCAATCTAGTATAGACTTGCCGTGTGTGAAAGTTCACCCATAACTTTTAATTTAGGAATATGCAATGCCTAGTACTCTCTCTGTGTCCTGAAAAGGTTCGCCAAATTGAGTTTTCTTGATCAATGACAATCAACTTTGACCAATGATATTTTTTAATACGAAATTATTTAGAATATGAAAATTGTATCAAAACATTCCTTATTCAAAATATTTTCGTAAAAGTATAAAATTTATGAATTATTTACGAATATAATAATCAAAATCATTGTTCAAAGTTTGTCGTCATTAACCAAGAAAAGTCAAAATGACGAACCTTTTCATAAAGTTTGAGGGTGGGTGAAAGTTATTAAAGAGATACTAGTATTATGCATAATGCATCTCTTTATCATGTGCTGCATTAAATAAAATGTGATACCTAATTCTGTTCTGAACTTTCTTTTTGCTACTCCACACGTTAGCACTGATGTGTATATGTAGTGTCACGTTTTACATTTCAGAGCACCCAAAACACTCTATTGTTCTCTTAGCTCAATTCCTCCCCCATTCAAATGAAAAAAATTATACTCTCTTGATAAACAGAAATTCATATTTAGAATGATGCATTTCTTGAACTTTCGTGCTGTTTTCATGCTCTTAGGCTTTCTCTTAGTGGCAGTTGGAACTCACTTTTGTGCCATGGATTTGCAAGAAATTGCCCAAAGGATGAATCTTGGATCAACCATAGCATGCTCATCATATTTTGTGGTTTTCTTGAGTGTGCTCTATTTCTTCATGAACAGGCCAAGAAATGTGTACTTAGTAGACTTTGCATGTTACAAACCCAACTCTGATCTGATGTGCCCTACTGAGCTGTACTTGGAAAGGTCAAGAATAGCCAAAGTTTTCACAGAGGAAAATCTGGGTTTCCAGAAAAAGATTTTGGAAAGATCTGGATTGGGACAAAAGACATATTTCCCACAATCCATTATGAGCATGCCTGCTAAGCCTAGTTTGACCCAGGCAGAGAATGAGGCCAAAATTGTCATTTTTGGATGCATTGATGAGCTGTTGAGTAAGACTGGGGTGGAAGGGAAGGATATTGGGATAGTTGTGGTTAATTGCAGTTTGTTTAGCTCAAACCCATCACTTTCTGCTATGGTGGTTAACCATTACAAGCTTAATAGCAATGTGAAGAGTTTCAACCTTAGTGGCATGGGCTGCAGTGCTGGACTCATCTCCATTGACCTTGCCAAGCATCTCCTACAGGTCTCATCTAACTCTTCCTCTATTTAGATGTTTATGGAGAAAATATATGAAGCACATTGACGTGATGAATGACTAATTCATTCATCTAAAATATTCACAGAATCTCGATCATTCATCCTGCCAACGTGTTTGATATATTTTCTCAAAGTTATGTTTCAAAATAACTTGCATGCCTTTGAGTTACATCATATCATTTTTTTCTTTCATTTTAGTTTCAAAATAGTGTAAACATACACATGCATCCCTACAAATGATCAAAATACATCCAAACTTTCACTTTTTTATGGGGAATTTCCCAAAAACCAAAAATCGGTTTCCATAAATAATAGTACACTTTTTATCTGAATAGGAATACAGTAGTACCTTATGAAATCATATTGTCATATTATCAAGCATTAATACCACATAATTAATGCCATAAGCCCATAGTCTGACAATACTCTGCTCATATATAGGGAAATGAAATTGTTTTTATTCGTATTTACAATAATCTCCTTTATATATTTACTTGAATCGCACAGAAAAACGCCCAAAGCCTATATTAAAAATAAAAGATTAAAAGGACACAAAATTTTGAAAAAAGATTCTGTTTGTAGTGTGGTTGACTTGGTCGGCGAGGGCTTAATTGCTACCCCAGCTTACTGAGAGAGTGAGAGTACAGATATAATAATATCATAGCTTAGTCTCCAGTCCGGCATATTTCAATTCTATTGTCTTTTTAGAAGTTCAAAGGTTAATAGCATTTTGCTCAGACTGTTCATTGTAATGCATGGTACACCCTTTCTTCCATTGGCCATCTAGGTTATACTAGGTGTAAGAGTCATGAATCACTTTAATTTTGATTTGATGTCACTTTTGAATTTTTACTTCATTGAATCAATAATACATATTCCATGAGGTATAAATTCAAAACATCATAAACTCAAGGATATCTTATGTTTAGCTCAAATCATGTTGATACAAGTTATTTTGGGATGGAGGAATTGCATGAAGTATATAACTAATAGTCCAAAAGTGAATGAAGTAATGGGATAGACATATGTATAACTAAGGAGTAAATGATATACTCCCTCCGTCTCATTGGACTTTGTCAACTTTCCTTTTTTGGTTGTCTCAAAAAACTTTGTCACTTTCTTACTAAAGCAACTAATTTGTGGTTCTGCACATTTCTCTCTCTTGTGCACAAATCTCAACCACATAGTTTTTACTATTCTTATTTCTCACCTACTTTGCACTTGGTAAAGTCCACCCGGACGGAGGTAGTATATGACAAGTTGACAACTTTTAATTGAAACAAAAAACTGTGAGTCAATTCAATGTGAATCATTTCCCTAGGCAAAGATAAAACCTCTAAACCATACTTTCTCAATATAAGTTTCCTTCACTCGTTTTATTTTGAGATCATATTGTGATTTGTTGCTCTGTTATCCTTCTGGGCATTTAGGATGGACGATTCTACCTTTTGGATTGAAATTTTTATTCTTTATTTTTCTTGTTCAAAGGTTGAATCCCCTACCCCAAGGCCCCACTCCGATCCGACAAGACATTTGAGAGTTTGTAAATCACAGTAACTCAGTCGGCCCAATGATAGTAGATCTTGTACTCGTGGCATGAAGTTGTAACCGTAATATTCTTTATCCTTCTTCAATTCTATAGGACCACACCTTTGTTTTCAAGCTAACCATCTTTTTCTTCTCTCTTTCCTCAACCCCACTGCTGCTAGTTGATGTCAATCTCCCTCTTGCCCCTCATTCTTCCTCACTTTATATCTTCCATGCAGTTGACTACATGGTGGGGCTAGCTAAGGGACGCGTGAAATTTCATCGAGGGATGGTGTAAATCACATACACTTGATTGAAAAAGTAGATACTTTTTCAATATTTAATACTCCCCGAACATTTAATATCATTTTCATATTATTAATACTTTCTCTATATAAATATATAATCGGTCAAAGTTAAACTCCATTTACTTGAAAAGTCAAGGATGACTAAGTAAAATGGGACGGAGGGAGTATAAGTTAAAACCACATGCAATGTAGTAAAAAGTGTATGTGAATAAGTATTTCTCTATTCTTACTCGTCTTATGATGTTTAAGGTAAAGAGATGTAAGACTGAAGTAGAATAAAAAAGCCAAAAAAAGTAATAAGATGTTGTAAATTACATTGCCCACAAATAAAATGTGCAATGCTAAATACGTAGTATAAAAGTTAACAATTTCTTCTACCATCCAATATGTCTTCTCAAGATTGGCTTTCACAATTTAATTGCCTTTTTTTCCTAGCCCAAATGGGAAAATCCATAAAAGCTAAGTCTCCTTCATTTCTTTCCTTGCCTAGCTAGTCTCGAAAAAGTTGGTCAAATTTCCTTTTTTGAATGTGCCAAAAAGATTTGTGATTTTCATTTAAAGTAATGAATATGTGGCTAAAATTAATTCTCTCTTCTCTACATAAATTTCAACCATATAGTTTTTACTTTATTAATCCACGTGAAAGTCAACTTTGGTCCACCTTTTTAGGATGGAGGGAGTAATTTTCTCTACCTAACTTATCGACATCTCTTGAAACGCAAGATGGTATGGAATTTAACAATAACGTACAAACATCCTTTGGAAAGTCAGCATAAATGCTAGCTACACAATAAGTACAATAATGGAATCTCATACGGAGTACGAGCAGTCAGTGATGTAGCCAAGAGCGGAGCCCGGGCCTGGGTTTGCTTCCTAGCTACGCCCCTCCGTGTAGTTTTTACAAACTCGCCAACATACGAGTTTTTAGACAGTGAGATATGTGTGATGGAGAGTTATGTAGAGAAGAGAGAAATGTGTAAGAATGGTTGTGAATCACATATTCTTTACCAAAAAGAGAAAAAGAGAAATTTGAGACGGAACGAAAATGAAAGTATGAAGATAATTCTGGGACGGAGAGAGTATATAGTAAGTAGTACATAACGATTATGATAGTGTTTATGCAAAAGTAGTGGTGGAAATTAAAATAGTTCCTAAATTATGACCAAATAAGAATAATGGAAAACTTTAGTCACATGATATATTGGTCCATGAATTTGGTTTGAATGATATTATATGAAAAATCGTCTTCTTACCTAGCTAAGATTAATGGGTTTTTTCTTTAAATATGAAAAAATGAACTCAGCTCCAAAAAGTGATTACTTTTACATATTAACAAAATGTGATATATAAAGTAATAAAAGTAGAAAATTAATCATGGCCATTGGCAGTTTATAAACATTTTTAAAGATTAGAGATAATATTTACATTTTTATGCAAGGTTTATTATAAACATAGTTCTTCATTATAATAGTTCTCAGGAGGTGTAAATGCTTCGGCATAAACGATGTTCATTGTTTTATTGTTACGTACGTAGTACTCCGTAGTATTTATTAACTGAGCATACAATAAATTCTAAATCAACTAATCGATCGAGTAATGAGCTACAGAGTCCACCTGTGGTTGGAGCCAACACCTGTCATATGGTCTTTGTATTCGATCAGTCATGCGCTTGAATAAAATAATAATCCACTGTAATTACCAGTATTTTTTTTTGCAAAACTTTCTAACTTATTATAATAATCGTCCCATGATTCTAACATTCTTGAATTGAAATGAGATCGAAATATGTGACCTCATTTTTATAGGGTTACAGTAATGTCATCAGATTGTACTTGGCTACACCGTAATAATTTCGATGTTAGATGTTTTTATTTAAATTTAATGGAAAAATATGTGTAATTCAAGATTCATTAGACCAAATCAAATTATTGTAAATTCTATCAAACGGATTAGATTATAAAATTTCAGCATGAGTGGATTTATTCATACAATTATGATTTAATAAAATTTCATCGATAAAAAAAGGGAGATTTCCCAAAATAGGAGTAAATGAAGTTTGAAATTTGAAAATTGGACTACTTTGTTTTTATTCCCGAGATGAGACTAACATGACAATATATACTGTCATCTTGTAGCCGTGACTGCCAAATAATTGCATTACAGTGCATTTAACATGACAATATTTATTATAATTAACGACGATATTTTTCAATCATGGTAACATTTTTCATGGCAATAATAACTCATATTTCAGGAAGAAAAATATACTAGTCCTATTTTTGAAATTCCAAATGTCATTTGCCCCTATTTTGGGTAATTTCCCTTAAAAATTTGAGATGTGTAATTTTGCTTCTAAAGTTCTAATTATCTTGGGTTGAGATTTGTCTGTCGTACGTACCCATTAAAATTATTGGACTTGGGTCATATTGATAAAAATCTTCAGCCCGGTATCAAATGAGTAAGCCTGACCCAACTTATAAAAGCATAACACATTAACACATCATGAAATGAGGTTCGTCAGTCCGAATTGACCCTTTTAATATCTCCAATTTATCGACACTTTTAACTAATTACGGAGTAATATTTAATCACATTAGTGTATCTCTTCGATCTCCAAGGTCTACTACTCCTGTATCTTAAACCGGATATGTGTCCTGTTTTAGACTAATGGTCACCAATCAGATGAAGGGTCTCCTTGCAATAGTTTCAAAAAAGCGCTTCTCGCCTTTTCGTTTAAAAAAGTTAAAATTAGTGTTTCAAGTGACAACTTCTACTTAAAAAAATGTTTCTCAGCTTTTCGGTGAAAAATGTTTTTTATTTTTTCTATTACACAAAAAATACTTATTTTACCAAACACTGTCAATTTTTACTTTACAAAATCACTTTTTTCTCAAACACTATCAACTTTTACTATTTATCACTTTTTCCAAAATCACTTTAAAAAGTTTTTTTTAAGCAAAAGCATTTGCAAACACTCCCGAAATAAGAATTGTTAAATTTTTGTCCAATTTAAATCGGTAACGGCATAAGCCAGTTTAGATGTCCAGTTTTTTAAGCAAAAGCATCCTGAAAGAAAATACAACAAAAAACAACATCACGTCCTGCTCTAGATGATCATTGATACAACGATGTGTGAGCAATTTCGTATATCCTTCCATCACACTTTGAAAGATGAATCAGTTGTGATACAATTGAAAATCGTCCATATCTTACCGATGTTCTTTTTCTTAAACGGAGCCTGAATACTTCATTTTTTGAGTCCAACCAAGCCAACCATACTAAGGATTAGTATTAAAATTCCCCCAAAAGGTTATCCTTGTCACTTCACGCTCCAAATTTTGGACGATTCCGGTCGTTTATCTAGGTGAAACGGATTTTTTGGGTTGTCCCAAAATATGAACACCTTCCTAAATTGAACTTTTTACATTCTCATTTTATCACTTATGAATCATTTTATCCTTTACTTTTTATGGATTTATGTTATTCTTTCTTGCTTTTTGAAAGCTGGAATTATAAAACAATCATTTTATTCTTTATTTGTTTAAAACTCGTGCTAAACATACATATATCTTACATTATGGAATTGACGTAGTAATTCGTAAAAGGTCTAGAGGTACTTATGTCTTAGGATTGTCTCTTAGACTAAATTTTCCCAATAAATGAGACAGATATAGGGGATAGATATAAATTATTGATTACACTTTTTACGATGACATTAGATGTTACTAGTGAGGATTTGGGCTACGAAAATAAATATGCTATTAAAATAGTTTACTAACGAAGAATATTTCTATTTTATTTTCTTATTATCAATATTACCGTGTATAAATATATAATCGGTCAAAGTTAAAATTATTGATTTGAAAACCAGTGTTTGACTAGATAAAATGGGACGGAGAGAATACAAACATAGTAATTCTGAGGTCCATGAAATTGCTTGTGTATAGGTATGGAATTAGTAAACAAAAGTTATTAGCATTACCTCTTATATACATTAAAAAATGGCTATAAATGATGCTTGCTTTTACACTTTTACCTATTTTTTTAAAAGTAAATGTCTATAAATTAATGAGGAAAAACTAAAAGTAAGAGTAAATTTGTGACTTTATTCTTATTTACATACCTAAAATAGAAAGTGAAAAATCATTTTGGGACAACTAAAATGGAAAATTTTGCAAATCAAATTGGGATATTAATTTCAAGTGTTTCTTCAATGTTGTGGGTGTAATTAACAGGTAACACCGGACACGTGTGCATTGGTGATTAGCTTAGAGGTTCAGGCCCTCAATGGGTACTACGGCAATGACCGTTCCATGCTCATGTCCAACTGCATATTCCGTCTCGGCGGCGCGGCGGTCCTTCTGTCCAACCGCTCCTCCGACCGCCGCCGCTCCAAATACAAGCTCGTCCACGCCATCCGTACAAACAAGGGCGCCGATGACAACAGCTACTCTTGCGTGTTCCTCAAGGAAGACGACGCCGGCCTTGTCGGCGTCTCACTCTCCAAAGACCTCATGGCCGTAGCCGGCGAGGCTTTGAAGATGAACATCACCACACTCGGCCCGCTCGTCCTCCCCGTCTCCGAACAGCTCATGTTCTTCCTCACGTTGGTCGCGAGGAAGCTGTTGGTAAAGAGTAAGAAGAAGATCAAGCCGTATATCCCGGACTTTAAGCTCGCTTTCGAGCACTTCTGCATCCACGCCGGCGGGAAGGCGGTTCTCGACGCCATCGAGAAGAGTCTAGAACTCGGTGAGTGGCACATGGAACCTTCTAGAATGACACTGTACAGGTTCGGGAACACTTCGAGTAGTTCCTTGTGGTATGAGTTGGCTTACACGGAAGGAAAAGGGAGGATCCGAAAGGGGGACCGGGTATGGCAGATAGCATTCGGGTCGGGTTTCAAATGCAACAGTACAGTTTGGCGGGCTTTGAAGAATGTAAATGCAGCCAAGGAAAAGAGCCCATGGATGGATGAGATTGACCAATTTCCAGTACAAAAAAAATTGACATAATTTTTTCTGTGAGGTGTAATAAATAAAAATAATACCTCTGATCATGCTTTAGTAAGTTTTTTAATATTATTATTGTGATATTCTCCTAAGAATTGGGTAATTATCAGGTGTAATCTTTAGTTATATATACTCTAAAGTATCTTTTATGTGTGAAGACATGGAGATTAAAATTGGTATAGGTAGAATTTGGAAGATGTATAAGAGCAAGTATGATATTTCCGCCATATTTTTATAGATAATGTATAAGTGGTTTCCCTTTATAAGGTAAAACATATATACAGATTAACAGTTTTTCTTAAATTGATGTACAATGTATCAATATTCAAATAGGAGTAATTGTATGTTAGACATAAAAACCATTGTTATACTCCGTATATACAAAACAATTTATCTTTCATTATACAAAGCTAATTATAAAATATATAAAATTGCATTCACCAAAAATGCTAAATATAAAATTAATCACAATTCAACACTCATGACTAGCTTTAATTATATTCTTACTTTAAAGTAAGGTCTGTTTCCTTAGTCATTAGGTTAGGCTATTGAGGTTGAGGCTGAACCTCGGCCTCTATGACCAAAGGTTTGCTTAAATGCCCGACTACCATGGAATGATCCTTATAATCGTCAGAGGCGGCTTTGAGGGCAGTTGGGCCAGGCAACTGCCTTGGGCCTCAACTACCAAGGGGGCCTCCAAAAAATTCTACTCCGGTATTAGTATTAGGTGTTATTCGCAGACCGTCAATACACCAAGCGGCAACTGCAAGCAGAAATCAGCTTTATAGTTCACTTTTTACTATTCGTCCTTCATCAAAGTTGTAGCTAATGAAGTCTTCTATCCAACACAACTTGCAAAATTGGATTTGAATCATCCAATAAAAATATATGAATAAAATGGTGGAAGGTCGCATTCTGAAATCTCAACAGAGATTGTCTGACTTCATCGTCTGTTTTCACCTTGCTTCTCTCAGATTCTCACAATGGTGTCTTCATATGATTTTTAGCCCTTGAAGTTGGATTTCATATGAAACTTGAATCATGTTTTTTGGATGTTCCTAAGAAAAGATACGCTTGAACGATTGACAGAACGTCATCCTGATCGTTGTTTTCAAGCTCTATTCATCTTCTTTTGATCCCGTAGCCAATTCTAGAGCTCTTTTGTCTTCAAAACTTTGTCTTTAACACCTCACTGATCTCCAATGCTCCTAATCAACTCTAAAATGCTTCTCAACTCGTCCCTATTGCTTCTCAAACACCGGTGCCAGACTCAAATTCCCTGATTTTGACTCCAAAAATACCAAAACTCGAACCAACGGCCGGTAAATATGACTTGAGCTTAAAATTGAGACTTATGACACCTTAAAGTTATGAAAAAACTATCAAAAGCCGATCTCAACACGCATCAACGTCCAACACAGACCGCTAATCGGCTACTGTATATATGCGTCACTGCCCGCCGTCGACATGAGTCCTTGATTAGTGAATCAACTAAGACTCTTCAGCTCTTCTCTCTGAGTCTCGTTCTCGAAGTCTCTTAATACTTTTACAAGTACAAGTTTGCCTTGTGTTTTGAATAAGTTTGCATTTTAAAATTTATCCTTTTGAATATTACAAATATTATATCGTGGACTTTGAATATGCTTTTTTTCATAAGGCGATTTTTATTCAATTTATCTGATTTTAAAAGTGATTTGTACATAGTAAATATTTTTCGTCCGGGACCTCCAAAATGCTCAAGCCGCCTCTGATAATCGTGTATAAGCTTTGCTCAAACCCAATTGTTGCAAATTCGGGATTCAGGAGTCCAAGCTCATATACTCAATCACGAGTCATTCAATCATGACGCGAGAGTAATCAAGATGAAACAGATTAGAGTTCTTCCTAGCCTTCCTTGCCGAATTCTTACCAAAGCTCTTCTTAAGTTCTTCACAGCCTCGTCCCCCACTCCTTGTGGGTTTATCGTTGTTCATAACCTCTTTCACACAACTAGGTGAGCCTTATATTTCGAGTGTTTGCATCATTAAAAATCCTGTATGGAAAAACCCTTTTGTGAGAAGTCCCTTATCATAAGCTTAATTTGAGTACCAAACTAATCATTAGTCACGTGTGAGAAGTGGTTCTTAGTAGATTATCTTGAACAGTTCTTCTGATTTTTCGAGCATGAGTGATGTTTGGATTTTCTTAGTATATACCTGGTATGAGTCCAGAAGTGAACGCTATGAGTGGATTGTTGGTGATTTTAGTATCACCAGGTTCATTTTAGTGTAATGGAATTTACAGATTAACAATGGAGTTCAAGTTTAATTTTAGACAAGTTAGGAGGTGCGGAGCGCACACTTGTACGAAATTAAATTTAAACTTGGTTCGATTAAATGGCGGGAGTCAAGGGGGCTGCGCCCCCTTGCAGGGTCCAAGAGGCAGCGCCCCTGGCGGGGGTCAGCGAGCGGGGTCGAGGGAGGCCGCCCTCGCGGGGCTCAGGGCAGCGCCCCGGACCAAAATTTTATTTTATTAAAGAAATAAATATGGAAATTTATTTTCGGATAAACATGTCCATATTAATTATTTGATAGAATGACTTTCTGTTAGAGTAAAACTCTAACTGATTGGCCTTATCTCTTTGGTAATCAGAAGAATTCGAGTTCTACTAAAACTGCTAGTTCGTGGTCTATATATTGGTGCCTCAGTTTTAGATTGTCTCTCAGAGTGATTATCCCCATAATCTAAATTTCGTGTAACCCAGGCATAGGGTCGAAATATTAGATTCGGAGAGTGATCACACGATACTCTGAGAAATCCGCCAGATTTTCTAAAACAGTTTCCAACTCCCCAGTTATAACATGGATGCACTGTAAACATTCACCTGGACAATGATAAATGTATTTTAAAGAGGAACTCATATTCCCCAACTAAAATGTGAAGCCTTGGTTTTTTCTTGCAAGTCTAGGTAGAGAGCAACACTGTTTGGGCAGTAATGCTGAAGTGAATATCATTGTACTGTACGTAGCTTCGTTGGGTAGTAACAATATTCGATATGTTTCATTTACTTTATTTTGGAAAAAATGCATAAATCGTACCTAAAGTATTTGTATTGATGCATTTTGATATCTTAATTCTTAAATGAATTAAATATGTACTAAAACTACTTTTAAATGTTCATCCAGATTTTTTTTGGGCTCCGTTCGGCTAGTTAACCGTCTTATTTCTGCCCTAACTTACAACTTCTCTACTTGGTTTATATATAAATAGAAATTAAAAGTCTAAATTAAGGGAAAACATTTCTTCTTTACAGTTTAAGAGATCAAGAGCCTTGATAATCACAACAAATTAGACATCTAATTAGCTCATTTTCATTACAGTCCGGACACCTCTCAAACCCAAACACATTCCCACATTCACAAAAAACTTTAAAGGTCCCCTTACACGTGTCACACGGCACAAACCTTATATTTATCCAGATTTATTACTCTAAATTATAGTTTAATAATCTTGTGTGTGCTTATCATAATTCCACATATGTAGTCGAAATTTTTTTATCCACATCATCGTTGTACACAAATGTAATCAAGGACAGAGAAGTCAGAAAATAAATAATACATGGAAAGGAATTACTAGACTGCATATATGGAATCTCGACAGAGACACAGAGATTATTTTGGCCGAGGTTTTGAATGGCACTACCGGATAAACATTTAAAAGTAATTGTGGTGTAAATTTACTTCGGTTAAGAGTTAATGTACAAAAATGCATCAATACAAGTAGTTAAGGAATCGTTTATACATTCCCCTTTATTTTTTCACTTTTGATATGAAACTCCTAGCTTGTAGGTTCTGTTGCGACCGGGTAAAGTCTTTAACTCTATTTGCAACAATTGTCACAGTTGCCATCACTTATATGTGACTGTGTCTTCTTCCTCTGCTGCAAAGTGTAAATAGTGGTGGACTCAGTAACTTTTTCTAAGGAGGGATCGAGCGCAAATGAACATGCGCAGGGTCAGATCAGATGGTCATGCTAGTTTAGGTGTTCGAGTTCAAGAAATTTGATCAAAACATGCATTGTCAACAAATTTGAATTGAGGTCGTATATATTTGCCGGTTTTCGATCAAGTTTTTAGCTCATTTGGGTAATTCTAAACTTGAATATATAGATTTTGAGAGAAAAATAGAATCAGGATATAACTTGATCACTTATACAGCCTCGTCGGTAAACGTACAACAATTACATCATCCTGCATCATTTCTAATTCGTGGTAAGAACTACACTTATATTTGCAACATAAATAATGATTTTCGGTCTAGATCTATGAGCCTCTTCAACCCTACACACATTATGCAGCAAATGATATAGTTTGAAATATAATACAACAAACTTCTTAAATTGAAGATTTAATTCACGTTTACTCTTTTTGTCTTCGAAACAACTCTATTAGACTATACGAAGTATAATTTTATATATATAATTGTCATCATATCCCAATTAAAATTAACAATTTTGACATAGATTTGTCATGAATTGACACTACAATTAGTTACAACTTAAAAAGCCTTTTATCTCAATTCTAATTTTGACATGTTATCTCAATATGGCATTTTATCTCAGCACACGTGTGATTAAAAGCAGTACATTTATCACGGTAAGTAATTGGATCCTTTTACATATCAATTACTAAATCTATCCCGGTTTAAGGTTCCCATTACAAATGTTACAATTATTTAAACAATAATTAAATAAGATAATAATAAGACTATATTTGGAGAAAACATTTGATGGGTACATAATATACTAATGGGATCATCGATGACAAACTAGATTCTCACATTCCTTCATCCAACCTCCTCCTTCAGCGCCAAAGAGGCATATTTTCTTAGTCTGATGCAGGTGTATATATATAGTTAATTTAAAATAGGTAAATATATTACGAAGTAAATAACATTTCAATACTAACTAAAACATGGAATTTGTAGTTGAGGCTAATAATTGGGATGTTGCCCAGCTTCACTCATTGTAACTTTATTCACTTCCAACTTTTAGAGATTAATGGTGTTACAATTGAGAAGACATCCATAATTACTTTTAAAAAATTATTTTGAGTATTAAAATATAGTTCAATTAGATTAAGTTTTGGCAAAAAAGAGATAGTTTTTCATTATCAATTTTTCTTCATTCTGCAATCCATCACTGCTCATTCGCTTGCATGTATATGTGATATAAATACAAATATATTTTAAAATAATTTTTTTCATTTATATTGCGGGTGTAATTCACCAAGATTAATTTTATCTTTCAATAATTATACTTTACTTTAGAAATTGAAAATTTGTAGTCTTTGGGGCCTAAGTAAGGTGCCCTATTATGTATTATTGGTATGGGTAATGTAATTACTTATTAGTTTAGAGTAGGGAGTGCAGAGTCTAATTTTCCCACACCTTAAACCTCATGTATGACCCTTATCTTTTAATTTTCTCTCACCCATGAGTTGTTTGTCATTGTACACCTCTTATAGCATGAATATGCCTTCCCTATCAGTTTAAGTGATAAATGACTTCAATTGTCTCCCCACCCCTATGACAAACACTCGAACACCAAGGTCCAAACCGGTTATAAAATAGTTGTAGGTTAGTGTGGAAACACGTTTTAAAAAACTAAATGATACCTTAGTGTTTTTCACTTTAGGTAGAAACACGTTTTAAAAAACTAAATGATATATTAGTGTTTTTCACTTTAGGTAGCTCCTTCCCTGAAATTTTTCTTAAACTCCTTCCTGAAATAGGACCACAAAATAGTGAGATGATTTTTTTTAACCATATATATTATACATATTATTTTAAAAACAAAAACTTACTAGTTAAAATGAATTTCATAGACAGGTCAAAGCGTGTGAGTAAGCTACCAACCTAGTCAAAGTTGTGTTATCATCTCCTCTACCAAATCTAATTTATAAAATCTGCTCATACATTGCACGATTTATTAATAATATCAATAATAAGAATTACAATGTTGAAATCTAAAAAACAATTAAACCTTGATGCCCACTCTTCCTTGAAGGCTATATCATTCATGTATCCCTCCTTTAAGATAATTGTTATCTCAAGAGCTATAAAGACCCTCCCTCTTCTAAGAGCCTATACCCATTCCATTTGCAATGGCTGTGTTGAGCTATAAAATTTTCATAACGTTTAATCTATTTGAAAAATATTTGTTAAGAAATGAAGGGTAAACTCTTATATCATGAGTGGAATTCAAGGAGATGAAGTTATCCCCTCATATTTGGCTTAACAACTGATTCCTCCATTTCATCCTGCAATTGCATGACTGGCAAACATTGTAGCCCGTCTCTTTCCCGTTTTTTGGTGTTCCCATCTCCACCTCCATATCCTTGTGTGGTGACCCTTCTTCCCCATGCTCAACTCGCTGACGCTTCAGTTCAAGCTTATCTCCCACGTGAGCCTGCTCTTTCCCCTGTTACAGCTTTCCCTGCCCGTCCAAATTTGACATCCCCATTCCACCCTCGTCTACTTTCCTTTAACTGGGACCAACCATTTGTCCCCCCCCCCCCCCCCCCACATTTGTGTGTCCTTTTGAGTCTCTCAATTCAGGGCCAAAAAGTGTCTCTCCACTCCTGCATGTACCTTCAAGATAGCGCAGGCAGTACCTTTCTGCGGGACCAATAATGTTGCAGGCAAAACAGAAATAGGCAATTTTCGTACTTCAATTTGAAACAAAAATTTCCCCCTTCATCCGATTAAAGGAATAACTTCCTCTTCAGTGGTTTATTCAAATCAATAGTAACGCTTATCCTCATATAAGGGTTCCATTTGACAGAAAAATTATGTTCATCCACCTTAATAAATCTCCCCACAAATTTCCCAATTTTTATGGCATATTTCTCAAAAAATAATTTCACTGACACATCATGAACCTGCAGCCAAAATTCAGCCTTATTCACTGGCACCGCCATAGGCAAGTCTCCTTTCTTTAGTTTAGCAAGAACCATAAGATTCTGATCGAAAATCATGGTCCTTCCTCCAGAACTCGTAGCATATCACTTTCACTGTAGAATTTGAACATGTACCTTCGTGCACCTATTTGAGTAATAGTAACACCTCTAACTGGTTTTCACACATTGGCCATTGTATCACGAAAAAATGAGATAGATGCGTATCGATTTGTCAGAAGTTATTGTCTTTACCACAGACATACCCACCTCTTCAATCCCCTGAATTGTGGCCTCCACCTGTATAAATTTGTCCCATTCCTCCATCTCCATTCTGACATACGCATTTGCAAGCGTGACAATCTCTCCATATTCAATCATGTCTGCCATCGTCTTTCTTCCTACTCTTCGTCCCGATGTCCGTCAACGAAACCAAAAAGCTCCAAGAGCTTCCCCCTTCGCAAACTTCGAAGACACGTTGTCCTGCACTAACACACTGCAATCTTGATGAAGGTATGCTTGAGTGTCGCCTACTTCTCTCGTCGTTCTTCCCTCAGTTGCGTACAACAACGCTGAGCGATTGAAAGTCGTCGACCCCAAGCTATCACAGACTGAACCCTAACAACAGCTAATTTTTTTTAATCCATTACTACTCCTATTGATGTATTCTTTAGATGAATAACTGGATGATATATATTAATATTATTATATACTACTCCCTCCGTTCCCATTTTATCTTCCATTTCCCATGGGCGCACAATTTAAGAAAAGTAGGTATTGTGTGGTGGAGAGTTGTGCAGAGGAGGGAGAAATGTGTAAGAAATGTTGTGAACCACAAATTCTTTACCAAAAGGGGAAAGTGGAAGTTTAATTGGAACGGATGAAAAGGGAAAGTTGGAAGATATAATAGGAACGGAGGGAGTAACTCCGTCCCAATTACTTAGCCATCTTTGACTTTTCCATTCAAAGATGGTAAACTTTAACCAATTATTTAAACTAATATATTTATGCAAACTTTAATAATTTTATACTTTTATGATAGTATTTTTAACAAAGAACATTTTCATATCATTTTCATATCATTAATATTTTCTGTAGATAAACATATAATCGATCAAAATTAGACTTCATTGACTTGAAAAGTCAAGATTGTCCAAGTAAAGTTGGACGGAGGGAGTACTGCGTAATATATGGTTGTAGACTTTTTGGCAAATATGGTAAGAGACTTATGATTTTGAGCGTTAAATTACTTTTTATGTTGTATTTGTATTAATAATTAGGTGATAATTGTGAATAAAACTATTCCTAATAAACTTAGAGTTTCCATCCCTTTCATTAGACGTGTTTCATTTTGGATTCATGGCCGAAATCCAACCTCGATCCATTCCTTTTGGTGCACGCTGGACGCCCGTCTTCTGTTCATTTCGAACCTGCGTCATTTTCAATTGCGTAGATTTTTACTACAGTTCTCTCGTCTCCGTCACAATTCCACTAATCTTCTTCATGTAAATCTCTACGTAGGATTTTAAAGTTTTGGAGTGAGAAAGTGAAGACCGTTCAAATCTTTATCTTGATTATTTCTTTACATTGACTTTTTCTTAAGTTAATTTGAGCATGAATATGATGATTTCTCTCAGTTCATAACTACTCCCTTTCAAAAATACTACGTATATGGTACTCTTACATTTGCAACAAAAAGTGATTGCTAATTAATAATTTCAAAGATGTTTATGTTTGGACCGAAATTTTCTAGTCTTATGTGTTCTGGTATAGTCTAATCTATTTATGTTTGTTTTGTTTTAATCTGAACTAATTTGGTCTCATATGGTCTAACATATCTGTTCTAAATGTATTATACAATTGTCAAAGTTTGATATGTTGTGTTCATCTCATGTAGGCCGAGGCAAATGTATTACTCCCTCCGTTCCCATTTTATCTTTCGTTTCCCATGGGCTCACAATTTAAGAAAAGTAGGTATTGTGTGGTGGAGAGTTGTGCAGAATAGAGAGAAATGTGTAAGAAATGTTGTGAACCACAAATTCTTTACCGAAAGGGGAAAATGGAAATTTAATTGGAACGGATGAAAAAGGAAAGTTAGAAGATATAATAGGAATGGAGGAAGTATATGCAAAGGTGTTCATGGCAATAATTTATTTATTGGTATTTTAAAGAGAAAATGTGTAGCTTTGGCCAAACGGATGTAGGAGTGAAACTATGTGATGCTCTAAGATGTTTCATTCGTGATTCATTTGATAAATTTGATTGAATTTTGATTCGGATTTTATTTTTATATACTGTATCTTTGAGAAATGCTCAAAATATAGAGAAATTACAATATTATTACAAAAATCTTGTTTGTACACACTTTTATACTCACCTCCAATTTTACTTGTACATACAGACAATTCTTTAAGAACAATGCACCATTTTGTCTATGTTTGTATGTGTACACATAAAAAATAAGGGGTGGATATAAATGTGTGTACAAAAATGGTACAACAAGAAGGACCCATACTCCCTCCGTCCCACTGGATTTTGCCAACTTTCCTTTTTTGATTATTTCAAAAAACTTTACCAGTTTTCTATTAAATTAACTAATTTGTGATTCTACACATTTCTTTCTCCTCTGCACAAATCTGAATCACACAATTTTTATTATTCTTATTTCTCACCTACTTTGCACTGCACAAATTCCCCGTATTATTAAGCGGGTGTAATGTGGAAAAGGACAAGAAACTACCAACTCGAGAGGCGAGAGTTTACCAGAGGAAATGGTCAGTCGTCAGCGACGCACGGAGGGGAAGGGAATATCACGTAATTCAAATGCTTCCACTTCACGGCGTTCGAGAAGGCACGGCCCTTCCCGTTAACCATACTCTCACCTACTCCGTAATCCCAAACTCCTATGCCATTCCCACCCACACTTCCCCAGAAAGACTGGGTCATGAAATCAAGAAGAAAAGGGCATCCTTCTAACCCTCCCATTCAACAATCGGATATGCCAAACGTAATTGTCACTTCACCCATTCTTTCTTTTCTTTTGCTCGATACATTATTGAATTAGGAATTGGATTGATATCTTAACCGGTTTCAAAATTTAATTATACTACGTACGGAGTATTAAGTACTTCCTCTCCTGAATGCATTTGGATTTGATCTTACAACCGTAAAATATAAAAATGCTCCAACAACCTCAGTCTCACTCAAAATGGAATTAGTTGTGCACTCGTTTATCTCACGCATACAGAATTGTCTGCACACAGACAATTCAGTAAGATTCTCCAAAGTTGTCTGTGTAAAGACAACTTTATGTACGCGAGACAGTTGTGCACTCCTATATGTGGTACAATTCATATACTTCGTATAATATGGAACCTTTTGTAAAATTACGGCACTAGACTATAAGAGATCTCCGATGCAAGATGTGGTCTCTTACACACACCTTTACGGATAGAGTCTCATTTTTTATCTAATAATTTTTTATTTTTAGGACCCGCATATTTTCTTATTTACTATAAATTTTCATTTTATATATCACTTTTACCTCACTTTTCATCACTTTTTCCTTCTCGAATTCTGTGTAAGATCTATTTATGGACCTTGTCATAGACATAAGTCTACTTTTTATCTCTATCTCTCACCTCTTTTTCATTTTTCCATACACATCACTTCATCTCTCTCCTCTTTTTCATTTCCGTCTTTCTTTAATTCTTGCAACATTGTGATTTTTGCACTATTTACAGATCTTACTTAGACCACGATTTTCTACTAATATACATAATCAAATAATTACGTATAAAATGTTATTAAATTCCTATCAATGTGAATTCCCAAAATATCAAATTTTTATAATGTTTACTAATACATAATTAAATATAATTACATTCAAAGTTGTGCGTTGTCAAACGTGAAAATCAAACTGTTGCAAGAATTAAAGAACGGATGATAGTATCTCTTAATGCCACATCACTACAATCCACCCTCCCTTTGGGGATGCTCTAACTATACCAAATCAAATAATGTTGGGGTTAATAAGAAATTAATAAACTCTCGGTCATGCTAACATTGTTTCATCTTTCTTTCTCGATTCTTTCCAGCAAAAGTTATCTCATACTTCATAGCAAAATTGATAAAGTTTATGTGATTTTTATTTATTCTTATTTTATTCGTACTTCATTTATTCAATATCAACCACATGAAACGCATTCTTTTTGATAAGCGCACAACTTCCTCGCACAACTTCCTCATGGCTTAATGTTAGTTAGGTGTGGCTAGTAGGATTTTGTAAAGGAATCAAATTAAACAAATAGAAATACAAATCTTACTATTCGACTCGATTCGCTTCGTTTACAACCCTAGGTGTGGGTAACATAGTTTTTCAATACATATTCGGCAATTCTTTTTTTATTCCCTTTATCGGTACAATTTATTAAACCCTAATAAAAGAAAAAAAGATAACAAATACTTCTTTAGAGGGTCTCATAATTGTATTTTTTGGGGAAAAATTTAATGAAGGGCGTATTGATTTTTTATATATTCATGAAAGACATTGATCATTTTAACGAACTGTAGTAGATCAATTATTTTGGTATGCACTATACAACACTAGATCAATTACTACGTACTTTATTATGGAAAGGGCGTAAATACAATTTTCTCTTTTCATATAGTATTTCGAGAATTCTTTATTGTCCTCGTGCCATGTTTTATATTTATTTATTTACTATTGATCCATCAATTATTGCTCTTTTTGTAGCCTCCTATTAGATTTCTTTCAATAAAAACAAAAGCACGTGGACGCGGAAGTAATAATTCATTGTTGAATTAATAGGGTATTGTATAATTGCATATAGTACTCCGCACTTTATTTATTTTTTATATTGTTATTTAAAAATGTTATTGTAGCAAACCCATTTCTCTATAATTTTGCCTCTTACAACTTTTACTAATACAAAGTTACAGGGCACCCTTGCAAACAAAAGAAAAAGAAAGGGCGGAAATGGAAGAAAAAAAGAAATTAAAATTCCGATTAGCGGACTAATTGAGCTTGTCAAGGCTCTACATTTTTTTAATTACGTTTTTATGTATTTACTTCATTAAAAAGAGTTTGGAAAATGTTAGGAATACTCGATGATTTTTTTAAACAAAATTAAAAGATCAAAACTTTTTTTTGGGTTTCAGGGTTTTTCTTTGAGAAGGGAAGCCAATCCGGTGACCATCACCCTGTTGCTTCTGTCGCAACTTTTCGGCTTTATATCCGGAGGCTGCCAGATCATCAACGCGGCCTGCTTAGGCGACTGAGATGCCTTCTCTCCCTTGCCTGAAAGTACATCCGGCGACGGCGGAATTGCCTGCGGGATCTCGTGGTTTTCATCTTCTAAAGACGCTGTCTTCTCTCCAAAAATCAGGTCTAGCTCTCCTCCCTCGTTCAAAGCTTCTGCTTCACCCACAGGCTTGGGCTCGGATTCAGCTTCCGCCTTCTCCTTCGGCGGCGGTGGCGGCGGAGGGTAGGTTCGGTTATAAGTGCTAAGCCACTTGGCTTTCATGTACTCGGCTTTGCGCCAGGGAGGGATATGCATACCTTTCTTCTTCAAGCTCTGTCTCGCAGCCTCCGACATGATCGACACGATTTGCAGAAGCCGGTCGCCTTTCCCGACGAAGATGAGCGGCAGCAACTGAAGAACGGCGTTATAGCTTCCGGTTGATCTTGCAATCTCGAATTCCGATCGGAAATCAACATCAATGAAGACTCTTGCTCCTTCCACAATCACATCAACGCACTCGTATTCTCCTACATCAAACGAACAATTATTTGGTTGAAAAAAACAAAATTGGAACAGTTAATTGACTGTAAACAAGTCGTCATCATCGTCATTAGAAGTAGGTACCAGCAGGAATCGATGAACTTCTTTCCCATTTTGATTTGAAGATGGAAGCATCGTAACCGAGAGATAAGAGGTCATCTGTGACGATTTTCCGGAGATCGTCTTTGCGTTTACAGGATTTGTTCTTGTCGATGATTTTGGCGGTGTCGGCTAACAGATTTCTCTCCGCAACACTCTCACAGGAAATCAAGTTCTGGATTATTCCAAAAAGGAAACATCAATCAGACAGAATTAGTCGCAATTTAAAATTGAATATATATTCATTATAATTGAAACAAAAAAAAAAGATATAGGAACCTTGATTGTATCAGATGAGTCGCCGAAAGATGAAGAATTGGCCAGATAATCAGCGAATCCAGAGCTAGGGAGATCGAACTCGTCATCGGAGCTGTCGCTACCGTTGCGGTTGAAGCAATTGCAGCGGTTACGGCCGATTTTAGACGGCTGCTGCTTTTCATTGCTTTCCTCTATAAAACTCTGAACCATCTTATCCAAGGAAACCGAGCTCGGTTCAAATTCAACAGCTGCTGAAGAAACTCCATCTTTGCCGCACGGTACTGCAACTCCAGCTCCGGCCGGTACGGCAGGCTTCTCCGACGCGGACGAGCTTCGCAGAGAGCTGGTGAAAGGTCGATCGAAGAACCTCTTGAGTCGAGATTTCGACAATGGCCTAGTAGAATCAGCACGGATCGATGATGTAATAGAATCAATTGGTTGAACCTTCATCACAGGCATGTCTACCAAAACTGTACTTTCCCTTTTACTAGTATTAATCTTAATTCTTAACCTACACACACACACGAACTCTCGCACAGCTCCGAAAGAAATTTGACACAGCTGTGAATTTACGGTTATACTAAACGACACAATTTACAGAGAAATCGGTCGAAGAAGCTCAAAATCAGGGAATTAGACTTTGAGTAACACTGATCAGCTTCCAAGGTCACAGTAATCGATCGAAATTAAGTAAGAACGCCATAATAACACTAATAGAAATTTGATTTTGATTTTAACCTTCGATAGTTCTCCTCGATCTCAATCGCTGTTTGTGTGGTTGTTGAAGTGGAAGATTACAGAAAGAAAAACAATTTTTGTTACCAATTGCCAGGCACAAGGTGACGGTGGTAAACTGGAGCACGGACATTGCATATGTGAAATTGAAGAACAGAACGCCACCGGGAAAATCTGCTTTCCGGCAACTAGGTTGTCGTCGCCGGCCAGATGAGAGTGCTGAATTTCTAATTACCTAAGAATTTAGGGGTGATTTTGTGTGAAGCTGAAGTTAAAATGATGGAGTGGTATAAGGCGCTTTATTATATAGAGTGGAGTGAAGTGAGCGGAGGTAGAAGACGAGGGGCAGCTGACGTGGACTGAAGGCCACGTGGCGGGCAACGGGCAGGCATTAAGCTAATCAAGCACCTGACCGTGGTTACGTGAAGATAATCATGCCTAAAACGACAATTTATTTAGAAAGAAAAAAATAAAACCATGATTAATCGGCGTGCGGAAGGTAATCGATTTGGTTGGGTGATAAAATTACCGTTCTAGCCTTGTGGTCCCGTGAACTGGACATGACGGGGAACGGTTACAAATGAGGAGAGATCGTGGAACAGTGGGAGTGACCAAAACGGGAAACGGAAAAAAAGAGATTAGGCGAGACTTTTTGGCCTTTGTGCGTTACTGGGGTTGGGGTTTGGGTTCACGGTGTGGTTCTTTTGTGGTCAGGCCTAACTACTTTTCCTTTATTTGATTTCTTTTCTTTTTTTTGTTACCTTTTTCCATTTTGACATGTAAATATAATAATAGGCCATATCTTTGTTTGCATTTTAAAGTAAAATAACAACGGATGTCTAAAGTAAAATTCTTTGTAAAGTGGTAAAGAATAAGAATAAGAATAAAAATTTTACTGCAATTGAAATTTAATTATAAAATATGGTTAAAGTTATTATTTGTATGATAACATGAACACTTAAGAGACCATTTCGTGACCTTGTTTTTCGGCTTATCAGTCAACTTTTTTACCAAACATATAAATGTTTATTTCGCTCGCTGAGTTGTGTAATAATAAGAAAAAATATGATTGAAGTTACTTTTCTGGTTGTATTAACTGAAGTTACTATAGATAATCATTTTAGCTATTATTCATATATATTTTTCTTTATTTTATTAATAAAATATATTTTGAATATAATTTTTATAAATCAATAGAATCTGCCAATCCAGCCATTTCACTCAGAACTTCATAAATTTCAGTAGAATCAACCAATTTCTCTCAGGCTCCAAGTGTAAAAAGTGAATAGAGAGTACAAGTTACTACTATATATAGTTACGAGTATTATACTTATGCCGTTACATTTTTGTAAACAATTTTTATTTATGTCATAAATATATGTGCACTTATTTTGTATTAGAGGTGAGCGTGTGATTTCTAAAAATGAATTGTGGAATGTTATGATTAACTATAGTTAGATGTAAATTTTAATGCATCCATTTAAAAGTTGCACGTATAATACTTAAATCTATAATAATAAAATAAGGTAAATGGATTATGTAGGGGTGAACAAAAAAACCGAAAAACCAAAACCGGTCGAAACCGAATCGATCAAAACCGAAACCGACTCGAACCGAAACCGACTCAAACCGACTAATCATTGACGGTTCGGTTTACGGTTTCACCTTTTGGGTTATAAAACCAACTGAACTGAAACCGACCGACAAAAAACATGCTAAAACGACCAAACCGATCGAAAATAATCGAACCGAAACCGAATCGAAACCGATTCAAGTACTGCGGTTTGGTTTTCGATTTCACCTTTTTTAAAACCGAAACAGACCAAACCGAACCGACCAAACCGAAAACTGACCAAACCGAACTGACGAACACCCCTAGGATTATCCATGGTTGTTGTATTTCTCATTTTCTTATTGACGACTTTACTTGATGCAATCATTCATACATACATGGGATTCACCTTACAACATTATGTTGCCATAATGTGTGAACTAATTTCAAAACCTACTTTAAGAGGGTTTGTTATAGATGATTTCATCATATGTGTTTTTGGCTTATCTAATACTCTACTTTAATTAACTAGGCATCATTATTCACTCATTTTGGCAATCTTCGATTAGCAGTTTTGACTAAGTCACATTGTTTGGAACGGTTTTACCAACTAAAGACCAAAACATATTATCGGTAAGAAAATTTTAGTCCGAAGTATGCATTCTATACATTATACCTTTAGGATACTATATTACTACACAGTTCATAAGTTCACGGGTAAAACAAGATGTTCAAATTTAATCATTTATATATATGCATCTTATGTGTCTTGTCCTAGGTTTTGTCACCTTTAGTGCGGAGTCATGTGAAGGAACACAAAAATGTAATCAAAGTAATAGTAGAAAAAATGAACATTACATCAATACATCACTTTGAATTGTTTGAGAGTTACTGGTAATAATATACATGTCCAAGTTACCAAATCGGTAAAAAGAAAGGGTGATTTACCAAATTGGTAAAAAAATACCTTCGACGACATATTGGTAAAAAAAGATCTGGAGACAAATACTTCATAGGTAATTAAAAAAACAACTTTAATGACAAATTGGTCAATTTTTTTTGTGAGCGAGATACTTTTAGTCTCTTATTTTACAATTCCCGACATTTAGTGTCTTAAGTATTTTGAAATAGACATTTTCACTCTTTCTACTTTGATTTTATCATGAAATGTGGATGATTAGAAATTTCAACGTTAGTTTTTGACAATCGGTAGATGGCTAGTAGTTGATAACCGGTTCAATACACAAACTGATACTAGCAGATTCCATTAATTTTTTTAACCAACCGTTTTCATTAGTTGTTTGAACTAAAATGTTAATAATTTAGCTGTTTACGTTAGATGTTAAGACGTAAAATGTCCATTAAGAATATGCATTTAAAAGTAGATATATTTAACTTAACTTTAATTGTTTTATTTTCAATAAATTTTTGAAAAACAAATTAAAAATCATACTACATATTTACTTTTATTTTAAATAACTACCACCACTATCATTTTAGGATATGTACATTAACACGCATACACACATATAAATTAATTTATTTTTAATATTAATATTTTTATAGTTTTAATATGACACTTTTATTTTATTTTTACTTTTGAAAAATCCCACTCTATATAAAATAGCAAAAAAAATCATAGTGGTTTCATAGCGACCAGGACTAGGACCGGGACCGGGACCGAGCGGGGTTGGGCCCGGTGCGGTCAACCCGACCCGATCTGGGATCACTACATGTCTAACGTGCCGATCTTGGGCCTCCCTTTTATTTGGCATGGATCGATCGGACCAGGTCCATGTCTAGCTATTAGCTAGCAGTCAATCGTTGATTTTCCAACATCTTCATTGACATTTTTAGTCTTTCACTTTTCATAATAAATTCAAATTAGAAGGAATGAAAATGCCAAATTCATAATACTTGGTCTAATAAATGTCAAGAATTCTGAAGTCGGAAACTAAAAGTGTCTCATTCACAATAAAATCGATCAATTTATCATCAAAGCTTTGGTTTTTTACATCGTCAAAGCCAGAGGTTTTTTATATCAATTTGATAAACCTCCCTTTATGAGTAAATTCCCTAAATAGGAGTAAAAAAAGTTTTCAAACTCCAAAATAGAACTATCATGTTTTTTATTCCCTAAATAGGAGTAAATTTCCGCCAAGTTTGGCATTACTAGGCTTTTAAACTTGGCATTTTTTCTAAACTTGGCAGATTACTCCTATTCAAGGAATAAAAAATATGATACTTATATTTTGGATTTTCAAAGCGTTTTTGCTCCTATTTAAAGCAATTTCTATTTTTTTACCAATTTGGTAATCTCATGTAATATACTCCATACATTATGAGACTATTATGTACGTAATGGGATTGTTAGACATCTGAAGATATATTCTCTCGAGCTCTATGTTCACATGAATAAACTGATTCAACGCGGACTATGTGCTAGGTCTTTCATAAAATAAACCCTCTAACTTTCATAAATAGTGCAAATAAGTCCTTTTACGGGAGACTTTGTCCGGATGTCGCCATTTGGACGGTTTCCAGTGGAATTTTTTGATAAAATTTTTTGAACATCTTCTTCATTAAGTCTAGTTTATCTATACCAAATTTCAGCTAAAAATTCAATCGAGAAGGCAGTCAAATGATTTTCTGAAATATACTACGTTGTCTAACTGCGCAGGTATCTTCAAAAATTCATTTCACTGCCTTCCCGATTAAGTTTTTAGCTGAAATTTGGTATGAGTAAACTAGACTTGATGAAGAAGTTGTTCAAAAAATTTCATCAATACAATCCACCGAAAACCGCTCCAAATGGCGACGGTTAGACAGAGCCTCCTATAAAAGGGCTTATTTGCACTTTTTATGAAAGTTCGAGGGCTTATTTGATAGTTCTCCTCTCCAAAATATGAAGAGGAAAAAGTACTACCTCGGTTCCCCTAGTATTGAGACGGAAGAGAGTAGTGTGATTTTTAAGAAAACTAGAATTATGTGGTCGATAATGAGTTGATAAAATGCAAATATAGTAATTAAGAATGAATTAGAGCACACGAGTCCTACAAAATATGGTTTGAGACAATAATAAGGGGACATCCCAAATCAAAAAAATGGGACAATTATAGGGGGCGGAGAGAATACTTTACTCCCTTCATCCCAATTTGTTTTGCACAGTCAACATTTCTTGGTTAACCAATAATAAAAGTCAATCCTCACTATTCATAATTAATCAATTTTTAATAAATAAAATTTAAATATTCATAAACTACATCAAAATCTTTTCAAAGTTGTAAACTCCAAATTAGAATATAATTAAAAATTGGCATATTAATTAAGTGAATAAAACGAAACTGTTTAACCTAGAAAAGTCAACTTTGCAAATCAATTTGGTACGGAGAGTATAAGTTTATAGCTGAAAATACTTCCATATTATTGGACCCAAAAAAGATTTTAAAATTCCATTTTGAAAACACAACCTTATGCTGGTGCTGAACTTTGTTTGCACACATGGACTATATTTCAATTACATTTAAATCATACTCAATCCTCACTTAGCCAAAACTTCTTTACTTAGTGATGATGCTATGTTTTAAAACCTGGATCGTGAAGCTATCTGTTCAAACGACTTGGTTACAGGTCAAGATTGAAAGATTGACCGGTGGGGTCAACCGGGTCAATTTCTAGAAAACTCATTCAACATTAATAAAGTTGTACCAATTCGCCTCTTATAATTTAGTCAATTTTCATTTGTTTATTATCTATAAAACTTAGCCTTTTTTCTTTTAAGTAATTAACTTGTGATTCTTATTAATTATTTCACCTCTACAAACATATATACGAGAACTACCAAATAAGCACTCAAATTTTCATAAAAAGTACAAAAGAGCCCTTTTATAAGAGTCTCTGTCTGGCCGTCGCTATCCGGGGCAGTTTCCGGTGGATTTTTTTGATGAAATTATTTGAGAATTTTTTTCATTAAGTATAGTATACTCATACCAAATTTCATCTAAAAATTCAATCGAGAAGGCAGTCAAATGAATTTTTGAAGATAACTGCGTAATTAAACAGCGCAGTACATTTCAGAAAATCATTTGACTACCTTTTCGATTGAATTTTTAGCTGAAATTTGGTATGGGTAAACTAGACTTAATGAAGAAGATGCTCAAAAAATTTCATCAAAAAATTCTACCTGAAACTGCCCCAAATGATGACAGCCGGACAAAGTCACATATAAAAGGGCTTATTTGCATTTTTATGAAAGTTCAATGGCTTATTTGATAGTTCTCCTCTATATACATTATTTTTACTAGGGAGTATTTCTTCAGTGAATGTATAAAACTATTTGCCGTGATTTTTCATAAGTATATGATGTTTGAGATATCAATTTTATTAGATTATAAATTCAATTCCTAAGTAAAAAAATACAAAATACATACCGTGCGAGTAATTTTAAACCTATATAAATCCAAGTTATATATCTTGGGTTAACTGGTTGTTTCGGATCGGGATATTCCCGCTAAGGTTTTTTAAATGGAAAATTGTACTTCCAGTCCCTCAAATAATGTCTATATTGAAATGTATTCCTCGTATTTTTCCGAATTAGTGTAAATAAATGTGATCTTTGTCGACATTGTAAATATCACATCTTAAAGGAGTACATTTACAATAATTTGAGCAAATTAAGGGTGACATTTACAAACTTCAAAATATCATGATCACGTTTCAATATGAATAGTAATTGAGTGACTAAAAGATCTTTTCCCCTTTTTAATACAAACTTTTTTGGGCAAATTAATATAAACTTTTTATGAAGTAAACTTTGCTGCACATTGTAATCATACGCACACTATGAGCCGGTTTGGTGATATGTGTTTCGACTTATTAGGCTTATCAGTCAACTTTTCCACTAAACACATAACTTTTAATTTCACGCACTGAATTATGTAATAATCATAAAAAAGTAATGTTGGAGTTACTTTTCTGATTGTATATTGGCTAAAATTACTGTAGATGATCATTTTATATATTTATTTATATATCTTTTTATTTTAGTAATAAAATATATTTTAAATATAATTTTTCATAAATCAGAACTTCAATAAACTTTAGTGGAATTAGCCGATTCAGCCGGTAGCCCGGTATGAGTGTTAACAAACGGGCTCTATATAATGAGTAGATTTACAGATATCACAATAATAAACAATTCATTTATATTAATCTCAATTCACATTACAACCCATCTATATTTTTACTTGCACTAAACTACTAAAGTACATGTAAACTTAAAACAAACTTATTTAGATTCAAACCAAACGCTATCGCCATTTAACCTAAACCAAATTTAATTACTCCACAAATCAATAATTTCCTCATATTATTATTATTTATTGTATTTCTACAACTTTATACAAATCATTTACCTACACTACTTGTGATCATGTACACAACTTATTTCATAGATTTAAATAACAAAAAAAAAACTCCATCTACACAACTTTATTTATTTATTATTATTTTTTTTATGGAAAAGAATAGACATTAGCATAAGCCGAACTTAAAGTCCGGACGACCGGACCCGCTTATAAAGACAACGCCGAGCCTGACACGAGAAAGACCCTTGCCCGGATTACGTGGTTAAGTTCGTGCAGGCTGGGCCAGACCCGGCCCACTAACCGTCTTCACACTTAACCGCGATGCATCTAGTCCGGGTCTACACGGCAGGCCTTACCCCAGTTTCAGGGTGCGTTACGTACCACTCGCTGATCATGTTCGTGCAGTGTCTGGTTGTACTTTTCCCTTAAACCAAGTTGCGTTTGTATTGATCGGATTTGACATTTACGTTAAATAAATAAATCCGTCCACTGTTTTTACGGACAGGTCGACTGAAGCACGCTTGTGGACAATTAAAGCAATTATGGAGCTTAATTAAAGCAAGGATTTGCAATTGATTACTTAATTAGAGCAAGGAATTGCAATTATGGATCATGAGTAGATGAGTCGCACTATACGTACTTTCATTGACTTTTTTCAGCAAGAATCGGAGCATATAGAAGTTTTAGAGTAAGGACTGAATTGGCTGAATCGTAGAATTTGGTGAATAGCTTGTTCGATAATATTAAAATTATGTGATTGGTGTAATATGTGGAACTTGATAAAATGTCCATTTGACAACATTAAAATGTTGAATATGTTAACATTTATGATATCCTAAATGGTTGCATTTGGTGAATTATAGAAAATTATATTTATAAAGAAAATGTTATACATTTTCTTAATGAAATAAAGAAAATGTTATATAAAATAACTAAAATGATCCTTAACATCAACTTTATATAATTCAGCTAGAAAAACCACTTCACCATTACATATTTTGATCACTACACAATTCATCGCGTCAAATCGAAACTTATGTGTGCCAAAATGTTTGTTGGTGAGACTATTAAATTGAAAATAAGGATTACCAAATAAATAGGCTTGAAATTTCTGAAATACTTGTTCTTTTTTAATTCTAATGTTTTCATTTTAATGTTTTCCAATACATATATACTTTATTCTTTATTATTAAGAACTATAAAATAGAGATTTTGAAATTTTAAAATGGGAAGAATTGAATGAGTACTTTTCAAAAAGTGGATTTGTATCATGCTAATAAATAAAATGTAGTCAAAATTGAGCATATAAATCATTTAAAATCTAATGTTTTAGGAAGTATTAATTTTTCAATAAAATAAAGAAATGGTTAGATGGAAAATAGTTATAAAACTCATTTAGCAAATGCAATCAAGAAATTAATTTTAAACTCACTTGCTTTTATTATTATATAATTCAGGATAATATTTGAGAAAAATTGGGTGGTAAGAATTAGGAGTCTAGGATTATATGCCATAAGTAAGTGTTACCAAAGGATTTTCAGTAGCTTTAATTAAATCTTTAATTATGAAACGTCTTTGTATATATTCAATTCATTAGATCTGTATGATCAATGCCGTCCCTCTTTCGTATTCATCCTGGAAAGGATCTCATTTTAATTTACTCCCCCCATCTCAGAAATAACTTCCACGTTTTCTTTTGGGTTGACCCAAAATTAACCTCCAACTTTCGTTATTGGCAAATTATCTACATCAAAATAGTTTAAAACGGTGCAAAACAGTGTTAAAGAGTGTCGAAACAGTGTCAAAACAGTAAAATTTACCACCTAGTAAATTTATTTCTTTAATATGTTTGAAATTCAAGTGGGAAGTCTTTTCTGGAACGGAGGGAATATATGCTAATCTAGAATTACAACACATGTTTTCCACAAGTAGACATCACATATATATGTGTGGATTTTGTTGTCACCTCAGTATTTATAATAGTTTCAAATACAAAACAAGAAAAATCTAAAGTACAATAATTTACAGATCACAAAAAACGAGCGCCAAGGAAATCCAATTGCTAAATTTTTGTAGCACATAATTTAGACAGCATTTAGTGTATAATATTAACAATAATAAAATGAACCGAGTGATAATTATAGTATTAAGTTTCAAGACCAATTTTTTACGAAGATATGAATAGTGACAAAAATATTATTTGTATTTTATTTAAACTTCACTTAATTAGTTTTTAAGCCAATAACTAATATTTATTATAAATATACTCCGTGATATCTATGTCTTACTCTTAATTTAAAGATACTCAGATCTATTACACATACATTTAAATTTCAAAATAATTTCCCTCATTTTTATATTAGTGGATCCTCTCCTGATTTGATAATAAGTAGAGTTTAGTAGCTATAATTTCATATTTACATTATATATAGTGATATTATTATAGTATATAAATTAGAAAAAGTGGCATAGATGTTACGTCCCATCTTTTGTTGGACAAAAATATGAACACTTTTCAAACAGACATTAAAGTGATTTTTTACTCTCGCTGTTGCCTTCTTCCGCTTTCAACTATTAGAACCAGTCGTTGCACTCTCTCTGTCGTCTTCATCAGTAAACCACCACCACCGCCTGAGCTCCGCCACGAGTTGCGGCCACCATCTCTGCCGCAGTCCGACGTAGTTGATCTACCATCTTGCATCTCTGCCCTGACCTTCCTCTAGCTTCTTTGTTGTCTTAGCTAGCCGCACCTCCGGTGTACGACGGCTCCGATCAGAGGCCACCGGCTCCAGATCCATCTTTCTCAATAGGTGATGACTCCAATTGGGACGCCGGTGCCAGATGCGCCATACTCCATGGACAATGGCTCTGAATTGGGGTCCGATTTCGGGGCACCGCTGCGGATGGGGTCCGATTTCGTGCCACCGCTGCTGGCGTTGGTGTTATGGCTAAGGTTTGTGCGAACTGGACGAAGAAGGACCTGGGGGAGGACAGGGGGTGGGGAAAGGGGCAGGGGAGGGGAGCTAGCATCAGGGGAGTAGGGCTGGGGCTAGATGTTGGGGCTGAGGGCGAGTGACTGGTGGTGGTGGTGACTGGTGGTGACGCGCGACCAGGGGTGGCTGGGTCACTGTTTGGTAGGGGAAGGGGCAGTACTGTTTGGTCGTGTCGATGGTATACCGATGTGACGGTGTTGGCACGGGTGTCACTAGTGGTGGCGGTGTCACTGTCGCGGTGTCACTTTGACGGTGTCTCCGTGGCCGGTGGCAATGGCGGCTGTGACCGATGGCGGTGGCATGGTAGATGACGGGAATAGTGACATGGTGGCAGTGACATTCGAAAGTGACATAAAAATTGAGCAGTGACATGATTTTGTGGGTGTCTCTTTATCTTAGTCACGTTTTTTGTCCAAATGTAAATGTGATCACTTTTTTGGAAATTTGCTTTTATTTATTAATATTA
Organism: Cuscuta europaea; assembly: GCA_945859875.1. NCBI lineage: Eukaryota > Viridiplantae > Streptophyta > Magnoliopsida > Solanales > Convolvulaceae > Cuscuta > Cuscuta europaea. Next base: position 9,353,572 of record CAMAPE010000045.1, read on the forward strand.
AGGAAAATATCCCTATAAATAGTGACTTAGTACATTTATTCTTCCTTCATTTCCTTAGGTTTGGGATTAATTATGAGATTGTGAGCCTGTTTGGAGCAGCAATAATAGGCTGATGACAAGCCTCAAAGTCGATTAAAATCATCAAATACCTATTAATTAAATGAGCTTATTTGACGGATTACTATTATCAACTCTAAAAGTAGGCACTTAGTTGCTTTTTAAAAAAAGAAATACACTCATTTATTAAAGATAGTGAAGGTAACAATAGACAAAACAAAGCAATAGCTCAGAGCAACCCTGGAGTGAGACAGAGAATTGGAAAGCCTCGAAAGGCCGTGCAAATCGCTAACTCCACATAATGGTAGGTTATTCTATCAGAATCATTGTACTAGGTACTAAGACAAATAGAATCATAAGTCCTGATTTTACCAGTCATCGACAAGGGAGAAGTGGTTTGATCTACTTAGGAACGCAACGTCCTCGTTGCGCCCATAAACCAATCTCAATCATATCCCAGAATCTTTTCCTCTGCTAAGTGCCCTCCCGATATCCAACGGATCAGCACACGGTTGCAGGGTTGCTCTAATACCATTTGTAACACCCCGGCCCCGAAGGCCTTGAGGTAGTTACTTCTGACCTCTAGTACTGTCCTCACAAACCGCCACTAACCTTTTCCGCACACTTTGTCCTCACTCGTGCGCGCCCTAAGAAACTTCCCAGGGGGTCACCCATCCCAAGACTACTCCCGTGCAAGCACGCTTAACTTTGGAGTTTTTGGATGATGAGCTCCCTTAAAAGGAGATGCATCTTGTTGGTATGAGTAGTACTATTAATCCGTTTAAATTAAATCTCAAGTATTACAAGGTTCTCCACATTTTTCTCATCTTCCATTCTCGCTTTCTCTTTTCTTGTTGAGATCAGCCACTCAACCAAATAACAGCCTACATCAGCACCCTTTTCTTTCCATTCTATCAGCTGGCTCTGTCTTTCCACTGCTATCGTTGTGTTCTTCTGCTCTCGCCCAGTACTCGGGATGAGCCATTTATTCCCCGGGTGAATTCCTCCCCGCCTTAGATCTGTCCTCATCCAGGGGTCCTATGGCTTGTCACCCCCACCCATGGCCCCACACTAGTGTTTGACGGGCAATATTTGTCAGTGTGATCCAGAACTCCACAAATAAAACAGAGGTTAGGATGCCTCTCATATTTAACACACGTCCAGAACCAGCTATCCCCTTCTTCCTTGATCCGAGTTCTTTTCTTCAGAGCATTTCTTATGTCTAACAACACACGTACATGAACACTCTTTACTTTTCCCTTTCAGGGTTCTTTCATCAATTCGTATCAGCTTCCCTTCATACCGACCAATACTGATTGCCACTATCTCTGTCATAAAAATGAGTGGTAAATTGTGAATCTGCACCCAGAATTCTGCATGGTTCAGCTCTACCCCAAGTGGTATATCCTTTGCGTCTACCCTGCTTATAACAACTAGATTATGATCATAGGACCACAGGCCATCTTGCAAGACTCGTGAGATATCGCTTTCATGAAAAAATTAATTTATAAAACGCATATATCCTATATGTTCTATACTCACCCCTTTACTTGATCGCCAAATCATAGCTATAGTCTCCAGAAAGAAGATAGGACGAACAGGTTTGTCCGTAATGACCCTAGCAATAGCAGAGAAATGTGGGTTTTCTCCCGCCCCACTACTAATATTTAGCGCTCCAGATTCAAACACCAAACTGTTGTTCTCTCAAGTTTGAATGCGGCGGCAGTATGCTAGGGTTACGCATCCTTCAGTTGCTCTTAGTTGCCTCTTTGGTTGCAATCTATTATTATTACTCTTAGGACTCATTTGTTATGATGTAAAGTAAACACTTTGGGAGCAAAGTGGAGGGGAGTACACATTTTACACCGTTTATTTTAATTATTTGATGCAAACTGTAGGACACTTTTTTTGAACACTTTCAGTGTACCATGTAAAATACTTTAATTAATTACATTCATTAATTAATATCGAGTATACTGAGTATAACTATTTAATATGGAGTAAACTTCTACAATTTAGACCTACGACTGAAGATAGGAGAGTGGCGACGAAAAGAATAATCTTTGGCGACAATAAACCAATTCCCTCTGCTATATAAGAACACAAAATCATCCACCATATCAAAACCTATCTTCTGGGTGGCGTTGCCCTTCACTCCATCTTGCAAGAGTTACGCTTGTAGTTCCTTTCTTTTACTTTGTTTTTCCAGATGTTTTTGTGCTTGAAAATTGAATTTGTGGAATTTAATTTTGAAAGAGATGATGAAATCATGTTTCGACTTTATCCGAGAAAGTGGAGGGGATAGTATGATCTGGTTTATCATATATTATCTATACGTAATGTGTGTGTGTCTATATATATATATATATATATGTGTGTGTGTGTGTGTGTGTGTGTGTGTGTAGGTATGTATATATAATATAATATAATATAATATAATATAATATAATATAATATAATATAATATAATATAATATAATATAATATAATATAATATAATATAATATAATATAATATAATATAATATAATATAATATAATATAATATAATATAATATAATATAATATAATATAATATAATATAATATAATATAATATAATATAATATAATATAATATAATATAATATAATGTTGAGGGTAAGTCCCGCAGATCCGAAAGCCCAACACGAACTTTGGATATCTCAGGAATGGCCCAGAATCAAAGTGTATAAGAAAATATAAGATCTGAACTAACTAAAACTCGAAAGCCCACTTGTATTAATTAACCAATCTGATTACAAGGGATTTCCCGATCGATAAGTCGGAAACTATGCTTTAATACAAGAAATAAGAGCAAATGATGCTATTCTAGAGCTTGAGTATTGAAATGCTAACCCTTACAATGACTTGAAACCTTCTATTTATACTAATGGAGAGCATGGGCTGCCTCTTGTGGATTGGCCGTTGTTCCACCGACTTGGTCATCCATGCTTCCATTTGCTGATGTCATAATCTGGCATTAACTGCACCTGGCCACTTGCTGGTTGGCCGTTGCTCGAACGGGATGTTGGGCTGTACTGAAGACGCTGTCAAATTGGCCCAAGTATGATATATAGCCCGAACCTCGTTCGGTATGTCTTCTTACTGGGCCAACCTTTATTTGGGCCGAACCTCGTTCGGTATGCCTCCTTACTGGATCTTTTCATCATGGAGTGATGGGCCTGTTACTTGGGCCGGATATCTTGGGCCTTCCCGATCTGGGTATTGGGCCTCTAGGTCAATATCCCAACACAAGTCCCCCACTTCCGATGTCTCGAACGAAGTGAGTGCATTAGGAAGTATATCAATGTTATAATACCCCGAATGGCGATCGGGGTACCGAAGTAATCAGTTCCCCATGCTGCGATTTGACGGCTGCCGCTTCATTTCCCCATATTCATCATGATAAGAGTCGTTTAGTCTTTTCATTAGACGCGTGTTTAGCTTAAATGCTCCTAGTGATGTGTCGCTCCCTGATTGGTTCTCGACACGGTGGTTTCAAGGCTATAAATTAGCCCTTAACTTCTCAATTCCGGGTTTCGACTCTGCAATTCTTTGGCCTTCGTTGTTTCCTCTGCAAATTTCCCCCTGCTTCTTTTGCTCAGGTAATTTCCCAACTTCGGATTCCCTATCTTCACTTCTGGTTTCGATCGAGATGAGCCCCAAAGAGCATTCCTCTGATTCGGAGATGGCCTCTCATGGAGATGACCGTGACACCGCCATTGTAGATGCCATCCCAGTTCCGTTTGCCGGTGTTTCTACTGAGACGGCGACAAATGCCAGGGCTGAGGCGGAGGACCTCCCTAGCACTTCTTCTTCCTCCAGTGAGGATTCCGATGACACCAAATCCGAGGACGAAATAGCCTCCATGGCGGCCGGACGTCCCAACGATGTTCCTCGCCATACTCTTGACCTAAAATTGATTAGGGAGAGGAGGCAAAAATTGACCTCTCACAATAGGGCCGAAATTCCGGCCCTCATCCCTGACCCGGTGGATTTCCGTTTGCAAGCCGGGCTTCACCTAATGCGTCATAGGCCCGGAATGACCATAGTCCACTTTGACTCAATTAGGGCCGGCCTTTGATTTCCCCTACACCCCTTCTTCATTTCTTTCTTCAATTTCTACGAAGTTGTACCGGCCCAGATTATGCCGAACTCTTATCGAGCAATGGCGGGTTTCATTTGTCGTTGCAAAGATGCCGGCGCCCGACCAACCCTAGAACTCTTCCACCAATTCTTCAAAGTAGCCCCCCAACAAACCCATGGCTATCTGGCCACCAGTGCCCGAACGGGACACATCCTGTTCAAAGGAAACCCAACTTCGATCAAAGGGTGGAAAGACCGGTTTTTCTTCGTGTCCATCCCGGACGGTCTGATTCCCCGCAAATGGAATGCCTTTCCCCGCAAAACCCCTGATCCTGTCCTTACTGAAGAAATCTACAAGGACGTGCTCGCTGTGGAGAAGGATAAATGCATGGACATCATGAATTATCTGACCCCCGAACGACTTATAACAGCCGGGATAGGTACTGCCCGTTCTCTTGGGTTTACTTGTTTTGATAAACCAAGTGCCTTGGTCCGGGCGATCCTTCCCGTGCGAGAAACGTTCTTTTATTCTTTTTTTTTCTAGTTTCTCACACGCTAGGGCCGCTCGATACTAACATTGTTCTTTGTCTTTTTTCAGCACCAAACCCAGATCTTCCTATGGATGATATCAGAGTCATCGCAGCCGGTGGGGCCGGAAAACGGAAGAAATCCAGGAAGAATCCACAACCTACTCCCTCCATTATTCCCGCTCAGGAGGCTGCCCCTTCCCAACCGCTTCCAGAGCCTCAGCCAATTCAGCAGGTCCACCAGGATCAATTAGAGGCCATGCTGATCGATGACCGGTTCGGCTCTGACCAACTGCACCAATTTTCCCAGCATTTCGACTCCGTTCGGGGGGAACCCTCGAATGCTGGTGAGACCCATACCGACCATATTACGGGTCAGGTCGAGCGGATCTCCCTATCCGACCCTGTCCATGAGGTATTAGAGAGGGCCGGCTCTACAGCGAGCCAGATCTGGTCGACCTCCTCTTGGTTCAACAACTTTTCCCTTCCTCAGTTGCCGGTCGAGCAATCTGAAGAATGTTTGGCTCTGACTGCTCTGAAGGTACGTTGTCTTTTGCGCTTTGTGTTTATTTTATTCTCCGTAATCAGTACTAACTCTCGAACGGTATTCTGTAGATGGGCTTGTACACCTTTCAGATGCGGGAGGCCCGCCTGGCCAAGGAGCGGGAACTGATTGTCGCCCAGTCTTCTGCTGAGCAACATGCTGCTGCCATTGCCTCTCTGGAGGCCGAACGGAAAGCCTTTGCGGAGGAAAAGCAGAGACTGGATGCTGAACTTGGTACCCTTCGGGTCCAACTCGCAGCTTCCCAGGCGAAGGTCCTTGCCGCTGAGGTCGCACATGTTAGATTTGAGGAAATGCCATCCAGCATCCCGGACGGTCCCTATGAAGTGAATGTGGATCTGTCCGCCGTCCGGGACACGTTTAAATCCTCTGATGAATTCTCCGCCATCAAGGATGATCATGCAAGGGCCCAAATCCCGTTCGCCTTTGGGGCGTACTTGAAGGGTTTCCCCAAAGGCGCTGGTCGGCTGTCGGCAGGGGTGGCCCTCTTAGATAAGGACCCCGAGGCCAAAAAATGGAACGACTCCATTGTCTCAGACCTTTATGGCAAAATTGGCCAGGTCTTGCTGCGTCCTTTCGTCAATCAGCTTCAAAATCATCTGGGGAGGCCGGTTCAGGCTTCTGATCTCCCTGCAGATGACATTATCCAGACTCAGTTTGAGAAATTCCTGCGAGCTCAGCAGAGGGAAGCCGATCGGGCTGCGGGTAAAGAGCCTGAACCCCTGTCTGATGATGATGAGGATGAGGACGAAGAGGGAGATGACATGGCCCCCGATCAATAATTCATATGTACTTTTGTAATTCTTGTTGTAATTTTATTTTTTCCAAGTAGCTTGTATTTCCCGGTCAGTAGCACCGATGAATATATATCCCCTTTTTGCCTAAAACTTGCGTACTGTCTTTTCTGTCTTTAATGCATGATTTACTCGTCATTCGGGATTCGGCCTGTTTTGTAGGACTTGACCAATTTCCTAACTTATTTCTTGCTCAAACACTCTTAACGCCGTTGATCGCCGTTCGGGCATTAGAAAGTTATGATTTATTTAAGGAAAACCCCTCTGATACTCAGCAGTTTAGGCTTCATACCAAATTCTAGGACAGCACATTCTTGCTTCAGATAATCTCTTATAACGTTAATAGCTGGTCGGGCTTCAGACCAATCCTTAGGATAGTTTTTATGATGTTGATAGCCGGTCGGGCTTCAGACCAATTCTAGGATAGTTTTTATAACTTGGTTTTCTTTGCACCTGGGCTTCCCCATAACATTGATAGCCGGTCGGGCTTCAAACCAATTTTTAGGACTTAGCCGTTTTCTTCCAGATAACCTTTTACAATACTGTTGGCCGGTCGGGTTTCAGGTTGACATTTAGGACTTAGCATTTTTCTAAACAGCAAGCCCCTGTGATCTTTGCTAATCCTCTGTAAACCTGTCCGGGGTATGTGCACAAAAAATGAATCATAAATGCCCCAAATTAATCGTAACCACCCAACGCCACGTGTTGCTCATGGATTAGGGATTTGTGCGGCACTTTCCCTATTTATAGAGAGGTGCTTCCCCTAATTTCTCCTGCTGTTTTCTCATTTTTCTTTCGAGCTTTCTCTCTCTAGAATTTCCTTGCATACTCTCAAGCCTTCTCTCTCTAGAATTCCCAAATTTCCTCCAGCGTTTTTTATGTACTACTCCTCTAGCTCAGAATCTGAAGAGATGCCTTTGATCCGTAAAAGCAAAACATCCCCTGGTAACCAGGCCGAAGGCTCTTCGTCCCAAACACCTAAACCCGCCAATCCTCAGGCCAGCAAACATATCGAACAACCACAGGAGGATGGATGTCTGTCTGGAGATGACCTCCAGGTTTACAACAAGGGGATGCCCGAGCGGCCACCACGCATTGCCCTACACTTCAATCGCATACGCAAACACAAACAACGTCTCCCAGAAGATGTTGAACGGCAACTTAGCCAGTTGTTGCCCCCACCAAGAGAATGCTATGCCGGATTCATTCGGCACCCTATGAGGCACAGACCGGGGCACGTGCTAGTGCACCTCGATGCTCTGACTGCTGGACTTCGGTTCCCTCTCCACTCATTCATAGTGGAGTTCTTACGCCGGGTTGCTGTACTGCCCGCTCAGTTCGTGCCCAGCACCTACCGTATTCTGACAGGCTTCATTATCCGGTGCCACGAGTTGAGGATCACCCCGAGCGTCGATCTGTTCCTTTATCATTACTGCTATCAACCCTACTGGACGACCGGGTACCTGAAACTGGTAACTCGTTCTGACCGTCAGCTGTTCACAGAGAACGTTACCCCGCAGGCTGACTGGGAAGAGCGGTTTTTGTTCGTTCGGGTAGGTGAATCTTTGCCATTCCCGGACAGGTGGAATGCATACCCCGTTCGGGATTCCCTGCCCAGGGTGGATGCCGTTCTACGCTCCCAGGCTGAGTCTTTGCGAATTGGAGGGACCAGAAGTCTTCGCAGCTTTGTCACTGCCTCGAGCATGTTATCTGCTGGAATTGGTAAGCATAGTAGGGTTTTAACCCGATCATCCTTCGCTCTCACAATTCAACTTTCTTATTTTTTATTTCTCTTTCTTGTAGGTGTGATATCTCCCATACCCGTCCGGCGTTCTATCTCTTCTGCTAAAGGGAAGGAGAAGATGATAGCCGATTATGATTCGGCGGAGAAAACCCGCAAAAAGCGCAAAGGAAATGATGGCAATCACCTGATCCCGATCGACCATGTGGTTGACTTGACCGGGCCGGAGGTCGAGCCCAAAAGATCGGTGCCTGCCAACAAACCAACTCCGGTTCTTACTGCCACACCGATCGATGATCGGATGTTTGTTGAATTTTCAAATATGGGGCCTAGATCAGAGGGGAGGTATCTGTTCGGGCTGATGTCATCTTCTATGTGGTGTCATACTGCGATCAAGGTTCCCCCTAGCTTCACCAACTTGACTCACTGGTCAGACCTTTTCGAAGCAGGTCACCAGGAAGCACTCAAGGTACATTTCATCGTGACCCATGCCTTTCTACTATTCATGTTTTACCTTATATAACTTTCATTGTAATCCTGTTTTCAGGCTGGCGTGTATTATCACAAGGCCTTTCTTGCTGCTAAGAAGGAGATGAAAGCCCTGGCCAGCGATCGGGATGACGGCCAGGTCCTCCTTTCTGCGGCTCGGAAGTTAGCGGCCGACCTTCAAGAGCAGGCCAAAGAGGGTGAGAAGGCAAAAGCTGCTCTGGCCGAGATGCAGGAGATGTCCCGTCGTCGCGACCGGGAGCTCAAAGAACTCCGGGCCAAGGTGCGGGCTGCTGAATCTGCTGGCATTAAATTTGATAAGGCTGTTGGAGATCATCTGCCCGAACCCTACACGGTCAATACTTCTCAGATTGCTCAGCAATCAGTAGTGGATTTTCAACGGGGCAAGGCGCTGAACGTCGCTCTGGAGAACACGGCCCGGCAATTCCTAGGTCCTCACCTTGGCCAATTTTTGCGTGAGAGCTCAGATCCTATCAAGGCTGGGATCGACCTCCTGGACAGCACGCCGGAAGGGAAATCTTTCTTGGATGTCCTGACCGAGAAAACCGTAAAGCAAAGTCAGGACCTGCTTCTGGACAGGAATCTTGAACTGATCTTAGAGCGTTTCCCCAAGCCGTTCGATCCTGATGAATTAGGCTTCGATGATCTGTTCGGGAATACGTACGATCGCGCCATGGAGAAAAGATCCAAAGTAGCGCCTGATGATGCAGTGCAGGCAGGGAGCTCTCAGCCTACATCCTCCCCGAACGGCAATCCTCCAGTAGTGTAGCTTTGCTGTAATTTTTTGCTTACTCATTCTTTTTGTACATTCCGGCTAGTAACGCCGAAGAATAAACTGGACTTCCTTCCTTTATCTGTTGTCTTTTTTCTATTCTTCCTTTGATTTTTTGTTGATAATCTTTTCTATGTGGCCGAACCTTTCTCGGCTCATGTATCTTTATATCTGACACCTTTCCCGAACTCGTTTTGATCCCTTTTCCTGTTCGTGACGCACGGGTTCAAAACTCTTAGCTGAGGTGAATTCCTCCAAGCTGTTTTGATCGTGACCACAGGGTCAAACTCTCAGCTGGGATAGGGGCTCCCTCCAAACTGTTAACACGTTCGACATTCGGTCATCCGGAATGATTTCACGTGTTAACAAGCTGAGGTGAGACTCTCTTCACAATTGTTCTGACACCTTTCCCGAACCCATTTTGATCCCTTTTCCTGTTCGTGACGCACGGGTTCAAAACTCTTAGCTGATGTGAATTCCTCCAAGCCGTTTTGATCGTGACCACAAGGTCAAACTCTCTGCTGGGATAGGGGCTCCCTCCAAACTGCTAACCCGTTCATCATTCGGTCATCCAGAATGATTTCATGCGTTAACAAGCTGAGGTGAGGCTCTCTCCCTTCCAAACCCATAATTCCGATGCATTCCGAACTGTTTTCTCTGGCTCGTATCATCCATATTAGGGGTCTGAGGTAACCCTTTTCGAACTGTAAGCAAGATCACCGAAATTGGGTCATTTCTTACTTATAGCTAAAAGGGCGACTAGCTTCCAAGTCAAGTTTTATGACTGAGGCGAGATTTTTCAAAACCATAGTTCCGACTCCCCGGGCGACAATCCGTACCTTATCCGAACGTCGCTCGGTTAATCCATATCTTACAGTCTTGACACCATCTCCAAGCCGTTTTGATCCCTTTGCCCGTACGTAATTACAGGGTCGACTTTGGCTAAGTTGACGACTCAGCTCCCTCCAAGTTGTTAACCCGTTCGTCATTCGGTCCTCCAGAATGATTCTACATGTTAACAAGCTGAGAATCACTGTCCTTCGAACTCCAGGCCATTTTCATCCCTTCATCAATGCGTAATTACAGAGTCAAAACTCTTGCTGAAATGTATGGCTCCCTCCAAACTGCTAATATGTTCGTCATTCGGTTTTCCAGAATCGATTCTCATATTAACCGCTGAGGTGAGACTATCTGAGCGTCAAACTCCCAGTCGTTGGCTGAGAATGACTTTCCTTCCATGCTGTTAACTCGTTCGTCATTCGGTCATCCGGAATGATTTAGTTAACCACGGGCACCGATTTTCTGAGCCTCAATTCTTCAATCCGTTTTTGATCCCTTTATTCTTACATAAATCTAGGGTAAAAAACTCTCTAAACTGAGAATTGATTTTCCTTCCATGCTGCTAACTCGTTCGTCATTCGGTCATCCGGAATGATTGGGTTAACCACGGGCACCGATTTTCTGAGCCTCAATTCTTCAAGCCGTTTTTGATCCCTTTATTCTTTCGTAATTCTAGGGTCAAAAACTCTCTAAACTGAGAATTGATTTTCCTTCCATGTTGTTAACCCGTTCGTCGTTCGGTTATCCGGAATGATCGAGTTAACCATGGGCTGAGTTTGTGGAAGTTATGTCTCCCTCTCTCTCTCTCTCTCTCTCTCTCTATATATATATATATATATATATTTTAGAGGTGGCAACAACCGTTTTTACTGATAAAATCTCCTCAGATGCTCCACATTCCAGGTTCCTGCCGGTCGGCCTTCGGTATTTTGTAGGCCAAACGTTCTTGAAGCATACTTCTTACATACTTGGTAGGGGCCTTCCCAATTTTGTGCCATTTTGCCCCCTTCGAGCGGTTTGCTTTTCTCTCTCTTTCTTAGCACCAGGTCCCCTACCTCGATTGAACGAACTTTAACCTGCTTATCGAAGTATCTTCTTGTGGCTCTGTGATATTCTTCCATTCGTGCCGCTGCCAGATCCCTTCTTTTTTCTATGAAATGCAATTCGGCCCGTAAGTTATCTTCATTCTGTTCTGAGCTGTAATGCACCGTTCGGTGTGTGGGAACTAGGATCTCAGTTGGTACTTTGGCTTGAAAACCATAGGCAAGGGCAAATGGAGTCTCTCCCGTGGCCGTTCGGGGCGTGGTCCTGTAAGTCCACAGAATGTAATTCAACTGATCAGGCCACGATGAGGAGTATTCTTCCAGCTTCTTCTTCATGCCATCCATGATAGTTCGGTTCATATTTTCTACCTAGCCATTTGCCTGAGGGTATGCGACGGACGCTCTGGAATGCTTGATCCCCCATTTGATCAGGTAGTTCTCAAAATTCCGGCTCACGAACTGCCTTCCATTGTCAGTTATAATCTGTTCAGGGATCCCGAACCGGCAAATGATATTTTTCCAGACAAACTTCTGGCATTTAACATCTGTGATGCTGGCCAGTGGCTCGGCCTCTACCCATTTGGTGAAGTAATCTATCCCCACAATGATGTACTTGTTGTTTCCAGGTGCAGTAGGTAGAGGACCTAACAGGTCTATTCCCCATCTTGCGAATGGAAGGGCCACCGTCATTGGAGTGTAGAAAGTGGCAGGCCGTCCGGGAACTGGTGCGTATAATTGGCATACCTTACATTTCCTAGTATGCGCGAAGCAGTCCTGTTGGATAGTTGGCCAATAATACCCTTGCAAGATGATTTTTCTGGCCAGTGTCTTGGGCCCTTGGTGGCTGGAACAGATACCTTCATGAATCTCTTCCATTACAGCTGCCGCTAGATCGGGTGGGAGGCATTTCAGATACGCTCCCCCAAATGTCTTTTTGTACAGCTGCCCGTCCACCAATTCGAACATGGAAGCCCTCCTCTGGATGCATTTTATTTGATAAGCAGGATTTTTATCTTGTGGGAGGGTTCCGTCTTTTAGGTAGTTGGTCATATCCACGACCCAGCTCGGAATGGCATAAGATATGGCCTCGATCTGGAGCACCATGATTGCTGGGGTTGCCAATGTTTCCCGATGGGCAAAACGTTGGATATGAGCCGGGATCTCCTGTGCTCGATCGTCGAACGCTGCATGCTCTAATTTGGACAGGATATCTGCTTCAGTATTTTCGATTCTGGATATCTGGTCGAGTACCACCTATTCAAATTTACGTATCTGTTCCTTGACCATTTCCTTGTAGGCCTTCATCCTTTCTTCTTTGGCCTCAGCCGTGCCGTTCACTTGATGTACCACCAATTGACTGTCCGATCGGACTTTTAACCGATCGGCGCCCAGGGCCCTTGCATACTTTAAACCAGCAATGAGAGCCTCATATTCAGCCTCATTGTTGGTCACCTTGAAATCAAAATGAATGGAATAATATGCTTTGAACCCCTCGGGCGATGTGATCACAGCTCCAGCTCCACAACCTTTGGCACTAGATGCTCCATCAACATACATTTCCCACCAGTTATCCAGCCCGTTGTTCTCTGAATCTTTTTCTGAGGGCCAGGCGGTACATTCTGCAATGAAATCTGCCAGGGCCTGCCCTTTGATAGTAGGCCGGGGTTTGAAATCTACCTCGTATTGCCCGATCAGGAGACTCCACTTGGTAATGCGCCCACTTGCCATAGGATTTCTCAAGATGGTGGCTAATGGCTGGGTAGTATATACAGTTACCGGGTGGGTCTGGAAATACGGGGCCATACGTTTAATGGCAGCTATCAGGGCCAGTACATTCTTCTCTAGCAAGGTGTACCTGGTTTCCGGGCCGTTCAACGCCTTGCTCACAAAATAGATTTGCCGTTGAACGCCATCTTCTTCTTTCAACAGTACTGTGCTTACGGCCAAGTCAGCTACAGCAAGGTACATATACCGATGTTCCCCTGGTTCGGGTTTTGTCAAGACCAGGGGGAAGACAGATATGTCTTGAAATCCTCAAAGGCCGTTTGGCATTCGGCCGTCCACTCGAAAGGGTTGGCTTTCTTCATGATCTGGAAGAACGGGATAGCACGATCGGCCAGTTTGGATAGGAATCTGCTCAGGGCTGCTAGCCGACCGGTTAATCTCTGCACTTCCTTGAGATTTCTCGAAGCCTCCATGTCCACAATTGCCTTTACTTTTTCTGGATTGGGCTCAATCCCTTTCTCGCTCATCATGTACCCCAGAAATTTGCCTCCTCTTACAGTAAACGCACATTTCTTGGGATTCAGCCTCATATTCGCCTTTTGCATTATCCTGAACACCTTTTCTATGTCCAGGACATGGTTTTCCTTCTTTTTGCTTTTGATCAGGATGTCATCAACGTAGGCTTCCATTGTGACACCCAGCACATCTTTGAACAGCATCCCGATCATCCTCTGGAAGGTTGCCATCGCGTTCTATAATCCGAATGGCATGACGATGTAGCAAAACACGCCATCCGAAGTAACGAATGTCGTTTTCTCTGCATCGGCCGGGGGCATGAATATCTGATGATAACCCCGGAAAGCATCCATGAAGCTCAGTAACTCACACCCGGCAGTCTCATCCACTAGCAGATCGATCCTCGGCACCGGGTAGGGATCCATGGGGCACGCTTTATTCAGATCAGAGTAATCCACGCTCATTCTCCAGGTAGATTGTTTTGGGGTTAGAACCACATTGGATAGCCATTCTACGTGGATTACCGGACGGATGTGCTTTATCCTTAGCAAAGTGGCCACTTCCTTCTTTGTGAATTCCCGCCGTTCGGTTGCTTGATACCGTTTCTTCTGTTGGACCGGTTTTGCATCAGACCGAACGGCAAGTTTGTGACATATTATTTCTGGATCAATGCCGGGCATATCTTCTGGCCCCCGGGCAAATAGAACCTGAAACTTTTTGAGGACGGCAATCTAGCCATCCCGGATATCAGCCTCCAGATCTACCCCGATAGCAACCTTACGGTTCGGGGGGAAGTCGAGGTCGATTTGTTCAAGAAGGGTGGCGGGCTCCGGGTGTGTCTCGAACTCCGTTCGGTGGGTTTCCACCTCAATTGTATTCACCCGCATCCCACGAGTGTTCATCTGTTTCAGGGCCTCCCGATAACATGTCCGGGCTATTGTTGGGTCAGTTCTGGCCACCCCTACCCCAGTGTCTGTAGGGAATTTGATGCATGAGTGGCGGACAGAGGCTATTGCCTCCAGATCTTCCAATCCCGGTCGGCCCAATATGGCATTGTGGGCGCACTTTATATCTACCACCACGAACGTCATTCAGAGTGACGCTCTGTGGGTTTCATCCCCAATTTCAACCATTAATTGGATGGTCCCTTCCGCCTCGATGCAGTTACCGGTAAAACTCGCCAGTGGAGTCCGCAGGTGGGTCAGTTGGCTCCTTTGTAGACCCATTTTCTCGAATGATTGTAGATACAATACATTCACACTGCTCCCAGTATCGACCAGCACTCGGCGGATTAAAGCATTGTCAATACACATGCTTACCACCAGTTCATCCCTGTGGGGGCTTGGAGAGTTGGGTAGATCAGATGGCCCGAACGTGATCGGGTCTGTCCTTCCTTTCTTCTGGGGGGGAGCGGAGACGGATCCCACATAAAGACTTCGCTAGAACCTTTTCTGTTCGGCGTTCGAATCTCCGGTCTCCCCGCCCCCAAATATGACCTTGACCTCCATTCGAGGCTTCTTTCCGGGGCCTCCCGAGCCCTCTGGCTCATCCCTGGGAGGAACATACACATCATTTTGAGGCTGGGCGTCACGTTGAGCATCCCGGCGCCAACTATTAGGTTTCCTGGCCGGTTTTAACGTGCCCATTGCATTCGGATCTTTGTTCACATATTTGCCCAGATGGCCCCTTCGGATCAGATCCTCAATTGCTGTTTGCAGGGCCCTGCAGGCATTGGTGGCATGACCCTTTCTGTTGTGATATTTACAGAAAGCATCGTCATCCGTTCCCATGAACTGTCCAGAATTAGTCGGGATGGGAATATTGTCCCTCTCGTGCTGATAGATGGTCGCTATTGATAGGACCAGGGGTGTAAATCTCCCTTGTTTGGGAGATAAAGTGGCCGCTGGGCTAGGACCCAGCCTATCGGCCAGTCTGATCGGGGCAGCAGGCGTAATGACCTTATCCCTGATCATTATCTCTTCTTCTAGGGCGGCATGCTTGCGAGCCCTATCTAACACCTCGGCGTACGCCGTACCCGGATTCTTCTTCAATTCTTTGTACAACTCCCCCGTTCGGAGAGCATTCGTGAACAGGGTAATGGCGGTATCATCCGTCATGCTTCCCACTGTTAAAGTTTCATCCCTCCACCTTTTCAGGAATTGGTTGAGGGTCTCCTTGGCGTTTTGCTTCACGCTGGTCAAATAGCTGAAATGCCGTTTGGGATTGGCACTGGAAGCAAATTGAGCCAAGAATAACGCTGATAACTCGGCAAAGTTATTGATTGACCCGGGCTGTAGTGTCCCGAACCATTCCTGGGCAGGCCCCCTGAGCGTGCTGAAAAACAAACGACAAATGGCGGCCTCGGGTGCTCCTAGCAGCATAAGTCCCCCTTGGTAACTCCTCAGATGTACGTGGGGATCTCCCACCCCATCGTAAATTTGGCCGGTCGGGGGGCTTGGCACCCCCTTGGATATCCGCGTACATGAGCTCCCTAGTAAACGGGGAAGTAATTCCCAGCTGAACTGGCGCAGGTTGTACAAGTATCCTGTTCATCTGGTCCCGCATTTCATTCATTTGCCTCCTCATCTCGGCCATCTCTTCCTCCTGGGCCGCCAAAGGGGGCGGTGGTGGAACCCTCATATCCGTACAGTCCCGGTCCCAATGCCGATGAGGGGCCCTTGCATTTTCCCGCTCGGCATACTTGAAATGATGACCGACGGGAGTTGGTCCTCTAGCTTGCGACCCGACCGGGGTTCGGTCACTGGGACTGGGATGCGCTACTGGTGGGGCGCTACGTCGGTTATCCCGATGGGTATGTGAGCGGGATGACGCTGTGGTCGTTTCCGCGCGTGGAGTTTCTCCTGTAAAGCTGGAACCTCCTTCCTCTTCGTTCGCCATGTGCTGCATGAATTGGGCCATGTCACGCATGGCCTGGGGATTTCTCCTCAGAGATTCGGGAATCACAAAATCCCCATTAAAACGAGGATACGATCCTTGACTGGATTGTCCCTGGGGGTTTTGACTCCCCGGGGTGTGACTCCTCCCGTGACGGTGTGAACCGTCGTTTGTATGATAGAAATTGATTCTGACCATTTTTTAGAAATAGAGGTTTTAGAAAGTGAAACTTTTTGCAAGTGTTCCCACAGACGGCGCCAATGTTGAGGGTAACTCCCGCAGATCCGAAAGCCCAACACGAACTTTGGATATCTCAGGAATGGCCCAGAATCAAAGTGTATAAGAAAATATAAGATCTGAACTAACTAAAACTCGAAAGCCCACTTGTATTAATTAACCAATCTGATTACAAGGGATTTCCCGATCGGTAAGTCGGAAATTATGCTTTAATACAAGAAATAAGAGCAAATGATGCTATTCTAGAGCTTGAGTATTGAAATGCTAACCCTTACAATGACTTGAAACCTTCTATTTATACTAATGGAGAGCATGGGCTGCCTCTTGTTGATTGGCCGTTGTTCCACCGACTTGGTCATCCATGCTTCCACTTGCTGATGTCATAGTCTGGCATTAACTGCACCTGGCCACTTGCTGGTTGGTCGTTGCTCGAACGGGATGTTGGGCTGTACTGAAGACGCTGTCAAATTGGCCCAAGTATGATATATAGCCCGAACCTCGTTCGGTATGTCTTCTTACTGGGCCAACCTTTATTTGGGCCGAACCTCGTTCGGTATGCCTCCTTACTGGATCTTTTCATCATGGAGTGATGGGCCTGTTACTTGGGCCGGATATCTTGGGCCTTCCCGATCTGGGTATTGGGCCTCTAGGTCAATATCCCAACATATAATATAATATAATATAATATAATATAATATAATATAATATAATATAATATAATATAATATAATATAATATAATATAATATAATATAATATAATATAATATAATATAATATAATATAATATAATATAATATAATATAATATAATATAATATAATATAATATAATATAATATAATATAATATAATATAATATAATATAATATAATATAATATAATATAATATAATATAATATAATATAATATAATATAATATAATATAATATAATATAATATAATATAATATAATATAAAAAATGGGTATTACAATATTAATACCCATTTAATAGTTGTGAACTACTATTATCCAATATTAACATGCTCTAAAAAATACGTTTTAAATAAAAAATGGGTATTACATATCGATTAAATGGAGTTACATTTTTTTTGTTAGGGTTGATCATGGATAGCTCATTGCAAGATGAAATTACAATGTGCACGACAGCATACATTGTTGCACTAAATTTAGAAACTTTAATTTCTGCTTATTCTAATTGTCATGTTAGAATATTAGAGACATTTTTATTTTACGGAAGAGAAAGAGATGTCAACAGGAAGTGCTTATGAGAGGTATGAAATTAGACGTGTCAATTTTAGAAAAATGATTTGGGATGACGATATAGAATGTGTAGATAGCATTAGGATGGATAGGAGGGCATTTTATGTACTATGTAACATGGTTGAAACCATTGGCATGTTGTGAGCGATAAAGAATTCATCTATTGAGGAAATGCTTGCTTCATTCCTCTATATAGTGGCTCGTCATACTAAAATTAGAGTGGTCAAGAGAGAATTTGTGCGTAGCGGTGAAACAATAAGCAGACGCTTTAATAATGTCTTGCTTGCTATCTTGAGATTGCATGAAGTGCTACTTAAGAAGCCTGAACTGGTGCCTCAAAATTGTAAAGAACATCCTTGGAAATGGTTTAAGGTAGTGATTTATACATTACTTACCACAAAAATACTACAATATAAACATTGTTTAAATAAGTTAATTACTAACAAAGCACTGATATTTGATTTAAATATGTAGAATTGTTTGGGAGCACTAGATGGAACTTATATTAAGATAAATGTCCCTAGGCAAGAAAAGTCTAAATAGTAAATATAGGACAAGGAAAGACGACTAGGCCACAAATGTACTTGGAGTTTGTTCTCAGAATTTACATTTTATTTACATATTGCCTAGGTGGGAAGGTTCTGCTGCGGATGCAAGGGTATTAAGAAGTGCAATTTCAAGCCAAATGGCTTAGTAGTTCCTCAAGGTACTAATGGTAGTGGGAGAATCAATAGTACGTGCTTTCAATATCTTATATTTTCAAATTCACATAAATTTTGACTCATTAATCCTAACCATAACATATTAATCTAGGATGCTACTATCTATGTGATGCCGGATACAGCAACACAAAGGAGTTTTTAGCTCCTTATAGAGGCCAATCCTGTCATTTAAAAGAACGGAGCCAACAAAATTATCATAGAACAAAAGAAGAAATGTTTAATTACAAGCATTCATGTGCACGTAATGTCATTGAGAGATCGTTTGAGCTATTAAAAATGAGATGAGCAATTCTCCGTAGTAGATCTGTGTACCCTGTCAAGACATATTGTGGGGTTATAACCGCTTGTGCTTTACTTCACAATCATATGAGAAGGGAGATGCGAAAGGATCCACTTGAGGATAAGGTGCTGAAGGATTATGTTGATGACTTGATTTTGACCCATTTATGAATGCCCCAAACATACAAGATATTGAACAATCTGCAACTTGGACTGCATTTAGGGACAACTTAGCACAAGAAATATGGAATGAACACCTGATTACTAGAAATTAAGATCCATATTACTAGTTTAAGTGTTTTTATTTGTTAACTTTCATTTTGTTGAATTACTCTATTATTAGTTATTTATAATACATAGTATAATAATACTAAAAGTTTCGTCTTTTTGTGGATGTATTTTTGTCTATTATTAATGTCTGCCTTATACAGTCTACAATGGAAGATTGTATCATCACATTGAGTTAAAAAATGAAACATAATAATCATTAGTGGTCTCCTCATGAAGACAAGATACTCATTGAGGGCTATCTTGAATTGATCAACCAAGGTTGGAAAGCTAAAAAATGGGTTCAAAACCGGTTTTTATCAACATGTGTAAAAGTGGATGGCTACAAAAATCTTTGGTTGCCATATTTTGAGAGGTCCATATATTAAAAATAGGTTAAGGACTTTAAAAACACAATATAAAATTTTTGTTATGATGAGGGATGCTTCAGGTTTTGGCTGGAATGAGGAAGCCAAAATGGTGAATTGTGATGATGAAGTTTGGGCTTCTTGGGTTAAGGTATTATGTGTGTATTCGGAATATTGTACGTGTTATATATGCTTATACATTTTTTGTGACTTTTTTCTTTTTTGTAATCAATAATGTAATTGTAGGGCCATAGAGACTCGGTTCATCTTAGATACAAATCATTCCCTTATTTTGATGAGCTAATGATGATATTTGGTGTTGAATGGGCCACGGGGGATAAGTGTGACTAGGCTAGGGAAAAAAAGCACCTCAAGAAGGAGCTCATGTGCCAAAAAGTGTTGTCCAGGATGATTTTTTTGGTGTAACTAGTTGTGGATCTTGATACTACGAATGATGATATTTTTTCACCGCCTGATATCAACAAAAACAAGAAGCACGTTCTTGGTATTTCAATCAAGGAGGAATTTGAGGCGCCATCGAAAAAATTAAAGAAGAATGCGTTTGATAAGCACGCTGAAGTGTTCCAAAAAGAATAAAAACAGTTTTGGAAATGTGTGTTACATCAAACAACCAATTTGAGAAAGTGGCAACATTTTTTATTGTTTTAATGTTGCTGATGACGTTTAAACCACATACACTGCAGGTGATAATAAATCTTCTAGATTTAAGCAAGGAGCAGACGATTCGTGCATTTAGAATCATATCATCTAGCAAAGGAAAAATGGATTATTTCTTACTCATGCCAGATGAAGAGGCAAAGTTGATTTATGTTTAGAGCTATATTGAATGAAGAAATCTAATTAGTACGTAGTTTTTAGTGATTTTGTAAGAACTTTTTTATGATATTTCATTAAGTAGAATAGTAATTGTCATTTAATTATTTCCAAATTGTTTGAAATAAACTTTTATAGTTATAGTCTTCTCTGTTAGCACTCCACACACACACGTTTATTTAGTCAAGCACTTGAAACGTTGTATTCCTTTTCAAAATATTTTCCAAACAAATGTATAACAGATTACACATATAGTCAAACGATGCATTTTGCAAACTAACCACCGCCCTAAATTTTACATGCAATCATTTTGCATGCAAAGTTTTAATGTGTGAACTACCAAACGATTAAGTAAGTAAAAAACACTTTTATCCATTCTTTGTATCACATCTCCGGATTTATTCTTCATTTTCAAACTCACTTCTTGTCAGCCTCGGTGAAAGCTTTTTGCTTCGTTGCTCAAAATTCTTGTAAAGGTAAGTAAGGATAGCTTCGAAATTTATTTATTTTTATTTTCCGGATTCCTTGTTTATTCTATCATAATAATTTTTTCTTGTGTTAATGAGATTACCTAGTAACCAATTAGATTGTTTATTTGCTGCACTCGAAATTAGTGTTGACACAACCATTTTTAGCAAAGTTAATTTGTTAATTTCCATAAGGAATTCGAATAAAGTTTATTCAACCATTTGAGTTTCTATTTGTATTTTGCCTAATTCATATTGGGTATAGTTTTGGATTTGTATTATTGGTTTAGTTTGTTTCATGGAATCTATTTCAATTTTTCTTTTTCAGGCATTAATTTTATGCCTATTTTTAATCCTTAGCTTTGCAGTAGCAATTAATCATATTACGTTTGTAATAAATATTTAATTTGTTTCATACATTCATTCATTCAAAAAATGCTCCCTTCTTTACTAATTCATAATTTCATATAGTCAACTAAACCATTCTTATCTAATCGCGTTTGGAGTATATTTACATTCTTATACCAAGCCGATGTGTTTTTTATCAAAAATACTTTGTATACACACTATTTTAGTGTACACACTATTGCACATATTTGTGTAGGCTTTTTTCTGTTCTCAAACTTTGGAAAAGACGTAAAAAAGCATTAACAAAATGTCCCCTTCGTGTATGTCCCCTTGAGATTCTCCTATGGCTTTTTTGTTCAATTCTTTGACTCTCTTTTCATATTTTTCCGTGCTTTGCAAACTTTTGTACAATTGTGCTCGTAACGTTAGAAACTTATTACTTCACTTTATCGCACTGATTTAATGGTTTATTTGATTAAATCAATGTAATGCTAAATGCATATATATGCTACGTGTCTATATACAACATACGGAATACGTAATAATTTCGACAATAATGAATTAATCTCTTAGAATACCACTAATGAGAGCATTACTATTATCTTTTTGAAGTATTTGTCTCACACAAAAAATGATAAAATAATAAAATGCTATATAAGATCTGTAATTACTTGTCTGCCCGATTATCTTAATAGATTTCCAATGAAGGAAGTCACATGTTCCAATGTCATCTTAATGAACGATGTCGACATGAACGAATAGAGAAAGTTCCTGAAATATGACTAAAACAGTTTCAAAATTCCAAAATAGGATTGTCATGTTTTTTATTCTCAAAATAGGACTAAATACTGCCATGTTTAGAAAATACTGTCATGTTTGAAATCTGGTACTGCCAAAACATGACAGTAATTAGTCCTATTTTGGGAATAAAAATATGACAGTCCTATTTTGGAATTTTCAAACTATTTTAGTCCTATTTCGAGTAATATCTCGAATGAATACTATAAGAAATTTAAAAATATATACTCCCTCCGTCCCATATTTATCTTCACAAGTACAATTGGCACACATATTAAGATAGTGGGAAATGTATGATGGAGAGTTGTGTAGAGGAAAGACAAATGTGTAAGAAGTGTAAGAATGGTTGTGAACCATAAATTTTTTCCTCAAAAGGGAAAGAGGAGATAAATTTGAGACGGACTGAAAATGAAAGTATGAAGATAATTCTGGGACGGATGAAGTAAAAAAATCTTAAAATACCAATTATCAAAAGAATTGCGTTTTCCGGACGCCGCAGTAAACATGGTTCGTGGAATCAGTTCTCGTGCGTAAATTTTCCACAAAGCCGACCCAAATATTTGACAATAAACCAACTTATAAGATATTGAAATTCAAAGTCATCTTATCTAATAGGTTAACCTTTCTAGATTACAGAAAAGCATAGAAATATACAAAACTCAGTTAGCAAAATATTAAAGTCAACTATAACTACAATTCCAATGCTTGTCTTTTCTCACAATATATTGGTATATATTCCCGTTCTCTAAAATCTAAAATTAAATGAGCATTTTTGTTGTTAAAATTTTGAGTTAGTAAAGATAAAAACAACAAAATACACGCATGGTAACAATCACCGGTAACTTTCCGGAGGTAAACATATTTTAGGTATGTTCGCACGTGGTACCACTCGAGACCCCACACGATTAAAAGAATTACACTACTACTTTAATCTTTTTTCTTCTATTTATTCTTTCTATTTAAAGTTGTCTTATGTACGATTATAAATAAATTGGTTGAAAATTTAAAAGGTTATGATTAAGATTTGAGTAGTTAGAATAAATTGATACGGAGTATGATATAGACCACATGATATTTGCTAAAAAAGAAACTTGACATTCATTTTGAGATAACTCAAAAAGAAAAGAAAAGTAAGACAATTAAAATGGAACATAGTGAATAGTATTTGATATTTTTATGTTTAGTATACATTTTATGGCGTAGTGATGCAATTGATCAGAAATACTACTCCCTCCGTATCTATTTAGATGACCCATTAGACTTTTTGAGTACTTTAAGAAGAAATATAGGTGTACTGTAGATAAAGTAAAAAACACTATAAATGATTAAAATATGTGGGTGGGATGGGGATTTAATGGGGAGGAATAATGGGGTAAGTGAAAAGAAAAATGGAAAATGTAAATATTTAATGATGGGAGGTTAAAAGGTGGTGGGGTCCATGTCTGAAAAGAGAAATGAGACATTTTTTATACGTCCTGAAAGGAAAAGAGAGACAAGTAAATACATACGGAGGGAGTACTACATTTCAATTGAGTTGTGTACAACTATACAAGTACAAGTCTACAACATCCAATCGATTACTTTGAAATATTACTTGAGACGTGTTTACTCCGCTGATAAAGTCACAGTTAGGTTAGTAAGACATGTGACGTAAACACGCAAGCTGCTTACTAACCGAAAAAAATGTTTAAAATGCCGCTACTAATCATACACCCATATATTAATTAAACGACACTTTAATCTTTTTATGTTTCCGAATTTGCCCTTACCTCTTGCCCTACCCATACGCGTACCCTTACCCCCTAACCCCCACCCTACACCTACCCTCCCCTAACCTTTAGACCTTACTCCTTCCCTATCCATACACACACCTACCATACACCCACCCTAGCCTTACCCTTACCCTACTTGACCCCCTTACCCCTACCCCTAGCCTTTACCACCCTACCCCGATCATACCCCACCTCCACCCCCACCTCCTACAAGTTCCTCATATCCGTACCCTTTACCCTTGCCCCCTATCCCGACCCTATCTCTTTCCCTCCCTCATTACCCCCTACCACCACCTGCCCGTACCTCGACCCTACCGTGACCCCCATGTGCCTATACCCCACCTTACTATAACCCCACACCCCCTTATCCCTCCCTAACTCTTACTCCCTACCCCGATTCCAACCCTACATTGTACCCCTACCCTGACCCTAACCTTGCCTACCTCTAACACCTACCACGACCCTACCTCTACCATGGTCATACCCCTTACCTACCCCTTGCCCCCCTATCGATACCATATCCCTACTCTTACCCCAAGACTACTTGTCAAAGTAGGGGTAAGGGTAAGGATACAGGTACGAGGTAGGGGTAAGGGGTAGGGGTAGGGGTACATGGGTCGGGGATACGAGGGGCACGCGGGTGGTAGAGGCAGGGATGCGAGGGGTAGGGGTTAGTTGTAACACCCCTAAATTTCCCGCCCAAAACATTGATATATTTTAAAAGAAATACTTTATTCATTCATCAAAGAGTTGAAGAAATACAGCGGAAGTCTAAAAGGGAAATGAGTGTTACCGCCACATTCGGTCATCTCTTAACCGAATGCACAGGCAACTCAAAGTAAAACAATAAAAACTAATGTAATAATAAGTGAATGTTTGATTTATGACTAGATTTAACTAAGGCATCTTCTAATTCGCACTCAAGCTCGAGCAATCCGTCAATCCACATAGGTATCCAACTCATCACCTGATTTAAGGGAGAAAAGAGAGACAAGAAAATAACAAAAATTAGCTTTAGAGCTAAGTAAGTACTACCCAACCCCGTAAAATAATCAGGTTTGACTAAAAATAGATTTTTATATGATATCATATAAAAATGACGCACTCTTCCAAAATACTTTTCTCTTTGATTTTTCTAAAATTTCTTCTTTGCTAAAATCTTAAACTTCTCTTGGAAAATCTCTTAGTAATTCTTCTCTTTAAACTTCTTAAAAAAATCACTTCTTCTCTAACTTCCTAGTAATTTAGAAGGGCGGTGCTTAACCTTTCGGTAGAGCCCGGTGGACCGTGGTTACAGACGGCCACCCCGAACAAGTGCCGGTACCACAACTGCTCTGTTGGAAACGAAACGACTACCTTAAGTGTGCACACCCCCTAAAAGGGATTCCAAGCCCTCCGAGTAGTAAGTCATCCCGAGTGGTCGGAACCCAACCACCCCAATGCTAAAATTCTTGAATGATTAGGGACTACTACTATAACTTCTTCTTAAAAAGGGATCATAGATCCAAATCTTACTTAAAAAAGGATCATAGATCCAAATCTTGCTTAAAAGGGATCATAGATCCAAACTGTACTTCTTAGTAGTAGTAGCTCTAATCACCCTCCACATTTATCCGGATGTGGAAAAACCGACACCTCGGATTACTCCCGAGATGCTATCTTCTTATGAAAATGTAAATTTTATCTTTGCTTAACAATACTTCAAAAATACTTCTTAATTTCTCTAAAAAGTCTCAAAGGTATTTAAAAGTATTTAATACCCCAAAAGTACTTGATTTATACTTCTTAATTTCTCTGAAAAGTCTCGAAGGTATTTAAAAATATTTAATACCCCAAAAGTACTTGATTTATACTTCTTAACTACCATATATATAATATCTTCTCAAAATCACATACACAAAATTCACAAATCACACTTAATCACATAATGCATAATAAACATATAATACGAGGAAACAATTTTGGATTGGCAGAGAAACTTACCTTAAGTCCTGTTGCTCCTAGTTATCTTCCTCTAATCCGGTCTCTAGATAATCACCTTTTTAATTAAATATGATAAATTAGTCACTTATTCTATTTGTAATTACTTTACCCGATTTTCTCCTTTTATTTTATTATTCGAATTTATTTGATTACTCACTTTCTATTAATAAAATTTCCTTATTAATTTCATCCATTAATTTTCAATATTTGAAATAAAATATCCGAATATAATTAACTACAACATCTAAATTTTTATTCAATAATCACTATTAATTTACTCTACTCACAAATTATTATCTAATTACTTTATTTACATAACCGAATATATTTATTTTCCTTATTTTATTCAAACATTATTTTTAGTCCAGAATATTATTTTTCAACCTCACTGATTCATTTATTTCACCATTAATACTAATATTTCCTTATTTAATTACTTAACTAGTTTTATATGGTCTAATTTAAATAAATAGACTAAGAATTGACTTTATAAATTAAAAACCGTCCATAAATATATTTTGGGTCTATATTCGACCTAGGTTGTCCAGATATCTATTTTATAATTATTTTCCATAATTATTCCTTTAATTTCATATATCTATTAACCGGTTCAATTACAATTAAATATACTAAATCTTAATATTTATTAATTATAAATGGTCCATAAGGTCCTAGTTAGTCATATATTTATCCTAGTTTACTCCAATATTTATTTCATAATTATTTTCGTTATTTAGTTAATTTTTTACTAAATGTGTATAAATTGGCCCAATTACCATTAAATCCATTAAAAATAGCTAAAAAAATTATTTTCCAATTCTGGATGGTCCGAATATGTATATTTATACTAGGTATTTAATTTATATTTTTCCAGATTTTATTTATTTCATTTACTTATTATTACATTAGTTTTTATTGTTTTACTTTGAGTTGCCTGCGCATTCGGTTAAGAGATGACCGAATGTGGCGGTAACACTCATTTCCCTTTCAGACTTCCGCTGTATTTCTTCAACTCTTTGATGAATGAATAAAGTATTTCTTTTAAATATATTAATGTTTTGGGCGGGAAATTTAGGGGTGTTACATTAGTGTAACACTGTCCCCAATAAATAATCACTTTTTATCAATTCATGTATTTAACCTTGAAGAATGGTTATTGAATTTACGAGGTTGTAATTTTTTATTATTTATTTCGCGTGATTTGTAAAATGCACGTGGGGCTCACACCGGGAGCTGGGACCTCCAGATATTTATGGGACCACACATTATATTCATCTTGGTATGGATAATATTTATATGACGGTTCATATTCTTGTTGGGCCATGTAAAAGGCCTTGAGTTGACTGGTTGATCAAACGATGCCCAATTACCAGATTTGTAAATTTATCAGATAACAGCTGTAATAAATTCCAATGACTACTAAGTTAAAGTTGGGGAATATTTATTCATTCTAGAGGCGCATAATAATTGGGAGGATGATATATATTTTATTTGACTCGATAAAATAAAATATAATTAAAACAGTCAGAGAAATAAACTTTCGGGGCCGAATGTTCATTTCGGAACACTTTGGCATGACCTTCCACGTGAGTGGGGGTCATCCCACGTTTTTATGAGCTTAAATTGACATAAGGGGGTTGCACAATATTATGATGTGGTGTAAGATTGATGAGGGTGATGAGTTGGTGTGAGGGTGACCTTGGGTGGACCTCCCTCCCTCAATCATCATGAAATTGAGAGAAAGTTGCCTTCTCACCGTCCTTCCCCCTATCACTTTGACCAAACACACAAGGAAAGAGAAAGGAGCTCTGAAACATTCATCTCTATAGCTAAGAGCTTGAGCTCAACCAAGGAGAGGTTCAAGAAAGAAAGAAGAATAGAGAAGAGGGAGAAAAATCTTGGAAATTAAGGTGATAAGCTCTTTAGTAACTTTTCTTCCCTGATTTGATTCTCATATGACTTATACATCATACGGAGGACCCTAGGATTGTTCTACATATTTAGAAGTGTAGAATGAGGGGTTGGAATGTGGTTCTAAGTCCAAGAACGGAGTTAGAAGCCAAAGTGACTGATTCGCCAGAAAATAACCTTTTTAAGGTTATTGATATTGATATGGGTTTGGGGGTGTTAAAACCTTGAGAGAAACTTGTCTAAGGTGTTTCTAGTGCTCTCATGAAGTTGAAAGAGTCGCTGGAGTTCTTCAAAGCTCGCCAGAGTTTTGCTGGAGCTCAACCGAGAAGGGTAGAACTTCTTAAAACTCATTCAAGGTGAGTTGATGACTTAGTGTCTTATAACCTTTGGTTTATGTATGAGATTGACTAAGTAAATGTTACATGTGTTAATAATGATGTTTAAACAAGTTTAAGCATGTGATTAGCCAAGGTGATTGTCAGGTTTTCACCTCTCCAGCTCAGACCACGCTCATACAACACACACACCAAAGCACCACCGGAAGGGACAGGAACACTCAGACCAGCCCAGCCATCTCAACGCACGCCAAAGGTCAGAAAAGGGGAGGCACAAAGAGAATACCACAGAGGGACCGGAATAGAGAAGAGACGGAAGTCTCTCTCTCTCAATCTCTCTTAACCTCACTCTCTCTCTAACTGAAGACCTCAGCCTCAACCAAAAGGCATAGAGGAGTTTAAGTACCCGGGCAAATAGGGGAAGCCCTAAAAGAGGGTTCAAGAAGAAGGGCTAGCGGCAGAACAACATGGGCCAGGGCAGAGGTACGAAACAGGCCCAATACAGGAAGAGAGGGCTACCTTGGCCCGTGGGGCCAATACCTCTACACTCTCCACCTTATTGGCCATCATTGGTGGTGCATGGTATCACAAAGTAACATGAGCACGTGGTTCATCATCGCTGGGTCACCAGTGATATCCTAAAGACATAACTGGCAAACAAATTGGAGATACACAAAATACTCCCAAAAGGAAATTGGAGAAGTACCCAAAGTACTCTCCCTAACCGTGAGAGTAGATTCTCTCAAGCACTACGCTTTCAAGAATCTACCCTCCAACATACCCAAAACCTGCAAACAGAGTTAACCGCAGTCCAAATTTAAAATTCGTTTACAAGAAAAAAGTTTTTCAGCAGATAGACACTTCGTCCCCATATCTGCAGGGTTGAACTCTGAGGGTATCTTGCACAGCTTCACTTTACCTGCATCTAAAAGATCACGAATAAAATGGAACCTCACATCAATGTGTTTGGTCCTGTCATGAAAAACAGGGTTTTTGCAAAGCTGGATAGCAGACTGGCTATCAGAAAACACAGTAACATCCTGTTTGAGAAAACCTATTTCGGCAACAAGACGACTTAACCAGATGGCTTCCTTGAAAGCTTCTGTAGCTGCAACATACTCAGCTTCAGTGGTTGATAAGGCAACAATTGGTTGTAACTGAGATTTCCAACTAATACACGACCCACACAAAGTGAACACATAGGAAGTGGTAGATTTCCTATTGTCTTTATCATTAGCATAGTTAGAGTCAACATAACCACTCAGTTTCACACCTTCAGTACACTTAGTAAAAATCAAACCATGATTAGCAGAAAATTTCAAGTATCTCAAAAGCCATTTCAAAGCATTCCAATGAGGCATACCAGGATTAGACATAAACCTACTCAAACAACTCACAGCATAGGCAATATCAGGTCTAGAACTAACCATCAGATACATCACAGAACCTATAGCATTGGAGTATGGAACAGACTTCATAAGCTCAATTTCAGAATCAGTCTTAGGAGACTGATTCTTACTTAGCACAAAATGAGAGGCAAGAGGAACATGCACAGGTGCAACAGAAGACATATTAAACTTACTCAAAACCTTCTCAACATACGAAATCTGATTTAGAACAAGAGTATGCTTGCTCCTGTCTCTAATAATGGTAATCCCAAGTATCCTCTTGGCATCACCAAGATCTTTCATCGCAAAGTTCTCACAAAGACATTTTTGAACAGACATAATAGATTTAAGACAAGGGCTAATAATCAACATGTCATCCACATAGATTAACAAGAACACAGGTACAGAATTAGTATTCTTGAAATAAAGACAATGATCACAGGCAGATTTCACAAATTTCATAGACTGCATACACTTGTCAAACCTAATATTCCACTGCCTAGGGGATTGCTTCAGGCCATACAAGGCCTTCCTAAGCAGACAGACATGGTCACTCCTCTTGGGATCCACAAAGCCCTCAGGTTGAGTCATGTAAATTTTCTTATCTAATTCACCATGCAGAAATGCAGTGGTGACATCCATTTGTTTCATCTCCCAGTCATGGTGAGCAACCAATGCCAACATGATTCTAACAGTAGTAAACTTAACTACAGGAGCAAAGATTTCTGCATAATCTACCCCCTCTTTTTGAGTAAACCCCTTGGCAACTAACCTGGCCTTATACCTAATGTTATTACCCGGTTCTTCCTTGACCTTAAACAGCCATTTGCACTCAACCACTGAGCTGGCATTAGTTCTAGGAACAAGGGTCCAAGTCTGGTTCACTCTTAGAGAGTCCATCTCACTTTTCATGGCCTCAAGCCATTTCTGAGCCTCTCTGGACCTTATAGCTTCACTATAGGTCTTAGGTTCATTTAGGTCTAGGGTCTCAAACACAGTAAAAGCAAAATAAAATATATCACACGCAGTAAAAGCATAATCAGACAAAGTATCAGATTTTCTCTTAATGGTTCTCCTACCCCTATCCCTAACAAGTTGGTAGTCATGCAAATCAACATTATCATTCTCAGCAGAATCATCAAACACATTAGTCTCACCAGACAGAGAATCATTTTGCACATGGTCATCTTGAGTGTTGAGCTCCACCTCACCGGAGGTAGCAGTATCAGAAGAAGTATTAACATGCACATCAGAAGGGATGACAGGAACAACAGGAGGAGTGTCATACATAACAACATGAATAATAGGGACAGAAGGAGTCTGAGGCTCCACCTCAACAGGTGTCCTCTCAGGCTCATGCTCAGAAACAGGTTTAAGCAAGCAAGGGAAATCAAATTCATTAAAAATTACATCCCTACTTATAACCACCTTAAAGCCAGGCACACTTCTATCCCACAACCTATATCCCTTTACCCCATCAGGATAACCCAAGAACACACACTTTTTGGATCTAGGATCTAACTTATCAGTTTTCCGATGAACATAGGCAGCACACCCAAAGACCCTAAGGTTTGTTAGGTCAAGAGGCCCACCAGTAAACTTAACTTCAGGGCATTGACCCCCTATGGGAACAGAGGGAGATCTATTAATCAGATAGGTGGCAGTGGTGACTGCTTCACCCCAAAACTTCTTAGGTAAACCTGAGGTAGACAACATACTCCTAACCTTGTCAAGAAGGGTTCTATTCATCCTTTCAGCCACCCCATTCTGTTGGGGTGTGTAGGGCACAGTCTTATGTCTCCTACTGCCTGAAGTGGCACACAGTTGGTCGAGCTCTTGGTTACAGAACTCTAGGCCATTATCAGTCCTAAGGGTCTTAACATTCTGTCCAGTGTGATTTTCTACAAGTAACTTCCAGGCTTTAAACTTCTCACAAACATCAGACTTATGTTCTAGAAGATAAACCCACACTTTCCTAGAGAAATCATCAATTAAGGACAAGAAATACCGTTTCCCCTCATGTGTGGGAATACTAGCAGGGCCCCAAACATCAGCATGCACATATTCAAGCACAGAGGAGCACTTAGTCATATTAGGGTAAGAGGATAGAGGGAACTGGACTCTATGTTGTTTACCAAGCACACATGATTCACAGAAAGTCAAAGAGTTCACAGAGTCTTTACCAAGGTAACCATGTTTGTGCATGATCCCTAAACCTTTATTACTCATATGCCCTAGTCTATTATGCCACAACAAGGTTTTATCAGTATGCACAACATTCACAGCATTCACAGAGTCAATATAAGGTTTAGCATGACACACATAAAGGTTGTTCACCTTTTCAGCTTTAAACAACACCAGAGAATTTTTCAAAATTTTCATACTCCCATTCCCCCACTTTCCCTCTAGACCACTACCCTCCAAGGCAGCCACAGATAGTAAGTTATGACACAAATCAGGGACATGCCTCACATTCTTAAGAGTAAACACAGAGCCACAAGAAAATTTGAGACATATATCACCAACACCCAAAACATTGCATCTCTTATTATCAGCCAAGGAAACATAACCCATATCACAATTCTCATACTTAGAAAACAAATCCCTAAAAGGAGTCATATGATAGGTACAACCAGAATCAATTAGCCATTCATGCTCAGTCAAGGTATTACGAACAGAATTAACATGGTCACACACCATGAGAACCTCACCAAGGTCATCTCTCTCTATAGCTACACTAGCCTGCTCAGGTTTCTTAGGATGGGGACAGTCCTTTATAAAGTGGCTAGAATTGCCACAGTTGTAGCACACACGCTTTCTAGACTTATTCCTCTTCTTACCATTCGGGTTACTATTTTTAGCTTGGGCATCCTGTTTCTGATTCTTAGACCTACTCTTAGATCTACCCCTCACAAACATAGCCTCACCAGAATCCTTGGGTTGACTAGAGATACTCCTATTATGTTTAAGGTCAAGTTCCTTACTCTTAAGACCATTCACAACAATATCAAGAGTGACATCATCTCTACCATATTTAATAGCAGATTTAACATCATTATATGAATCAGGAATAGCATTAAGCAACACAACAGCAGTATAATCATCAATATGTTTATCACCAGATTGTTTAATGTTCTGGATCAACTTATTAAAAATATCCAAGTTTTCATCAATGTCTTTGGTTAGGTCTAGCCTAAACCGAAAGAATTTTTCAAGCAAAAACAGTTTACCAGGCAGAGAAGTATCAGTATAAAGATCATCTAACTTATCCCACAACTTTTTAGCAGAATCCAAAATACCAACCTTTCTAAGCACAGAGTCAGATAGGTTAAGATATATAGTAGAGCAGGCAATTTCATTCATTTCAGCTATCTTAGCACTATCATCAGAATCCAAATAAAGTTCACTTACAGCTCTGAAAACCTTTTGCTGGATTAAAACACATTTGATCTTTTGTTTCCAAATGTCAAAATCGGTTTTTCCATTAAAAGGTAACATACCATACATATTGGCAGACATGATAAGGAACACAAAAAAGGATAACACTGAAGAATCAGTGGCAGAAGACAAGGTAAATGAAAGATAGCAAACAAAGAGACAGAGAACCAAGGAGCTAGGGTTCACCAGTGTACCCGGCTGCGGGCTGACAGGCCACACAGATCCGAGGGCCACTTGAGTGACTGGCAGGGAACCTGTCAGTCCTAACCTCAGGTGCCGAGTCACAGAGGCAAAAAACCCAGTTCACAAGGATACCAAGAAGGCACAAAAAACAGTAAAGTAGAGATAAACACGTAAATGAGACAGAAGAGCAGAATACCAGATCAAACAACTCAATCCCGCAAACACAAAACACTCATGCAGACCACTTCACACATGAAGGTAAAGAGAACACACCTGGGGAATATCAGTTACAAACTGATAGCCAGACCAACACGGTCAGCAGCAAGAGCAAAGCGGGGAAAGGGGATGAAACAAGTAAAACACCAAAGAATCACATAAAACCGGAGGCACCCGGCAACCTAGGGTGTTTATCGCCAATTTACCTGAGCGAGAACCCGAGGATGGGCTTCTCGACTTACCACTGAGACAGAGATCTGCGGCGGATGGCGGCGGAGGAGCTCCCGGGCTGTAGGCGAGGAAGACAGGAGTTCCGTCTCTGATACCACTGTCAGGTTTTCACCTCTCCAGCTCAGACCACGCTCATACAGCACACACACCAAAGCACCACCGGAAGGGACAGGAACACTCAGACCAGCCCAGCCATCTCAACGCACGCCAAAGGTCAGAAAAGGGGAGGCACAGAGAGAATACCACAGAGGGACCGGAATAGAGAAGAGACGGAAGTCTCTCTCTCTCAATCTCTCTTAACCTCACTCTCTCTCTAACCGAAGACCTCAGCCTCAACCAAAAGGCATAGAGGAGTTTAAGTACCCGGGCAAATAGGGGAAGCCCTAAAAGAGGGTTCCAGAAGAAAGGCTAGCGGCAGAACAACATGGGCCAGGGCAGAGGTACGAAACAGGCCCAATACAGGAAGAGAGGGCTGCCTTGGCCCGTGGGGCCAATACCTCCACAGTGATTAGGATTATGTGCGATAAGCTATAAAGACATGCATGAAAATGTTATAAAAATATTTATAAAAACATAGGTGATGTTTTGAAAGGCCAAAATGGCATATATTAACTGTTTAGAATTTAATACACAATGTGGTTAAGTTTCAGATCAATCCGAGTTGATTCGGGCGGTCAATGAACCATTGACCCAGAAATTGACAATGGACCGGCGCCGGTTATGGCTAGAACCGGCGCCGGTTTGAGTACGGGGCTGGAGAATTAATTTAAATAAATCAAACCGACGCTGGGTATAGGCTGAACCAGCGCCGGTTTGGCCTTGTTTTGCCTAAATGTGATTTATCGCATGGTTTTGCATGGATTATTGTGTTTAGGCTACAAGACTGATTAAGACTTCATGTATGATTTGTGGTAGATCATAGGCATTTAAAATGATGGAGAACTCAGGGACTAGACTGTCCTCAAAATTTGATATATAAATATAATTGATGGAGAGCTCAGAGACTAGACTATCCTCAAAAAACAGAATATAATTGGTGGAGTACCCAATGACTGAATTGTCCTCAAAATTCGGTATATAATTGGTGGAGAAGCCATGGACGGGACTGTCCTCAAAACTTGGAATAATAATCTGTGGAGTACCAAGGAACTAGATTGTTCTCAAAACTCATAGATTATGATTTAATAATTAGGACTGCCATTGAATTACTTGATTGGACCTGGAGGAGTCCTATACACTCATAGATATTTGGGTGTGTTTGGGATTAGATATTTGGGTGTGTTTGAGATTTTAAGTCAAGGACTGGTCTACTATTATTTCCGAGATAAACAAAGGTATACGGACCGGGTATTTTCCAATTATATATATTGATATGTATTTCAAGAATCAAAGACTTTGAGGGATTATAAAAAAAATTAATAACGGAGTGGATCTTGTTTTTGGCAAAAAAAAAATACAGGAGTGCATATGGGTCTATATACTCGATTTGCTTTGGATTCATGTTAGTATTTTATTCATTTATACTCCCTCCGTCCCATATTTAACTCCGGTTTTGACCGGGCACTAGTTTTAAGATAGTGAGATTTGTGTGGTGGAGAGTTATGCAGAGGAGAGAGAAATGTGTAAGAATGGTTGTGAATCACATATTCTTTACCAAAAAGGGAAAAAGGAGATAAATTTGGGACGGCTCGAAAAGGAAAGAATGAAGATAATTCCGGGACGGAGGGAGTATATTTTATAGAAATGTATTAATTTAATTTGTCTGTTTCTTTTTTTTTTTGCAAGAGAAAAGACTAGCTTTTATTAATTAAATCATTGTTCAGAACATGAGAAATAAAAGTCGGGTAATCAAAAAGCCAAGAACGCATCTCAGACCTAACAAGCAGCCCTAGCACGTGTAAGAGTTGTCTTATTCGCTGAGCGCCTAATATGAGAGAAAGTAATGCCATAAAAAAGCTTCGATATATCTCTTATATCATCCGCTATCATACCATACAAAGAGCAGCTGCCTCCCTTCAAAATCTCCGAAATAGCACGGGCTGCATCCGATTCCACATCCACCGTTCTCCTAGCCGTCCCCTGGAGCCAGCTCAGAGCCTCCCTAATGCCAATTAATTCCGCTTCTAGAAGGGAAAGCCTCCCCGACCACGGCTTCGCCGCCCCAGCCACAAAACCACCGTCCTCATCTCGCAGACACCAACCAAAACCATAATTGTCAGCCCTCATCGCAGCATCAATGTTCAATTTAAGTCTTCCACCTGCTGGTCTTCTCTAAGAATGAGCTGACAGATGACTGTCCTTCCTCCCACCCCTGCGAGCAATCTGTGCTTGAGACTACCCAAGGATAAAATTCTGAGCTTTCACCATAATTTGGCCTGCACTCGAGTATGAATTCTGCCACAACCGTTGGTTCCGTTCACACCAAAGAGCCCAACATCCCCTGATCAGCTTCTCGAGTTCCTCCCTTCTCCGAGCTTGAAATCCCACTCGCGCTTGCTCCATAAAATTACTTGCTCCATTCCCGATCCAGCACCAGGAGATTGCCGCCCACGCTTCCTTAGCTACAGAACAAGATAAAAAAATATGGATTAAAGATTCCTCCTCAACGCCGCATAAACCACAGATCTCTGAACAATTCACCCTTCTAGCACGAAGGAGATCCTTCGTGGGTAAGCATCCCGAGCACACTTGCCAGAAAAAAAAATTAGTTTAGGAGGGATATTCTAGGAGCACATAGTAGTCCAGCCCATCCAGCTCGAAGCAGCAAACTCCCCGATAAGCTTCCTATAGCAACTCCTGACAGAAAAATGACCATCCTCCTTCCATCTCCACTGCCTCGCATCAGACACCTGGCGCAAGCTGACTGGGATACTACGAATAAGATGAGCATCTCGGTTCTCAAAAATATCCTTGAGCAAATCAACATCCCAAGCCTTGCCCGATTCGTCTAGTAGAGAATAAACAGTAGCCTCTTCCAGCCCCATAACCACCGTTGTAGAGACCTTGGGGTTATCCCGATCCGGTAACCACGGGTCCTCCCAAATATTAATGGACTTCCTGATCCCCACACGCCACTTGAAACCGTCTCGAATTAAATCCTGAGTCTGAAAAACACTCCTCCAGATAAATGAAGGGTTACTCCCAATTTTGGCTGACAAAAAGTCCCCTTTAGGAAAATAACGAGCCTTATAAACTCTACCAACAAGAGAATCGGGAAAATTAAAAAGGCGCCAAGCCTGCTTGGCTAGCATGGCTAAGTTAAATTCCCGAAGCCTCCTGAAGCCGATACCCCCACAACTTTTAGGTTTACTAAGATAAGACCAATCCCTCCAACGGATCCCCTCTCCCGACTTCCCTTTCCACCAAAATCCATTCATAATAATTTCAATTTCCTTACATAGCTCAATAGGCAGTAAAAAGACATTCATAGCGTAAGTGGGCATAGCCTGAACCACAGCTTTCAGCAAAACCTCTCGGCCAGCCTTAGAAAGAAATTTATTATTCCAGCTGTGGATACAATTGATCACTCTCTGCCTGATGTAACCCAATATCTCCTTCTTACCCCTACCAATTAAAGCCGACAAACCCGGATAAATCTCGCTAATCCCAGCCATACCAACTCCCAATAATTCAATCAGCCTCGTCCTGCAATCCTCCCCAGCATTGGAGCTAAAAATAATTTAGATTTATGGGAATTAATTACCTGACCTGATGCCTCCTCGTAATCAGATAACGTCTCCTTAATCAGGGCTGCCTCCTCATGAGTAGCTCAAAAAAAAACAAAAGACTATCATCGGTGAAAAGAAGGTGAGAAATCATAGGTGCCCCCTTAGCAACCTTAATGTCGTGAAGCCGCCCGGTAGACTTATGGTGACGGAGTAAAGCGCTCAGTCCCTATGTAATAATTAAAAACAAATAAGGTGACAGAGGATCTCCCTGACGTAGCCCTCTCCCAGCAGGAAGGAGACCAATCTCAGAATTGTCAAACGGGATAGAATAAGAAACAGAGGTAACATATTCCATTATCAACTGAATCCATTTATCATTAAACCCTAACTGCCACATCATACCCTCGAGAAAAGGCCATTCAACCCTATCATAGGCATTGCTCATATCAACTTTCAGAGCAGTAAAACCTACCTGCCCCTGTCTCTTTTTCTTCAAATAATGCTGAGCCTCAAAGGCAAGCATAATATTATCAACAATAAATCTTCCAGGGATAAATGCGCTTTGTTGTTCAGAAATACAAAGATACAAGCAACGCTTCAACCTGTTAGCCAAGACTTTAGAGAAGATTTTATAAATCATGTTGCAGAGAGCAAAGGGCCACCAGTCGCCCATACCTTCGGGTTTATCTTTCTTGGGGATCAAAATGAGATTAGTATGATTAATTTTACTAGGAAGATTACCTGACTCAAACACCTCTCTGCAGAAAGTGACGACATCAGGGCCCACCACATCCCAATAATGCTGATAAAATCCCGGACTGAAGCCATCTGTACCCAGAGATTTATCGGGGAACATATCAAAGAGGGCCTCCTTGACTTCCGCACCACAAATAGGCCGAAGAAGGTGCTGATTATGATAATCCTCTAGCTTGCGATGAACAAATTCGAACACAAAATCACCCCTACCCGTCCCGGCCGAGAATATCTGATTAAAATAGTCTCCAACTATATCTCTAATCGCTGCCCGGTCAACATCCCACCGGCCATCAGCAGTCCAGAAACCTTCAATTCTATTTTTACATCGCGTGTTCTTGACCGATTTATGGAAAAAATGTGTATTAAGGTCTCCACCTTGAAGCCAAAACTCTTTCGCTCTCTGTCTCCAGAAGATGTTTTTTTTTTCAATAGCTCCATATACTCCTGTTTAACCCTCTGAAATTCCCCAACAGTCGAGTGATCTTTGCATCTTTGTAGGTAGGCCAGACCTGTTTACAAAAATTAATACGCCTCCCATAAGAGCCAACCTGTCTATACCCCCAGTCACTCACTGCCTTACCATAAGTCTGAACCTGCCCCATAATGCCAAGAGCACGACCAATCCCCCAACTGCGCGCCACAATCTCTCGACAGTCTGCTTCTCGTAGCCAAACATTCTCAAATTTAAATTTACATCTTCGGACCACACGTTGTGAAGGAATTAGTTTAATAAAAAGAGCTAGATGATCACTCGGGGATCCTTCCAGGGATTCAACCACAGCCTCTCCAAACAAATCAAGCCAGTTCTCCGTAACCAGGATCCTATCCAGCTTTTCTTTAACTCAATTTGGTGATCCCCTCAACCGTTCCCAATTAAACTGATAGCCCTGAAAAGAAAAATTATGATGGCCGCACTCCCATACTGTCTCACGGAAGCCCAACATGAGCCAAGGCGGATGTGGGACCCTTCCCCTTTTCTCCGAGGCAACCATGATGTCATTGAAATCCCCATCATAAGCCAAGGGAGATCGGTCCCCACACTCAGCGGTTTCAAAATCTCCCAGGATTGCCTTCTTCTATGCCGCTCCGGGAGCCCATAATAACCCGTGAAACGCCATTCTGGAGCTCCTGCCTCCAATCTGATTATGGCATCAATAAAATTGTTGGTAGAGCCTCGTAACTGAACTTCCACACCCTCACCCCATAAAAGAGCTAAACCACCACGGTGAGCCACACAATCCACCGCTAGACAATAAGACATCCTCAGCTTCCTCTTAATAGTATCAACCTTATTTAAAGTAGCAAAAGTTTCCATCAAAAATACTACCGACGGCCTCTTCAAGTGGACCATATCCACCAATGCTTGAACTGTCGCAGGGTTGCCAAGCCATCGATAGTTCCAACTAATGTAACTCATTGCTCCCGGCGGGTCTAGAGACCAGAACCCGCCACTTCCCCGTTTTTTGAAAGAGTAAAATCCATGTTTTGTTCTTCGGTAGATTCACCCATGGAGGATGACCCATCAGCCTTCAGTTTTTTGTCACGCCTCGATCCCCAAAACCAGAAACGTCTACTGTCAGGTCACCTTCATTCGGCGGAGCCACAGTTTCCAGCCGAGCTGGTTTTCGATATACAAAATTTCCTTCCCCATCCACCAACCATTTACTTCCTTTGCTAAGGTTTCCCCTCCTGAAACCAACTTTCAACCAAACTCCATACGGTTTGTCTTTTCCCTCTTCAACGAACTCGAACCTCCTGGGATACATACGATCAATATGGTTCATAAGACCACAAATGAAAAAAAAAAATGGGACAGCCTTTCGTATTTTAAAACAACCCAGATAGCTTCACCACGGCGTTTCAGTTTAACTCGTCATCACAGTGGAGCTTCCACGTCAATAGAAACTCGGACGCACATGAACTCCTTCCAGCCTCTCTTAAAATTATTTGTGTTTGCCTTGACGAAATGGCCAACTTGATTTCCAACGAATTTAGCAACATCCTCCGTAAAAAGATCTTGCGGCAAATTAAAAACCCGCACCCAGAATTGCGCTCGAGATAAAGAAACGCAATTAGGGTTATCAGATCCCTCCAGTTTATGTATAATCAATAGAGCATTTTCATAACACCACGGTCCGTCCACTTGAATCCTCTCAACATCCGTTTCATTATAAAACTGAAAAAGGAATCTACGATACCCAATTTCCATCATATTAACCCCTCCCAACGGCCGCTAGACGTCGGCCATAGTATCACGGAAAAAGGGAATCTGATAGCCTTATCTGATAGAAGATGTCCAACCGTGCAAAGAGTTGTGATCCCCGATAATGGTTCCGACGCAATTCCATCAATATCCACTCCTTCCTCTTCATCATGATGCAGACTCATGCGGGCATAGATGTGCTCCATATGCTCAGTCATGCGAATGTAAAACAAGCCAAATCCAACGAAAGGGGAACAATCGTAGTAGAGATGCAGCGGCAAAACCCTAGACGGCTAGGGAGGGAAACTTTTTAATATTGGGATGGATGTCGTAGTTATCGAAAACTTGTCAATTTCATGCTATTCAGACAAAATAATAATCGACTCTAGTAATGTTATTATTATCTGTTGGAGGTATTGGTCCTACCAAGGCCTCCCTTCCACTGTATTATTAAGACTTGCACTCTATGTTTACTCCCACTTTGATTCCCTTAGTTGAAATCACTCATTGATGCCTCTTGACTTACCTGGAGTTAGCCCCACTGTTTGTTGTCCGCTGCACCCTTTGATTTTGTCTTGGCTTACCCATGATTGTCTTTTGCCAGACCCGTGAGTGCCCTTTGGGAAGGCAGTCTTCTATATCTTTGAGTATCCTTCTTCTTTTAAAGATAAGCCTGTGTGAATATCATTCCTAGAGAGCAGTGTCTTCCTTCTTCCTTTACTAGCCTTAGAGGGTGTATGTGAGTTTAGTCTAGAGTGGTTGGAGACCTGAGCCGGAGACGGAATACGATCCTAACATTATCAATACTAAATAAAGTCAACATTCTATGGACGTGTTTGATGCATTGATACTTTCTTCTTTTTTAATTTGCAGTTTCTTTTTCTTCTTCAGATCTGCTTCTTTTTAGTTTTCAATATTTTCGATTACGTAACATTTAATTTGTATAGTAGAATCGTAGATCGCTATTAACTTTTTCTCAGTTTTTTTAACGTATTCATCCGTTTAATTCAGATTTCGTTGCTCTTAGACTGTTTTCTGATTTTTCATTCATTTAATTGTGTCAATTTTATGACACTACGGCACTTATCATGTGTCGTATACTCCGTACTTTGTGCATTGCAATATTTAAAGAAAACGGTAAACTTGGTCCTACAAAATTTAATCTTGTAATTAATAAATTAATCCGTCATGATTTTTGCGCTTCAATAGTAGCATGAGTTGTGACACTTCTAAAGAAGGATGTCACAACTCACAAGGTTGAAATTCATCTCAATCCAAAATGTTGACATTAAATAAAGGATATATGAAAAGCAACTAATTCAGTAAAACTTGAATCATTACATAAATTTAACTACAAAATGATAATCAATTGAAGAGGTTCATCAATTAATTGACTAAAATATTGGATTTAATTGACCATAAAAAATACTCATAGGAGAGTAGTCGAATGACTGATAGTTACTACAATGTAGTTTCATGATAATTTAAGTTTAAACATGAACATTATTTACTATGATTTCATTATTACTCTAGTATTTAGTCACATTTTTGTAAACAATCTTTGTTTATTTTAATCATATATGTACTTATCATACTATAAATCTATAATTGATTAATGTTGATTAATGAGCACGATAGGTCCATAAAAATCATACTAAGGACGAACGTTTGAGTCTATTCATACTGTAAAATATACTTTTTAACTAAAAAGTCTTTCATATAGATTTTCCAAAAAACTTTCATATAAAAAGTCTTTCACATAGATTTTCCAAAAAACTTTCAATTAAAAAGTCTTTCACATGGATCAAATAAAAGACTTTCAATTAAAAAGTGTTTCACATAGATCTTCCAAAAAAGTCTTTCACGTAGACAAACTTCTTAATTACACGATCAAATCTAAAAATGATTAAAGTAATCAAATTAAAATTGGATATAGTAAAAAATGAAAAAAAATCACTAATACTACGTCTACAAAATTAAAAAGTACTCCGTAATAGACAAAAACTTGACTTGGTATATTTGACGATTATAATTGTGCTCAAAGTTTACTTCATAGTAATTATT
The DNA here is from genome assembly GCA_945859875.1 of Cuscuta europaea. NCBI lineage: Eukaryota > Viridiplantae > Streptophyta > Magnoliopsida > Solanales > Convolvulaceae > Cuscuta > Cuscuta europaea. The sequence continues at coordinate 9,395,383 of CAMAPE010000045.1, forward strand.
ATAGCCAGTGTAAACTTTAAACACAAGTATAATCACTACAAATTATTAAGTCATACTTTTGTCTATGAATTTTTTATTAGTCTTCGTCCCGCTATAATTGTCTCATCTTTTTTATTCAGTTCATCCCACTAAGATTGTCTAATATCATTTGGTAAATTTTGTGTGGTTCGAAATTATTTTTACTTGATTCTTACATTATCAATTCAATATTAACCACATCAACGCATTTTTCTTAATAATTGTACCACATGATCCAATGTTAGTGGGTGGGACAAACGTAATGCATAATACTACCTCCGTCTCACTATGTTTGTGACAAAGGGGTGTGACACAACTTTTAAGAAAAGTGGAATTGTAAGATTGATATTGAATTGATAAAGTATAAATAAAATAAGAATGCATCGTAACCTTCCAAATATTACCAAACATAGTATGAAACAAATTTAATGGGACAGACGAAAAATGTAAAACGGAACAAAGTTAGGGGGCCTGAGGGAGTAATTTTTTAGGAAAGAACAATATTTTAGGAAAGAATTCAGTAAAAATTAGGTGACAAAATGATTGTGTGTATGATTTACTAATGACTCAATAACCTTATCCTTTTATTCCATATTCGATGCTGTTACATTTTGCAAGTCTACATACTCTAATAGTCTTATTTATGTAGGCATGACTGTTAAATTTCACTTTAATCATCTCTTTTTTCAATATAATGGAATTCAAAATCTATAAGTTTTTTTATAAATCTTTATCATTCCAAAATTCCTCACACCGCCTGATTATATATCTTTAATGATGCAAGAAACGAACTTTTTGATTTGGAAAATAATCAAAACCTATAGTGAAATGTGGGAATGATAAAGAAAAACATGAAGTGATGATTTAAATATTCTATTATGCTATCCTACCTAGCTCCTGCATGAACATCAAAAAAAGAAAAAAAAAAGGCAAACCAATGTAGTAGCACTTGATTGACCTACCACATACACTCTCTCCGTCTTTTATAACTTTGTCAACCTTCCTTTTTTGGATGTTCCGCTAACTTTGTCACTTTCTCTTTTAAGTAAATAATTTATGGTTCCAACTCATTCTCTCTCTTCTGCAAAAATCTTAACCACACAGTTCTTGTTTTATTATTCTTCATGCCTGTTAAACTTGTCAAAGTTATTAGGGAGGGAGGGAGTATATACTCATGCATGTCACCTCTAAAAACTTTCATGAGATTTGTTTTGTGGCAAACAAATTAGATGGTGCAATAAAAAATTATGGCCCCACTTACCCAGAATTGTCATTTCTTTTTAGTTCTATGGTCCCCTATCCTCATTCGGATATACTCTTAGATGCCTTCATTTTCAAGATTAATATTTAGTGCGTGAGATTGAATTATAAAAAATGTCACCGTCAGTAATCCATTTTCCTCTAAACCTAACCCATCTACTATCCTAGAAGTAGTCACATTCTTATCTACATTGCTTTATTTGCACACCACAAGGAAAGCTAGAATCTATTCTTTACACTAATACCTAATTTGCGATTGAGGTTGTTTGGTGGAAAAGGTCCCTAATTAGACAAACACTTTTTAAATGAACCATATAATACTCATGTCACTCTTTATAGCTTTGGTTTGTCATAGTTAACTAACATATACGGAGTAGAATAATAAAATAAAAATTATGTGATTGAACTTTGCGTTGACGAGAGAGAATCAACATGAACCCAAGTTTTTCATTTAAAAAGGAAAATAACGTGGGACAATTAGAAAGGAAACTTGACAAAATTACAAGAGACGATCGGAAAGATGGAGTATTACAATAAAACATTAGGAGGAGAAAATAAATAAAGTTGACAATAAATTAGGGTCCGAAATTTCACAATTTTGGTTTTAGGGACTCATGTAATTTTGTTTTGGTTCTTTGGACCGTCAACTCAATTTGTTAACATTTTCTTTGTAAAAGAAATTCTAAATATAAAAAAAAAACACAATTACTCCTAGCTAGTTTCTAAGAAAACTACTGAGTTACTTGTGCTTTGCACAACTATTGAATATGTCCAAAATGAATATCGACCAAGAAATTGAATACCAGAAAACGTATCATATATCGAATACATTTTGAAGTGATAGTCAGAAAAATCAAAATTATATTCCAAAGGATTAAATTTGAACAACAAAATTATATAAAGCAACTTGTGTTCATGCATTACATTTGAAATACAACAAAATGCATTGCCCAAAAAATACATAATATCTCAGAGTTTATCATATGAGTTTAAAACATTTTAAGAAGAAAAATACTTTTTATTTATTATTGGAACGTATTAATTTAAAATAATAATAAAAATTCATTAAAAACAAAAGGGAAGCAACATATATTTTGATGAAGCGAGAGAGTAAAACAGTTGAGGATCGGAGTTTAAATCTGAAAAGAAATCGCAGTATTGATGAAATTAATAAATAAAATAGTGTATCTACTTGTTATCTAGCCATATAAAATAGAGTACATAATACTGTCGAGTCGTAATGATGATTATGTTATCTCTTTTAAGGTAATCTTACGCGGCTTACTCCTTTCTAAGACGCCATTAATACTCAACTTCTTGTATTAGCTCATCAATAATGGCATCCTAGCTATTCAATCGAAGAATTGTTCTGACTTTGGGTCGGCTAAATCCATTTGCTAAATAATATTATCATAAGTTTAGGTCATATTTAATTCCAACAGATGATATTAAATAATTAAGGGATGCGAATCCATCAATTATAACTAATGTAACATATGTTGATATGCCAATCCTATCTGTTGAGTGCCGAAGAATAATTTAGCGTTTAGCGTCCGTTTAGTAATTTTAATTTATGCTAAACTTTAGGGGTTTTGACAAGAATATTACTAAAAAAGAGCTAATGGACAAAAAAGTGACATTTACTTTTAATTTCCAAAAATATGAGTAGTAAATAAATACTTCTCTAAAGTGCCCTTCTTAAACCAACGCTGTGTCTGTCACTCCGTCGCAAACTCGCAACTGCTTACTCATGCATTGCCCAATCTATGTTTTTCATTTTACTACGTAATATTACTTCGTACATCTCAAGATACATATCTGGGTAAGCATTATCTTTTTCACTATCCAATTTTAACCATATTATTCAACACGTTCATCCTATTTTTTTTGGTCATGGAAAGTCAAGAGTGAAATTTTTTATTTACTACCGCTCCAGTAAATCGTTCCAATTACTTATGTTTCAATGACTACTGACCTAATCACTATCATTTCAGATCATCCTAGTTATTACCGCCGCAGCGATCACCGTTCCAGCAACTACCGCTCCAGTGACCAACATTCCCTTTCAGTGACCACTGTTTCAGTTACTATCGCTCCAGTGACCATTGTTCCAGTTACTACCGCCCCAGTTACCTGACCCGCCAGTTACAGGTATCTGACCAGTTACAGTTACCTGACCAGTTATAGTTACCCGAGCAATTACAATTATCTATCCGGCCAGTTACAATTATCTGACCCGACCAATTATAATTATCCGACCCGGCCCGTTGTCCAACCGCCACCATCCTGATCACTCAATGTCGTCCAGTGACCAACGTCCCTTTCCAGTGACCACTGCTCCACCCATTTCAATTACCACCCGTCCCATTCGTCCATGAACTGCTGCCCTATTTTCCATTTATCACCGCCTGTCAATTAAACGCCGCCCCACCCGTTCCAGTTGCCAATGCCCATCCTTTGACCCCACCCCGCCCATCCGGTCAACGCCGCCGTGGCTTGCACCTGCCCCTCCCCAGCCCAGCCGCCATTCTAGCCCTCCCACCAACTCCTGCCCAGCCCTCTGCCTAGACACAGATGACAGACCCAGACCCCTTCCCAGACCCAGACACAGAACCAAAACCAGCCCCAAACCCAGACCCAGACCCAACCCATCCCCTGTCCCAACTTCAACGACAGACTAGATCCAGCCCCTCCCTCGCCTCCCCACCCCTCAGCCTCGCGCCTCACCCCAAACCCCTTATCCAACCCTTGCGTCTTTCCAAATCCCTGTCCCCAACCCTTGCTCTCGTTTTCGCCGGACAAGAAATTTCGTTCGCCTCCACCAGCGGAAAGATCGAGTGGTGTATGGCGAGGTCCAGCGAGGGCACGATGATGGCGGCTGAGATGTTCCGATCGGCGGCGATATCCAGATCAGCGACGACGATTTCTTAGATTCAATGGAGATATGAAGGAGAGACTCGCGATGCAGAGAGCGAACGGTGCTGAGGCCTGCGATGCTGAGCGACGAAAGTGTATGCGAAATTAGGTTCTGGGGCATTTTGGTCTCTTCAGCTTGTTTTGCTCCCTTTTCTGTCCATACGAGAATCAGGTCTCATTTTTGTCATTGGCAAAGTCCATACTATTATTTTTGTCATTATTTCTAAACTTTATTAGTCAACATTTTTAATCAAAATAACAAATACATAGTACTACGTAGTTTTTAAATATAATAAAGTAAATAAAAACGAAATTACAGTAACAGAAGTATAAGTTTTAAACTCCTATGTAACATTCACTACCCTTGCCAAATTCTAATAGGATTTTTATAATAAAAACATAAAAAAATAAATGTAAGAAATAAAAAAAGATGCAGGTCTTTGCCGTCGTCTGATGTGAGTTTTCTCGCACCTAAAATAGATTGTAGTAACACTACCAAAAAAAGTCGTCATTGGGTCAGATTTTGGCACAAATTGCTTCACAAAAATCTCAGACTATCGCTTTTGGCTCAGATTAGGCATGAATATTAAATCCGATGCACCTGGCTCGTGCCAAATGCTTTAGCACTGAAAACATCATCCGCGCCAACTCTTGGCTCGGCATTGGGCACGGAATTTCAGAAACAACAACACCGATTACTCGCCCAAAAGTTTGGCTCGGATTTAACTTGGCACGGATAGTGGCACGGAATAAACCGGGTAGCCCAAATCTTTACCCGTTTGTTGGCTCGGATAAGTTCGTGTCAAATATTTAACCAAAATTCATTCGAGATTTTGGAACGGACGTAATCCGTGCCAAATTTAATTTTTTAAAAAAATTGTACACCGTACATATGTACGGAATACCGTACATATGTACGGTGCACAGTTTTTTTTTCAAATCATTATAAACAAAACATTTAACTGGAATCATATAGAGCAAATGAAAGATAAACATTATAGAGCAAATGAAAGAGCACAAATTAACAGAACATTATTATGTTACAGCAGTCCAGGCAGATAAACCACTGCCAAAATAGAAGTAGAAATGGTAAATAAATTGCCAGAAGATATCCAGAACCAGTACAGAAATTTAAACAGTTTGTTCATTACACAAATAGATCAGACATCCGCACTTCATTCGAATCATGTAGCCCATTCATTTGGGCGGAGGTTGGGGTACGAAAAGACGAGAAATCATGTAGCGGGACAGAAGGGTTCGAGCTTCGCACTTGCTCCATGTACGCCGTAAACGCAGAAGTCATGTTCGCCATCTGAGTTTGCCACTGCTTTTCCTGCTGCGCAAAACGGGCTTCCAGGTGGTCCTTGATGCGGGAATCAATTTCGATCTGAGTCGGCCCCGATATCCTGCTGGTTCATTCAAGGTCAGACATTGCTTCAACTTCAGATCCCGTCCCAAACCGCCTGCCTTTGTACAGCGGGACCACCGCGCAAAACAGCTCAGAATCATCCTCTTCGTAAGACTTCCCTTGCAATTCAGCCTGGGCTTTCATCTCATTGTATTTTTGCTGCAAAGTCAGAAGAGACAGGAGGTTCAAATATATTCATTCTAGATTACTAAGACATATACTCTTTATATATAGTAATATGAAAACAAACTGATATATATAATTTACCTTGGTTTCAACTACACGTGCTAAGGGTTCACCCGATTTCGGGACATAAACCTTGTCAAACAATTCAATCTTCAAGGGGGGCCTATTCAACTCCTTTGTCTACAGAATTAAAGTTAGGAGTTCATTAAAAGGTAAAATGCAGTTCAATACAGTTCAATTAAACTCACCAGCCTTTCAACATGCGTAGTCACCGGTATCCTGCCACCGCGATATTGTGATTCCTTCCCCGCTTTAGAGTTCCTGTTCTTCTTTCCAACATTGCTCTTTTTCTTAAAAGCATCAGAGGCCCAATATTCTTGCAACACCTTCCAATCTCCATTTCCAATCCAGTCCGACTTCTTGTTGTCCCGCCTAGCTCTGCCAATATTTTTGCTCAACCATTCAGAGTCCCGAGACTTGAACTTCTTTTTCATTTTGGTATCAAAGCAGGCATCCCACTCATAGTTTCTCTGAAAACACAAAAAAGACTTAATCAACATCATAACTCACTATCTGTCAAATAAAAACTAAAAGTAAGTACCTATAACATACTTGAAACAGTTTCCACCAACGGTTGCATTGATCAGCGTCTGCATGCATATAAGAACGCCATGACCCATGGAAATTGTTAGTCAGGATTGAAATGATGTTGTTGAGGACAATAGGATTGCTACATCATAAAAGCACATATAAGTAATGTATAGATAGGAATTTATTATATAAAAATTGCCTAATACTATTTTACATTACCTTCAAGCGGGGCCTATTCAACTCATTCGTCTACAGAATTAAAGTTAGAAGTTCATTAAAAGGTAAAATGCAGTTCAATACAGTTCAATTAAACTCACCAGCCTTTCAACATGCGTAGTCACCGGTATCCTGCCACCGCGATATTGTGATTCCTTCCCCGCTTTAGAGTTCATGTTCTTCTTTCCAACATTGCTCTTTTTCTTAAAAGCATCAGAGGCCCAATATTCTTGCAACACCTTCCAATCTCCATCTCCAATCCAGTCTGACTTCTTGTTGTCCCGCCTAGCTCTGCCAATATTTTTGCTCAACCATTCAGAGGCCCGAGATTTGAACTTCTTTTTCATTTTGGTATCAAAGCAGGCATCCCACTCATACTTTCTCTGAAAACACAAAAAAAAAGACTTAATCAAAATCATAACTCACAATCTGTCAAATAAAAACTAAAAGTAAGTACCTATAACATACTTGAAACAGTTTCCACCAACGGTTGCATTGATCAGCGTCCGCATGCATATTAGAATGCCATGGCCCGTGGAAATTGTTAGTCAGGATTGAAATGATGTTGTTGAGGTCAATAGGATTGCTACATCATAAAAGCACATATAAGTAATGTATAGATAGGAATTTATTATATAAAAATTGCCTAATACTGTTTTACATTACCTTCTCATTTCAAAGGGTGAAATTAAAGTCTTTTGCTGAACAGATTCATCGGGGGTCGAAGAATCAAAACCACTTAAATGTTCATCAGTAGGGTGTCGGGATTGGACAGACTCATGTGAATCACCTAGAGGAGAGTTCTGCTCATTCTGGACAATGGGAGGGCTACCTCTACGTCCACGACCTCCGCGGGAGGAAGTAAATGAAGTGAATGAACCTCTACGAGCGGACATTTTATTGAAACTAATAACAATATTATAGAAAGTGACCAGTGAAAAAATTAGGTGATAACCAAATAATATCAAAAAAATTATGAAATTCGTTTGAAAAAATTAGGTTACACCAAGTAATATGAAAAAATTAGGTTATAACCAACTTAAAAATTATACTTGCATTCGTATATAAAATTACGAACTTAAGAATTTATATACTTCGTTTATAAATAATCCGTTTATAAATTTATAGATACTTTATAAATATATTGTAATAAGTTGATTAAAATAAAAAAATTATTATAATACTTCGTCTAAAAATTTATAAATAAATTATAAATACAAGTAACATATTTTAAGGTGCCTATAATACAACGCTTCTAATAAAAAATGTAAACAATAAAGTATTTAAAAATACTTCATTTCTAGATTATAATACTTCGTTTATTATACATAACGAGTTTATTTAAAAATAACATATGTTTGTAACAGTTAAGCTGAAAAACCGTAACTAATAAAGTATTTTAAAAATACCTGCAAACAGAGAGAAGACGATGGCCGGCTGAAAGCGCCTGCAAGCGTCGCAACGGCTTGAAACACTGCAAGCGTCGGAGTGGCTTGAAACACGGCAAGCTTCGGAGGCGACTTGAAACAGAGGGGAGGCAGAGTAAGTAGTGACCGGAGTAGGTAGCCGGAGTAGGTAGCCGGACTAGGCGGTGGCGGGGGTATGCGGTATGTACAGAGTGGTGGAAAGGGGGATGCTGAAGAATGGGCTAGGGTTTGCACGAAATGCACTAAGGACAGTTTATATACTTCTGGTGTTGGCTCGGATAAATCCGTTGCAATAGGACAACCAAAACCGTTCTAGACTCTTCCAGATTAGTGTTCGCTCTTGGCTGCGAGTTGGCTCGGAGAAATCCATCCCAATTGCGCGAAAAAAAAACGCGCGGGGGAAGAATTATTTAATTTTTGAATAATCCGTGCCGAACTGAAAAGTTATCTGAAAAGCTGTGGAGTCGGTAATTATTATGTCAGACCGGGCTTGGCTCGGATTTGGCAGGGATTATTCCGTGCCTATTGCATACATTGCAGCGGAATTAAGGTTTTGAGACGGAATTATTCTATCCAAATCCTTGCCAATTGTTCAGCTTGTACTATAAATATGGTTTGATATAATAGTGTAAAAATAGTTAAAAAGTGAGAAATTAGAAAAAGCTTTATTATGGAAAAATCTGAAGGTTCAAGTGAAAAAATATATGGGTATGTGATTTTGATAAGTTGGGGGAAAAATTGATCAGATAGGGAAAATACTTAAGTTAATGAAGCCCGTTGATGATGATGTAGCTGAAAAAATTAATCAGTTATTGAAAAGGGGACTATGAAGAATCAAATAAGTGTATCATTTTACTATGTACTGTTATTATCATTATCATGTATGGTTTGCTTATGTAATTCTTATTATCGTGTATCGTTTGAGTTTTCAGTAATTTTAGTCTGTTTTGACTAAAATTAAAGTAATAAAAACGTCCGCTTTTGGCGTAATAAAATCGGTTTGCGTTTTTTATTGAAATTGTTTTTTCAACTTAGCCCAAGTAAAAACATGTACATTTGCTCAATAAAAATGTGCATTTAAACATTTTAATTTGATTAAATAGACGAGAAATTATCTACCAAATTGCATTTTAAAATAACTCAGAAACAGTCTAGACTAGAAATTGAATTATTCTGAAAACAGTCGTGACAAGAAATAAAAATGTTGAAATAAAATTCCGTGATGAAACAATATTTGATAAAAATAAAACAATTCATTCTTCTTCATCTTCGGAGTCAATATGGTCAACGTACTCATCATCATCATCAGTATCTTCTGTTTGAAAGTTTCATTCTTCTTCTTCATATTGAGTTCCCTCGTCCGGACCATCGTTGGCGTCGTTAGGGTCAAACTCTATTTCTGCTCCAGTACAATCATTCAAAAAAATATCCTCCTCAATAATGTTTGGAACTGGGGGTTGAAAAAACTCTTGTTGGTAAACATCAATGTCAATGTTTTTTTGTACCGCGTGAGAAACAACTTTTCTCGGTCTAATAGTGCATGCACTTACCCAGCCATTGCGATTGATGCGTGTCGACGGATATTCCGCGTAATACACTTGGGCAGCCTGTTGAGCTAATATGAAAGGTTCATTTTTCGGATACACACGCCTGTGATTAACATCCACCAAGTTATGTTTGTGATCCTTTTTCACTCTCCTCACTGGATCCACCCAAGTGCATTTGAATAATACACACGATAACTTGTTGTGGCCAGTGAACTTCATTTCTAGTATTTCATCCACATATCCAAAAAAACTAGTCTCTGAATTGTCATAACTACAAGTCGACACGCTCACACCACTGTTCATAGTGGGTTTATTGTCTCTGTAGCCCGTGTATGATATTTGTAGCCATTGACAAAATATATAGACCAACACCTCACTAGTGTTTCAGGACCCCATGCTAATGACTCCAAGAAAGAATCAACGGGAGAATTTTCAACTTCACGGAGTATCTGCAATTGTCATTTAGTTGTTCAGTAATGAATACTATAAAATTGATACTTGCAATTAAAAAACCTTATTGATTTACCGTAGTTTTGAACCATCCTTCAAATTTAGTGTCGATCGTCGCATCAATGACCTAATTGGAATAACCAGCTAGAGAAAGCATTTCTCTGTAATCACTACATTTTTTATAAGAAAAATTATATGGTTAGAGTGTTTGTTAGTGTGGAAAATAACTTATTACGATGTTCGTTAATATTGACTTACTTGAAATACGGAATCACTTCCGGGCAGTTCATCAGAATGTGCAATTCGAAACTCGTCTCCAACAACACGACGGTGTGTCCTTCTACCATATCCTCTGCCCGGATAGTTGAAGATGGAAACCATTTGCTCATACAATGCTGGATCAACATTATCATTTCGGACAAGCCTTTTTCACTTAGTCATGATATCTCTTTCAAAACAGAAGGAAGAGAATGTGGAAACTTCTTCTGTAAGGTATGTTTGGCATATAGATGCTCCAACGTGTGCTTTATTTGTCACCTTCTTTTTCAGTTCTCGCAAAAACCTAAGATATTTCAGGACAATATTAAAAGATTATTTTATATTAAAACAAAAAATATATGAAACCATTTAAAAAATGCATAATAATTTTACCTCTCAAATTCGTACATCCATCTATACCATGTAGGCCCCACGGTCATTGCTTCAAATGAAAGATGGACAAGTAGATGCTCCATTCCATCGAAAAAGGATGGAGGAAAGATCTTTTCCAAATTGCACAAAATAGTGGGAACGTTACGATGAAGATCCTGAATTGCTTGTATGTTTAGCACCGGTGAGCATAACAACTAAAATAATTGTGAAACATCACAAATACATGCCCACACAATATTCGGGAGATTTTCCTTCAATGCAATTGGAAGGAGGCGTTGCATCATCACATGGCAGTCATGACTCTTCATGCTCTTCATTACCAAATTTTCTAAGTCAACACATCTATTAAAGTTAGAAGTGTATCCATCAGGGGATCGTAGCATGATGAGCCACTCCAATATGCATTTCTTCTGCTCGTCCGTGAGCTGATAAACTGCTTTCTTGAATGGACCGACATACTCAGGGCCCATAGTAATTTCCGGTCTATCACAAAACAGAGCTACATCTTTCCTTGATGAAAGACCATCCTTAGTCTTTCCTTTGAAGTTCATAACCGTGTTTAAAATGTTATCGAAAACATTTTTCTCAATATGCATTACATTCAAATTATGCCTAATCAGAAGATCCTTCCAATATGGCAAATCCCAGAAAATTCTTTTCTTTGTCCACTTATGATAAATGCGATATCCATTTGGATACTCAAGAGGCTCGTCAATGGCAGAAGGGATGTTTCGAACATGATCATAAATCTGATATCCTGTTAAAATCGGAGGTGGAGGATCACGGTCCTTGCGACCCTTGATGAATGACTTCTTATCCTTTCGATACGGATGATTAGGTGGGAGAAATTTCCTGTGACAATCAAAGTATGATGCTTTTCGACTATTCTTTAGCCAAAATGCATTTGATTTTTCCATACAAACAGGGCAACCCATAAGCCCTGCAGTACTCCATCCAGAGAGCATTCCGTATGCTGGAAAATCACTAATGGACCACATAATCGCAGCTTTCATTTTAAATATTTGATCTCTCGAAACATCATATGTAGGAACACCAACTTCCCACAAATGTTTCAGCTCTTCGATCAATGGCTGCAAATACACATCAATTCTTTTTTTTGGATTACCAGGACCTGGACACATCAATGATAAAAACATAAAATGATTTTTCATACACATGAGAACTGGACTCCAAATTGACCGTGGAGGTTTGAGGGAATGGTGTTCCTCCAAGAATTGAGCTGAATGAGTTCATCTCATGCCTCTTTGAAAATTGCCTGAAAGGTTAGCACAGGAAAAAAATCCTACGAAAAACAAAGAAAAAAACAAACTATAAAAAAATCTCGCTGAAATTAATTAACCGTTAAAACCGACACCGTCCCCGAAAACGGCACCAAAATAGATCGTAGTAATATAGTGTGCAAGTACGAGTATCGTCTCCACAGGAACGGACAAAAGGGAATTAAGAATTAATTAAATTCAGCGATTAAAAAAATAAAAAAAAAATGCGATGTGCGAGATTGGTCGATTGGGAAAATTAAAACGAGAATAAAGAAATTAAACTAATTGGTTCTTTCTAATTAATGATGATAGGGAACATGGATTGATTCAGGGGTAATCGGATTTCTGGTTGATAAGGCTTACTCACATGAAATTAATTTAATTGAGCCTCGCTAATCGTTACTAAGTTCTTACCGCTCTCGCTTCGTAAAGTACAATAATTTAGGGGACCAGACTGATCTCTCATGCGACAGGATCCTAAAATTATTACCAAAACGAGCGAGCGTACGACCCCTTAATCACTACTAATCTCTTAGCGAACGATTAAGTGTGTGTGAAGATGTTCTAGAATAAATGAGATCTCTCTTAATTTATTCTACAAACAATTGTAATTCTGCCCCGGTTCTAGGGTACATGAGATATCAATTAAATTATTCAAACACATATTAAATAACATTTATGCAATTAATCCATCATGAATTTAGCCATACATCATAATCAACCCCTTCATCAATTCTCAATCCCTAATTAAAATTACTGACAACTCATAATTGAAGAATCAATAGAATGGGGATGAAAAGAATTAATTGTCATTAATTAAAAAATTGGAACTTACAAATAATCCAAGGGAATTGAATAACAAGGCGGAAAAATAGATGAAATTTTGTCCCTAGGCCTCTCTCTAAGCATTGTAACAAAAAATAGGGGTTTACGGGGTGTTTAAATAGAAAACAGAACAATCCGGGCCGAAATAGGACACCTGGGGGCGAAAAACTGTCACGCACAGCGTGCCTAAGGGCCATGCACGACCATGCCTGGGTTCCAGAGAGTCGCATCCCCTTTCTTCTATAGGCATGACCATGTGCCAGACATGACTGTGTCTTCCCTTCCGAATTTGACAATGCTTCATTCATAAACGTTGTATATACTTATGTCCTCTATCTACCACAACTTGCAAAACTGGATTTGAATCATCCAATCAAAAGATATGAATAAAATGGTGGAAGGTCGCATTCTGAAATTGCAACAGCGATAATCTGACTTCTTCGTCTGTTTTCACCTTTCTACTCTCAGATTCTCGCTGTTGTGTCTTCATATGATTTGTATCTCTTGAAGTTTTGTTTCATATGGGACTTGAATCGTGTCATTTGAATGTTTCTACAAAAAGATATGCTTGAATGATTGACAGAAGGTCATCTTGATCGCTGTTTTCAAACTCTATTTGTCTTCTTTTGATCCCGTAGCCAATCCTAGAGCTCTTTTATCTTCAAATCTTCATCGTGAACCTCCTGGTGACCTCCAAATATCTCAATTCTCTCTCGAATGCATCATCAACTCATCCCGATTGCTACTCAAGCTCCGGTGCCAGACTCTAATTTCCTGATTTTTGACTCCAAACAACACAAAACTCGAACCAACGCCCGGTAATCATAACTTGAGCTAAAATTGAGACTTATAACACCTTAAAGCTAGGAAAACCATCAAAATCTGATTCCAAAACGCATCAAATGCGTGTTGTAATACGAACTTATCACCGTCTCAACCACCTTCCACCACCGCTACCTCTGAAAAATATCCACTTGCATGAATAATTGATTTAATTCTAACTGAGTTTCCGTGCATGAGTTTTTATCATATTACAGATATAAATAATAAAATATATGTATGTAGAGTACCAATTGAGCACAGATGAGGTGAAAAAAAAATTCTTGATCGAGATTGAGAAGCTCTTGAGGAAAAGGTGCAGATCACTGCGAGATTTTGTGGGAATGCCAATGCGACCTGAATCTGATATTCCTTCCATTAAAGACTCCATAATTCATGAAGAGTTGAAGTGTGACAAATCTGCTATGGTCGAGACACATGCAAAGTTATTGAAAACCATGAATGAAGAGCAACGAAGTGTCTACAATAAAATCACGGAATTTGTTGACGGGAATGAGTGGAGATGTCTTCTTTTTGTATGGTCACAGTGGCACTAGAAAAACATATGTATGGAAGACTTTATTAGCAGCAATAAGATCATGAGATCAAATAGTGTTGAACGTTGTGTCGAGTGTGATTGCATCACTTCTTCTTCCTGGAGGGTGTAGGGAGTGTTTGCGATTGCTTCTACTTTACAAAAGTGATTTTTAAAGTGATTTTGGAAAATGAGTCTTATAGTAAAAGTTGATAATGTTGGAGAATAAAGTGATGTAAAAGTTGGTAGTGTTTGATAAATTAAATGCTTATTGTGTAATAGAAAAAATGAAAAGCAGTTTAAAACACCCATCAACCTGCCTCCGGCTTTTAAGTAATTAATTTAAATAGAAGTTGTCACTTGAAAACACCAATTTCAGCTTTTTAAAGCCAAAAGCTGAAAAACACTTTTTTTAGTTTTTTTGCAAACACTCATGTACTGCGCACTCAAGGTTTGCTATTCCACTCAATGTTATTGAAGATTCAACCTGCAATATAAAGCGTGGTAGTCCGTTGGCTAAATTGATTCAAATGACCAAGTTGATTATTTGGGATGAGGCCCCTATGATACACATGTATGATTTGCCCACAACGAATTTAATTATTATCTATTCCATTAAATTACAATACAATTTTATAAAAACAAAAAATAGTAATAATAATTATATTATTATACGTAATAGAATTAGTTTGGTTATTGATGGATAATAGAATATCCAAACATATAATTAATGGAAAGTTTAAGATAATTAGAGGAAGATGATGATGGATAGTGTATTGTGAATGTGAATTGTGTTTTAGGTTTACAAGACCTCCGCTTGGGCGTATAAATAGAGAAATAACGGGCTGGGCCCAACTACATAAAACTCTAATTAAATAGATACAAATTATATATGAACTGTACAATAATATAAATGATCCGTGCTGAGCGTACGTGGGCCATTGTCCGGACCCAATAGTCGTGAGATCTAGGAATTACCCGATGACGAGGTAATTCCACGCAAGCCCCATCTTGTGCATACAACAACGACCATCCGACAGGATAACAGACATCACCACCTTCATCACATCCGGGGAATTACCTGACGACGTGAAGAAGACCAAATTAGCCAATCTTAGGGCCCCCAACTACACCATAGAAGACGAAAAGCTCTGCAAGAGATGATATTACGACACACTCCTCCGATGCCTACACCCAGATGAGGCCAAGGTAGCAATGGAAGAAGTGCGTTGTGACATCTTCTCATCACATAAAACCCCCTTTAGCATGTCCAGACAACTCATCGTCCAAGGTTATTGCTGGGCGGCGATGGCGCGGTATTGCGCCGAGGTGGCTAGGAAATGCACCGCGTGCCAACACTTTCAACGAGCCCCTGGTCAGCCAGCAGTGGGTCATTGAAAGATTACCAAGAAGCTAACTCCTTTGTGGGTCATTGATAGATTACCACCCTTGGTCTAGAGCCACTTATCTATAAACAAAGCGTTTTCCGCTTATCTCTTTGAAATTTAAGTAAAGGAATTTAAATATAAAACTGAGTATCGTCACGGCCCCTTCAAGGTGAATTACCCAGGAATGGCTAACGATGTCTTAATCACTAGGACGAAGGGCATAAAAATAGCCCACGTCTTGAAAGAAGAAGCTTACCGCGCCGTCCTCGCGAAATACGCAAGATGACAAGCCTGAAAGAAGGCTGGGGTGACAGAAACTGCACACTTGGGGTCACTTCCGATGGACCAAATACGACAGCCGTCAGACAACTTGACCAAATGTCTAGTCCAACGTCATCATAGATGAGGAAACCACCCAAGGTACGGGAACATCCTATTTGGTCGAGGGACTAGCAATCCCCTCGGCTCAGCTCACGCGAAATAGCGGAAGAATGGACAAAATTGGGGAATCCCCACTGACCAAGGGAATAGCAACCCCCACGGCTCAACCTGTAAAACAGGTCGCAATCCTTGCTCTAAGAAAAAAAGAGGAGTTAAAAAAAGAGGGAAGCCGACGGACCAGGCTCTCGTCGGCCTCGAGCAATAAAAAAAAAATCCCCAAAAACCAAGCCACAAATTTGGCTAAATATATATTAGGCAGATTCCACGCTTATAGACGAAGCAAGACCATCAGAGCACAATTGTGGACTTTAAATTTTTTACCAGGATTCAAGCTATAATACAAGGCACAAGTTTGTACCAGGTCAACCCATTCAACGCCAGAAAAACCCGGTCAACGTTTGTATAAAATATTTATAGTAAAGAAACACACACACACACATATAATTAAAAAAGTTATTCTTCACTATAATAAAATAATTATAATACTGAAAGTTGGTTATTTATTCAGAGATGCTATATTTGAGTTTTAAAATATTTGTATATAATGTTGAGTAAGAATAAATATTCATATTTAAGTACGTATTAAGCATTTTTGAATATTTAATTTTCAAACATATTCACACATTCATCATATTTTAGAATATAGTTTTAGGATTATTTGAATCATTGATACTATTTGGTATTATAGAAGTTTTAGGATTATATAATTCTAAATGTTATATCTAGATGATAAAACAATAGAAATAATGTGGATTATAATGTATGTTACGTACTAGGTAGGGTATTAGTTCACATTCCGTTAGTTATAATAACATTACAAATGATAACCAATGTATACATGAAGCGTTTCGTACCAACAATTCTCAATGGCTAGTTGGTGGAGTGATCATTTCTTAACCAATGTATATCATTTCGTTGCTCAGTTTTTGAATAAGTAGAAATATTTGCCCCGGGTGAAGTAGAAATTTTGAATAACAACAATTTGCTAGGTTTTTCTTGGGTCCCCGAGTTTAAGATGTTCCGGATCTTGTTCGGGCCAGAGTGGACTACTGGGGTTTTCCGGGTTCTGTTGTGTTTACGGGTTACCATGTAACCGGAACGGATTGTGAGCCGGTTTCCCTGTTTCTGAGTCGACATGTCTGGTCCGGTCTGATTTCTTAAACATAACGTTGGGCAAGAATTTCTATTGTCTTATAATAATGGATTATAATAATGGATGAAGATTGCGTTATGATAGAAATTAGCATACCGCTTCAACAACCTCTAAAGATCATAAGAGTATGGATTACGGGTTCGTGTTTGCTTAGTAGATTTCAAAGAAAATGAGAGAAGTGAATAATTAGAAGCGAATCACACATATGAGCGTTTTCTAAAGTTTTTAAAGTTTATAAAATTTCTGTGTTTAATAGAGTGATTTGATTTGTAAATTAAAAAGGGACAGTAATATTATTTGAAGCCTTAGGGTTTCCCTCATCGCTTCGGAGCGATGAAGGGCTTAGGTTCACGGCGGCGACAGTCCTAGCAAGTCTAGGTTTTCGGCGGGCGGTGCTATAGCGTTTCTTGGCGCTTCAGTGTCCCGGAGTTTTGCTAGTTTTCCTCATCTGGAGCACAGGGTGGGGCGTGAGAGCATTTCAGGATCAGAGGGTCTTGGCGAATCTCAATTGCAGCATAGGGGAGATTATAGGGATCTGGAGACTGTTCGCGTTTGGACTCATTGTGCTCGTGTGGTCTGTTGGCCAAGAGATGGAGGCGAATCACGGGCAAATCAGGGTGTTGAAGGAAGAAGATGAAGGGATGAAGATCCGCCCCCCTCCTGAACCGCCACCATGCTGGAAATGGGTGATTAGGGGTCGGAACACCGCGCTAGAAGATTAGGTTCAACGGCTCAATAAGTTCATCCTGCTTAAATTCATTGTCCCCATTTTTAGTCTGTTTTCTAAGATTTTTATTGCTGTCGTTTTGCTTTTGGTATTTGCTTATGGTAATAGGTTTTTTACATTGATCAAGGGTTCGGCTAGATTTGATATTGTTAGTGAGGGACGGATCTATTTTTTCAGCAATAGCTGCATTAAGCCCGTCTGGTGCTTACCAATTCGTATTGCTCCTTTAGGGGTGGTCGTCTCTATGTCTAATCGTAGGGCTAAAAGTAGTCGTTGTAAGGTGAATGTTGTTGTTAGTTTGGATCATTTTGAGTTTGTTGTAACTATCCTGGTTCTAATGATATCAATATAGTCGGTTTCCTTTCAAAAAATAGAGTGATTTGTAAGTTGGAAACTTTATTTGAGTTCTTAGATATATTTGAGGGCCCATTAGAGCATTTTAAATCCTCTTAACTCTCTTTTATTTTCTAAAAAAGAGGAATTTCTTTAAGTATTACAAATATAAAAAATCATGAAAAATGTGACGTATTAATTATTAGTGATTATAATTGTGTTCATGTCTTATTATATTAATCACTATGATACAAACTTGCAATGGATTTATCATCATTAATAGTTATTAGGGTCACATTTTGTATGATATTTTATAGAAGTAATATTAATGAAATTTTAGATTTGTAGTCTCTTTTATTTCCTTCGACTTTTTTAGTTAAATAAATGTTTGGTAAAGAGAATGGAGGAATACTAGTTCCTATCTCTTCCGATCCGGGCACAGAACCCATATTGCCGGTGCATATCTGAATCGAAGATCAGAATTAATCTCGTTTTCAAATCAGAAAATCAATTTTATCCTTCGTGGAGGAAGCCTTTCAATAGCACAACGGCCAAACATGGGAGGTTTTTTATCGAGGTTTTGGTTCATGCTGTTTCCGGCCAAGGAGTACAAGATCGTGGTGGTCGGACTGGACAACGCCGGCAAAACGACGACGCTTTACAAGTTGCACTTGGGAGAGGTGGTCACTACTCACCCTACTGTTGGCAGTAATGTCGAGGAGCTCGTATATAAGAACATCCGCTTCGAGGTTCGAATCTTTGTGATTATTTATGCGGACTCTTCTTATGATTAGTTCTACAATAAGGTTGCAACTTTGATTCCTTTTGTTTATTCATTTCATGTATCCTTTAAATCCTTATTAGAAACGAATTTGAAGCAACTAATAGCAAGCATAATCTAAAACGGATCTAGATCTTTCACCTATTTGTGAGAGATGAAATGTTATCATTAAAAATTTGAAATTCGTAAGGATGAACTATATTTTTTATAGTTGTGGTTATTTCGCAAATGTATTCAGAGGGTGGGATACCGTTTGCTGCTTACCTTGTAAATTTTTCTGATAGCTATTTGTCCCAGCTAATTTGTAGTGAATTCCAGTGGAGTTATTATTTTCTCCCATCAAGGAAGACCATGAAAAAAAGAAGCAGGGTGGATTATATTTTCATTGAAGTTTTTTTTACTCCCAGGGGTAGGAAACCATATCAAGTATCCTTTTTTACTATGATATCCAAAAATTACTGGTAGACGGCTATGTTGATTTGCCTTAATTTTTTACTTACTTCTTTCCACTAAGAACTTTGTAAAGATCATGGAAGTCATTCGGTCCTAGGCAAGTTTATTACTTTCACCAGAATCAAGAGTTCAGAGATGTTGGATAAGTATCTCTCAGAAGAATATTTTAGCTTTAGGATAGGTTTATTGAAGGCAAAATATGGCTCATATGTGAAAACAAGGGATATATGAAGACATAGCTAAACAAGTGGACAATACTAGCTACTTCATCATCATCATTACCCCAATGCTGTATAGGCTCCGAACTATGGTGGGGTAAAGGGGGCCGGATGTACGCAGCCTTACCCCTGTACTAAAGCACAAAAAGACTGTTTCCGGATGACCCATAGTGAAAATCACGTTGAAAATTGCATGGACTGACTGCTCCTTCATAACAAAGAAGCGCAGGTAGTTTAGTGAGCCATTTTGCTTTATTCCATCATATTCTTAAGCCAAAAAATAGCCAGTCTTTCCACTGCAAATGATGGAAATACAATACTAGCTACTTGCTAAAAGAAAATTGGAACATGTAGAGGTCTTTAGAAAAGTATGTATAAGGTAAAACGGCTATAATGCAGACCATAATATAGGACCATAGGTTCCTCACACATGAAGTAGATGCATAATGAACTTTAGGATCTTTGTTCCTATAGAAGTCTTGGAAATCTTTTTAGGTTTCTCTTGGGTTAATTGGACTCTTTAGCTGATAGAATTAATAACTTTGGGACTCTTTTTGACTATTAGGGTTTTAGCCCCTTCTTGGACAGTTGGGCTTTGAGCTAGAGCTTCAATATTTGGCTGAAATGGAAGAACTATTGAATTTATATAAGGAAAGGCTTCTGTTAAATTCACCCAAGCTAAAAGCTACATACTTCATCCGTTCTTTTATAGTTGCAACATTCCCTTTTTCATGCTTGCCAATGCACAACTTTGACCGTCATTATATTTAATTCTCTATTAGTAAAAAACTTTTAAAAATCAGATTATGAAGCTTCGTAATGAGATGAATTCAACAATATTTTTCAAAAAAAAAATCACATACATTAATAGAGTACATGAATAGTGTGTAAATTACAATGTTGCAACTATTATGATACATTATTATTCTGTTGATTAGTAGAATACGTCAGACTACCAGATTTGTTTATCAAACAGAGCCTTAGTTCCCCTTTATCCTATAAAGTAATACCATTGATGAGGACGAGAGGATAACTAAGGAAAGTAGTCGTACATCAAGGGGAGAAGTCAGGCCTTCTCTCTTACTCTAGCAGGTCATATACAAATTGAAACTCGGGATCCTTGTCCCTGCTACTTGTTTGATTGCATGATGTGATCCTTTGAGATTTTGTTTGGGTGATGACCCAAATAGGAGTAAATGAAAGCTAAATTGCAAGCATAACAGTACTACTTTTTGTTGTGTCCTTACAGGACTAAAAAGAAACGAAAATCTAAAAATGTCCTCAAAGGAAAGCGACAGAAAATAGAAACTAAAAGCAGCAGCCTGCTCACTTTCGCTTACGGGAACTCCACCTTCGGTATCAGCTCTTTAGAATTGTAAGATGCCCTCTAGAAACCATTTTTTCTAACTTGTTTTTCAAATTAATTAACGTTTTCAATCATGAAAAAGCAGTTTACATTAAACACTCTGTTAGCTGCTGCCATCCTCCGGAAAAAATATGGCATTTTCAGATTGAAATTCGTCGCATTCGCAGTTCCGAAATCATGGCATTATCGGATTGGAAATGTGGCATGTGTAGATCAAATAATGGCATGTGTAGATCAAATAATGGCATTTTAAAATCAAATAATGGCATTTTCAGATCGAATAATCGCATGTAAATCAAAATGTACAAAAATGAGAATTAAATCATAAATGAGAAGACGATTTTCAAATCGGAATTCATGGCATTTTCAGAGCAAATTATGGCCTTTAAAAAAGTAATAATATCATCTTAAGAAAGTTAGTGCAATAAAATTGGCAATATTTTCAAATCAATATCCCACATGGACAATCAGATGCCTTTATTGCCTCATGCGCCTCTTAACCCACAATGGATTCAAGAAAGACAACTGATGAAGAAGCTGGGTATGTTCTCACTGCTTCTTCGAGGCTACTCCCCTGATTTGTGATCAATCAGTATATCCAACGCAGACTAAGGACGTTTTCTTTTGAACTGAAATTTGCTGGTATGATCTGGTCTGAACTGGTCTGGTGTGGTCTAGTGGTCTTTGTGTATTTTATAACTATGGAAGTCTACTCTAGTCTGGTCTGGTCTGGGACTGAAAACAGTCCAAAAGAAAACATCCTAAGAGTCTAAGACCCCAAAGCAGTATATAATTAGCTATAGTTTCAGTGAAATCCAGTTGCAACGAAGTGACCTCTAGGAGAAAGGGGGGGGGGGGGGTAAGGAGGAGGCACTGGAGCGATGAAGAGGCAGATAGAGAGAGAGGGGCCCAGCGATGAAGATTTGGGAGGGGGGGGGGGGGGGGGGGAGCACCGACTGAGCGACAGAACGATAGAAGTGGGGAAAGAGAGAAGGGAGAAGGAATTAAAAGGTAGAGGTAGCAGAGTAATTATAACTCATATTTTGGGAATTTAAAACATGTAGTTCTACTTTTGCTTTTTGGTAATATTTTACTCCTATATACATAGTACATAGTAGGATAATTTCTTATTTTGTTTTCCTCATATGTATGACCTGAAGCTAACACTAAATAAAAAGTTATACTCGTATTTGTTTGGACTTGTTCTAAAAAACCCATACAATCTGGAGTCTTTCCACACAGGAACATTTTGGAATTCTGTTGATCATTAGGTTAAGTTTGGATCGTTGTAACTTGCAGGGAAATGAAAAAAAGACCAAGGAGAATAATTTTTATATACTTGATTTTACCTTGGAAATCACCAAAGAAAATTAATTGCATTTAAATTTCACACATGTTAAGTACTTGAAATTCGTAGTCTTTACATGATCCTAAAATAGAAAGACACAAGTAAAATGAGTTCTCACAAGTGTATCTAATTTTATATTTGAACCACCTTTTTAGATATACCCAGAATTTTTTTGTTTTCAATATGTCCAACCGATTATCTTTCCCCAACATCTTCTGGGTTCCAAATGAACTTCATTAGGGACCTTCTAGGTTCTAACTGATCTAATTAAACCAATAATAATGTTCTTCCACAGGTCTGGGATCTGGGTGGGCAAGATAGGCTCAGGACATCGTGGGCCACATACTACCGGGGAACTCATGCTGTAATTGCAGTTATAGACAGTACAGACAGAGCCCGGATATCCATTATGAAGGATGAATTGTTCAAGCTTCTTCCCCATGAAGATCTGCAAAATGCTGTTGTACTTATATACGCTAACAAGCAGGACCTTAAAGATGCCATGACTCCTGCTGAGATAACAGATGCTCTGTCCCTTCACAGCATTAAGAACCATGATTGGCACATCCAAGCATGTTCCGCCCTTACGGGTGATGGCCTTTATGATGGTTTGGGATGGGTTGCACAGCGAGTAACCGGAAAAGCTACAAGCTAAGAAGGAAGTGTGAAGCTTTGGTGTAAAATGCCATTTGTGTAATCATTACACAGACTGATATCGGATGTTCTCACTCTTTTACTCTTCATCTTTTTATTTCTCTACAATCTCATTGTAAAGCTTGTGATGACAAGGATACTAATGAAGGAACATTTTACATTTGGTTTGGTTTTAATGATGGTATTGTTGTTTTTTGTCTCAGTAAATGTCATTCAAATCTGCTTGTGTATAGCTTTTAAACACCTCATCCACCTCATCCCAATATCAGTAGATAAGGGCCCGGTTTGTTTCCCCCTAACATACCTGAGAAATGGTCTCTAGGACTGGAACGGACCAGCACTGATAACCGCCTAACCAGCATACATTGGCATTGTTGACATCGTGGATCCTAGCAAACGGTTTTGATCCTAAACCATGCCCACACTATAAACATTTGGTACGAAGTTGCCCAAAATATGCCGGGAATCAGAATTGGAATAGAGTGTTATTAAAGATTGATACATGTACTCCAGTGAGATCATACCATGACCATGTCTACAGAGTACACATGTTTATATTTGGATTGTATTTAGTCCCAGACCAGATCAGATTAGACTTCCATAGTTATAAAATACATAGAGACCAGTCATTATCAGACTAGTCCAGATCGAACCAGACCAGCAAATTTCAGTCCAAGTAAAATCATCCTACATTGTAACTTCTAGCAATACTAGTAGGAGGAAACTCAAAATTATTCCTACAACCCGATAAAGATTGGTTGTTCTTGCTAGATCGCTTCAAGATCGCCCAAGATAACATTTAAGGGTGTGTTTGAGAGTAGGACTTTGGAGGGGAGGGGAAGGGATGTGAGGGTCAATGACCTCCCTTTTTGTGTTTGGGAGTTTTTAAAAATTGAAGGAAAGACTTTGAAGGTATTTCATAATCCTTGCAAATCCCCTAAAGCCTTACTTTTTTAGTTCCTCCGAATCGGGAGGTTTTGAGTCTTAAAAGTTAAATGATCACCGAATCCTTCCTATCTGCTGCGTACTGCTCATACATTTATTTGTTACTATGCCTTTCGTCATATATACAGATCTCGATCAACTTCACAACAAACTCAAGCTTGATTTTATATAACACGTAGAAGCTCTACTGATGCATGTGCGTGCGCACACACGTTTCTGTTAAGAACCTGCGTTAATGATCTCGTCCAGGGACGAGATTGTTTCTGTAATTCAGAGGGAAGATAATTGACTGGGAAGGAATCTATGACTTCTGAAGAATTGAAATCTTAAGCAGGAATTAAATTGATGTGAAGACACACAAAATTAATTCTTCCAAAAGTTCCTTTATTGATAATAATAATGACCCTTATATAGAGGCTGATACAAGAGTCCTAAGGCAATTAATAATTAGGCAGTTGCCTAAAACTAAAATAGGAATACTAGAATAATTAGTCAGTTGCCTAAAACTGAAATAGGAATAATAGTATAAATAGGAAGTTGCCTAAAACTGAAATAGGAATAATAGTAGTAACTGAAACAGGAATAATAGGAATAAAGATCTTTACACTTTCCATTTTTAGCAGTACCAGAAAGATCTTTACACTTCCTTATTTGCCTTATTTGGCAAATAAATCTACACAAAACAGTGTCAAACAGTGCCAAACAGTACCAAACAATGTTTATTTCCTTAAAAACGGTGAAGTCAAAGTGTCAAGATCTTTTGGAACCGGAGAGAGTAGTTTTCTTTCAGTCACTTTGTCTCTCGATACAGTTGGGCCCACGGTCCGAGTATGAATCTGCAACGTTCTGGGCTCGTTCTTGGCTCTGTCGCCTGCTGTATTGTTTACCCCAAAATGCATCCGTAACAATACCCCCTCATTGACTTCGAGCTTGTCCGCAAGCTCAAACCTTGGAAATGCAGCAGTAAAGGACTCCAAGGTCTCCCAGGTGGCTTCCTCAGCCAACTATCCCATCCAGTGAACAAGTACCTCTGGCATATCCCTATTAAGGCGTCTTCGAAGTATGGCTAGTGGTTGCAAGGTTGTTGGTTGTTCTAGTAAAGGAGGCAGAGGTCTCATTTGCTCAGGGGAAGGACCGTGATGCTTCTTTAAGAGGGAAACATGAAAGACATTATGAGTTTTACTTGTCTCAGGTAAAGAAAGCTGATAAGCGGCCTTGCCGATGCGAGCAACCACTTGGAATGGACCATAGAATTTGGGAAGTACTTTATGGTGACGAGAACTCATGGAGAGTTGTCGGTAAGGATGAACCCGCAGCCAAACCCAATCATTGGGTTCAGAGGTAACCTCCCTGTGATTTTTTTCATATTGAGATTTCATACGAGCTTGGGCAATGGTCAAATGACGTCGAGGTGAAGATAAAAAAGCATCACGGTTGATTAACTCTTGTTCCACTCCCTCCGATTTTGCTGTTCCTGGAGTATAAGAGATTAACTTCGGTGGATCTATCCCATAGACGAGACGAAATGGAGTATCTCCTAAACTGGAGTGAAAGGAAGTGTTATAGCAGAATTCTGCCCAAGGTAACCAGC
This sequence comes from Cuscuta europaea, assembly GCA_945859875.1. Classification (NCBI taxonomy): domain Eukaryota; kingdom Viridiplantae; phylum Streptophyta; class Magnoliopsida; order Solanales; family Convolvulaceae; genus Cuscuta; species Cuscuta europaea. The sequence goes on from CAMAPE010000045.1 coordinate 9,420,910, forward strand.
GAACCCACTCCCTGGGGCAGTCACTTGTGAGACAGCGTAAAAAAGTTTCCAATGTGCGATTAACTACCTCTGTTTGGCCATCCGTCTGGGGATGATAAGCTGAAGAAAAAGTCAGTTTAGTGCCACTCAAACGGAAAAGTGCTCGCCAAAATTGACTAACGAAAACTTTGTCATGGTCAGAAACAATAGATTCAGGGAGTCCATGCAACCGAAAAATTTCAGAAAAGAAGACACTGGCCACTAGAACAGCCGTGTATGGATGAGCCAGTGGTATAAAGTGGACAGCTTTTGTGAGACGATCCACAACCACAAAAATGACTGTTTTGCCCCGAACTTTTGGCAGCCCCTCAATGAAGTCCATGGAAATGTCGGCCCAAACTTGTTGTGGAATGGGTAACGGCTGAAACAACCCTGGTTGTTGTAATTTTAACCATTTATGGCGTTGGCATGTGAGGCAGTCCGTGACAAACTGACTCACCGTTAGCTTCATTTTGGGCCAATAGAATTCTCGGCGCAACCGTTGTAGTGTCTTTTCCACACCTTCATGGGCCATCTCATGAAACACCATAATCAACGTGGGAATGAGGGATGAGGTAGAATGTAGAAAAATCTTATGGCGGAAGTAGAGAAAGCCATCACGATATGCTCAATCATCATCGAGGACCCCAACCATCAACTGTTCACATAAAGCCTTGATTTCAAGTGACGTGGCATGTTTGAGGCGTATGTCCTCCATGATAGTTGTATAGCGTAGTAGTTGAGTTGAGGGGAAAGACAACTTTGTCACGGTGCGTCAAAATAAATTCAATACTAAACACTTATACGTAGTATAGCGTAGTAGAGTTCGTATCCACATGGAAATGAATGATTTTCTTTTTATGATACTTAGTAAATAAAAAGGGGGGATTTGGTTTGAGTGATTTAATTTAATTAAGAACTAAGATGAACAACCTATATGAGATTTAATTCAAAGATAAAAAGGACTTGACATTGCTACTTTCCGCTTGTTGATATATTTTAGTCGATCATTGTTATATCTATAACTTATTCCCTCTCGAATACTCAATCGGGGAGTTATTAACAACGACCGTTCATTAATAACCCTTGCTATTAATCAAATATAGAACAACGCCTTATACCGATTTAATAGTAGCATTTAATCTTTCTAACTCCTTGATGAAATCAATTGAGATTGATAACCTCGACACAAGCGGTTTCGGTTTAACCAACAAAATTGATCCCTCTTAAGTTTATTAACCACGACCGTGCATTAATAAACCGAAGTTACTTACTTGTGAAACCATCAACGATTAACCATCAGTTCGTTGATCGTTCCTAGTAATAATTAATATATGAAACAAAACTAGTTGATCCTTTAAGTAATGTTCAAAATATTAATATGAAATAAGAGTAGGGATTAATTAATATTCAAGGAAGAATATTATTAAAGAAGATGAATCCTACTATAATTAATATCAAGATGTAAACTAATTGTCATCTTAGCAACACTCCCCAACATTAATATAGAGGAAGAAAATACCATTCTAACTAATGTCGAGATGTTAACTAATTGTCATCTTAGCAACACTCCCCAACATTAATATAGAGATGATATTAAGGAAAGAACTATTAATTAATATTCAAGGAAAGAAGTTAAGAAAATAACTCACAACTTTAATAATCAACAAGCTTCAAGAGCAACACCAAGAATGGAAGTTTAGCTCCTCATTTGGAGACTAAACGTAGCTAGAAAAATATAAAGAAATGCTATTCTAAACTGAGCTAAAGAGTATGGAAGAAGGGATGATTTTTAGAGAAGAAAAAGTGTGCTATTTATAGGTGTTTTTCAACACCTTTGGCCGGGTACCCGACCGGGTCAAGTACTTACCCGACCGGGTCCGGTCAAAATCAGATAATTTGTCACATTCTGGTGATCTTCGCACGTCGTTTTGTCCCGGATCACATCTGACCCGACCGGGTCAAGTAGGGGACCCGACCGGGTCCAGTGACTTTCTTGGCAATTTCGTCTGTTAAATCATACCCGACCGGGTGGGGGTTTCTACCCGGTCGGGTTTCACTCCTGGGCAGTCAAATTTCTTGTTTTCTTCTCTTCAAAGTCTTCCTTTCCAACACCACTAATCCTAACTATACTTTACAACTTATAAATAAAGAATAAAATACAATTACAACTGAAATTACATAAATGTTTACAAACTAAATAAAATGTCAAACAATCAACATAAATCAAACATAAAAACATGCAATTATGCATTACTAATTAGTGTGCATCAAACACCCCCACACTTAAACCTTTACTCGTCTCGAGTAAACCAAATCCAGTCCACGAAGTCCTTAAAATGACAAGAGTGTCAACACAAAAATCCACGAGTGTTTTTTAAAAACACACAAAGTATATCCCCAAAAATATAACAGTCAAGAGGCGTTTCAACTCAATATTTCTTTATCAACCTCAACCTTTTTTTTCGTTACCCTTAGGATCCTGCAGAAATAAAAGAAAATACTTTCTCTCGTTCTCTCATTTTGCCTAGGTGCCCTTTCGGGTTTCCATCCCAGCTTCCCACATTTTTCTGTTTTAATCCTCACAACTCACTCTTATTTTTGCTTTATTTTTGCTTAAGTTGCCCTTTCAGGTTTTCAACTTAACAAGCTTTTATATTTTTTTTACAAGAATAAAGAGTATGAATGTGAGTGTTCCATACAACTCTCCCCCCAAGCTAATCAAAGCACTGTCCCTAGTGCTTGTGTCTGAGATGATTTTTTTTGTTACTTTTTGGGAGGTTTTGTTGGTGATTCGTGGGTGTGGAGATGAAAAGGGTGAAGAGGAGATGAATGAAATGGGTTTAATTGGTGGATAGATGTAGAAGATATGAAGCTTTTGACTTTTGGAAATGGAGGAAATTTGGGATGTGGTTCGAAAGTGGGAAGAAAGAATGAGGAAGAAGGTGGATGGCCCGAGCTGGTATAGGCTGAAAGTCCGTTGACCCGGTCGGGTCTCCTTATTTACCCGGTTGGGTGAGCGTTCCAGAGGTTGGCAGAGAGTTTTTTTTGCTAGATACCCGGTCGGGTCTCCTTCCTTGACCCGGTCGGGTAAGCTTTGTTTCTTAACCAGAGAGGTCTGGTAGTTGATACCCGATCGGGTGAAATAAAATACCCGGTCGGGTTTGCCTCTTTTTTTTTTTTCAATTTTACGCTCCCCCACCCGGGTAGCCGTGCGGGTATCCCTGTTTTTATGTAATACCCGACCGGGTGAACTGTGATACCCGGCCAGGTATATTCCGGAAACCTTTTATGTATATATATTTTTTTGTGTTTTGAAATGTGTAAAAATAAAATAAAACAAGTAAACGTACCTTGCTTGGGTTGCCTCCCAAGAAGCGCCTTAGTTAACGTCGCGGCACGAAGCCATCATTGTATTCAGTCGTTCAAACTGGGATCATGATAGTTTATCTTTGCCACATTTTCATTCCTAGGACTTCCATAGGAATGCTTGATTTTCTGACCCTTCGCTTTGAAAATCTTTCCAGGATCAAATATCCATATTTTCATTGATTCATGTGGTGAGAGTGAGGGAAAGAAATTATCATTTAGCATGGTCAATGGAAAGTGTTTTGATCTTAGTGGCATGAGATGGGGTGTCAAATGTTTACTTAACTCCACTGTCATTTCCTGCATATTGGTGAATGAAAAGAAATCCAAATGATATTCTCTCGGTTTATTTGCAACCGCGATAAGTGCATTTGAATTATCCTCACATTTGCTGAGGATTTCATCTTCGTCCTTTTCTACCCTTTCTGTTTCCCTTAGAGCCTCAGGAAATGGTGGCATGTTCTCATGAATGGCCGATGATGGAGTTGAGTTTTGAAGTTTCTCCTCCTCTGGTTGAGCTCCCTCCGTAAGCTCCTCTTCTTCTTCCTCCTCGCCAATGTGGTTCACAATGTTTGGCACTTGTTTCAATTGATTCTCCAACTTCAGTTCTTTGAGCACTGTTTCTTGCGGGTATTGCGACATATCTTATTGCATTTGTGTCACATTGATAGTGAGAGCTCGGATCATGTCTTCAGTGGACATGCTGGAATAATAACTTGAGTATGGATTATATGTGTTGGAGAATGAATCATACATCTCTTGGAAAACAACATCATCACTCTGTTCAAAGTATTCTTCTTGCAGTTTGGGGCAAAAATCCGTAAGATGCCTTTGTGACATTCAACTGTTGCAGGCCTTGGTATTTCGAACATTTGAGCATAAGAGAAACTCCTTTACTAAAAACGTTAAGCTAGAAATTTGACTCTCTAGCGATGATGTGTTGGTATCCATTTACTCATATAAGCTCAGAAAATAGAAGAGCAAGAGATTTTTTTTTTAGATTTTTTTTTATGTTTTTTTTTGTTTTGATTTTTATGAGATAAAATAAAAAGAAAAATAATTGCCTTTCCCCGGCAACGGCGCCAAATTTGACGAGCACTTTGTCACGGTGCGTCAAAATAAATTCAATACTAAACACTTATACGTAGTATAGCGTAGTAGAGTTCGTATCCACATGGAAATGAATGATTTTCTTTTTATGATACTTAGTAAATAAAAAGGGGGGATTTGGTTTGAGTGATTTAATTTAATTAAGAACTAAGATGAACAACCTATATGAGATTTAATTCAAAGATAAAAAGGACTTGGCATTGCTACTTTCCACTTGTTGATATATTTTAGTCGATCATTGTTATATCTATAACTTATTCCCTCTCGAATACTCAATCGGGGAGTATATCCACTTCATCGAGGGTAGTTATTAACAACGACCGTTCATTGATAACCCTTACTATTAATCAAATATAGAACAACGCCTTATACCGATTTAATAGTAGCATTTAATCTTTCTAACTCCTTGATGAAATCAATTGAGATTGATAACCTCGACACAAGCGGTTTCGGTTTAACCAACAAAATTGATCCCTCTTAAGTTTATTAACCACGACCGTGCATTAATAAACCGAAGTTACTTACTTGTGAAACCATCAACGATTAACCATCGGTTCGTTAATCGTTCCTAGTAATAATTAATATATGAAACAAAACTAGTTGATCCTTTAAGTAATGTTCAAAATATTAATATGAAATAAGAGTAGGGATTAATTAATATTCAAGGAAGAATATTATTAAAGAAGATGAATCCTACTATAATTAATATCAAGATGTTAACTAATTGTCATCTTAGCAACACTCCCCAACATTAATATAGAGGAAGAAAATACCATTCTAACTAATGTCGAGATGTTAACTAATTGTCATCTTAGCAACACTCCCCAACATTAATATAGAGATGATATTAAGGAAAGAACTATTAATTAATATTCAAGGAAAGAAGTTAAGAAAATAACTCACAACTTTAATAATCAACAAGCTTCAAGAGCAACACCAAGAATGGAAGTTTAGCTCCTCATTTGGAGACTAAACGTAGCTAGAAAAATATAAAGAAATGCTATTATAAACTGAGCTAAAGAGTATGGAAGAAGGGATGATTTTTAGAGAAGAAAACGTGTGCTATTTATAGGTGTTTTTCAACACCTTTGGCCGGGTACCCGACCGGGTCAAGTACTTACCCGACCGGGTCCAGTCAAAATCAGATAATCTGCCACGTTCTGGTGATCTTCGCACGTCGTTTTGTCCCGGGTCACATCTGACCCGACCGGGTCAAGTAGGGGACCCGACCGGGTCCAGTGACTTTCTTGGCAATTTCGTTTGTTAAATCATACCCGACCGGGTGGGGGTTTCTACCCGGTCGGGTTTCACTCCTGGGCAGTCAAATTTCTTGTTTTCTTCTCTTCAAAGTCTTCCTTTCCAACACCACTAATCCTAACTATACTTTACAACTTATAAATAAAGAATAAAATACAATTACAACTGAAATTACATAAATGTTTACAAACTAAATAAAATGTCAAACAATCAACATAAATCAAACATAAAAACATGCAATTATGCACTACTAATTAGTGTGCATCAAGGACCCCTGCCATCAACTGTTCACATAAAGCCTTGATTTCAAGTGACGTGGCATGTTTGAGGCGTATGTCATCCATGATAGTTGTATATGGAATGGAGACGGCTGCTAACGTTATAGGTTCATCTTGGCGAGATAGTGCATCTGCAATCACATTTAAGCGTCCTGGTTTGTACTCGATCCGGAAAGTGAAGCCCATAAGCTTGCTTAGCCAGTGTTGTTGTGGTGATGTAGTGAGGCGTTGTTCTAACAGATATTTATGACTCGAATGATCAGTCTTAATTAGAAACTCTCTGCCCCAAAGATAGGGCCGCCAATGGGTGATTGCCTTCGCCAGACCGATTAGTTCCCGCTCATAAGCCGCAACTTTCGAATGGCGGGCAGCAATCTGCCAACTAAAATATGCAATGGGATGACCCTCTTGCTGCAAGATGGCCCCAAATCCACTACTAGAGGCATCACACTCTACAAAAATTTCTCTTGTGAAATCCGGAAGTTGCAATACTGGGGCTGAAGACAAACGCTGCTTGAGGTCAGTGAAGGCGGTGGCTGCTGCTGGGGACCAAACAAAGGCATTTTTCTGGAGAAGGTGGGTGAGTGGTCTTGCAATTTCTCCGTATCCTTGTATGAATTTGCGGTAATAGCCCGCACGACCCAAAAAACCACGCAAGGCAGTTACGGTGCTTGGGGTAGGCCAGTCAAGAACCGCATGAATCTTGGATTTATCAACCTCAACTCCTTGACCATGAATCACATGTCCCAAGTAGTTAACTTGCGGGGATCCAAAACTACACTTGGAATGTTTGAGAAACAATCCGTGAGTGCGTAAAATCTCAAAAACAAGGTGAACGTGATGGACATGCTCAACCCATGACTTACTATAGATCAAGATGTCATCAAAGAAAACTAATACGAATTTGCGCAAGTAAGACCCAAAGATCTCATTCATAAGGCTCTGGAACGTAGATGGAGCGTTAGATAACCCAAATGGCATCACAAGGAACTCAAAGTGACCATGGTGGGTTCGAAATGCTGTTTTTTGACATCATTAGGATCCATGCGGATTTGGTGATAACCAGAGCGGAGGTCTAGCTTGGTGAAGAATTTGGCGCCATGGAGTTCATCTAACAGTTCATCAATCACGGGAATAGGGAATTTATCTTTAACAGTCTTGGCATTCAATTCCCTATAGTCCACATAAAAATGTCATGTGTCATCTGTCTTCTTGACTAATAAAACTGGGGATGAGAATGGATAGCGGCTATGCTGGATTATCCCCTGTTGTAACATCTCAGAACATTGTTTTTCAATTTCATCCTTCTGGAAATAAGGATATCGGTATGGTTGAACCACCATGGGACCTGAGCCCGGCAATAAAGTAATACGGTGATCATGAGTTCGACGAGGCGGGAGACTGGCGAGTTCTCGAAAGAGGTCACAAAAACTGTTCAGCATTGTATCCAGAGACGGGGTCTCCATCTGCGAGGTAACAGCCTTGTGGGCATGAATGGAGTGACCTGCTGCCCATCCATGCCATTCTACTGGATGGCCCTACCACTGGAAACATATGGAGAGTTTCTCAAAGTCCCACACGATGGAACCTAAACCACGGAGCCATTGAACACCAAGGATCATATCGAACCCGACCAGTGGAAGGACATAAACATCTGCTGAGAATTGTCTGCGATCGACTTCAAAAGGGAGATTGGAGCAGGTACCCATTATGCAAACACGGTCACCATTAGCGACAAGTACATAGAGTGCACTACCAACCTGAGATAGGACCGCCGTGGTTGGAAGTAGCCGTTGGTGTAGGAAGTTATGAGTGCTGCCCGAATCTACCAAGATAGTGATGGAACGGTCATAGAGACGTGCTGAGAGTTGCGTGGTGGATGAAGATCCGAACCCGGTCATAGCCAAGATAGACAGGGATGGCTCAGCACTGGTTGTATATTCATCTGGCTCCTCTGTAAGGATTCCTCATCCAGAATCTCAATAAAAAAAATCGTTTACAACGGTGACCTGGAATCCACGGATCGTCACAGTTATAACACAAACCTTTTTCCCGGCGTATGGCAGCCTCAGCGCGGGATATCTTTTTAAACCCCGGTGTGGATTTCCGTCGGTTTAAGGATGGATCAGGCATATTCGGTGTCGGTGGCCGCGTGTACTGTGCAGATGGAACCAATAGAGTGGAACGAGATTTGGTCTCCGGGTGTTCATACTTGCGGTTCACAGTACGGGCCAACATCATTGCCGAATTAAGATCAACTGGATTCTGGTACTCAACCTCCAAGCGCAACGATTCACGTAATCCCGCAGTGAAGATTTTAACTTGCATGCGCACAGAGATGCCAACTGTGCGGGCAAGCAACTGTTGAAACAACTCAATATAAGTTTCGACATCATGTGTCTAGGGATGTCAGTAGCACTGGGATCAAGTTGATCAACCCAGAGCTGGGCTGTCCCAGTCATGTGAAACGTTGCGAGACCCACACGGGCTTGCGCCGTTGTACGCTGGTGAACAAAGAAACTTTCACAACGTTTAAGCCATGGCAAATGGTCGCTCTTACCGTCATTTTGTGGAAAATCAAGCTTGGAAAAACGTGGAACCACTAAGTCATCATGATCCTGCCGTCGGTAGTCTCGTTCGTGTTGTCGAGCAAAGCGGGGAGATATTGGGGAGGAATCTGCGGTCAGTTTCTGGACAGAGGCAGACAAAGCGGCCATCGTTGCCGGTAATTCTGCCAATTTAGCGACACACTCCTGCAGGTCGGCCAGCTGGTGTTCCACAGTCAGCTGGCGTTGGTCCATGCCCTCAATCATGTGTTTCAATGCCTCGGCTCATGCTGCATCGTTGCCCATCGTCCCGGAATCTGATACCAAATTGTTAAGAACCTGCGTTAATGATCTCGTCCAGGGACGAGAGTGTTTCTGTAATTCAGAGGGAAGGTAATTGACTGGGAAGGAATCTATGACTTCTAAAGAATTGAAATCTTAAGCAGGAATTAAATTGATGTCCGACCTAGTCAAGACACACAAAATTAATTCTTCCAAAAGTTCCTTTATTGATAATAATAATTACCCTTATATAGAGGGTGATACAAGAGTCCTAAGGCAATTAATAATTAGGCAGTTGCCTAAAACTAAAATAGGAATACTAGAATAATTAGTCAGTTGCCTAAAACTGAAATAGGAATAATAGTATAAATAGGAAGTTGCCTAAAACTGAAACAGGAATAATAGTAATAACTAATTAATAGTTTTCTTTCAGCCACTTTGTTTCTCGATATAGTTGGGCCCACGGTCCGAGTATGAATCTGCAACGTTCTGGGCTCGTTCTTGACCCTGTCGCCTGCTGTATTATTTGCCCCAGAATGCATCCGTAACAGTTTCATGTTTTGGATCCATCAATACTTGTCAAATAGGAGTAAAAATAAAGTACTTTTCGGTACTATCCCTTAAATATAAGTAAATTATTGTAATCTTGGAATCATACGTACTAGGATTACTTGATATTAATGCAACATTATTAGTGCCACAATTAGTACTCCGTAGTATTTTCCAAGAATGAAAGTAAATAGCCATATTTAAGAAAAAAATTATGATTTGTATAAGTAAATACATGAGTAATTTTTTCAAACAAAAATATAAAGAGTAGATGTGTCATTTTAATTACATTTCCTCCTAAACCCCTCTTCTCAAACTTAACTCCCAAATAAGAGGAAGGAATTCCTTCTCATCTCCCTCCCCTCCTCTCTTTCTACTCCCCCACAAAACCTTTCTCTTCCCTCACTCCTAAACTCCCAAACATACCCTAAGTAAAAAAAAAGTATGGCTCTGTTTAAACCCAGTGACCAGAGCTGCATTCGACTCTACTGCCCTAGTTGGTTGTGGTTTAAATTTGGTTATAAGTAAATGCAACAAATGGCTTAGTTCTCATCTCATTGCCCTATTTTCCTTCACATTATCTTTTTTGAGTCATCCATAAATAATGCGTAGAAACTAGTAAGTAGTAACTTAGTAAGTGTAATGCTTTTCGAGTGCAAGTAAAGTTTGAATATTTGCATGGTTCAGATTCTTCAAGACATAATTTTCATTTTCTTAAACATAGCACCAAGTAACACTCATAACATTAAAAGGGTATAAATGAAATTGAAAATCAATTACTGCTGTAAAGAACTGAGGGTGTACATTATGTAAATATATGTTAACAAGAAAAATAGCAGCCATAGAAGTTGTTTTTGGCAGGTGTCTGCCATCTGGTGTCTGCAGAATGCTAATCATCTAGAATCATTACCATCAAATTCCTCAGAATAAACCAAAAGGAATACAAAAAAAAAAAGAATACAATTTTCTGCACATGGAGACAATCTTTACTTCACACTTTACATCAATTCAGTAGGGTAACATGCTATAAGAGGGTTGAATATGAATACACCAATAAATCAGAAAATGTCTAATCCAGCGTGGAACAATCAAAGTATCCAGCACCTGCAGCTAGATGCATCTGGCGGTCGTTCAAACCACCGATCCCAAAGAGGACTCGTGGGGCCAGTCGTTCTGGTACAGAAGTTATAAAAATATTTGCATGATGGTTCATGAGAAAAGATACTAACTTGAAATGAATGTAGAATTGAAATTCCTTACTCTGGAAGCAGTGGATCCGGTCTGGTTTGTGTATTAACCAATATTCTAGAGTCCAAGCGAAATGATGATCAAGTTAGATATATGATATTATGATAGTTCCCTGTTCCCAGATACAAACAAATCACTGATAATCTAAATATTATCCTCTTTTACTTACTCCTTGCAAACAGCTGAAGCTTTCTCCATTTTGTCAACTTGTTCCAGTTCCTCCTGAAGAAGTTTAACATCGTCAGAAAGATCAGCTCAAAAATATCACCAAATAATATTTGATCTGTAGGAAATAATTACAGTGGGGTTTAGGGTGAAGTTTGGTAGCTTCGTGGTTGTAGCACTGGGTAGCTAATTGAGAATCCCACCTCTCCAGTCCCCTAGAAGATGCACTACATTGAAGTAGTAAGGGTCTGTTCGGCAATGCTTATTTTAGCCGAATCTAATGATTTTTTAAGGTAATAGTAGTGCTTGGTGACATCCATTTCAGTCATACAACTAAGTCATCACAACAACAACATCCAAGCCTTATTCCCAAAAGAAAGGCTACCAAGCTTCACCCTGAACAGCCACGAAGCTACCAAGCTTCAATTGATAGTTGAGATTCTCAATTAGCTACCAAGTCCTACAGTCATACAACTAAGTCAAAATAAATTTATTCTGCTGGTCAGAATAAATAAGCCGATTATTGCTACCAAACGGATCCTAAATAACTAGGACAGTGCATAGAAGTGTGCTGATTCGCACATGCTGCCTGCCTCTACATCTCTATTCTCTACTTCACCAGGAAATGATGGGCAAAATATGTAAATGAAAGTGAAAAATGAAAAAAGGCTTCCTAATTATTAGGCTAAGACTAAAATTAGTATGTAGTATTATACACATATCTCACTTCTCATAGAACAATGGGAGTATTACTTTGGGACTTCAGGAGTATCAATGCTCAAAATAAGATTCTCTCCCCTTATCCTTACACTGCATTTGAACCTCATAGAGTGTACAAATCATGCACAGTAATGTAAACATCAAGAATGTCATTGTGCACTATTATCATAAAAAAAGCAAACTCATGCTTTCAAGTCCTCAACCATTTAGCATCGGTTTGGTTCAGTTGAAAGGGGAGAGACAGAAATATGGGAGAAGAAACGGATAGATTTTGTATGCTGTTTGGTAGGAGGGGAATGGAGAAGAAATGGTTTGGTATTGAGTGATCCGTATGAAGGAGAAGAAATATGTAAGAGGTTGGACTCACATTACTCCACTACCCAAAGGCTTAGAAGAAATGGATAGATTTTGTATGCTGTTTGGTAGGAGGAGAATGGAGAAGAAATGGTTTGGTATTGAGCGATTTGTACGAAGGAGAAGAATGTAAGAGGTTGGACTCACATTACTCCACTAGCCAAAGGCTTAGACACCAAGTAAGAACTAATAAATACGGAGCATTTAGAATATCACCACTCTGAGACATTCTTAGGGGGGAGTTAGGGCAGATGCAAAACACAAATACAAGAATCGAAAAAACCTCTATTTTTAAAAGGCTAATTTCTATACCGATGAATTGTAGTGAATCCATATCTGATCAATTTGAAGCGGGTAGTGGGTATAAGGGTATTCCAATCTAAATAGATTGAGTAACTTTTGTAAGGGGACTAGAGCAGGCTAACATGAGACAAAAGATCTGATTTCTATGAAGTATGAATTATTGAGGAATTACAGATTATATTTTCCTTAACCATCCCATGCATAACCATATTTATAGTTCATTTACACTCCTCCCTCACTCTCCCTTTATCTATAAATGCCAAAGGTTTACCAATTACCATACAACAAGCAGCATTCCTACCAAACAGTTGCAGAGATGATAATTAACTGAAACTTAGATTCTTAACTGAATTATAACTTCTGTTTTCCTTCTCCTCTCCATTTTCCAGTACCTCCTGCAATAATAGCTTTCTTTATCTTTCCCTCAATATGTTCCCAAGGGAAAAACTTAAACATGTTCCAGAAAGATAAGTTCCCTTTAAGTTTCTTAACTTCCTACCCTTAACCGAAACTATAAAGCTTCAAATTCAGTGTTACTCATCACAATTCAAGAATGACAAAATTAATAACAAATTAAAAACTAAAAAGTATAAACTATCAAATAACCAACAATTCTTTACCTTTTTTAAAGTTATTTCAGCCATTTGTTCTTAACCACAAATACCAACTTCAGTAAACAACATAAATCGAGGATAGCTTCAAATAACCAAGAATTGCAGGACAAAATATTGTATTTTAAAGTCGAAAACATAGAAAGGGGTCAAAGTGAAGGTCGGGGAGGGAGGAAGAGAGTGACCTCCAAGAAACGAGCTTCTTGTTCTAGCTGCTTCAACTCAGCTGAAATCCGATGCTTCCCTCTCGTATCAGCCACCGATCGCATCTGCTGCTCGCAAGATTCCATCTTTCTCTCTCACTCAACAAACCCAAATCTTTCAAGAACGCAAAACTATCAAATAGGACCATAAAAATATGACATTTCCAATCAAGACTTGCATTGCGATCTCATTTGTGATTAGCTTAAGTGTGAACTGCCGCAAAAAGGATTAGAGATGCGAAGAGGAATCGGAGTAGCTAGATTGTGGTGGCCCAGGAATAGGGTTATGTGTGAGAAAGAGCGTTGTAAAGTTAAGCTCTTTGTAGACACTTGAAAGGGGAAAAGTTGATTTCGTTCCTTTCTTTTGTATCTCTCGCACTTTAGCAGGCTTTCATGCTAAAGTAATGATGAGTTAACTATAGAAGGAGGGACCAAACTCTGTTTATTTTTTGTTTTTGGGACAAAAGTTGTTTTATTTTGGTTTAGAGGACTGTAATAGTCTAACCTTTTTTCTATAATGGTAAGATTAGTGAACATCGAAATTTATACGGAGTCAATACAAACCAAGTGCAGTACTCGGAGAGTCGGAGGCAATTATAAAAGGTAAGAATACGGATAAGATGGAGACAACGAGTAAATACATGTGAGCTTCTAATAATTGTTTTGGTTTTACTTTTTAATATACTACGTAGTATTTTAACTTCACTTACGTGTTCCCTCTAATTCTTTTATGTTATTCAAAAATTATTTAATTTTAGTTTTAGAAACTTTTTAATATGTATATTTAAAGAGTTAATTATCAAAATAGGACTAAAAGTAATAAAAATTCGTAAAAATACTAAAAATTAATAAAAAATATTTCGAAAATAATAATTTATTTATTTATTTACTTTCAAAAAAAAAATAAAAAAACTGAAATGGTGGTGCAGGGGGTAGTACAGGCGGGGGGAAAGACATCCATTTTTCTTATTTTTTTATGGAGTTTTATTATTTTTTATTAATTTAAAAAAAAAAATAATTTTTTATTTTATAAAAATTTTATAATTTTTTTAATTATTTTTCTACGAATTTTTGAATTATTTTTGAATTTATTATGAATTAAACATTTAATTAACTCATATTTAAAGGAAGGGTAAGAATGGAATGAAAAATAGGTATGTTTCCAATAGGACTAATATGGTCCTATTTTGAAAAGAAAAACCTAGAAGTCCTATTTTGAGTTTTTGCTATAGTTTTAGTCCTATTTGGAATAATTTCTAATGTTTAAAATGTGAATTCTTAGTTTTACATTGTTTTAATTCTCATATAAGCTTCAAAAAAAATTATAAAAGAACAAATTTAAATTATTCTAGTAGGTTTATGCATCTCGCAATAACTTTTTTTTGTAAGTAGAGTGATTTCGTAACTAGAGATAAACTAAAAATAAAATAGTGCATATATTACGAGAATGAAAATAGTGTGTCTTATTTGCATGGTCTAAAACATATTCAAACCTTAAAATATTACGTAAATGTTTCAAATATAAAAAGGACAAATTTATAATAAAAATTTTCAAAAAGAAATACATGACAAGTAAAAATGAAGTAAAATGATCTTATTTATTCCAAGCAAATCACCTCCCATATAATTTGTACTCAAAAGAGTTATACTGTATATAATTAAGTTTAGTTTGGTGCAATATACCAAATATTCCTTTTATCTTATACCTTACGTTGTACCAAAACTCCAATATATTGAGATTTCGATATGATAAAGCATGAATAATTTTTTTAACAAGATTTAACATTAAAGAAATACCTATAGTATCAGTAAAATACTATGACATACTGGAATTTCATTACAATCTAGATCAGACATATAAGGATCGAAGTATTATATCGAAATTTTGCAAGTATTTTAACATTCCATATTTAAGTAGTGAATCATTGAAGAGAGTTTGCAAGTTTGTGTTTTCTAATTCAAAAGGATTATATTAAGCCGCCACAATTCTATGTGATTTCCCATTGATAGCTTTCATTTTGCATTTATCAAACTTATCAACCAATTTTTTATCAAATTCACTTATGATTCACGTTCTGAATTGTGTGATACCCAAAATAAATAGGGTTAATGTTACTATTTTAGCTGAATTGGTCCAAGTATATGAAAATAGATAAAATGGTACTCTACGGTAAATTCTGCCAAATCAACCAAAAAAAGTTACTCCAACCTTATTTATTTTGATTATTACACAACATAACGTGCAAACCAAAAATTATGTATTTAATCAAAATGTTGACTAATAAGCTAAGCTCAAAGACTGGTCACCAAACGGGTTCTGAGAATATTTGAGAAATACTCGATAAAACTCATACTTCTTCATATATGCGATCCTTCTAATGTGACATTACTACATATACACTTCCTAGAAATCAGAATTGAGGCTCAATTTTTCATATACATTAATGCTATTTGTAACGGTATTTTACACGTCGATCAAAATGTCCATGCACAAAGAATTTGATCAGCGTTTTATGAAGAGAACAACTTTTTGCACAGTAAAAAAAATTGTCAGTGTCACAGAGAATTTAAAAAAAGAATGAGAATCTTAAAAATCAACATGTTGAAATAATTTCATTATAACAAGTATGTGACTCAAAAATATTAATATACTTGAATTCAGTTATTTATAGTGGACTTCCAATTTTGTACATACAAATGACAGACTTACAAGAGAGTTTCAGATGAAAGAATATTTGAACAAAAAAATGTACATCTCTTACTATATAATGAACCATGAACGAAGCACTATAGTAGATTACCAACTGAAACGAGAAGTCAAATCACACTGAATTTAGAAAAATGAAAACAAACTTTCGAATTAAAAGTTCACGCTATTCATAATAATACATATGCATAGCAGAAGATATACTCTTTATGAACAAAAAAACTCAAAGCATCAACAATCTAAGGGTAGAAAGTAAATTCAATCGGAATTATGTAATTAAGTAATGAAGAAGTTGAAGAAGAGGAAATAAAATTGTTATTGTGTGAATCTTTACATATTTGTGAAAAATGTGTGAGAATTCTCTCTATCATATATAGTACTTTTAGGTATAAGAATATTAAACAGCTAACAATTGAATGTGATAATTTTCTCTCTCAAAAATATTAATATACTTGAATTTGGTTATTTATTGTGACCTTCCAATTTTGTACATACAAATGTCAGAGACTTACGAAAGAGTTTTAGATGATTCCTAATCTAGCAACTCGAAGAATATTTGAACAAAAAAGTATACCCCTTACAATATAATGGACCATGAAAGAAACACTATAGTAGATTACCAACTGGAATAAGAAGCCAAATCAAACTGAATTTAGAAAAATGAAAATAAACTTGTGAATCAAAAGTTCACACTATTCTTACGGAGTAATAACAAATCTACATAGCAGAAATTCTTGCAATTGGAAAGATATACTCTGCATGAACAAAAAACTCAAGCACTAACAATCTAAGGGTAGAAATTAAAGAAAAATTAAAACGGAATTATGTAAATAAGTAATGAAGATGTGGAAGAAGAGGGAAATAAAATTGTTATTATTGGGTGAATCATTAGACATTTGTGAAAGATGTGGAAGAATTTTCAATTCTGTCTCATTTATAGTGCTTTTAGGTATAAGTTAAGCCGACGAACAATTCAAAGTGATTATTTTTTCTCTTATATGTAAAACTCTTAAGTATAAGATAAGATAAGTCGACTAGCAATTGAGCGGTCGAAATTTGTCTCTAACATGCAGTGCTTTTAAGTATAAGTTAAGACAACTAACAATTGAGTGAGATAAATTTCTCTCTCATATGTATTGCTTTTAGGTATGGCTAAAGGGTCATATAGGGCTTTGTACCGGTCGTGTAAGCTCAATTCAGTCTCTGAACTTAGAAAAGGTCCAATTTGCACCCGAACCGGCAAAATAGGGTTCAAATTTCATTTTTTATAGGTAAACAAACGGTAAAAAATTGTCCAATGCACACCTGTAAACTATTAAAAAATGTCAAAATTACAATAAAAAAACAGAAACAATAAAAAAATAAAAAAATGACCGGTCGTTTACCTATAAAAAAAAATAAAATTTGAACCATTTTTTGTCAGTTCGGGGTGCGAATTGAACCTTTTTTTAGTTGAGGGACTGAATTGAGCTTACATGACCGGTACAAGGGCCTATTTGGCCATTTAGCCTTTAGGTATAATAATAAGAAGCTAAGAAGATAAACTTGTTAACAATTAAGTGAGATATTTTTTTCTCTCATAAGTGGTTCTTTTTAAGTACTACCTTTGTCTCTTAAAATTTTGTCAAGTTTGACCGCCACGTGGATGAATAAAATAAAACTGTGTAGTTGAGTTTTGTGCAGATGAGAGAAAATTAACTGGAACCACAAATTCTTTACTTTAAAGGGAAAGTGACAAAGTCAGTGGGACTTTCAAAAAATGAAAGTTGATAAAGTTTTAAGGGACGGAGAGAGTATAAGACAATCCAGCTAACAATTGAGCGGAAATATTTTCTCTCTCATATGTAGTGCTTTTAGGTATTATATTATTATATGTTAGGAGATAAAATTGAAAAAAATTGAGCGGGTGAATTCTCATAAATATAATTCTTCAATGTATAAGATAAACCGACTGACAATTACGCAGTAAAATTTTTCTCTCATACGTAGTGCTTTTAGGTATAAGATAATTCGACTTACAATTGAGTGAGAGAACTTTCTCTCATATTTAGTTCTTTTAGCTATAAGATAACTTGGCTAAGAATTGAGCATGCTAATTTTCTCTCTCATATGTTAGTACTAATTTAACTAATGAGTAGCAAATTCTTATTGAACTAATATTTGTTAATTTTAATATGTATTGTATTTACTTAAACTTTATGTCACTCACTTATTGTACTCACTCTTTTAGAATAATATTTAATTTTAAAATTAATTTAATCATGAAAATTCATAAGTAGCAAATTTAATGAGTGGTGTCAATTAATATTTCCTAATATAGTCTTCATTGAATATTTATTGTATGACCTTATACTTTTTGGTATTAGTTGATATATTGTACTCTTATTTTTCAAAAATGCAAAATCCTACGAAGTTATTTTCAATTTAATATCTAATTAGATCATTAGTAAAAATATATGCACCAATTGCTTATTCATTCATGTGCGTATGCACGGATTTATAAAAAACAAGAGGAATACGAAGAAAAAGTGTCGAGTGTAGCTTCTCCAGATTTATGTTGGATTAACTAAATCAGTTCTTTTGGAGATGAATTCGAAACAATGTAATGGAAGAAATTTGATTTATATAATGAAGGAGGGAGAAAAGGAAGAATAATTTTTTACACGTTTTTTTACACTTTGTGTATATAAACAAGTCTCAAATATGCATTTTTAATTAAATTGCTTGTATACATAAGCTAAATATGAGTGTACAAAAAAGTCTACACAAAGTGTATGGATAGATTTTCTGAAAAGGAAAACAAGGAAACCAAATAAATGAAAGAATGGAAACAAAGAACGTCAATATTTAATTGAGCCCAGGTCAATATTAAGTTCTTACCGCTCTCGCGGTGTACAGTACAATAATTTAGACAATCACGTTGATCTCCGACAAATTCCTAAATTATTGCCAAAACGAGCGAGCAAACGACTCCCTAATCGCTACTAATCTCTTAGCGAACGACTAGGTGTGTGTGAAAGTGTCCTATAATATAAATTTAGATCTCTATTAAATTATTCAATTATTCTATGGGGAATTATAATCCTTGCTCCAGTTCTAAATTACAAAACATATCAATTAAAATAATCAAACATAAATTAAATAAATAATCATGCATTTAAACCCTCAAAAACAAACTCTATATATGATTAATACCCCTTCATCAATTTCAAATCCCTAATTAAAACTACTCACAATTCATAATTGACAGATCAGCAGAATTGATAAAGAAAGAATTGATTGTCTTTAGTTTAAAAAATATGACTTACAAGTAATCCCAGAATATTGAATATCCAATGCTGAAGAACAGAAGAAAATTCGTCCTCAAAGTGCTTCTAAACTTAGTCTAACATAAAACTGGGACATAGAGGTTATTTAAATAGAAAACGGAAGAATTCCAGCAGAAAAGGGCTTCAGGGTTGCCCGCGTGGAATCCGTGTGTCCGACAGAGTCATGCGTCAAAATCTGCCGCGCACGGTGTGTGGGCACCTCCCGTTCCAATTTGGGTATGCTTCCTTCAGTAAAGTTGTAGCTAATGAAATCCTCTACCCATCACAACTTGCAAACCTGGAATTAAATTAACCCATAAAACAATATGGATGAAATGGTGGAAGGTCGCATATGAAATCTCAACATTCTCGTTGATCCTTGTCTTTTTTCACGTTGATCCTCTCACATTCTCGTCATGGTATCTTCATATGATTTGTATCCCATTGAGTAATCTTTCGTATAAAACTTGAATCATTGCATTTGGAGTTTTCTACAAAAAATATATGCTCAAACGATTGACAGAACGTCATTGTGATCACCGTTTTCAAGTTCTATTCATCCTCGTTTGATTTCGTACTTGATTCTTGAGCTCCCTTAACTTCAAAATTACTCCTTTAGTGGCTCATGGACTTTCAATACTTCTCAATAACTCTCAAATTTGTCTCAAATCCTCGCAAATAATTCTCCAACACCGCCGACAGAGTCAATTTTCTGATTTTAACTCTAAAAAATCGAAATGCAAAACAAAACACGATAAATTATGACTTGAGCTAATTAGGTGCTTTGTGACACATTCAAGTTAAAAAATTGGCAAATGACAATCCGAACACGCATCAAATGCATGTTGAAATATGGCCTTGTCAAGATATTTAACTACTAACTCCATTTTGGTACTAAAGTTTCATATTTGTCACTTTATTGTACTTTATAATATAATTGAGAATATGCATTTATCTTCTTCATTTACACCACACACGTGTGTGTGTGTTTTTCTTTTGGAACAAAATAAAGCTCCATGAAAGTATTACACCACACAAACAGATGGTCTTTTGAAAATATTGCGTGTTAAACTGATAATATCATTTCGATTGTCCAACATAAATTAAAGTGGTATATATTTCGTGGCAATAAAAAGAATATCGTCAGTTAGCATTTCTTTCGTGAATATGAATTAAAGTTAGACTTAAATACGATTTTAGTTCCCGCAAATATGACACACTTTGTTTTAAGTTCTTGCAAAATATTTTATTTACTTTTCATCCATTTAATATGCACTATTTTGCTTTTAGTCCATCTCTAGTTACGAAACCAATCTACTTCAAAAAAAAGTTATTGCGAGTTCCATAAATATACTAGAGTAATTTAAATTTGTTCTTTTATACGGAGTAATTTTTTGAAGCTAATATGAATGTTAAAACAATGTAAAACTAAGTATTCACATTCTAAAAATACATATTAAAAACCTTCTTAAAATAAAAATTAAATACTTTTTGACAACATGACAAAGAATTAGAGGGAATCTATTAGCCGGGGTTAATTTGGATCAAACGGAGGCTGTTATCATCGGTGATGAACTACAAAAACCATTATAAATTGCAGGGACGAAAAACAAAAAAGAATATTGCCGGGATATAAAACAAAATGTACTATATTTGCATGGACTAAAAACATATTTAATCTTTAAAGTTAAATTCTGTCTAGTCTATTGTAACTTGAGAGTATTTTGAATCATTGTGTTTGTTTTTAAATTTGAGTCCTCTCGGTGACCATAATATTTTTCGACGTTTCAGCCTTATCAGCCAACTTTTTCATCAAACACGTAACTTTTGATTTCACGCGCTTAATTGTGTAAAAATCAAAATGAGTAAGGTTGAAGTTATTTTTCTAACTGAAATTACTG
Source organism: Cuscuta europaea (assembly GCA_945859875.1). Taxonomy (NCBI): domain Eukaryota; kingdom Viridiplantae; phylum Streptophyta; class Magnoliopsida; order Solanales; family Convolvulaceae; genus Cuscuta; species Cuscuta europaea. Next base: position 9,441,839 of record CAMAPE010000045.1, read on the forward strand.
TAGAAGACCATTTTAACTATTTTTCATATAATTTTTTCTTTATTTTATTCATAAAATATATCTCAAATTTTTCCCATAAATAAGCAGAATCAGGCAATCGGCCCAATCCATTGACTTCAGCCATAACTTCATAAACATGAACAAAATTCGATGATATAGGCAATTTTAGTGTTATTAAATGGCCTATGAATAAAAATGGTTATTTGACTAGTTGTATTGGTTCTTGGTTCAAATAAGAAGGGTAAGCATCAAGGAGTACTAAATCGATTACTTGAAATTAATCCATAGAGCTTTATTTATGCCTTATGCTTGTCATAACTTTAATCTTACTCTTAGTGACATGGCTCATTCTTGTGTTAAAGTTGTTTCATTTTTTGAGATTATTCAACAAATATACACATTATTTTCTAGCTCTACCAAAAGATGGAAGATTTTACTTGACAATGTCCCAAATATGACTGTAAAGTCTCTGTCTAACACGCGTTGGGAGAGTCGGGTAAAAAGTGTCAAATCTATTAGATTCCAAGCTCCACAAATAAGGTTGGCTTTGTTTGAAGTATCCAAATCATGTGATGATGCTAAGTCAAAGAGTGAAGCAGAAAGTTTGGTGAGTGCACTTGGAAGCTTTGAATTTTTACTTGGTATTGCTATTTGGTATGACCTACTGTTTGCAATTAATACAATGAGTAAAAAGTTGCAGCATAAGTCTATGTGCATCAATACCACCATGAAGCAAGTTGAGAGTATGATAACATTTTTTGAGCAATACAGAAATGAAGGGTTTACATCAAATATGAATATTGTCAAAGATGTAGCATGTGAAATGAATGTAGAGGCTACATTTCCTGTCAGGCAGCGTATTACAAGAAAAAAACAGTTTGATGAAAATAGTAATGAAGAAACAACCCTATCAGAAGAAGAATCATTCAGAATTAATTATTTCCTAATGATAGTGGATATGTCGGTTTCTTCAATAAATAAAAGATTTGAACAATTGTTTTTTTTTTAAAATATATTTGGATTTTTATATGACTTAGAGAAGTTGAAGTCTTTGAGTTATACTAAGCTAAGAGAATGTTGTATTAACTTTGCTAATACTTTTTCTCATAATAATGTTGTTGATTTGGATTTAGAAGATTTTTTTCAAGAATTAAAAGTGCTGCAAATGACTTTGCCTCATACCTCAATGTTCGCACTTGAAATTCTTGAGTTCTCAAGGACACAGATTGCTATCCAAATGCTTCCATTGCTTAACGGATCTTGTTGACCACACCGGTGACGGTAGCATCAGCAGAAAGGAGTTTTTCAAAATTGAAACTATTGAAGAACTATTTGCGGTCATCGATGTCCCAAGAAAGACTAAATGCTTAGTGATTTTATGCATCAAGAAAGAGATGTTGGATAGTATTAATCTTGATACAAATATAGATGATTTTGCGTCTAAAAATGCTCGAAGGAATATTTTTTGTAATTTGTGAAGTGTATAATTCTGCAGTACCCAAAATATAACGGCTTTGCTTCACTAAAATTAAAGAAACATAGCAACTTTTATTAAAGATTTTCATAGAAGATCTTGCACATGATGTAAGTGAAAATACATTCTCAACTAAATGGATTGATACGAAAAAATTGGAAAAAAGCTGGAGCAAAAAAAAGTTATTAAGCAGAAATCTTCAAAAACAATAATATTACTGCTCAAAGTTGCAGTTTAAGAGTGCTTGTGGGTATACATTATTAGTTAACCCTCCTGCAGTTGTTCCTGATCTCGCCATTGTTCCCGGTCAGGGGCGAAATGTTACCCATCTTAATCATGGATGTGGCAAAATCAGACCAGAATGAGTTCTGGTTTGAGTTGTACCCTTGGACTAAACGATCAGTTGACCCCCCATTGAAGAGCTGCTGATCAGAGTGAAGAAGTCCCTTCTTGCTTACCAGGTTAACATAGTATTTGTTGTCAAATTTTGTTGGATCTTGGAGATCAAGTGGGGCCAAGTTGTTGTCCCCTGACCCACTAGAACTTGGGCAGTTGTTTTTCCTGGTTTGGGCAAAGGTTTGGTCCACATTTGTTTCATTGTATATTCTTGCCCTGAAGTTGGTGCACCTTGCTTGCCCAACTGTGTGTGCACCTGTCATTTTGTTAAATAGTTAAACACTGTCTACTTCTAACATCAACTTAAACTGTTACTGAACTTTTGGTTTTCTTGTTTTGTGCTTATCAGTTATATGTTCAAATAATACTAATTACTTGGCTTTGATTATTAAATAGTTGGTGATTAGATAAGTAGATTTCTTTGTACTGTTTTGTCTAAGCTTTTGAGGATAATAGTTGGAATAAGTAGGAACATTTGTAGATTGAGTCAAAACTTCAACTTATTAGTTAGTCCAACCATAGTCAACAGAGTCTCTTAGTTAGCAAAAAATACATATACCATATAATTTGATCCAGATACAAATCATACTATAAAGCGATCGTATTTATTTCGGATAAAATGGAAAATTTTAATGGCATAAAAAGGTTCGCATTCTGTTTCGTGGCGGTGCATGTTTCTGTTTCACATTATGCACAATTTGCAGTAGCAGATCGAAAAGTTCAAAAATATCGCCTCATTTTACAGATTCACGGTGTAGCACACTTTCGTTTCATATAATGTACGATGTCCAAATCTAACTTACTGATTTTATTCTCATGTTCTCATTAGATCATATTCTGATCTTAATATCTTATCAGAGTATAATACATAGATTTACACACTGAGAATATATATTAAACAATTCAAATAATTATAAATTCACCTGATAAAACAACCAGGTCCTTAGTTGAGAGGCCAACAGCAGAGAAGCTGGAAACAAGTTGACTGAGGTTAAAAGTCGGTTGAGGGATGCTATTGTTGGCAGCACCTTGGCTTGCTGTCGTGGCATCTCTCCTCCCCAGGCTCACATTCCAAGTGGGGCCCCCAAGCTACATAATAAATAATAATGTGTCAATTGCATATACTCCCTCCGTTCTTTTTTAGTTACAACATTCCTTTTTTTCACATTTGACAATACACAACTTTGACCGTCAATATATCTAGTTATGTATTAGTAAAAGAAAATAAAAATCAGATTATGAAACTTAGTAACGAAAAGAATCCAACAATATTTTTGAAAATAATAGTTCACATACATATAGTTCCTTCTATTATATACAAACCTCGACCACCCAAATTTTCGACTTGTTAAATTCCAATGGGATATGGGAATGGTAAATGAAGACTTACAATGGAAGTAGAGTCACGAGCAGCAATTGCGAGAATGTCAGCACAAGACACAGTTTTGGGACAAATTTTCTCGACGGCAGTCTTGATGTTGTCGATGACCTCGAACCCACGAGCAGATTGGACGTTCGGAGCCGCGTTTTTCTCTCCGGTGAAGGTAGAATTGTCATCAAGCAGAAGTGATCCATCGCACCCCTGCCATTCGACCACACACCACATTATTATGTACAGTTTTTCTATCTAGCTATTGTCTTAAGCAGTTCTCTTCATTAGTCACATTTTTGTCCATAAGTTAAAGTTTTCACTTTTTTCAATCGGGCTTCAATATAGCACAAACCTCGTGATATTTAAGGAAAACCCCCTACTCCCCGAGTCGAACCGTGACACTTCAATAAAGTAAAGAGTGCGTATGTAAGTATGTAAAAATGATTACGTTGACAAAGCAGTCATGAAAGAAGAGGCGGAGGAGAGAAGCGCCCATACGAGCTTCTTTGGTAATTGCAGTCTGCACCACACCTTTCACAGTTGACAAAAGATTGGGACATGAAGTTGAGTAAAACTGTGGTGAAAGTTGAGCTGAAGAGCTTCCAATAAGAAGCAACAACAAATGTAGGACGATGAAGACCATTCTGATGACTTTAGTTTTAATAAGATAGCTAAATATTGTGTATCAAAACAAGTTTGATTATTCTCCAAAGGATATTGATTAATCTATCTATATATACACACACATATGGCTGGCAAGGTCAAGGCGGCGTTGAATTTTCTCCCCTTACATAGATTAGGCCGGCCACCAAACTATTCAGCACAAATGCCTTCTTTCATATGTGAACGCTGAGAAAAGAATCAGTCTAGTCCACAACATATTGTAGTATCGATCTCTACATTTGGAGGAATAGGGTCCATATGTATCGTTTTCCATTGTGATGTGTTATGTTTGTAATTATGTGTAATGTTATAGCAACAAGTCACCGACATTAGAGTTTTGTCATTTTGTTATTCATGTAACGAGAGCTCGATCGTTAACGCTGCAATTGACTGAATCGGTTAAAATTGATGAAATTCTAGCTAAAGCGGCTGAATTGACTGAATTTGCTGAATTATGAGAAATTATATTTAAAATATATTTGAGAAAAATTATAAAAGACCGTTAAGAGTAACTCCGATTTTCAAAAGTGTCCGAAAAATTTAAAGAAAAAATCCGAAAGGCGCGCCTCATCAAGATGACCTCCAAACAACCTTCGCCTTTGGATTTTTCAGATATGTTTGAATTATTTTTTTAAAAAATATTTCGCTAATATCACTTTTGCGATGGACTTTCCGGTGACAAGGGTGGCTGAAAACAAAAAAGAAAGATAGTCTAACGGGCGTCTTATTGAGACGCACCTTCCGGTATTTTTCTTTAAATTTTTCGGGCACTTTTAGAAATCGGGATTACTTTTAACGGGTTTTTTCAGACGTTTTTAACGGCGTGACCCTCTTGTGATAACGGAATTCAAACACATGAACCACTTTGATAAAGAATCAAACACATGACCCTATCTGAAAATAGGCTCAACCACATTAATAAAATGAAAAAAAAATTATATGAAAATAGCTAAAATGGTCATCTACAGTAATTTCAGTCAATTCGGCCAGAAAAGTAACTTCAACTTTACTTATTTGATTGGTACACAATTAACGTGTGAAATTAAAAAGTACGTGTATAATAAAAAAAAATGACTGATAAGACTGATAAGTTGAAATTAAGGGTTAACAAAAACGGACTATGAGTGTAATTATGGTTTATTCTATAGTTTTGTGTATCAAAGGTTGTTCTTGTAGTTTAATGGAACTTCTATAGCATGCTTCTAAATATGCAAGTTGTATTTATTAATTTTAACTTTAATGTCACTAGGAGAGAGTTGTCTTCATTGTTGGTCGAACCTCGAACCTCTTAAACTCAAGTACATTAATGACAAATTAAAGATGATACTCGTATGAAGGACGAAAGGGTAGACCTAATGTACGTGCGTTGATTGAATATCTACGACAAAACAATCTACGTCAAAACTATAGTCACCATGTTTTTGATCCCAAAGGAGTGAAATCAGTGAATATATTAAACGTGCTTGCAATAAGAGTGAAGGTACAGTCAGATCTACTTGGTCCAAAAGGTTGAATGCCCAACCCTAAGGCCCCCTCACCCCGATCCGACAGGATGGTGGGGAGGTTAATCATGGTAACTCAATCAGCAAAGTGGCGGTAGGCCTTATACACGTGCGCACTAGAGGTCCAACCTTATTTCGGGTTATGTAACCTCCACAATATCGCTGCGGGTTTCGAACCTTGGTCACTTGGTCCAATTTTCCCACCACTCGACCAACTGAGCTACCCGTGCGGGTAAGGTACAGTCAGACTGTGTGTAATTGGGAGGTCAATAATTGCATGTTAAAAAGAAAGATTGTAGTTGCTGTTATAAATATGTACAATAATCTGCATGCAAATGAAATAAAAAATAAAATAGTTAAGGAAAAACGTAAGATTACTTGTAACCGAGCCCAACTTAAGCGTTGTTTCCTTAAGACGTTTTTTGCGCGACACACGTAGCAAGCGTCTCCCAGGATAGAACGGTTCTTCGCTCCCAACGGGATTCCGGCGAACTCAAAGATGCAACGAAGAGAGAATATGTAGGATTGTGTGATGATTTTCGGATTGATTGAAAATGCCGGCAGTCATGGGTATATATAGAGCTCTGGCCAGGAAACTCTACACCCAAAAGACACCTTTAGAAAGAAAGGTCGTGACCTTCCTTCTAAAACCAATGGATGTGTCTATTGCCAAACATTGTCCAAAATTAAGAGCGACTAATAGAATTATCTTTAAGCCATATACTCGGGCGGACGGTTTAAGACTCTAACCTGAAACCCGACCCGGCCTACTGAACGGCGGTGACGGTGTTTGCGTGTGAGATATAATTCCACACTTATCTTTCGAGAAACAATTTCTCATTCATTTCAAAATGATTTTTACAAATAATATTAATGACCATAATATTAATTTGTAAAACCATTTTTCCAACAGTTGCTTCCTTAAAACCCTTTAAATTAAGGGGTGTTTGGATTGCTTTAAAACCGTGTCTGACCCCGTTTTATCCTAATTCAGCTCAAATTGCTTTATTTCCTTTAAATACCACCCCCATAACCCTAATTAAGGGAGATGGAACTTATTTAGCAGCAGAGAGGACGAATTTGAGAGCTTTTAGCCCTGGTTTTTTTATTCTTTGAGATTCTTTGTAAATTCCTACTTTTTAATTAATGGCAATTATTTCTATTCTTCCCAATTCTATTGATTCTTCAATTATGAGTCGGGACTAGTTTTAATTAGGGATTTGAGATTGATGAAGGGGTTAATCATGATGTATGGTTAGGTTCTTGATGGTGTAAATTGCATGAATGCCATTTAATTTGTGTTTGAGTAATTTAATTGATATCTTTTGTAACCTAGATGGCCACTAGAATTACAATCGCATGTAGAATGAATTAAGAGAGATCTAATTTGTTCTAAGACACATTCACACACACTTAATCGTTTGCTAAGAGATTAGTAGCGATTAAGGGGCCGTAAGCTCGTTCGTCTTGGCAATAATTTAGGATCTTGTCGCATGGGAGATCAGCCTGGTACCCTAAATTATTGTACTCTACGCCGCGAGAGCGGTAAGAACTTAGTATTGATTAGCTAGGCTCAATTAAATTAAATTAATGTAATTAAGCCTGATCTGCCAGAAATCTGATTACCCCGGAATCAATCACTGTTCCCTTCGTCGTTAATTAAGAAGAACCCAAATATTTACTTTTAGTCGTTTATTTGCAATTTTAGTTTTCTCAAGCAACCAAATCTCGCACGACCGCATTTGTTTTATTTATTCTTTATCGCTGATTTTAGTTAATTCTTAATTCCCTTTTACCGTCTCTGTGGAGACGATACTCGTACTTTCACCGCTATATTACAATCCTTTTAAGTGCGAGAAAACTAACATCACGCATCAAGTTCTATCTCACTAAGAAATTGTGTGAAAGCGTTTGAAGTGGGCGATTTCGCTTTATTGGGTTTGGTTAATTTTTTACCTTTGATTTAACAAGTGATGCCCTACGTACACCAGCAGCAGCATGAAGTATTATTTAGTCATCACTCATCAGTACCCAAACAGGTTGCAACATTATAGTCTGTTTGGCAAACTTTTGTTCTTGCTTCTTATCGGCCACAACTTATAAATTTTAACATTATAAAGCCGATTGCAACATTATAGAATATGTTTGGCAACACTAAAATTGTTTGAATCCGTTGAATCGATGGAAATTGATGAGATTTTGGCTAAACAATTGAATCTAGTAAATTATGATTTGTTTTTTGAAAAAAGACGACTTGAATTGATATCACAACATTCAGAAAGGGGAACAAGAAGATAAAAGGACAACTTTCAACCGCCGATCCTCGAACCAGACTTAGAGTCAATCACCATGTAGAAAACAATATGACTTGTTGATCCTGTGATGGGCCTAAATGAGCCGACGTTTGTTAACACCGCAAATGGCTTAATCGGTTTGTCCGCTAAAATTGATGAAATTCTAGCTTAAACGGTTGAATTGACGAATCTGCTGAATTCTGGAAAATTATATTTAAAATATATTTTATTATTAAAATAAATAAAATTATATGGAAAAATCTCAAATGATCCTATCCAGTAACTTCAATCAATTCAACCAAAACAGTAATTTTAGAGCCTGTTAGGTATGGGCCTACCAGTCTCTTGAGCCGGGGAAATTCGCGCATTTTAAACGTGCCTCTTCGGTAGAAATGCCAAAAAATCCCACACTGGTGGCATTGGAGTGTCCTTGGTACCTTATAAGGCCTAGGCTCTTCACCGACGCGTTTTAAATCCGTGAGGGGCAACCCAAAGCGGACAATATCGGTAGTCTGCCTCCCGGCTGTGGGATCGATCCTTCAATTGGTATCAGAGCCGGGGGCGGCACCGGTGTGGGGGGGATTGTTAGGTATGGGCCTACCAGTCTCTTGAGCTGAGGAAACTCGCGCTTCTTTAACCTGCCTCTTTGGTAGGAATGCCAAAGAATCCCACACCGGTGGCCTTGGTACCTTATAAGGCCTAGGCTCTTCACCACTATCGACGCGTTTTAAATCCGTGAGGGGCAACCCAAAGCGGACAATATCGGTAGTCTGCCTCCCGACTGTGGGATCGATCCTTCAGAGCCCGTTTGGTAACATCGTTTTTCGGCTTATCAGGCTTATCAACCAACCTTTTCACAAACAAGTAACTTTTGATTTCGTGCTCTAAAGTGTGTAATAATATGAAAAAGTACGGTGGGAGTTACTTTTCTGGCTGTATCGGTTGAAGTTACTCTAGTGATCATTTTAGCTATTTTTACATATAATTTTTTATATATTTTATTAATAAGATATATTTTAAATTTAATTTTTTTATAAATCAGTAGAATCAGCTAATGCAAAATTGCAACCACTTCATCCAGAACTTCATAAATTTCAGCAGAATCAGCTGATTTCAATGTTAGCAAACGGGTTCTCAGTCTAACTTATTTGATTATTACCAAACTCAGCGTGCAAAATTAATTACAAATACGTGTATATTAAACAAGTTGGATGATAAGACTAATAAAGCTATAAATTGAAATTAAGGGTTACCAAGAGCGGACTATGAGTGTATTTATTGTTTATTCTATAGTTTTATGTACCAAATTTGGTTCTATAGTAAACTTCTGCAAGTACGTTGTATTTATTACTCCCTCCGTTCCAATTTGATAGTCTCATTTCTTTTAGGCACAAGTTTTAATAAAATGTTTGAAAAGATAAAAAGTTGTGGTTAAGATTATGAAAGAATAATTGTGGGAATAGAATGGCTTACCCTCTTTGGGAGCCCTAGCATCATATATATACTAATAAATAAATGAGTATTTACATAAGAGTCCCTATAATATTCTATTACACCCCCTCAATCTGTGCAGGGGAAACCACGTGCAGATTGGAACGTAAAAACTCAAAACGTTGACTACTTAAATTTTTGGTAAAAATATCGGCCAACTGATATTGAGTAGGAATGTATTTAACGGCCAAATCTCCATGTGCAACACGTTCACGAACAAAATGATAGTCTATTTTGATGTGTTTGTTGCGGTCATGCTGGATCGGATTAACTGCAAGATAGGAGGCATACACATTATCACAAAACAACTGAACAGGTGTAGAGATGTAAATGCCCATGTCCGCAAGTAGCGAGCGGATGAAGAGAGTGTCCTGCACAGTGTATGCAACAACACGATATTCCGCTTCTGTGGAAGATTTGGATACCGTGGGTTGTTTCTTTGATCTCCAAGAAATAAGATTGCCACCAATGAAAATAGCATACCCAGTGGTGGATCTACAACTATCCGGACATCCTGCCCAATCGACATCAGAATATGCAACAATGACTGAAATACTCTGTCCGGATCGAAGCCATAAGTCGTGAGTGGTAGTGCCCTGCAAGTACCTGTATATTCTTTTAACAGCAGCAAGATGAGTAGTACGAGGTGCATGCATAAACTAAGAAACCAAATGTACAGCATAAGTGATATCAGGACGAGTAATAGTTAAGTATTGTAAGGCATCTACCATAGTGCGGTACTCAGTACCATCGCTTAAAAGATCCCCATCTGTAAGAGATAGCGTAGTGCGTGATGGGAGAGGTGTACAGACGGGTTTTACCGTATGAAGATGGAAACGCTGCAAAAGATCAGTAATATATTTTTGTTGAGAGAGAAACATGCCTTTGGGAGTACAACGAGCCTGAATACCAAGAAAATAATGTATGTCCCCCAAATCTTTCATAGCAAACTGACTGGATAAAATATGAATAAAATGACGAACCAAAGGCGAGGAGCTACCAGTGATAAGAATGTCATCCACATATAACAGTATATAGATAGTGTGGGACTGGTAACGATAAGTGAACATGGAAGAGTCAGACTGACTTTGGCAAAAGCCATGAGAAAGAAGGAATCCACTAAATCTATGGAACCAGGCACGAGGAACTTGCTTAAGTCTGTATAGTGCTTTGCGCAGCCGACATATATGAGAGGGAAAAGATGGGTGAACAAAACCTGGCGGCTGACGCATATAGACTTCTTCTGTAAGATATCCATGGAGGAAGGCATTTTTGACATCTAGCTGACGAACTGACCAACCCAAGGAGATAGCAACAAACAACACCAGACGAACAATAGTGGGTTTGACCATTGGACTAAATGTTTCAGAAAAATCTACCCTAGCTTGTTGGTTAAAACCTTGAGCTATTAACCTAGCCTTGTGCCGCTCAATAGAACCATCAGAACGATATTTAGTCTTGTAAATCCATTTACACTCAACAATATTTTTGCTCTTGTCACAAGGTACTAGATCTCATGTTTTATTAGCAATGAGAGCATTAAATTCTTCTGCCATAGCAGCCCGCCAGATTATATTTTTATTGGCTTGTAAAAAACAAGTAGGGTCATTAGGAACAGCCAAAACATTTAAATTAAAAATATGTTTGGTTTTAAAAATACCATCTTTAACTCGTGTTTGCATGTGATGCACATTGGGAGCCACAGAAGTGGAAACGGGCGGCGGAGATGGAGATGGTGTAGGGGAGAGATGCGGCTGGGGGGAAATGGGAGAAGGTGGGGGAGTAGGGTTACGGAGTGTGGTGATGTTATCTGCTGGGGATGATGGAGAGGTAGGGGTCGACGGCTCCATTACCGAACCTGGTGAGGTTGGCATAGAAGAATAGGAAGGAGTGGATGGTGTTGCATTTTGTGAGATCACATGAGGCGAGGGAGAGTGGCAACTGGTGAGGTTGGGCATGTGTGTGGAGGGAGGCAGGCGGGGAAGGGTCCATGGGGGAAGGACAAATGGTCGAGATGGTGGGGTAGAGGTTTTTAGAAGTGTTGGGTAGGGAAAGGTGGTTTCGTGGAAAACGACATCTCGGCTGACATAGACTCGACCTGTGTCGGGATCAAGGCAACGATAGCCTTTATATTCCGGAGCGTAACCTAGAAAGACACAAGGAATGGACCGTGGGGACAGTTTATTTGAAGAACTAGCAATAATATTGGAAAAGCATGCACAACCAAAAACACGTAAAAATTGATAATCAGGACTTTTGTGAAAAAGTATCTCAAACGGAGACTGACCGCGCAAAGTAGGAGTACGCAAACGATTAATAATAAACACAGCAGTATAAAGTGCATCTACCCAAAATTGAGATGGAAGATTAGCATCAATAAGCATAGTACGAGAGAGTTCTAATAAGTGTCTGTGTTTACGTTCAGCTACTCCATTTTGCGCGGGAGTATCCGGGCAAGATTTTCGGAAAAGAATTCCACATTTGAGAAAATGATTGTGAAAAGAGGAATTAACGAATTCACCACCTCCATCACTCTGAAAACACTTAATTTTGCGCTCAAATAAATTTTCAACAAAAGTTTGAAAATTGCAAAAATGACTAAAAACTTCAGATTTTTGGCGCATGGGATAAACCCAAGTATAACGAGAAAAATCATCTATAAAGGAAACATAGTATTTAAAACCTAAGTTGGATAGCACAGGGGATTGCCAAACATCAGAATGAATTAACTGAAGAGGAGCAGTAAAATTATGAGTAGCATTTTGAAAAGGAAGACGATGGGACTTGCCCAGTTTACAGGAAACACAATCATGAGAAAAAATACTGGTACTGGTAATTAAATTATTTTTCCTAAGAGACAGTAAAACACGATCCCCACAATGACCAAGACGTTTGTGCCAGACTGGGCCAGGAACAAGTGAAGTCTTTAATGCAAAGGTTGGTGGTGGCTGGTGATCTGCTCTAAAAGGATAGATGGAGTCCTTATCGGAGGCTTGGAGAAGTGTGGCTCCCGTTTGATTGTCCTTAACAAAAAAAGAATTTTTATTAAACATAACAGAGCAATCATTATCCGCACATAAACGCTGAATTGATAATAAATTATATTTAATGTGCGGAACATGATAGACTGGTTTTAATAATAAGGGGCGACTAGGAGTGGATAAACTCACATTACCAATATTAGAAACAGCAAGATTAGTACCATTAGCAACTTGAATAGAAAACGGTCCGGTGTACCTAGATTTACAAGATAAAATACCTTCGTGCGGAGTCATGTGAGTTGAGGCCCCAGAGTCGGGATACCACACAGAAGTATTGGTTTCACCCGTAGGTATAGCCGCTAATGCTGGGGTGGTATGAGCAAAGCGAGAGCAAGCTAAAGCGGAGTGACCTGGCGAAAAACAAATCTGACAAACTACTGGTGGAGGAGGGGACTGATAATTATTCTCATTAGATGAGAATCCTGTGAAAAATGGGTGAGTACCGTAATATGATAAATTCTGAATACAAGAGAAACTATCACTAATATTACTGTACGTCGTACCTGGGAATCCAGCCGGAGCATGGCCTCGCACTGGGAACTGAAAACCTGCTGGAGCATCTCCCTGCTGCTGCCATCCATTCGGTCCAGGGGTTGGGCGAAGAATGGAGCCCCCTGTTGTTGCTGCTGTGGGACGTGTTGCTGACCACCGTAACCACGGCCGCGTCCCCGATGTCCACGAGCTCTACCGCCATCGCGATAGCCATGGCCCCCATTACCACGAGCTTGGACACCCCCTCTGCCCTGGGGTCGTGCAGCAGCTTCATATGTTGCAAAAGCTTGATGGCCTGGGACAGATGCTTGCGAACGGAGATATAGAACTCTTTGTTCTAATGCCATCAGTTGCGGACGAAGTGAGTCAATGGTAAAACAATTCGGGAACAAAGTGATAGATGTAATAACTGATTCATACTCCGGCCCAAGGCCTTGAATGGTGGACTGAAGTAGTTCACGATTACTAACAGGGCAATTTATGGCATTCAAGGTATCCGTCAAAACAATGATTTCTCTCAAATAATCATCCATGGACTGATCTTCCTTTTTCTTTAACGAGGATAAAAGACGCTTAAGCTCCATACTTCTAGCAATATTGGCTGCCATAAACCGAGTTTCAAGTCGTTCCCAAATTAAATGAGAAAATCGCAAAGAATGAACCTCGATTAAAATATTGCGGGAGAGAGTAGCAAACAACCATGATCTAACAGTTTGGTCAATTTTAAGCCATGAATGATATTCAGGATGAGATGTTAACGGGGCAGCAATAGAACCATCAACCATACCCAATAAACCATGGGACACTAAAAATGATTCAAATTGTGTGGCCAAGGTAAATAACCCTCCACTTTATCTAATCTTGTGGTAACAATATTGGTAACATTTGGGGTTGAGAATTGTAATTGAGAAGCTAAAGAAGACAATTGAAATGATGTTACCGTGGTGGAACCAGAAGAATGAGAGGATGATGGTATGTCCAGTGAGAATATGCCTGGCTAGCCTGTGAAGGTAGAGCCAGAGAACCGTGCTGCAGCCGGGGGTGCTGGTCCATGTGGTGATGGCGCGATCGGCGGGAGAGCCGGCGTAGGGGCAGTAGGCGTCCAAGAGAAGGGTTCCGGCATGTTAAATAGGCGATATGAGCTCAGGGAGGGCAGCTGCATGTTCTGCCTTGCTGAAACAGATGCGGCGAGAGAGTAACGCCGGAGGAAGGCTGCTCCATGTTGTATGTGGGTGCCTGAGATGTCATCGCGCTAGTGGTGTGCGGCGGAAGACCGGTAGACTGCGGCTGCACCATAGTGTTGGGCACCGTGGGTGGTGGAGGGCCGGTCGACATTGGATGCTAGACTTTTAGAGAGAAAAACCTAGTCTACTGATACCATATGAAAGAATAATTGTGGGAATAGAATGGCTTACCCTCTTTGGGAGCCCTAGCATCATATATATACTAATAAATAAGGGAAATTTCCTAGAATATTACTAAAACTGAATGACTTTCCCAATCTATGACCTAACTAGTTTTTTGACTTATATATGACCGAAAATCCAAATAAATAAGTAAATTTCGTTTATATTTAAAGGTTGAATTACAAAAATACCCTTATTTAAAATATGTGCATTTTGCACTAATTTCTTCCAATTAAAATTACTGCACTTTATATTGCCTTTAATGCACAACATTAATGCACGATTTTACTGCACCTCCGATAATTATCACTGCACTTCCGCCAAAATTAATTCTCTTCTCATTCACTTGAGGAACTTATTTATAGTTTTTGTTTTTTAGATTAAATAATTTTATTATTTTACGTCTAATTAAATATATTGCATTTCATAATGATATTTCTGCTCTGTGTTATTGCAATACTAGTCATAATCACTGCATAACACAATTTATTAATGCATTCATTCACTGCCTTGTACAACATGTCTATTGTCATGCATATTCACTGCACATACTCAACACTTATTCATTGTTCACTGTCATTATTCAATGTCCATTATTAATGCCCACAAACCTTAAATTCAATAAAACCTAATCTCAAAAAATAGAGAAAGAACGAATGAGGCGGACGAATGGACAGCAGCGAGGGTTAGTTGGAGCGCCTCTGTCTTGTTGGAAAACTTGAGAAGACAGTAGAAATTGATAATCTCATAATTAAGTTGACCATTCAATCACTAGAGACCTGTTCTCATCACCATTAAGTTGATCGTTCCCTATAGAGCAAAGAAACTCCTCTTTCCAATCTGCACCGTTCGTTGCTTGAACTAGATCTATGAGATTAAAAGCTCGGAGGAAAAGATGCAGTCGATGATAAAAGAAGAAAGACAGGTTGTACATGGAAGGAGAGTCGTTGGCCACCGTGAATCTGCCTGAACGAACACCATAGTGGCGACGATTGTCCCATCCCGGTCCCTAGGCATCCATGGAAGGAGTATCTTGTTCGATTCTGCCGGCAACCACCACCCTAAGCAATTGGATGCACATGTGGCCGGCAGTTGTGCTCCTGAACGTTGGTGGAGGCGAGCCATGGGCCGGCGGCGACAGCGCGGCGTCAGGGGGCATACGGCTGCAGGCGGGGGTCAAGAGGTGGGAGAATGGAGGCTAGGGTTGGAGAAATGTGTGGGAGTTTAGGGTTTTATAGATATAACCTAAAGGGTATATTTGTCCACCTAAATTATTTATTTATTTATTTATTACGAATTTTAATTAAAAATTATGAATTTTAATATTATTTTGGTAAAAAAAACAAGTTAGGTCATAGATTGAGAAAGTGATTAAGTTTTAATCATACCTAGGATAATTATCTCAATAAATAAATGAGTATTTACATAAGAGTCCCTATAATATTCTATTAAAGATTTCAGTACAATAAAGTGAAATGATATGAACCACATATTTCTTTTCAAAAAGGGAAACCTGATCATCATTTTAGGACATCCTAAAAAGGAAATACGGGACTATCATTTTGGGACGAAGGGAGTAATTTTAACTTTAATAATTTCAATAGGAGAGCGTTAGCTTCATTGTTAGTCACTTGTGTTGAACCTCGAACCTCTTAAACTGAGTTACATCTATCTATATATAAAAAGAAGTGGAATTTTAGGCTATTTTCCCGCTCAAAAATGTCTACATCAGTACAGGATAAGGTCACAAAGTCATATACAATTACCGTAGGTTAAAATGGTGGTCTCTGTCGAGTACAGGAGCATTCAGGCAAGTTGTATACGTAATAATAAAGTAATAAACGCTGGCACGTTCCCAAGATAAGAATCGCTTCGTCAAAGTCTAACTTTCATCATCGGTTCTGTCCGGCAGCCCGTGATAGAGGCCCCGATGGCTTCAAGTATTTGGGCCGTTTCTCGGGGGAGGCGCTGGGCTATCTCAATGGCGATTTCCCGGGCGACTATGGATGGGTCTTAGTTGGTCTGTGCACGGACCCGTGAGACGTTAGTGAGGAATCGGGAGCTGCATGTGACCAACAGTATGTGGGCGGTGCTGGGCGTGCTGGGCTGCATCTTTCCGAAGCTGTTGGCCCGTAAGAGGCGGTGTGTATCAAGGCCAGGGGCAGATCTTAAGCGAATTGAAGGAGATCTGAATTAGTTGAGGAACCCGAGTCTACTACATGCGCATAGCACCTTAGCCATCTGGTCTTGCCAAGTCATCCTGATGGGAGCTGTGCTACCGCATCTGGTCAGCGGCAGCTACTGTTGGCTGGATATTTTGGAGTAGTACTCGATGATGTGGTTTGCCAGAAAAGTGCCGGAAGAGAGGCCCAGCCGGACTTTATCGCTATGAACGAAAGTGAAATTATAATTTTGAATGTTTATTCCTGCCAGCTAATGTGTGTATTTGAGTTATACACGCAATAAATTTTATCTTCAAGTCTTGCATATCATTTAGTAGAGCTGTCAAATGGGCCAACCCGGCCCAACCCGACCCGACCCGTGACGGGTTATGGTCTATGTGGGTTGGGTCGGGCCAACCCGTTTAATGACGGGTCAGAATTTCTACAACCCTAATCCAACCCACCTAACCCGTGGGTTAAATGGGTTGGCCCGCGGGCCAATATGTAAAAAAATATACAACAAAAAAATTAAAAATAATTACCCGGAAGTATAAATTTATATTAGTAAGTAGTAACAAAGGAAATATAAAAAATCAAAATACTAAATATTCAATACTTGTTAAGTTTAATAAAAAAATATTAAATACGGAGTACTAGTTATACGAGAATTTGAAAACTATAAGAGGGTATGCGACAAAAGTACTCATTGTATAAAAATAAAGATCTACATAAACCTTTTGATTAATTATTTGTAAATAATTACTACAAATTGTTAAATATTGTATCGAACTTCACATAAAATACATGTTTCAACATTTTATTTGAATATTTATTATTGAAATAAATATTGTTTTGCCATGGTTGTAATTTTTTATTTGTAATTATAATAATATTGGTAGTAAAAGGATAATATTTAAGATAATAAAATTTAAAACTATATTTTTGTATATTGGCCCGCGGGCCAACCCGCAACCCGGTGGGCCAACCCACTTAAACCCACAACCCGCGTGGGTTGACCCACGAAACGCGCGAACGAAATGGTTCAGAAATTTTCAACCCTAACCCACCAATAAATGGGTTTAAACGGGTCAGCCCGTGGGTTTCGGCCCATTTTGACGGCTCTATCATTTAGGTTCTATCTTCAAGTACCATATGAAAGTATGGATTGCTCAAGTTGCTCATTTAACATTTTAAGTTATTCAATACTGATGTCAGTTAAAACTTTGGTAATTTTTCATTGTTAATTGATTTGACTTGAAGTTGCATCATCTAGGACACATGGTTATGCAATTCTGAGACCATGAATCATATGCAAATTTACGTTAGTGTGGAGAAATGATTGATTATCATGTAGTTATCAATCATTCTATTCCAGCATTCAAAATCAAACTACTATTACAACCAAAAGTATCTCAAATAATTTAATCAATATTGATGTCAGTTAAAATTTTGGTAATTTTTCATTATTAATTGATTTGACTTGAAGTTGCATCATCTATGACACATGGTTATGCAAATCTGAGACCATGAATCATATGCAAATTTGTGTTAGTGTGGAGAAATGATTGATTTCTGAGCATCTAAAAGAGAATTTGATTAAATTATTTGAGATACTTTTGGTTGTATAGTAGTTTGATTTTGAATGCTGGAATAGAATGATTGACAACTAGATGATAATCAGAATTAGATTTTTAGTAGCATGGGGGTGTTTCAAACATTGATTTATTTATAGCGTTCTCACCATACTATTTTAATTGCTCATATACATGGTTCATTGTATTTTTCTCCCTTTCTTTTTCCATGTTGTTTAACTGTCCTATATGGACTTTTTGACAGGATATCATGAGATCATTGTGAGTAATAGAATGTTTTTTGGAATATATTACGTAGTACCAGTTTTACACATATGAAAAGCCACTCATATCTCTGCTATAAATTCCTTTTCATATTACCGGTTTTCTGTTTTATCTAAAGTAGAGTTTGTTAGGTTGTTTGAGCTCTTGATTTGGGGCATGATCATTTCAATATCCAATATTTTAATGATATTGCATTTGTACCTGACATTGGGTGTCTTAAATTGCTGATTTTTTCATTATTTTTTGATATAGAATATCACATAAAACAACACCTCTTCTGCTCATATAAATAATGGTCATATGAAAGAACTTATGGATGAGGATGACTTTAAAGAAGACGTAAGAGAAGATAGTCACAATGTCACATGTTCAAGATGGGAAGATTTTGGAATGCTAAGTCTATCTTTATCAAGATATAGACTAAAAGCATGTTTGGGAAAGCTGCATTTCACCTATTAGGGAATAATTTCAGCTCCTTTCTAATATCCAGCATGTTTATGATAGGTTATAATTGCAAAATTCTGATCCATAAATTCTAGCCATTCAAGAAAAAATGGCTTTTTTGTAGTTTGTTTTTCAACACTTTATTTTCTTTCATCTGTTTTGGCATCTTTTTCAAATGAGATTTATTATTATCACGTTAAGCCACATTTGAAAAAAAAAATACCCAAAGAAAAACTAACTCTCATTTAGTTAATTATTACTACAATCAATAATCATGTTAATAATAACAATAACCTAAGGATCAACCATGATAAATAAGGAATGGTTAGGTATTAAAAATAGCTATTTTGAACTAACTGTTCGTATGAATGCTTTTGTAAATTTACCTTTTATTACACCAATTTTCGTATTAGGACTTCCAATTCTCGAATGAGTGATAGTAAAGAAGCACATTCCTTTCACATGATTAGTCTAACTCTGACAGATGTGAGACTCATTTTCTCACTTATGTGTAGCCAGTAGTTGTAGGCAATTTTCCTTAACAACGGCTGGAAACTGTGAGTGTTTTCTTGCGATGTTTGGTTTTTACGTATGGACAATGCTTAGTGGCAGTTTCAAAGGTACCAAGTTCATCGAGTTAAAGTTCGTGATATATGACGATAAAGAAAATAAAAAAAATAATTGCAAAATTGTTATCTACGTTCATTAAAATTCTAATATTTGTTATTATTTATTTATTTATTTATTTATTAATACTTACTCTCATTCGCATGGTAATTATATTAAGATCTATAATTATGTTTTCATGTTAACATCTTAATTTTACATCCTCTGCAACGCACGGGTGGAATACTAGTTAATGACAAAGATGAGACTCGTATTGTACTTGTGCTGATTGGATATGTACTAGAAAACAATCTACGCCAAAACGATGTTTGGTTGAGAATTTGTATGATTATGAGCACAACGCTGAAATTGGCTGAATCGGTTGATTCTGCTAAAATTTATAAAATTCTGGTTTATGTGGTTAGATGTGTTGATTCTGCTGATTTATGAAAAAATTATATTTAAAATATTTTTATTAACAAAATAAAGAAAAAATTATATGAAAAATATCTAAAATTATCATCTACAGTAACTTCAGTCAATAAAGTCAGAAAAGCAACTACAACCTTATTTCTTCTTATTATTACATAATTCAGTGCGCGAAATAAAAAATTGTGTGTTTGATGAAAAAGTTTGTTGATAAGTATGATAAGTTGAAATAAAGGGTTACCAAACAAGCACTATATAGTCCCTATGTTTTTGACACCCCAAGGAGTGAATATAGTAAACGTGTTTGAAACCAACCATTCAGCTCATTGTTCGGAGGTTACCGTGTCCCAGCGGAGGTCTTGGGTTCGAAACCCGCTAGCACTACAAGAAAATGCACCATTTACCGACGGAAAGTTACCGACGGATGGTAAACCATTGGTAATTGATACGCTACCGACGGAAATACCGACGGATTAAATAAAATCAAGGCAGTGTTTTTTGGGATGGTAAATCGTTGTAATTTACCTACCGTTGTAAACAGCGTAGGAAATTACCTAGGAATTTACCGACGGATACTTAATTTTATAGAAAATTGTGGAGGGAAATTGTAGCGCGAAAATAATTTATCCGCTTACCTACGGAAAATAATGTCGTCGGTAATTGCCTACGAAAATTGTCTACGGTCATAACCTTAGTCGTATTGGACAGCGAATAAGTAAGATATATTAGTAGTTACCGACGGAAAAATCAATCGTAGGAAATACCTTACTTATTACTGCACTTTGTAATGGAGCGCGAAATGAAAATAATGGGGGGAAATGAGTTGGACTTGTGCTTTCCTTATTACTTTTCTCAATAGGGTTTTCATTTCTCTTCTCATTTCAGACTACGATGAAACAAAACCCTCCCTCTTAGGTTTCTCCTCCGCCTCCCTCCCTATTTTACTCACAACCGACTCAATCCATAAACAATCTCTCAATTTCTATTTCGCAGCCCACCGCCCACCGCCCGCCGCTCGCTGCTCGCTGCTCCTTATTGATTCATCAATCTACACCACAACTCCCAAGTTTGGGTTCACAAATTCACTCTAAGGTATGTCTTTCAATGCTAGAACAATTAAAACAACACAATGCTTTGTATATGTAAAACTGCACTTTTGTTCTTGTGGTCTGTGCTTTGAACTATTGTGAAAACCTTGTTTGAGGTGGTTAGAATCGTATTTTCATACAATAGGCATGTGAAATTGGAATTTGGGAACTAATTTGTAAATTGCAAAACTTTCTAAAAACCATACAAGAGAACTTTAAACACTCATCATTTGAATGGTCTGTGATTAAATGCCTAGGCTGTCGAGTTGATCTCGAGCGGCTAGCGATTTGGTTTCTGGATTTTTCTTTCCTCACGGTTTGAATAAGTTATTTTTTGTTTCGTTAAAGAAAAAATTACTAAATAGGAGTAGTCTTTTGTCTTAAGGAATCTGAAAGAGAACCCTCTAAAATGACTGAAATTCTCAATTTAGATTTGTATCAGTATCGTACAATAGGGAAGCTCTTGTTCTGAAAGGGGCTGAGACTTTCTCGGGTCTGAGAGAGTTTTTAATCTGGCCAAAACTCATTCCTGGACTCTTCTTGTCCCTGACACAGTTAATATTCCTCCACCAAAAGGAATTATCAACAAATCAGAGGCCGACTCGAATGATCCCTTGAACCTTTGTAATTTTTTTCTAATTTTTACTTTTGATAACCATCTCATGCTTTTTCTCGATTGTAATACTTCATGATCACTTTGATTCAATAAAAAGGCTCGATTGGTTTGCATTAAAAAGATTTGTATGATGTAATAATATTGGGAATCTACTAAGTTAAATGTACGTGCATGTATAGGTAGCATAGAACATGAACTTTTGTTCCCAAAATCTCTTATTTGTTTTTTTGACAAATATGAGTTTTAGATTGTGAATAATAGATGTTGTTATAGTTCATTAGGAAATAGGCACCAATTGGGTCAAGTTTTGGGAGAAGATTGTTGACAAAATTTATCCATTTATGTGATTATCTACAAACTCTATTTATAAATTTATAACTAACATCTTTACTTATGTTTTTATGATAAAAATATGTTATCTTATAGATCTAATATCAATTAATGAGATAAAAAATTTATTTGATACCGAGCATCATACATTTGAATATCCTTTCATATAAAAGTATATATTTTTAAGATTAATCATATCCTTTCATCTAAGAAGAAATCTGAGATCAACAAGAAAAATCG
This sequence comes from Cuscuta europaea, assembly GCA_945859875.1. NCBI lineage: Eukaryota > Viridiplantae > Streptophyta > Magnoliopsida > Solanales > Convolvulaceae > Cuscuta > Cuscuta europaea. Next base: position 9,463,741 of record CAMAPE010000045.1, read on the forward strand.
TAACGGGTCTTCCGGGGTTGGTATTTGTACTCACACAGGAGGTTCTCTTTCACATCATGAAATTGCAGAAAAATTAGTAAGATTCTATAAATTCTAATGTAGATCAATTATTCTTACTTATTGCACTTCAACTTCATTCCTTGACCATTATTATTAGCCTTGATTTACAGCTCAAATTCATTCTCAAATTCATTCCCTACCCATTATTTGTACTTCTTTAACTAGAAGACTTTCATGCTTTATATTTATTTATTCCAGGTTACATTTGCAAGTAAAGGAGATTGAAATTGTAAATCTCAAAGGGGACTTTTCAGCTGGTCCATTGCTGTAAATTTAAGGATCATGTGCACTAATTTCATTGCTCATTTAAATATTCTTGTTGTCTTGTCATGTAAACCAATGTTACTTTGTGTATGTGTGGAGTACTTTTCTAAGTAAAAAATATGAATTGCATATTTGTTATATGCTAGAGATTGGTGTGCAAATAGGGGAAACTTTGTCAGATTTCAGATTTAATTTATACACGAATATTGGATTTTATATGTCATACGCATAATTTTTCTTGTGCAGGAGAAAGAATTAAACAGGAAGCCCAATGTCCTTGATCTATTTTTATATACTCATACAAAGAAACATGATCGAGTCACCTTCATTGATGAGCGCTCCCGTAAAGTTTATGTAAGTTATACAACAAAATTTTAAACTTAGTTGAATGTTTTAGTTTTATATCTTATTGTTTGTGTCCATACACTTCTTAGGAAGCATTTCAAGCAAAAGCAGAAGCCTTAAAGCGGGAAACCCAAATTGAAGAACTTACTGAAGAGCAGATCAATAAAATCTACTATGAGGTTGTTGGTGGTCACATACGAGATAGAGTATATGGAACAGGATCTGGGGCATCTATGTTTTATGGTAATGATGATGGCGGGGCAGCATCCACAGCAACATCATTAGGTTCGTCATCTGCTGAAATTCATTCTCAAGTTTAGAAACTGTTTGAGCAAGAAGCTGAACAATTACGTAAAGTGGTGCGTGAAGAAATGCGTGAACAAATGCAACTTGAGATGCGTGAACAAATGCAACTTGAGATGCGTGAAGAGGTTCAACGCCAGGTTCGGGAGTTCTTTAAATCATCATCACAACCAGCCCCAAGCAGTTAAGAGCGAGGATAACATTGATGGTCACATATCATTTAGTTCACTAGAGCTTTAGTTATGCTATCTAGAATCACTAATGATGTTTTGTAATGTATGATACTTATCATTCTGGTACTCTATTCTAATTTGATACTCATTACTATTTTATTTTTCACTTCCTATTATGCTTGATGTTTAGATTGGTTACAATTATCCATTTATAGGCATTGTATTTGGGGGGATATTCGTATGGTTTTACCGACGAAATTTGGTAGGCAAGTTTGAAAGTCATCATCTCAAAACTACCAACGGATATTGCCGACGGATATTACCGACGGAAATATTTATTACCGACAAAAAATTATTGATCTATTTTTTAGTTTGCCTAGGAAATATTATTTTTTACTTCGGAATTTCGTAGGTAACTTACCTAGAGTTTCATACATCCGTCGGTAATATTATTACCTACGAGCATATTCCCAACGACGTCAAACCGTCGGTAATTCCGTCGGTATTTAAATTTCCCATCCAAAGTTCAACTTTTCCGTCGTTAATTTCCGTAGGCATTAACATCATTTTCTTGTAGTGTAGGCACATTTAGGGGAGAGGAGGGAGGTCTTACTCCCCATGATTATTCCTACCTTCACGGAGTTGCTCAGCAGCTGAGTATAGTTGCTTCTGTAAGACTTTAAATTAGGGGATGTTTGGACTACTTCTGATCTTAAAACGGCTTATGCTTCATCAACGAATAGAAGCATATATGAAAGTGTTGGATAGAAGTGCATAAGTACTTGTAAGTGTTTCAAATTGCTCCTAGAAACATTTTTTAGAAGATGGGAGATATAAGTTTCTGAAAAACTGACTCTGACTTAATTTCTACTTTTAAAAAAGAATCACAAGCATGATCATTTCCAAACACTCCTAACTCGTAGTTGATTCATAACATATAGACAAGAAATTAAGGTGAAACGGAATGAAAGATATGACCAATCTGTCCGAGATTGGAACCAGTCTATCTAGGATAGACCGCCTAGGTTGTATATAGAGCAATGTTCGAACCAAAATATGGGAGCAACATTTTTACTACTCCCTCTGTCCCCCTATTTTTATCCTATTTTATCTTTTTCTTTCATCTCACTAACTTTGTCACATACGGAGTACCATATTTAGTAAAATTTATGTGGTTATCATTTATTCTTACTTTATTCGTGCTCCACAGTAACTTCGACCAATTGAAAATTTCTTAGGACTGATCCCGATACTTACTCAATTTGAAACAAGTTCATGACCCATTTTGATATTTTCTTGATGTTTCTCTCGATGTTTCCTCATAAGCATCGGGCTCTAAACCAAATTATTCAAAAATTGTTTGAGATCATTATGTGATTTATTGTTTTTAATCAGATCATGGGGACGTTTAGAGTGTGGGCTATTCCACTTTTTGGGGCTTTGATTTAGTTTTTATCTTAATTGTGTTTTAACAAGCGATGCACATATACGTGCACAGCAACAGGACGAAGTATTACTTGGCAACTTTGCTTGGATAGATTTGTCTGTGGACAGACAACTCGTCTGCTGGAACAGACGTGTGTACACAAAAGGTGTACACCACGCATTTTTTATTACTTGGTCGGTACCCAAAATAGAATCATAGAACGACTTTGGGCGGTCGTAATAGTAAATTTGTAATTTGTGACACTTTAATTTTCCATTTCGATTTTTTCTTAATATCTACAATTGATAAATTTAATTCATCAATTATATTTGTTTCCATTTTAGATTCATTAAAACTTAAATGGGGGGATTCTATTGAGCATGCATGTTATATTTTTATCCTTTTGCTATGTATTTTGTATTTAAAATATGACAAGAATAAGGTAGAAAAAGTTATTTGTATTTTGAAAATTTAAAATTTATTCACCGCTCTTGTAGTTCAACATTTATTTACTCATATTTAAGGATGCAAAGGGAAACGTCATATCAAAAATCCGTGCTTCATTTCTAGGTCTTTGAATGATATATGGAATCTATTATAACAAAAAAAAATGGTGACCTATTATCTTTTTTAGTGAATTATACGAGTATTACGTAGAAAGAGTTATCTTTATTTTGGAATCTATTATAACTATATACGAAGTATTATTTTTAAAGTAGATGGAGTCATAATTGGGGACCTCTCTGTATAAATGAATGGCCATAGAAATATCACATATGACTTCACAGTAGAGTAATATATAATTCACTAAATTATACCTATAGTGATAGTCTTAGGCCATAGAAATGTCACGTATGACTTCATAGTAGAGTAATATATACTTAGATCTGAGTCCTAAACAAACTTCACAATTTTCTTTTCGAGCAAATCTAAAATAAAATTCACATTACTTTCGGTAAGTTTTTTATATAAAGTTACCTATATATACTTACTTTATTGCCAATTCTACACTCACTTTCTCTCTCACTATATATAATCTACTTTCTATAGAGGTATGATGGGAAAATAAAAAACAAAAATTCTACTTTCTTACTAGCGGTAAAGTCAAACTATATGAAATTTATTTAGGATCCCATGAAGTAATTCACTTAAATTTACCTAGGGTGATAGTCCATTAGTCCTAGTGTTTGACCAAAATGGTAGAACAGGCTGTATTAACACCATAGTTATATACTTATATGCATGTCGGAAACCCCAAAATTAGCTAGAATCTTCAAGATGCTGACATTTAATTTCAAAGGCGGTAGAAATTCTCTAGAGTCAACATGTATGTAATTCGGTGGATTTTATGATACCCATAAGGTACCATACTTTTGTCCACATGGACCAATGAGAATGTAACAGTTGAATTATTTAAATCTAATTGAAAAATGATAATGTGATGTGATCCAATGAAATGAATGATAGGTACGGTACCTCATTTTTTAGAAAAATATCGGAGTTAGAATTGTCACCTTCATATAATCATTTTAATGCTTAATTTCTAAGGTTGAAATGTTCTGTACGTACAGTAGACTAGTACAGTAGTTGATATTAATAATTAATTAAGCATGTCACGCTACCTTTGTGTTACTATGTGTACAATTATTATTTTACTCATCCTGTAATATCTCCTTGATTTGTGTAGTTATTAAGGGTAAGGATTATTCCTTCAATTACTTTGTATACTCAAAATAAATAAGGAATTTTATCCATCTAGGACCTGAAAGATAGATGAAATATCAATCCGGAACCTGAAAGATGTAGTATATCGATATAAGACCCGAATGATGAAAAACTATCAATTTAGGACATGAATGATTGAAAAACTATCAATCTAGAACCTAAGTTGTCATGAATTTTATTACTTTTTTTATTTTAAATATTATTTAGCTTTATTAAACTAATAAAATTTTATGAAGAAAAGTTTATCAAAAACTAGCAATGAAATTAATAAAAAAAACAAACCAAAACCTATGAAATGATAGTTTTCCATCATTCGAGTCCTATCCCGATTTGTTTCATCTTTCAGGTCTCGAATTGATAATTAATCCATCTTTCATTTCCGGAATTGAAAAAAATGCATGTAAATAGATTAATATTTATACTCACAAAGTGTAATCCAAGAAAGTGCCACAGAGTCGGAGGGCAAGATACATGCATATGACACCCAAAATTAAATAAGCAAATAAATTTAAAAAAAAAACATATTGTATCTTGTTAAGACCGTTATAGTGAAACAGACATATTGTCATAAATATGTAATTATTATTGTAATTATTTAAATAAAAAATGTTATTTGAAAATAAAAAATTCAAGGCGTCAACCTTGAAGTTAGAGGAAAGTACTTACACATTTGGGCATGCCACCATTTCAGATTGAAGTTATTAGAGCTTCTATTTGTGCTCGTTGCTTGAGAGTGAAGATGTGGTTCATGTTTCCTCTGTATCTTCTTTTAAATACTTAAAAACAATACTCATGAATGGTTGTTAGGTCATGTGTGGCTTGATTTCTAATTACATTGTTTCGCTACATGAATGGTTGCATTTGTTTATTTTGATTTCTATGTGTGAATGATATTAATGACGCCTTGTATAATTTGATGATTTTCGTAAACTAGAAAAACATTCCGTTTTTCTATCGCAAATAATACTCCCCGAGTGGCTGGAGCAATTTATAATTTCTTATGAAATTAAACTATGAATTTGATAAATTTTGGATACCGAAGAAAAATGAATAACTTGTGTGGATAAGAAAAGTTTTGCATGGCATCATGGTCATCAGCTTTCCACGTGTCCACGACCCACACACAACAGGTGGACAAATGTAGTCAACCCATTCCATGTGGCGGACCACGTGGACGCGCCCGCCACCGTTTCGATATTCTGATGATGAATATTTTTTCCCATCTCATCCATATATAATACTCCAATAATTACCATACGGCAATAAAACAAAGCAATATGGCCTTCTTAATGATGAAGAAAATTGTTCCCGTCGTTTTCGCGTCAAGGATGAAAATGACAAGGCCTTCATTTTTTCCACAAGCTACATTTAAAGCAAATCCTCTAGTAACGGCCACGGCCGGTTCATCCTCCGGCAAACCTCCGCCGGAGTTCCCCGCGGCGCCACCCCCGGATATGCCCACCGAGTCATCTGAGGTTCCTCAAGCCCCCAGCGTGCCTGACTATGACCGGACTCCACAAGAGATGCCTCCCGGCCCACCGCCGCATCAGCCGAAGACCGACGAGCCGACGCAAGACGACCCTTATTCGCCCGGTCCGGTTTTGCCTAGTCCTCATCAAAGTCAGACTAATAGGGTGGTTCAACCCCATGGGGCTGAAGTCAAGACTCCCATCTTGCCCGAGCTCACTCACTTCTTGGGTTTAAAGACATCTCTCTCGGGTTGAGTTCAATAGATCACTCCTAATCTATATATTCCCTCTCTCCCCAAAGGTTCTCGGACACACCGATCATAAATTTAAATAAAGTGGGAGTGAGAACCTTTATCGGAGAATACGAATTTGATAAAAATTTGATATATAAAATAAAAAATCATGAACGATTTAGATTCTAAACCTGTGCATAGGTCTAAAAAAAGGCTCTAAACCTGATTCCGCTCTTCCGGTTCAATGGTTTTGGAAAACCAAATCGGATAGTATCGTAGTAAAAAATGTTGCTTCTGAATGGTAGGATGGTTCTTATTTTAGTTTCAAAACCGGCGATTTGGATTGTGGTTTAATTGAAAAAAGGAATAGGTCTAATCTTAATCATGTGTTTAATTAGAGACATGTATTATCGTATTTGCGATTCATATATCTATATACATGTACACGATGCAAGCCTACTTTAATGTACGAAGTACGTAGTATATAATAAGATCATGTGAAACTGAAATAAAGATGGTCAAACTATAAAAACAAGTCAAATAGTGACGAATTCAAATTAGGATTACAATCTTTTTTTCTCGAAAAAAGAGTCGTTATTGTTGTGATGTTTTTTCTCGAAATAAGAGTCTCAATATTGTAACTATTTTGAGAAGTAATGAAGTAATCGGTAGCAAATATGGTCATGTTACTTATATTTGAGGAACTCACCCTATACGTTTTGATTCAAATGATACCATCTACTCTTTTGTTCACATTTTACCTTACCTGTATACAATCAAACATGGTTTTATTAAGGGAAAAGTACAGAAAAGGTACTTGTAGTTGGGCCGTTTTCAAATAGAGTCATTTCGTTCTTTATCAAAGTAGTTCATGTGTTTGATTTCTCCTATCACAAGAGGGTTATGCCTAGACCTAGACAAAACCGGCCCGGCCCGCCCGGCCCGCCCATCCCGCCCGCACAAATGGGCGGGCTTGGGCATATATATTTACCCACCGGGCCAGCCCGAGTCCGACCCACAATAAGATATCGGCGGGCTTGGGTTAGGGTGTAGGCCCGTTCGGGGTGATAAGCCCGGCCCGCTACATTTAGTATATATAAATATGTACTAATTTATTTATTTATTTGCATATACACATGTATATTTATATTTACTAATTTTTTTTTATACATATTCATAGTTTATTATGTTTAAATTTAAATTTTTAGTTCTTAACAACTAGCCCAACCAATATAATATCTATTTTTGTACTTAAAGATAATACTTTGTGCTTAAATTTTAAATTTTAGATATAGTTTCTCATTATTATTTGTGTGTAAGTATTTTTTTTGTATGTGGTGAAAGACGTATAAACATTATAAGTGTATTAACTATTTTTTGAATGTTGTAATATTATTTTTGAAGTATTTAAAAAATTATATAATTTTGAAAAATTAAAGTTTTCCCGGGCCGGGCGGCCCAGTGGACTACCCGGCCCGCTCCTATGGACGGGTATGGACATAGGGTTAGGCCCATTTTTGCGGGCTGGGTCGGACCCGCCCACACATGATGGGCATACAATTTATAAAAAGCCCGGCCTGAGCCCGGCCCGAACCCCTTTTTGTACAGGTCTAGTTATGCCGTTAAAAACGTCTGAAAAAGATCGTTAAAAGTAACTCCGATTTTCAAAAGTGCTCGAAAAATTAAAAGAAAAATAATGAAAGGTGTCCCTAATCAAGATGACCTCCAAACCACCTTCACCTTTGGATTTTTCGCTAATATCACTTTTCCGATGGACTTTCCGGTGACAAAGGTGGCTGAAAACAAAAAAGAAAGATGGCCCAGCGGTCGTCTTATTGAGGCGCACCTTTCGATATTTTTCTTTTAATTTTTCGGACACTTTTGAAAATTAGAGTTACTTTTAATGGTCTTTTTCAGACGTTTTTAACGGTGTGACCCTGTTGTGATAACGGAATTCTAACACATGAACCCTTTTGATAAAGAATGAAACACGTGACCCTATCTAAAGATGAGCTCAACCACAAATACATTTTCCGCACTTTTCCCTTTTATTAATTAAAGATAATCAAGTAAATTTGAATTGAAGTGCCTATATACATCTTTAAATGGATATGATTATATGTATAGCCTATGTTTGGTTACCAAAATGATTTATGTTTGCTTATTAAGGATGTTTTTATTTGGACTGATTTCAGTCTCATGCCAGATGAGACTAGTTCAGAAAAGATCAGATTATAATTGGACAGTTATAAAATCTACAAAGATCACACAGTTGCCAAACCATTTCTAAACTTCAGTCCAAGTAACAACACCCTAATTGATTTGTCGTCGAGGTGAATTAGTCGGGCACCTATGGCGTCTAGTTGTCCGCTCAGAGCAACTAATAGGCTGCCTAGATAGTTTAGATTTGTCTCACATTACTTTACTTTTTAATATTAATTTTCTAAGGGATATAATTACCTCTAACTTTAGCCACAGGTATAAAGAAACGAAGTTGCAAATTATATATGAAAAACTATATATGTTTGTATATATACCTAAATTTTATTATTAATTTATTATTTATATTTACAACATAATAAATTTAACCAATTAGTTAGCATATACTACGTATGATTTGATTAAATGTGATAGTTCTGTTATTCATGAACAATCGAAACAATGCACCCACGTTTAGCTTAACCCATCTGTACATACACCCATAATGGGCCTTGATGCTGACCCGTCTTTGCACCCATGAGTATCTTGACCCGGCCCATTACTGTAAAGTGTTTGGGTGGGAACATTGTACAAAATTTTCCCTTGGTTTTGTATAATAGAGGATTTGCATTATTGTCATATGCATCGATGTGGCCCAAATTTCACTTTCTAGTTTCTACTACAACAGTATTGTGTAAAATATGGCAGTGTTATGTGTCAAAATATAATCCATTCAAATTTGAAATTAAAGACAAATATATTTTGTAAAATTCAAAGCAGAATTGAAGTTGAAAATAACATATTTTGAAAACGCAAACTAGCTAGCTGTATACAATCTAACATGGTTTTATTAAGGGAAAAGTATAAAAAAGGTACTTGAAAAAGTATATAAAAAAAATGGTCCGTCTCATCAAGATGACCTCCAAACCACTTTCACCTTTGGATTTTTCGCTAATATCACTTTTCCGATGGACTTTTCGGTGACAAGGGTGACTGAAAACAAAAAAAAAGATGCCCCAGGGGTCATCTTATTGAGGCGTGCCTTTTGGTATTTTTCTTTTAATTTTTTGGGCACTTTTGAAAATCGAAGTTATTTTTAACGCTCATTTTCAGACGTTTTTAACGGCGTGACCCTCTTGTGATAACGGAATTCAAACACATGAACCACTTTGATAAAGAATGAAACACATGACCCTATCTAAAGATGAGCTCAACCACTTTTATTAATTTGAATTGAAGTGCCTATATACATCTTTAAATGGATATGATTAGATTTGTAGCATATGTTTGCTTACCAAAATGATTTATGTTTGCTTATTAAGGATGTTTTTATTTGGACTCGTTTCAGTCTCATGTCAGATGAGACCCGTGGCGGTAATCCAAAACAATGACAACACCTTTGGAGGGAAAGCCCTTTGGAGGGTAAGACAAAACATTGGCACATTGCCCTTTACTAGGTTGGGTAAAAAAGAGAATTCAAAGGTTAAAAAACGCCCAACCCTAACTCAAAACACGAGCCTTCATTGTGAGTATAATAAGGATTGTAATGCATCTCAAGGATTTTCAATTAAAGTCCTGATTTCTTCCTCAAATCAACGCTCTGCATTGTTCGAACCCTTTCAAACAAAGCCGATTTTCAATTAAACTCTGTTTTAGAATGATACGTTTTTAATTGAACTGATCTTTAGTCATTAGACTAGGTCGGATTTAACCGACCGAACAAGACTTAGACAAATTAGATCATACTTAAATAATAGTGAAATACACACATATCAATCACCTAGTAGACCAAATTAAATTTTACTTCCTCTGTCCCCTAACTTTGTCTCATTTTACCTTTTTCGTCCGTCTCATTAAGTTTGTCACGTACCATATTTGGTAATATTTGGGTAGTTACAATTCATTCTTACTTTATTCACACTTTATCAATTCAATATCATCCACACAATTTCATTTTTTTAGAAGTTGTGTCACATCCTCTTGTTCCAAACATAGTGCGCAAGGAGGTAGTAACAGTCTAGGTTAAATCAATTTTACAAAAATCGGGACAAACAAATTTGGCCTTAAATTTGAGTGCAATTAAAAACCATTAATAATATAATGCTTGAGGACAATCACTTTTTGGTAATGCATATATGAAGGAAGCACATGGATAAAACTGCAAACATCCAACCCCACATCCCCCATATGTGGGACTCTTTGCGGCATCTGGGGCATCGGGGAATGCTGTTGTTATATATGTGAAGGAAGTATTTCCTCCGTTTCAAAAAGATCGCCCTGTATTTATTAATGTGAATGTTCCAAAATGATTATCTTGTTTCCTTTTTGTTAAGAAAGTTAAAGTAGATTACCATGTATACCTCATTTTGTGAAAGCTTTTTGTCACTTTTAATTTAGTCATCCGACTATTATGTCTGTGACACTTTTGATATTGAACTTTTATTTTTTTTATTTTTTGTTTTTCGACTATTGTGCGGGAAACACTTTTAGTCTCTGACTTCAAAATTATCCACATTTAGTTCCCAACGTCAAATTGACACTTTTAGTTCTTTCAATATCATTTTGATACAATAAGTGAAGGAAAAAATATCACTATGATAAAAGTTGAAAGACTAAAAGTGTCATTTTTATAAAAATCAACAAATTAGACATGAAAAACTTCAATGACAGGTGCCAAAAATGTTTTTTACACAATAGTCAAATTACTAAAAATGAAAAAAATTAAAGTTGATTACTAAAAATGTCACTCACATACTAATCAGGAGACTAAAAGTAGTAAAAACTTTTTTTATGAATAATAAAATTAAAATAATAAACAATACTAAGAAGCAAGAGTATATGGATCAATTGACTACACTCTTAATAATTGAATTCAGAAAGTACAAGACCATCCTGTTGAGCGAAAAATCTATTTGTACACACTTTTGTACATACACACCTAGTTACCTGTGTGCACAGACAATTCTTTACGAAAAAACAACATTCTTCTCTCAATTACCTATGTACAAAGACAATGTACAAAAGTGTGTACGTACATCAAGAATGATTCCCATTTAAGAGGGGTAATTTTACTCAAATAAGGTTTGAGTCGATATATTCATTGTTACTCAATACAGGAAACTGGAAAGTGATATTTTTCCTAAGTTGAACAGCATGTTACGTACTTACTGTCCTCTTCCATAGTTCCAAAGTCTCTAAAGACTAGAGAGAATTAAAATGTCCGATCGGTTCTACCATGCCAACCCACACATGGTAATCTAGGTTTCTGCTCAGATGCTTGCAAAAGTCCCATCTTTACATGGTAATCTATCACTCGTCTACACTTTTTAAAATCCCAATCTTTTATCTTGTGTAGCAACATACTTTTATTAAATTGAAGAATGAAATAACAAATTTATATTTTACATTAGTGTTTTTTGAGTGCTTGTAGTCTAGGGAATACGTGTATAATTATACAATGATACATACTTAGTATGAAGTTATTACTTTTGTATTTAATACTGCTTTTAATTGGTAAAGTATTTCAATTTATCTATTATGCATGTGTATGTAGTGTGTATTAATTTTAGAATCTCTAAAATTGTAATTTTATTTATGTTTTATTATATGAAAAAGTAAGAAACTAGATAGTTTGCGCACCACTTTAAATGGCAGACTTGATGTAAAAAAATGGCGTACGTATCACTCCTAGAGTTATCAAAGACTAAAATGTGAGTAGAATCCCGGTGCATCAAATTCAATTCATATATTTTAAGTCATACTATTGTCCAACCGGGATTCTACTCACATTTTAATTCTTTTCTTCTTTTCTCTTTCGCCAAAGAGTCGTTGTCAATGCCTTCTTCAGGGGCGGCTTTGAGGGCAGTTGGTCCAGGCAACGGCCTTGGGCCTCAACTACCAAGGGGGCCTCCAAAAAATTTTACTCGGGTATTAGTATTTGGTGTTATTCGCAGACCGCCAATACACCAAGCGGCAACTGCAAGCGGAAATCAGCTTTATAGTTCACTTTTGACTATTCATCCTTCATCAAAGTTGTAGCTAATGAAGTCTTCTATCCAACACAACTTGCAAAACTGTATTTGAATCATCCAATAAAAATATATGAATAAAATGGTGGAAGGTCGCATTCTGAAATCTCAACAGAGATTGTCTGACTTCATCGTCTGTTTTCACCTTGCTTCTCTCCGATTCTCACAATGGTGTATTCATATGATTTGTAGCCCTTGACGTTGGATTTCATATGAAACTTGAATCATGTTTTTTGGATGTTCCTAAGAAAAGATATGCTTGAACAATTGACAGAACGTCATCCTGACCGTTGTTTTCAAGCTCTATTCATTTTATTTTGATCCCGTAGCCAAATCTAGAGCTCTTTTGTCTTCAAAACTTTGTATTTAACACCTCACTGATCTCCAATGCTCCTAATCAACTCTAAAATGCTTCTCAACTCGTCCCTATTGCTTCTCAAACACCGGTGACAGACTCAAATTTCCTGATTTTGACTCCAAAAATACCAAAACTCGAACCAACGGCCGGTAAATATGACTTGAGCTTAAAATTGAGACTTATGACACCTTAAAGTTACGAAAAAACTATCAAAAGCCGATCTCAACACGCATCAACGTCCAACACAGACCGCTAATCGGTAGAGATCTGACGATGGAGAGCGAGGATTGCATCATCTATTATGAAGGCAAGTGACGAGGGCGATTAAGAATGGATATCATCAATTTCCACCAGCAATATGCATCATTGGCGCTAGGGTTCGGGTCTGGTAGTTGGACGCGATTGGAGACCCATATTACATTTCGTCGCACCGCTGTCATCGTTGCAGGGGTGGCTCAGAGGTGTGCGAGGGCTGCGACGTGCTGGATCTGCTCTGAACATGTGGGAAGCTGGGGAGGGATGTGATGAGGGGGTGGGGCAGTGACTGTGTGGGTTGGGGAGTTGAGAGAGAGTGTTGGGCAGGGGCGGTGGTGGACGGCTGCAATTTTCGAAGTAGCAGAGACCGGCGGTGAAAGTGGGGCTGGGGGCTGGGATAGGCGAGAAAGGGGTTTGGGGTTTGGAGAGGGGGGATGGCGGTGGTGGTCTGGGGTGGCAGGTGACGGCGGTGAAAGTAGGGCTTGGATCTGGGGTAGGCAGGAGAGGGGGTGGTGTTGATGTTGGAGAGGGGCTGATGGTGGTTGCCATTAGTCACAGGTCGTTGGCGGCGGCGATTGTTGTAAATGGCTGGGTGACCAGTGGTCAGTGTAGTGAGTGACGGGAGTCATTGTAACGGGAGTCACTGTGACCAGAGTAGGGTGGGGTAGGCTAGGAACGAAGGTGAGAGAGCAAGGAAGGGATGAGGCAGGGGAAACCAGCGGAGACGGTGAGCAGTCACTGTGGGCGGCGGGCAGTCATTGTGGCCGATTGGACACGGTCACTGTGAGCGGTGGGGCAGTCACTGTAGGCGGTTGACAGTCACTGTAATGGCGAAGTCACTTTGACTGGTGGGCAGTAACTGTGGCCGGCGGGCAGTCACTGTGGCCGGCGGGCAGTTACTGTGGCCGGTGGGACACAATTACTGTGAGCGGTGGGGCAGTCACTGTACGCGGTTGGCAGTCACTGTAACAACGAAGTCACTTTAACCGGAGTGACTTTGTACTGCAGGGTTATATGTGATGTTGGTAACATTTTTTGAATTTTAAAAAACGTATCACTTTTTTGTCTTTTATCCTATCCTATAATTCTCCTCTCATTTTACTTCTTGAACTAAACTTTTGGTTATATTCCTTTATTTTCATTGAAGAAGTAACTAAAACATTTAGGGTTTTTGCCTAAAATATTACTAAAAAATGCTAATTGACAAAAAAGTGACCTCTTTTCAACATTTCCAGAAATATGACTAATAAGCTTTAAACTTACTAAATTATACCTAATTTTCAGTTACTTTATTTTACAGTTACTTTATTTTACAGTTACTTTATTTTACAGTTACATGACACCCACCACAATGACACCCACCACAGTGACACTCGCCGCCGCCAGTCGGAGATCACCGCGACACCGCTGGCCGGTGACCATCACCGACCACAGTGACACGTTCACAGTGACACGTTCAGAGGACACCTCCGCACAGTGACATTCCCCCAGTGACTCCGGCCACCCTTACTCCATCTACTAACCAACATTGTCCAGACTTCCGTTATACCAAATCAGAGCCGCAACCGTTGCCGGCCACAGTTACTCCGCCCTGTGACCAAGACTTCCTGACCAGTGACTACACCCTGCCCAACCAGTGCCGCCGCAAACCGTCGCCACGCCGACTCAACTCTCCAGCCACCTCCCTTACCCCTATTAGCCCCCGACCACTTCCCTAACCCCCAACCACCTCCCCAGCCCCAAACCTCTAGCCCACCGCCACCATCATAACCCTAGCCGCAGCCTCCAACTACCCCCACCGTAATCTAGCCGCCGAATAACCTCTCCATCGAAGAAGACAAGGGATGTCAGCGAGATGCTTCAGATGTGGATCTTCTCCATTGTTGGATATTAAGGAGAATAGCGGCGATTGCAGAAGCTCGGCGGTGGCGTTGCAGATGCTCGCGACGGGGATAGCGGAAGCTCGGTGGCGGCGATGGCAAAAGCTTGGCGACGGAGTTTGCACCTTTGACTTCAAATCAAACAAAATATGTGAACCCTACTCTCCATTCGCCGCAACATCATCGCGGATCTGGAACTTCGCCAGGGCGGAGCCGGACAGAAAGAGAAGAAAACGAGGCAGCATAGGGCGACGATAACGGCAAAGTACACGGCGAGGCCCAGTGGCTGAGAGCTCTGTAGAGGCGGCGAGCTCTGTGGCGGTGGCACGAGCCCGATGACGGTGAGCTGTGTGGCGGCGTGAAGATGCATGAGTCGATGGAGGAAGTATTTCTGGTATGTAGGGTTTTGTGCAGGGTCGTATATCAGGGCCTTTTAGACCATTCATTTTAAATATGGTAACTTTTTTGTCCAATTCAAAATGCAGTCAGCTTTTTGCCCGTTCAATAGCTGGGAGTGATATTTTTGACATTGTTCCAAACAATTTAACTTCTTGCTATTGTATCATGCAAATAAAGTAGTGACAGTTAGGTAGAAGCAAAAGGAAGACATATTTATTAGCATGAAGTTTATTAACTCGAGACATATTTAGATTTTAGAGTTAAAAGCCCCAGCTTCGTAGCATGGAGTTTAAAATATGGACTCATATTTAGAGACAAAACATATTTATTAGCATGGAGTTTATTAACTCAAGGCATATTTAGAGTTAAAAAACTGCAATATGTGTTATACTAAGAACTACACTTTTCACTACTTATAATTTAGATCAATTTGATATTGGCTGCACCAAGTATTAGATCATTAACCTCATGAAAAAAGACAATCAGAAATTTTCAGTTAAGCAAACTGTAAGTTTAAAACCCCCTGTTTCATAGCATGGGTTTGAAAGGTGAAGTCATATTTAGAGAGAAAACATTGGTTTAAAACCCCCTGTTTCATAGCATGGGTTTAAAACCCCCTGTTTCATAGGGAGTGTTTCATTACACTTCTTTTCATTGCTTTATAGTCTATGGTTGGAATACTGAGTTAGAGTTTAATTACATCTTTTAATCTGGTTATTTGGTTTCTATTAATGAGTAATGACGTACTGTTTATGGAAATTTAAATATGTTTCAATAGTTGCTAATGGTGAAACTTTTATTGTTGTGTACCCTGTGGTAGGATCTGAGGAAGATCCTTAATGATAAAATTTGTAAGCTTGATGATATTCTTGCTTTGTAATCTCGAATTTTCATCTATATTATCTCTAAATTAGAAACTGGTAGATCTCTTCACGTTCAAACCATCATTATAAAAGAACTATCACTGGTGTTTGTAATATGTATATATTACATGTAGATTCTGGAAATAAGCATTTCCACTTTTAGGACTAAACATCTTGACTTAACATATACAATATAGGATATTATAAACCATTTTAGTTTACTTCTATCTTAACTCCTTTTCCATTATAAGCAGGCTCTTACTTCATAATAAACTAAACTATCCGTTCTTGATTGAGTAAAAATCTAGCAGTACTAGCAGATTATTCTATGAGAAGGAATTTTATTGTAAAAATCTTATTGCAAATACACTAACTGTTCTTCATTGAGTAAGAGTAGAATTATTAAATTATGATAGTTATCATTAACGGTACTAGCAGATTATTCTATGATTTTCTTTTATCTTTGACGTTTATGATTGTTATATTAATTACTCTCTTGTGACTTTATATATTACTTTTTCTATTTTATTAATTTATTCATGTTTTTTAACTTTCTCAACCACTTCATGAATTCTACTTTTTTTAAATCTTTCTCATGTACTTCATTTACAGGAACAATACCGCCTAAAAAGGTATATCTGGGGGACGTTGCGAAGAACATACCAAGCAATTCTGCTTTCCTGGTGAGAGTCACTTAGAAATGGAATGCCCTTATTGGAGAGAAAAGTCGAGCCATCAAATCCATTTAAATGATTTTCATGGGTAAAAAGGTTACACATTTTTTCCTACTCCATACTTTGATATTAATGATACAACATATAATAGACATTAAGAGATGTAATAAACCAAAAAAGAATATATTGGTTTAAACCAATATTTTATCTAGGTTTAAACTTTAAACGAATTGAGCATTATTTGGTTCTTATATTAATACTTAATTTTCAATATAATTTTTTAATATCAAGAATACACCATATCATATACATTAGTGTTGTTGATATAACTAATATAGCATGATTTAAATTCACAATGACATGGTTCAGATCATTATTTTTAACTACAGTGGTGTCCAGTGAACATGTTATATAGCTTAGCATATTCATTTTCATGTTCTGACAGTGGACTTGAAATGTATACTGCTAACAATTATCTTCTCATTTGAACTTGGAAGGTAGGTTTTTTAAGATCCATCTTTTTTCAAATATGTGCGTGTCATCTTCTCATTCAAGCTTGAAAGTCATTTTTTGAAAACTTTTTTTTTGGATTTGATAATATTTTCTTATGAAATTTTAAAAAGTACAAACCTATAAACTGATTAGCAACAGAAGATAGAAATTAAGAAAATACGCAACCTGCAAAAAGTAAGCCCTAAGTTGATACAAAATATCGTTCCAGTTTCAACTATTCTATTTAACTCACGCACCTTTCTAAGTTTAATAAAAATATTATAAGCTTATTTGGCATTGATATGCAAATGAAAGTTTTTTTAACCTTATAAAAATTGAACAAATAAACAGAATTAACGCATGAAAAGATTCTGATTACTTTGGTTTGTTGATGCTTTTAAAAGGGTACGACAATTCAAGCAACTATTCCCATTCGACTAAGTCATCAATTCAACACTATTGAAGAAGGATTGATTTATGCGGTCAATTACCTCGAAGTTAATGAGAATGATGGAAATTATAGGAAAATTTCCCACCCATACCGCTTTGAGTTGACGGTGTTCACTAAAATGCAACATCGAGAGCAAACAAGTTGTCCTAGCTTTGTAACTTGATTTAAATTTGCAAGCTTCGAGGATATTAAGAAGATGCAGAATTGTGAATCTCCTTTTTTGATAGGTATGTTTTTGTCTTATATTTTTAATTTCTGTATGACAGTAATATACTAAAAATGTAGTTTTGTTGTTGTATTCTTTAGAAGATTGTATGCCTGAAATTAGTTCTACTCCACTTATTGATGATAATGTTAAATCGAATGAACATAGATGTTACCGGCGCGTATGATGTTGGACAAGAGTTCAAAAAGAAAAAGACACAAAGGGATGCTTGATATAGTGATTTTCATTTGGCAAAATGGAGTTGAGTTCCTTTCAAAACTCTATTTTATCTGTAATGCATGAATAATTTGTCATAATGTTTTACAATTTTGCTATACTTATACTGCAATATTATTATGAAAGGGTCAAACCATCTTATGTACTTTGTATGGAGACTTGGTGCTTGAAGTCGAGAGGTTTTTGGCTACTTCTTTTAGTGATCCAGTTATATTCTTTATCCAAGCATGCCGCACAATTAAAAGATATGGTAAATATATCTGACCATGACCTTTTCAACTATAAAAAATGTAATAGTGTCTTTTTGTTCATTAAATTATACGTTTTTCACCTGTGGGTGAAAAGATCGGAGTGGCTTCTTCCTGGGTGCTACCAAGTTAATTTTGAATGAACATATTCCTTTTCCTTCTTCATCATAACTAAATTTGTCAAATTTAAATTATGATTTATATTTAAATTATGGACAAATTTAGGTTTTTGAATTCAAAGAAAAAAATGTTAACCTCTCAACCGAGTAACATTAAAAAAACTTCAAGTTGTTGAAGAGTGTGACCTAAACTAATCCAAACAAAAGTGCCAGTTTTGCTTTTTCTTACATATGTCATCCTTTTTTACTTTATTATGTTTTATTTTAACAAAAATATTAGAAGTTCATTTGGCAGTTACACGCAAGACACGGTTTTTAAGACACACACACACACACACACACACACACACATATATATATATATATATATATATATATATATATATATATATATCATAATTTATAAGTAATTAAAGTCCCATATTTTTACATTCCGGTTATTTTTTGGATTTGAGCTCATAGATTCCTTTATATACCACTATCCGGAAAAATTGAACTTTTTATTTTGAAGACATCCTTTATATGTCTAGACGGATATTAACTTTTCAGTGCCGCCAAAACATAATATTTTACGTTCTTAGTTATTAAAGATTACATAGTTTTTCATCAGTGTGCAAACATATACTTCTATATAGCATGTTATATGAAATCATTGATTTTTATTGATGGATAGTTGTTACTATATAGCAATAATTGGTTGACAATTCAATAGCTCTTTTAAAACTTTTCACTTTAAAAAGTGATTGCAAATAACCGAGACTGAACTGCCGGGTCCTTGAATGGCCTAGATAAGGATCGCCGGGTCGTTGATGGGACTGACCCAGAACCGCTTAGTCGTGGATCGGACCGGACAGGGACCGTTGCGTAATGGATCCGACAAGACATTAACCGCTCGGTCATCAATCAAACATGATATGGACCGTCGGGTCATGGACCGGACCTGATAAGGGTCGCGGGGTCATGGACCGGACTGGACGGGGGACCGCTGGGTCGTGGACCAGACCAAGATTGCGCGGCCGTCGATCGGACTGGACAGGGACCGTCGGGTCAATGGCTGGATCAGACCGTCGGGTCAATGACAGGACCAGGTAGGGACTGTCGGGTCGTTGACCGAACCAGATGAGGACCGCCGAGTCGTTGACCATACTGGATCGGGACAGCACGGATCGTCAGGTCATTGATCGAACCAGATAGGGACCGTCATGTCATCGATCAGACCAGATAGGGACCGTCGGGTCGTGGACCGTACCGGACAGAGACCGTCGGGTTCTCGACCGGACCGGACCAGGACGGTCCAGTCATCGACCGGACCGGGACCATCGGGTCGTCGACCGGACCGGACCGGGATTACTCGGTCGTCGACCGGACCAGATAGGGACCACCGGATCAATGACCGAATCAGACCGCCAGATCATTGATCGGACCAGATAGGGACCGTAGGGTCGTTGACCATACTGGAACTGACATCGGAGCAAGACCGGATGCACCACTAGGTGTAAGAATGCAGCGGCACTGCAACATTCGCGTTTTCCAAATTTGGAAAACTCGTAAAAGTCACTTCTCCGATTCATCAAGGAAAAGAGAAATAAATCTCATTTTTTTCGTTTTTGAAAACGATTTGGTAAACACAGTTTTCTGTGTTCTTTTCTGCAGTTTTCCAGTAATTTTCTTTGGTAAACACGTTTTCTGTTTTCCTTTTTCTAGTTTTCCAGTTTTCTAAAAATATGGAAAATATCTCTGTTAGTAAACATGCTCTAAGTTTTCTAAACCTAAAATTGAGATTTGGAAGTAATATTTGTTTTGCGACATACTGTAGAAACGATGAGGGGCGGAACCACCCTAGGGCTAGGGGGTGTTCGTGCCCCTCCGGAGGGTTCAAATACAAATAGGCCTTCACATACAAAGTGAGAATTAATCTTGTGCGTTCATTTTGAGATCTAATGGCTCAAAATGATCCAAAAGTGAACTAAATTTGATCAAAAATGCGGTGGCAATTTCGTAATTAAAACAAAGTTTTTTGTCATCGTGAAAAAGTGCAACAGAAACACACAAAAGTGCAACGCGGTGAAGAAAAAGTGCAATTGTTCGCACTTTGCACGGGAGAACCTCTTTTTATTTGATCTCTTCCCTGTATATATATATATATATATATATATATATATATATATATATATATATATATATATATATATATATATATATATATATATATTATTAATTTTTATTAGTTGAGCCCCTGCAGCCAGCATCCCATCCCTTTCCTTTGTCTGCCCGGCCCAATCCCCTTTCCCACCCTAAAGCCCTAAAGCCTCAAGCCTTAAAGCTCAACAGCCCAATTCCCGTACCCCTTTCCCAATTCCCGTTCGGCCTTCCTCTTTTCCCGATTCCCGTTCGCCGTTCCCCCTTTTCCAAATCCCAATCTGCGCTTCAGGGGAGTGAAGCGCTCCGCACAGCCGCACTCAACACTCAAGAGTCAAGCCAGGAAGGCAAGAACTCCCAGCAGGCACTCCGCACTCCAGGCAGCGACCACAGTTGACAGCTCCCAGTTCGGCAGTTCCCGACTTGCCGAGTTGCCGCCACCGGTATGTTTTAATTTTTTTTTAATTGTTGATGAAATGATGAATGATTTATGCTTCATTGCTTTGTATATGTTGTGTGACTTATTGTTGAATATTTGAATAGTTGAAAAATTATACTCATATTATTTCAATTGTAGTTGATCTAGGTTGTTTGACAAACAATTGCTATGTTACGATATTTTTCGGCAATTCCGCCGAAATCGAAACAGCCTATCATTGGTGGTTCTTCATCGAATAATTTAGTTTCTTCATCGGAAAATGTCATTCCTAACAATGAGACTAATGTTAAAAAAGCTCGAATAGAGGTTGAATTGTCGGATGATGACATTGTTGGTGATCCTGGATTGCGTAAGCCGATTGAGACTTATGATGTTAAATTTGACGCGTCTCAATGATTCTCCTTCATTTGACGCGTCAGGTTCTAATCAAAATTAAGGTACTCTTTAAGTAGTTGTTTTAATTAAATTTTATAGTTTTGTTTATTGCTATATTCGTGATGCATATGATTTTTTTCTAGACTAGTATATCATTTCTTTGTTATTGTGCCCCTGCGAGTCACGAGTCCTGGTTCCGCCACTGGAAACGGTGAGTATGTGGAGTCGGTCAAATGGCAATCATACATTCATACGTATGTTTGATAACTGTATTACTCATACATTTCATCCAAAAAAAGATAACTGTATTACTCATCGTGCCATACATATTGCCTGCACATATATATTAGAATAGCTTTTGGTTGCTGCCATCATTAGAAGTGTTTAGAATGTTAGGGTTTGAAAAAGATAAATTAAAGATCAAGAACACAAGAATTTTACGTGGTTCACTTTTCTTGGTCAATGATGGCTAACTTTGAGCAATGATTTTAGTTATTATATTTGTATATAATTTATAAATTTTATACTTCTATGAAAATATTTTCAATAAGGAATATTTTGATATAATTTTCATATATTAAATATTTTCGTATTAAAATATATCATTGGTCAAAGTTGATTGTCATTGACCAAGAAAAGTTAATTTGGCAAACCTTTTCGGAACGGAAGGAGTATGAAGTAATATTATATATTAATATTAATCAGTAATATTGATATTATGCAAGAAAAATATAGATACATCATTTTTTCGTTGGTCCTTTTACTCTTTACTTCTTTTTTAATGAGTATTCAATTGTTTTGAGTATTCAAATTTTTTTTATATTCATGTGGGGCCTCGATTTTACATTTAGAACAGGGGACTCCAAATTCATTAGACGGACATGTTTAAAATATCAACATATTTTCTCTAGATTCAAAATATTTATACATAATATATACTTAAGAATTTTTTCTTGTAGGGGCTAAGGCCCCCTTCAGCCCCTCCCTATCTCCACCCCTGAAAGGCTTGGAAGGACAGTGGGCTTGAAGAGGAGGGTACGAACTTGTTTCTTCGCGGAAGAGGAGGGTCTAAGGGCTGTGGCCTTGGGGTTTTTGAGCTGAGTTTGGCGGAAGAGCAAGGCATGTTGGTTCGCCCCTCCTCCTGATATGTCGCCTTGGAGCGATCGAGGTGCCATGATTTGTTGGAAGATGAATTTTCAAGAAAACTGGCAATTATTATTTCGTTATAAGTATCGATATGGTCAGTGATTGTTGGGTCACACTAGTTTGGTTGTTAGCAATTCGTATTTCTTTTTCAGGGATAGATTGTTGTTTCTATGTCTAGCCATATAGTTGATAGTGATAGTTAGTTACGGATAGTTGTTGTCAGTATTGGTCTCTTTGAGTTTTATGTAACGATATGAATTCTAGTGATATTAATATAAGCATTTTTCCTTTAAAAAAATTCCAAAGTAAAACATTTTTTCATTCAACTTAAAACTTTGTCACCTTTAGGATGTTTTTATTTGAATTAATTTCAGTACTAGACTAGACCAATGTGAATTTGTTTAAACATATCTATTGAGACCAGGTCAAATCCGGCTTAATCAATACCGCTTTCATCCATTTTCATTTAGTCATCTTTGACTTCTCAGTCAAAGATGGTAAAACTTTGATCAATTACTTTGATTAATATATTTATGTGAAACTTAATAAATTTATACGTTAATGATAGTATTTTTAACAAACATTTTTATATAATTTTCATATTATCAATGCTACAGTATATGAATATATAATCTGTCAAAGTTATACATTATTGACTTGGAAAAACAATTTTGATTAAATAAAAAAGGGAGGGAGTAGTAAAATTCACATATTATGAACCTTTATCACAACACATCAGTTCAAACAGGACCAAATCTAAATTAACAGGCCACACCATTTGAGATCACACTCTACATAAATACACCACACCAAACTACTTCATATCAGAACAAAGCATGTCAGGCTAGAAAATTGTTAATATGAGCACACCACACCAAACTACTTCAATCCCAAAGCAGAGAAAAGAAGACGTTAGTTCACCCTTAAATTACAATATATTACAAAAGTATCTGGTTGTACCATGCTCAAGGTACACCCGTTTGTAGGATATAATTTGCCCTGAATTCTGTGAATCATCAAACAACTTTTCCTTGAATTGTGATATGGATTTTTTTTGTATTGTTCTAGTAATTCACTTTTTAAAAGATTATGTGAAGATGTCTTCACTTGACTATTTTTATTCTTAGACTAGATTGTATTTAAAGAGATCAAATCACATATGCTAGATCATTACCAAATCAAATCAAATTTAAATATATAGATTGTACCATACAATAACAAATTTAAACACACTAGATGAGATTAAAAAATCTCAATCCAAATAAAAGCCTCATAATTGCAAAAAGAAAAACTTTTAATTAGAAGGTTAGCCGTTTCTTTTTAAGGGGTGAACTGATTCATGAGAGTTAGCTTTGAATGCTTAATTGAGCTATACTCGTAATCTTATAGATTTTTTAAGTGTGGAGGGCTATATTTAAAACTTTGGCCACTACTCACTAAATATAAGGAAGAAAATCAACAATAATCCATCAAACTATAAAACATTTTCAAAATGCTATGCATAGAAGTTGAAATGGGTTTAATGCGTCAAAACCCTGTTACCATACACAAACTTAATTAGTGTCTTAGCTCAATGTTTTCAAAAATGCATCAAAGTTAAAATCGGTGTGTATGATGATAATGTCATGCACCTAAATCCTAGAAGAACAAATTTAATTATTAAATAACATTAAGGTGTTTAATATTTCTTGCATTTAGGTATTTTAATAAACACATGTGCTTGTTTAATCATAAAATTAATACACGTTCTGAGAATGCTCAATTTGTTATTTGTGGGTGTCATATGTATAACTAATAAAGACAAAAGAATTCGATGAAAGTTTTAAATTGAGATGCTTGATATGCAAAAATTTGTATAGAAAGAAGAACCCATTTGGTAATAGTAAAATCAGCTGAATCGGCTGATTATGGTGAAATTTCTGAAGTTTGGTTGAGGTGGTTGTATTGGCTGATTATGCAGATTTATGAAAAGAATTATATTTAACATATATTTTAGTGATAAAATAAAGAAAACATTTCATTTTCATTTCATTTCATTTTCATTTACCTCAGTGCCGCAAAGGCTCCCACCTACAGTGGGGTAAGGGGGGGTCGGATGTACGCAGTCTTACCCCTGTACTAAAGCACAGAGAGACTGTTTCCGGATGACCCATAGTGAAAATCCCGTCCAAAATTGCATGGACTGACTGCTGCTTCATAACAAAGAAGCGCAGACAGTTTAGTGAGCCATTTTGCTTTATTTCATCATAATCTCAAACCAAAAAATAATGAATCTTTGGCTCCATTGCAAATGATGGAAAAAAATAAAGAAAACATTATATGAAAAAATAGTTAAACTGGTCATTTAAAGTAACTTCAGCCAATACAGCCAGAAAAGTAACTTCAACCTTAATTTTTCTTATTATTACACAATTCAGTGCGCGAAATCAAAAGTTTCGAGGTCGTTTGGTAACACTGTTTTTCGGTTTATCAGACAATTTTTTACCAAACACGTAACTTTTGTTTTCGTGCGCTGAATTGTGTAATGATAAAAAAAGTAAGGTTAAAGTTACATTTCTGGCTATATTGGCTGAAGTTACTGTAGATGACCATTTTAACTATTTTTACATATAATTTTTTCATTATTTTATTAATAAAATATATTTTAAAAATAATTTTTTCTTGAATCAGTAAAATCATACAATGCAGCCACTTCAGCCAGAACTTCATAAATTTCAGGAGAATCAGCCAATTTCCGTGTTACCAAACGGGCTCTACGTGTTTGGTTTAAAAATTGGTTGATAATCCTAATAAGTCAAAAAACAGAGTCATCAAACGGGCTTGAAGTTGAGAAATTAGACATAGATTAACACATGAGGAAGCGGTCCAGTCCAGCTGGTCGCCGACTCACTCTCCCTTACGGAAGGTTTCAGATTCGAAACTCAATGGGCTGAATTTTCAGCCTAGATTACTCCAGGTTCCCCCAGTCCTCCTCTCCCAAACGCCCTCTGGAGTAAAGAAAAAAGGGGGCATATATTAACACATAAATATATAACAAAATCGAACGACTAAAAGACAAATTCAATACTACGTGTTTAAATATTATCAAAGATGGGCTTGCTACCCATTTAGCAATATTGGATTGGGTGTTAGTGGTCGTATTCTTTGGGCTCTCAGGAACTATGGCCTATAAATATTGATGCTTCTGCCTTGGGCGGGGATCTATAGACATCTTGGGCATGTAGTTGGGGTATTTAGTTGTGTTTCGTGCAAATTACCGCTTTTAGCACATCTATAAAAAAATAGGAATCGTGTTTGATTGTGTTTATCATCATAAACTATTACTAACAAAAAACCATAGACAAAAATGTGAGTCAATAATTTTTAGTAATTATAATTGTATTCAAAATTTATATCATAGTCACTAGATTATAGTAATTTTGAACATAATTATAACCACAAAAGGTTATCAAGTGACATTTGTGTACACCAATTCCCGGGACTAATATTAGTGAAATTCTTTCTAAAAATATGGTTGAGTATATCTTTCTCTTTCACTATAATCTTTTTACTTATTACTAAATGTGTCAATGATCGTTGCTAGTTTTACCTCTATTGTTATCATCTTATGTTATACTCTTTTTTCCACAATTAATTTCATATTTTGGTTTTGTGATTAAAACTTGGTTGAAGGGTCAAATAAGCTCTTGTACTGATCGTGTAAGCTCAATTTAGCCCCTGAACTAAAAAAGGGTCCGATTCGCACCTCGAACCGGCAAAAAATGGTTCAAATTTCATTTTTTACAGGTAATCAACCGGTTTGATTGTGTGTAGAAGATCGAGTGATGCACCTGTCAGACGAGTTGAGATGTGTGGAGAAGAGACAAGGAAGAGACGGAGAGGAAGACCCAAACAGATGTGGGTCAGGGGAGTTTGAAGTGATATGCTTCTTCTGGGGTTGGATGATGGCATGACTTTGGAGAAAGCTAAGTGGAGGGCCAATATTCATGTGGAGGAGTGATCTCGTATCATCTTTTCCCCTCATCTTTTTTTTTCTTTTTTTTAGCCTTATATATATAAGCATTATTTGTATCCTTTTTATTTTATCATTTTTATGTATATTCATCTCTTTTTATATTATCTTTTTATAATGGCTTATCTTTTTTATCTTTATTTTTTTCTTTCATTTTGGTGGTGATATCATGTATCGATTCATGTTAGCCGACCCCAATATCTTTTGGGACTTAAACTAAAGTATGAATATAATGTCTAAAGTTAGACTTAATTTTCATATTTACGGAGTATATTTTTTTAATTTTTATATTTATATATTTTTTAATTCTTTTAATTTTTCTATTTTATTTTTTAATTTATTCCAGTTTTGACACTTTTTAATAGTTAGGGGTGATTTGATCAACTGTGACGGGTTCAGGGGCTTATTTGAGCTTTTAGTTTCAACTTCAGATGCACGTGTGGCAATACGACCGGTGACGTGGCGGATGACCGGTTGGTTACCTGTAAAAAATGAAATTCGAATCATTTTTTGTCATTTCGAGTTGCAAATTGGACATTTTTTTAATTCAGAAGCTGAATTAGTGAACTGAGCTTACATGACCGGTTTAGGGGCCTATTTGACCTTTACCCTAAAACTTTATTAACTTTGATCGTTAACTACTTCAAAATCATATATTATGGTTCTAGAGTGCTCTATTTTAATGTATATTTTCGAGTTGTCAATTTAATTATCCTTTTGAAATATAAATTCTTAAGTATTATGACAAACTGTCAAAGGTGAAGCCAATTAAACTATGGATTTAATTGTAAAGTATAGGAAGTATCCTTTAGTTCACAATTGACACTCCATGCCTCCCCCATGCCCTTATCTCTCACCAGTAGTCAACCATGTCAATGCATTTGTTCCCTACACTTCAAACCGTCCCATCCAGCTGTGGTAGTCTATATATTCTCAGAGGTCAATATAATTAATGGAGGGATTAAATTATACGATAGTATTATATTATACTTCCTCCGGCCCGTAAACAACTTTTCACCTTCCTTTTCGGGCAGTCCTGAAATTAACTTCTCACTTCTTCCCATTTCTTTATTTGGCAAATTATCTACACCAAACAATGCAAAACGGTGTCAAACAGTGTAAAACAATGTTCAAATAGTGCACAACAGTGCACTCCACGGTAAAGTCAAATTTATTTTCTTAATAACGGTGAAGTCAGAAGTTTATTACGGGCAGGAGGAAGTATATTCCCTTTAAAAACAAAAAAAAACAAATGTAATTTTAGGCATCAAGATAAGCTGCGTGTTAAAGCCGCGTACGTAGTTGAGTTACAGAGGGAGCACTTGGATGAAATTACTTTTTTTTTTTCTCAATTTCTTCAATTACTTGGGACAAGAGCAAAATGTATACTTCTTAGTTCTGAGAAATGATAGATATAACAATGCAAAGACTAGGAACAATTGTTGCGCAGGACATTTCTTGAAGGAACCTTTAAAAAGACTTCAATAGGTTTTAATTCATGCCCGAAAATAGTAACTTTTACTCTAGGCCCCCACTGCAATACTTTTTGTTTACATCCTTATGGTTTTTGTTTGTATTTTTAGTTCTTCATTACCGCGTTTTCGATTATCTTTTTTGGTATATCTTAAGAATAAAGATATGAATTCTTTATATTTTGGGCCTAATGGACTGTTTCTTTACTTTCAGGTCTGTTAGTCCTTTTGTATAAATACTCTTCATTACATTCTGTAAACATTTAGGGTTTTACATCTTCTCATTTGAGCTCTCGATCAATTTCTTCCGCATTCTCTCTGCAATTCGTATAAGATTTTACATGGTATCAGATTAAGGTTTAGATCCTTACTGATTCGTTTTCTTCTTTCTGATCGATTCTTTCTAATCGATTCAATCGATTTCTATAATCGATTCCTTTTCTGTTCGTTTGCATCTTCTGCAAACCCTAGCAACGATGGCTCTACCGCTCAATCCTATTGACGATTCTTCATCGCCCTACTTCCTTCATCCAAGCGATCACGCTGGACTTCGCATAATCTACGAGACTTTCACAGAAGAAAACTTCGGTGCTTGGAAGAAGTCTGTCTCCATGGCCATGGCGGTGAAGAACAAGATGAGGTTTCTTGACGGATCACTTGCTCAGCCGACTACAGATAACTTCATGTATTCTCACTGGTATCGTATCAATGCTCTTCTTTCATCCTGGCTGATTTACTCTATTTCTCCTACTCTTGGAACTACTTTTCTCTCTTTTATCAATGCTAAGGAACTTTGGGATGAGGTTCAACTTAGGTATGGTAAAAGTGACGGTCCTAGACTTTTTCAACTTGAAAAAACCCTAGGAAATCTTTCTCAAGGTTCTCGTAGTATCACTGATTACTACAATTCCTTTAAAGAAATTTGGGATGAATACTGTAATTTCAGAATCATTCCTTCTTGTACTTGTGGCCATTGCACTCGCAATATATCTGAAACCTACCAAAAGATAATCCAAAAAGAGTCTATTCTGAAGTTTTTTGTTGGCCTCAATGAATCTTATTCTAATCTGCGAAGTCGGATTCTTCTTAATTCTGACAAAACCACTCTATCTAGTATTTACTCTATTCTTCTTCAAGAAGAATCTCAAAGATCTCTTCAGAATTCTATTTCTTTCACCACTTCCTTTTCAGAATCTTCTGCATCTGAAAAACTTAATAATGATGCTACTGCTTTCTTTGTTAAGAATTTTAAAAAGAAAAGTTCTATTATCTGCAATCACTGTGGCTATCAAGGTCACTCATCTGAAAAATGTTTCCAACTCATTGGTTTTCCTAATAACTAGAAAGGACCAAAAGGTCAAAGACTT
Organism: Cuscuta europaea; assembly: GCA_945859875.1. NCBI lineage: Eukaryota > Viridiplantae > Streptophyta > Magnoliopsida > Solanales > Convolvulaceae > Cuscuta > Cuscuta europaea. The sequence goes on from CAMAPE010000045.1 coordinate 9,493,097, forward strand.
GCCCCTGGTTTTAAACCAAATCTTAGTTCAAACAAAAATCATCATGCTAATCTGGCTGCCAACTCTACTGAACCTGATTTAACTCCTACACATTACACTGAATCTGCTCCACCTTCTACCAACACCAATTCTGCTACCACTGAATTTTGTGATCCCAACTTGTATGAAAAGTTTCTGCAATTCATTCAAGCTCAATAGCCTAAAACTACTTCTGTCAATGCTGTCACCATTGCTTCTAAAGATGGTCTTAATGCTTCTCACAATGCTTCACAGTTTTTAGGTAAACACTTTGCTTTATCATCTTTTACATCTTCTAAATGGATTCTTGACACGGGAGCATCTGATCATATGGTTTATGATGCTTTACTTTATACAACTCCAACTAAAGAGGTTTCAATTAATATTCAACTTCCTACTGGTAATTATATTTCTGCCACTAAAATTGGTGATATAAAATTAAACTCTAACCTTACTTTACATAATGTTTTATATGTTCCTACCTTTACTTTCAACCTTATTTCTATTTCTAGTTTAACTTCTCATGATAATATCTCAGTTTATTTTTCCTCTGACCATGCTATATTGCAGGACCACCTTACCAGCAAAATGATTGGCTTTGCTGATCTAAGGAATGACCTCTATTACTATAATCCAGACTCATCTTTAGATCATATTCCTACTGTTTACTCTGCCAGTAGTCAACATACTATTTCTTCTGCTACTCTTTGGCATTTTAGACTAGGACATTTGCCTTTTAATAAACTTTTCATGCTTCCTGATTGTAATGTTTCCAATCATGAAAACCATTGTTCTCCTTGTGATATTTGTCATTTTGCTAAACAAAAGAAATTTCCTTTTCTTATTAGTACTGCTCATGCTTCTAATCCTTTTGATTTAATTCATATGGATGTTTGGGGTCCTTACAAAGTTACTTCTTACACTGGTTTTAAATATTTTTTAACTATATCTGATGATTACACTAGATGTACTTGGGTTTTTCTATTAAAAACTAAATCTGAGGTAAAATTTCATATGCTAAATTTCTATACTTTCATTGAAACTCAATTTCACAAGAAAATTAAAGTTATAAGAACAAATAATGGAACTGAATTTCTCTTTCCTGATTTTTATAATTCAAAAGGAATTCTTCATCAACTATCATGTGTTGAAACACCTCAACAAAATGGTAGGGTTGAAAGAAAACATCAACATATTTTACAAATTGCTAGTGCTCTTTTATTTCAATCCTGTTTACCTCTTACTTTTTGGTCTGATTGTATTCTTACTGCTGTCCATATAATAAATAGACTGCCAACTAATATTCTGAATAATAAGTCTCCTTTTGAAATGCTTTATAATCATGTCCCAGATTATACTCATTTAAAGGTCTTTTGTTGTTTAGCTTTTGCTTCAATTATTTCTTCAAATAGGTCTAAATTTGATTCTAGAGCACATAAATGCATTTTTATTGGCTATCCTTTAGGCTCTAAAGGATACAAATTATATGATTTAACCACTCATAAAACTTTTGTTTCTAGAAATGTTAAGTTTTATGAAATGTCTTTTCCATATAAAACTATACATACTGACAATATTTTTTATTCAGATTCTATTGAAACAGAAAATGATCATATTATTAATGATTACTTAAACACTATTTCTAATCCTGCTCCTCAAATTTTTAATGAAAATAATAATACACATAGTTCTTCCACTCTCACAAATTATTTGGACAATCAAATAAACGAAGAATTGAATTTGTTTCAGTTTGATAATATTAATTCTAATGCTAATGATTCTTCTAGTCTGTTGCATACAGATACTTTTCAGAATCATGAAAGTGTTCCTGAAGGAAGTACTCAAAGAAAATCTACTAGAGTAAGATCTATCCTTGTTCATTTAAGAAACTTTGATTACAAATTACCCAATTCTCTTCTTCCAAATAATTCTGAATCTTCTTGTAATATGGTTAGATACCCTATTCAGAATTACATCTCTTATAACAATTTATATTCTTCTCATCAATGTTTTATTGCTTCTCTTTCTAAAACTTCTGAACCAAAAACTTACAAACAAGCTGTTAAATTTCCAGAATGGAAAAATGCTATGAATGATGAAATTAAAGCTCTTGAACATAATAATACTTGGACCCTTGTTGATCTTCCTTCTAATCAACATACTATTGGTTGCAAATGGGTTTTTAAAAACAAAATTAAAAGCTGATGGATCTCAAGAAGAAAGCCTTGATTATTTTGATACTTTCTCACCTGTTGTAAAGTTAACAACTGTTAGAATTCTTCTAGCCAATGCAAGTTCTAAAAACTGGTACTTACATCAATTAGATGTAAATAATGCTTTTTTACATGGTGACTTAAATGAAAATATTTATATAGAACCTCCTCCTGGTTATTTGCCTAATACTGATACTAGAGTTTGTAAATTACTTAAAAGCATATAGGGTTTAAAACAAGCATCTAGACAGTGTTATTTTAAACTTTCTGAAGCTTTAAATTTTTTTGGTTATAAACAGTCTCAAGCGGACTTTTCTCTTTTTACTAAAGTGACTAATACCTCTTTTACTGTCATATTACTTTATGTTGATGATCTAATTCTTGCAGGAAATGATATGAATGAAATTAATGCTGTTAAATCCTTCTTACATCACAAATTTACTATTAAAGATCTTGGTAAATTAAAATACATTTTGGGAATAGAAATTGCTAGATCAAAAACTGGTATTGTTCTAAACCAAAGAAAATATACTCTTGATATACTTTCTGATTTTGGTTATCTTTCTTCCAAACCCTTTTCCACACCTATGGATTCTAAACTTAAACTTTCAAAACAAAATGGTACTGTTTTAAATGATCCTAAAACTTATAGAACCCTGAATTGGTAGACTGTTATACCTTACTGTCACTAGGCCTGATATAGCTTATTCTGTTCAAACTCTCCGTCAATTTTTATCTTCTCCTACTAATACTCATATGGCTGCAGCTCATAGAGTACTTAGGTATCTTAAAAGCTCTTCAGGTAAAGGCCTCTTTTACCCTTCTAATTCTTCTTTTAATATTCAAGCGTATACAGATTCTGATTGGGGATCCTGTGTTGATACTAGGAGAAGTATTTTGTTTTTATCTTGGGGATTCCTTAATTTCTTGGAAATCCAAGAAACAATCTGTCATCAGTAGATCTTCTACTGAAGCAGAATACAGGGCAGTTGCAAATGCAGTTTGTGAGGCCCAATGGATTGTTTATATTCTTCATGATTTACAAATTAAAATTTTTTTACCCATAACATTGTACACTGATAACAAATCTACATATCATTTAGCATAGATTCCTGTTCAACATCAAAGAACTAAACATATAGAACTAGATTGTCATTTAATTAGGGAAAAGATCAATTCTGGTCTTATAAAACTTGTACATATTTCTAATACTTATCAACCTGCAGATATTTACACAAAACCACTTGGAAATCCTCTCTTCAAACAGTTTGCAGACAAGATGAACATGCAGGACATCCATGATCATCTTGAGGGGGCGTCTTAAGAATAAAGATATGAATTATTTATATTTTGGGCCTAATGGACTGTTTCTTTACTTTCAGGCCTGTTAGCCCTTTTGTATAAATACTCTCCATTACATTCTGTAAACATTAAGGGTTTTACATCTTCTCATTTGAGCTCTCGATCAATTTCTTCCGCAATCTCTCTGCAATTCGTATAAGATTTTACAATATATTTAAGAGGAAATTGCATTGCTATGACTAAAGCTTAGCACTTCTTCAAAAACATGAAAATATGTCTAGTTTCCCCCTACAATAGGACTAAAACTAGGGATGGCAACGGGGCGGTTCGGGGTCGGGTAATAGTGTGGGTAACCGTATCCAAATTAAACGGGGCAGGTAACAGGGCAGGTAGGTATAAACCCATAACCGCCCCATTACCCGTTTACATAAATCAGGTATTCCCCGTCCCGTACCCGTACCCAGTCAAAGCGGTTTTTCTCATTTTGACTGGTTCGGTTCAGTGCGGGTATACACCAGGTCAGGTTAAACTGACATCCCTAACTAAAACTTACCTTTCTACTAATTTAATGATTAATTAATTTCCCTCCAAATTCTCTTACATAACCCGGGTCAGTCCGTTGGTGGCGAGTCAATCGAGTGATAGCGGCAACTCGGGGTGACGATGAATTCTGGCGGCAGAGACCAAATTCTGGAAAATCAGCTGTGAAATTTTGGAAAAAAATATCTGGGGTCGGCGGAAGGCAGACTGGCGGTCCTGCAATTGGGGACAGTTCTCCATCCCTATGAGACTATTTTGGTCCAATCACAAATAAAAACATCTTTTTATGGCACTTTAAACTAATTGATCCTATTTTAGAAAAATGACATTGTTTTTATCCTATTTAGGTCAATCTTCCTTTAAAAACACTCAAATTTTATTTCAAGTGACCCACTCAATCAACCATTATAACTGTGAATAATTAGTCTCACATTGTTTTAACTTTTAGTCATTCATTAAGTTCTAAGCTAAGTCCACATAAATCTGACCTTGAACATTAGAGTAAGGATAAACATAAAGTAACCTTGAACAAGTGTAAGAAGCTACATAAAGGTGGTGGGGGTTGGCTTTGTGTCCATAACAAAAAGATGTATTTCGTTAGAGTGCTTATTGGCTACGAATTATGTAGTTAAGAGTGTTTCTACTAGGGGTGCAAATGAGGCGAGTCACTCGTGAGCCGCTCGTTAGCTGCTCGGTCAAAGCTCGAATCGAGTTCCATCAAACTCGAGCTCGAGTCGATCTCGAGCCGGCTCGTTAAGCAGTCAAGCCATAAACGAACCTACTAATTTTAGGCTCGCTAGCTCGCGGGGCGGCTCGCGAGCCTAGTTTTATATGTGTGTATATTAAGCTCGAGCTCGAGCCTACATAAACTCGGGCTCGGCTCGGCTCGGCTCATTTGCACCCCTAATTTTTACGGCATTAATATGGGAATGGTGGATCAAGACTACACTAGTACCAAAGTGAAGAGTTTGAGTGACAAATTGGGAGAAAGTTTCTAAAATGTGCACGAGTGAGGACAAACTATATTGTAAAGATTCGTATTGTTTTGTAGTAATAACGAGGAGTTATCACCTAGACTCCTAGGGTCTCACGAGTCACGATTATAAACGATACCATAGCAAGACTAACACATGATGTTGATTAACAGGCAATTTACATTCCTAAGTGAGAGTGATTGTGTTACACGAAAAAAGTTTTTGACCACAGTAAGATGAGAAGTGTGAATGAGAGTTAGAGAGAAATGAAAAGAAGATGGATTAAGAGCAACAGGGTTACATGGAACCCAATCCTTGAAAAAAGTGGGATGTTATGTACTGGTTCAGCTCGAGTAGTTTAAAAATAGTACTACCTCCGTTCCTTTTTAAGTTTTAGTTTAATAATATACATATCCTCTAATGTAACTCTATGGTTTTAGATATTTTTAAGCTTTTATCCCAAATACTTATTCCACATAACATTTCAGATTGTGAATTGTAAAATTCAGACCGAGTCAGTATATTAGTTCAAACAACAACTTTGAATCTTAAGATAACTTTTTTAAGAGTACGACACAAACATACTTTTATACTCCCTCCGTCCTTAAATAAAGTTCTCACTTTTCTTTTATGGATATCCTTAAATAAATTACTCTTTCTCTATTTGATAAATAAATTAATATCAATTTACTCTATAAATCTTAAATAATATTGATTGTACGGTGCAAAAATGTTTTAAACTGTGTCAAAACATTATACTCCACTGATGAGCAATTTTCACTGATACTCATCGGGTGTCGGGATATGAAAGTCATGGATATCATCTCACGGGCGGTGTATATGAAAAATCAAGTGTGAAATCGATCTAGGAATCTAAAATGTAAGCTTGCCAAATCGATGTATGTTTGCTAGAAGAGAACAACTAAATAGCAATGAAAATAGATAAGTGATCAAACTAGTAGGGAAACGGGGGCATATAAAGAACAACTTATGATTGAGGATAAGGGGTCAAAATGGGGATGCTACCTTGAGAAGGTATTCATGCAACAAAGGATATATAGATACAAGTTCCCTCACCACTCTCATGGTCAAGGGATTACTAAGGGTTCCTATTGAATTGGTTACTCTCATGGTCTAATAGTATTCAAATTCATGCAAAAAGGCCAACCAACAAATTCCCCCCCTATCTTCTCCCATTTTCATGCAGAGGAGGTAGTGTGTGTGTGTGTGTGAAAGTGTCAAAGGGAACCCTACAAGTCTCCGTGAGGGTCCAAAACAACATTTAAGAACATTGTAGCCATCAAAGTCTTAGAAATTTCAAGACGCATTTTCACAAACACATAAACCCCAAATTAAACCCCAAAACCGGTCACATCACATAGTTGAGTGATTCGCAAGCATCCCCAATCCCTAATCCTACTACTCATGCATGCTAGATTTCATATTCATATAAGAAATATAAGACATGGACACGAAGTGAGATAAATGGATAAGTTGGTAAGTAGATGATGATAATGCTATCTAATGAATTAAATGAAAACTAAAATCAAGAGTGCATGTGAATATTAGTAGGAAATGAAGTACAAAAGAGTTAAAGGATGCTTACAATCAAAACTAGGATTTGCAAGAAGAAATCTTGTCCAAAACTGTGGAATTCGTAACAAAGGATTGTATTTACACAAGGGAAAAATCGAGGGAACGCCTTCCCTTTTGAGGAACGCCGATAAGAATGCTGGTAGGAACGTCGTTCCTCCTCGGTTTTCTACCTTATCACGAACAATAGTTACCAGGCAAAGATTTCAACGGTGGGAGAAACGGTGATGGGTATGTCATTCCGGCAAGAACGTCGGAAGGAACGTCGTTCCTTGTCAACTTTCCTATGTCTGGCAATTTGAAACGCAAAATTCGAGAGGACGAAATGAGGAACGCCAAAAAGAACAACTTCCCCTCCTATGGGTGGTTCTTTATGCTCCTCTTTTGTTTCTTGCTTCTTTATGCTCCGCTTATTCTCCTGAAAGTCCTTCAAATGCCTATTCTCACCAATGGTTGATGTGCAATTTAAGTTTGGACGTTCAGTGCTTTTATACAATTTAAAATTTAAAAGAGTAATAAATAATTATATTAAATTTACGCATATATGTCTACATGTTTTCTAAAATTTTAGATGTTCATGTGAACCCCTTTGAACAAGACTGGCTCGGCCACTGATTCTCACCCCCCAATGATCCTCGAATGGTTCCTACAAATCAAAGTGTTGCAAAGGCAAAGAGGAAACAAAGGATAAATACTACATGGGACCATCAAAAAATCTTGATGTACTACCGAGTATGTATCTGCTACAACTTTTAGCATTGATCCATTAACTATTGGAGGTCCTACTGCATGCTTTGAGTTGTATTGTATGTCGTTTTATTATATGTTACTACCTCCGTCCCACTGGAAGGATCCCGTCCACTATTCACATGGTCAACTTAAATCATTTTTAATCTTTTAATTTATAAATCATTTTTTATCAAATTTACATTTTTTTATTAGACTTTGTAGCGGTTTTAATGTAAGTTCTGAATATGTTAATTTTATTTACTAAAAATAATCGGAGTATGAACATGAATTATGTTAAGTTGTTTTATCGTCAGTCAAGCATCGTAAATCGTTCACGGGAACCTTCTAACGGGAGTATATGTTATATGTCATGAATTACGTTATCTCCCAAAATAAATAATAGTCGGTACATAATATCGCGTCATTGGATCAAATAATACAATGATACCGTGTAGGCCCCGTAGGCAGGGCATTCAAGATTTTTTAATTCTCGAACACCAATATTTGACGAATTATATCATTTGTTTCCAATATAGAAAAGGAAAGAACATTTTCCCTCTTTCCGACTATTCTCCTTCACCTCTTCCTATATAAAGGCCGCAAGAATTGAGCAAAATATACTCAAACCTCTCTACTTTTCCAATCTGATCTTAGATTTTCCCTCTGTTTAAAAATTTTCCCACCATACAAAAGACACATAAATAACATGTATAAGGTAATTAAGGAAGACCTAATTGCAGAGTTCCAGGAATCCTTCAATTTCTTTGACAAAGATGGTGACGGTTTGTGCCTAAACTAACCTTGTATTTCTGGTGTTTTCATTTCTGTATTTAGGGCATATTTGGTTTTCTTTATTATTTTACAGAAAAAGTTTTTTCTCCCAAAGATATCATAAACTGTGTGTATTTTATATGGGGATCCAACAGAGGCAGGGGTCCCCTGCCCCTCCTCAAACCCCACCCTCACCCCACTCTATGTATTTACAGACATCTATGTCGTCATTATGTTAGTTTTATATTTAGTACTCTTTAGTATAGTAGCATTAGAATTTTGAGAAAAAATCTTAGGAATTGGGGTAAAACTTTGCAAATTTTCCGAGAAGTTACATTATTGTGATTCATACAATTCTAATTAGAGAATTTTTTATTCTTTAAATAAGACTAATTAAGTATCATTTTAGGAGGAAAATATAACTGGTCATGTTTTAAAATTGTGTCTATGGTTTTCTTCTATTTGAGAAATTTCTATAAATATTTTCATGATGTGATGTAAAGAATGAGGCATCCAAGCTCTCCTAGCCTAAGATAATTTTATATTTTTGTTTCCTTCTGAAAGCTTTGAAGTTTAAAGTGATCAAGAAAACTAATTTAACATATTGTTTGTGAAATATTTACATTTCAATTTAAAGTGATGAAGTTTATCAATGCATGCATAGTTGCATTGTTGCACATTTGTAACTTACATAAATTTTAAATACATGCTCAGTACTTAAGTAATAGAGGTTTATCCTTGAATATTAGTGATGTATAAATCATGGACAAAAGTAATACTATATATATAGTTATTATGCATATTCCATAGTCACTATACAATAGAGTTGAACACAACATTGATCACTAAAGTATAAAAAGTCGCATTTCATTCACCATCTTCGGTTTTCATGTACTTCTATCACTACAAAAAAAGGACGGGATTGGCAAGGATTTTTTGCAGGGATTTTGGCAGGGATATGCCAAATCTGTGTCAAAAACAGTTTGGCACGAGCTATTTGGCACAAAATTATCGGTAAATCTGTGTCAAATCCGTGTCAATCCCGTAATTTTTTTTGTAGTGTATGTTTCAAATTTTTCCTGTTCAGTTTTCCATCCAAGTACCTTTCCATCCAAGTACCTTTTAATAACATGTCAAATATTTATAACTTTTAAAAGTATTTCAAAAAGCATTATAACATTGCCAATTACTTTATTAACAAACTAATTTATTTATACACAGGTTGCATTACAATAGAAGAATTGGCAACAGTGATCAGATCTTTGGATCATAACCCTTCTGATGAAGAACTTCAGGATATGATCGATGAAGTGGATACCAATGGAAATGGAACCATCGAATTTCCCGAATTTCTTAATCTCATGGCCAAGAAAATTAAGGTATTTTTAAAATCAAAATGTCCCTAATCGAGAAATTACCCAAATTTCATAATTGACTTAGTGACCCCTGGACTTATTTAAATGTTATTTTGCACTGTGTTTCTTCCCAAACCAACCAGGAAACTGATGAAGACGAGGAGATAAAAGAAGCATTCAAGGTGTTTGATAAGGACCAAAATGGTTATATCTCTGCCAGTGAGGTTAGTTGATTAATTAGAAGCAATATATATTTTTACTAAAGGTTTTTTAATAGATAGATCCTTCGGGGATCCGAAGTATATTTCCTATAAAATAATTACATATATTTATCATTAAAATAAATTTTGTTTACAAAATTTTGACTTCTTAAAATTATACTATGATAACTTTGTTTGAACGAAGTACTATAGTAACTTAAAATTATATTTTTGTAAATAAATATCATTTCATTTTAAGGAAAACTCACTTTCTATTTACTATATTAATGTGTGGTTGATAAGGTTAATAAGAAGTCAAACACGAAAGTCGTCTTTCCTACCTATCTCTTTGACTTATCAACCGGTTAAACTATATATCGTTCTTAAATTAATACAACAGTCAACATGTCGCATTTGTCGAGACACAACTTTGACCATTAATATATACTCCATCCATTCCTATTAAAACTTCCAACTTTCTTTTTTCGTCCGTTCCAATTAAAACTTCCAATTTCCTTTTTAGTAAAGAATTTGTGGTTCACAACATTTCTTACACATTTCTCTCTCATATGTACAACTCTCCACCACACAATACTCACTATCTTAAATTGTGTGCCAAACCTATTTGGAAGATAAAATAGGAACGGAGGGAGTATTAATTAGATTAATAAAAAAAATCAACAAATTAGATTTTGAAAATTTTCTTGAGACAAATTTTACAATATTTTTTTCATAAAAAAATATGAATACATTAATAAATAAAACGTAGTCAAAGTACAACATGTGAATAGTGTAAAATTCAACATGATGCATTTATTTAAGAACGGAGGTAGTACTTAGGAAACAATATTCTATTTAATGGATTACAAAATGCGATGGGTAAGCTAAACCACATGTCATTTCCGTTAATTATCATAAAATGAATAATTATTAAATGAGCTTTAAGCGTGTATATATGTTTCTATTCAACCAGCTTGTTCATTCATTTTAGCCACAAGTCATAATAATGTAGCTGAAAGTTGTTTAATGCACTAAGACTTACAGACAAATGTACACCTATATAAAACGGGCTCCAAGTATTTAATTCATTAATTACATTTAATTTAGAACGTTAGTCAATCCATTCTTTTTTAGTTAATAATGAAAATGAAACAGTTAAAAAATAAAATGTAATCTTAGCTTCCAAAGTTCATCTATGCATCAAGCATGGTTGTGTATCCTTTTTGGTTGTTTAATTATTCGTAACGAAATAAAAAAGAATATGTTAACTGTTTATTTATCTGTGATTTTTTCCGTTAAAGTAACTAATCTTTTGAATTAACAAAACAAGAAATTTTGTTATTAGAACAAAACAAGCAATATTCTTGAAACTATATTTATATTTCGATCGTTAAATGAAACTTTTTTATTGCATGCATGCAGTTGAGGCACACGATGATAAATCTTGGAGAAAAACTTACTGAGGAAGAAGTTGAAGAAATGATAAGAGAAGCTGATTTGGACGGTGATGGTCAAGTAAACTATGATGAATTTGTCACCATGATGATGCATATTGGGTAGAGGCCAATATTCCATCATATGATAGTTTCAAGAGTAAATTCCCTAAATAGGAGTAAAAAAGTTTTGAAATTCCAAAATAGGACTATCATATTTTTTATTCTCTAAATAGGAGTACATTTCTGTCAAGTTTGGCATTACTGGGCTTTTTAACATGACATTTTTTTCCAAGGAATAAAAACATGATACTCCTATTTTGGAATTTAAAAGCGTTTTTACTCCTATTTAGGGCAATTTCTATAGTTTCAATAATTCCATTCCTTATATTATACGAGTAGTTTTAATTTTATCAAATACTACTTGTTAAATTAATGTTAATTTCGTTACAATTTTAATTTCTGATTATGTAATGTAGTTCTCAATATACATTGTAATTTTTTATTTGAGTTATGTACACTGTTATATCTAACGTCTCACCCCTCTGATCTTTTATAAAAATTTATTACTTCCTCAGCTCCGTCACAGATACAATGTTCATCAAGTTAATGCATCTTTAAAAATGTTGTGGAGAGTATTACGAATTAAATTTTAGATACTTATAAATGTTGTGGAGAGTGTTACGAATTAATAGAAACATTATATATATATATATATATATATATATATAATATTAAACTACTACACATTAAAAGTAAGTTTAATTAACTATATGAATTACAACTACTAGTGTATAAAAAGACTTTTTTAGGGAAATACATAAGCTTTATAACCTTTATTAAGTACAGACAGGCAAATTACAATCAGCTCTAAGGGTTTTTATAGGGGTGTATAAAAAGCCTTGAATATTGTTAATTACTTCCTAGTTTTCTCTTAGTCTTTTTTTACACTTTTTCCAATACGATTCATTAGCCCTAGAGAACTACTTTGAACTTAAAATTGGCTTAGTAACACTAAGATCTACTCAGTATTTGCTAAAACTGAAATTGATTGAATCAATTGAAACAATTGAATTTGTTAATAATGATAAAATTTTGGCTGAAACAGCTGAATCTACTAATTAGTTATGTAACAAAATTATTTAAAATAATTTTTTAATAAAATAAAGAAAAAGTAACTCTGGCCTTACCTATTTGTATGAACAAATAGCTAAACTACTCTTCTACGGTAAATTCATCCAATTCAACCAAAAAAGATAACTCGGACCTTGTTGTGATTATTACACAACTCAGACGCAAAATCAAAATTTACGTGTTGATAAAAAAAATTGTTTAATGAGATTGATAAACTGAAAAAATGATGGTTCCCAAATGGACTCTAAAATTGGCTTAATTGGATTAATCTGAAAAAAATGATGAAATTCTAGCTAAAACGATTGAATTGATTGAATTTGCTAAATTATGATAAAATTATATTTAAAATATATTTTATTAATAAATTAATGAATAACATATGTAGTATATGAAAACAGTTAAAATACTTCTATGTAGTAACTTCCGTCAATCAATCAAAAAATTTAATTTCATCTTTATTTGATTTTTATCAACTTAACACGAAAAATTAAAAGTGATGTGTTTGATATATTAAATGATTGTTAAGAATGATAAAGCGAAAATATACAATGACTTTAAGAAAACCAACAAAATATATCATTAATGTCTCCGTGAAGGCTTTGGAAAAACTGAAAATGGACAGTCAAACTGACCGTGTTGGCTTCATGTTTTTAATTGGAAGTACATATTCCGTATTAATAAATTAATTTAAAAGCGGAGAGATCGTGACCTCCAAAGTCCAAAATACGGAGTATTCAATTCCACCAGAAATGAAGACAAGACCTCTGAGTCAGAATCGTGCTGTACTTCTTTCTGTAACAAGCTGTACGGTTTATGTTTCTATAAAAAAATGATACCCATCCTCAAGTTCCCCCAACAACGATCGGATGGTACGTTAAATTGGACTATAATCATAATCTGACAGATAGAAAGTGAGACTCTGTCCTCGATACTTGCAGAGGGTCTATGTATTTTTTAGCATAATAACCTCTCATCGCAGTTGCCGATATTCGAACCCGAGACCTAACCTTTGTGACATTCCCTCGCTACCGGTTGAGTTACGCCCAACGGTATGTTTCTATTTAAAATCTATTGAGCTTGCTCTACTTCACATCTAAAAATAGTTGAAGAAGGAATAATCTTTGACAAATTAAAGCACACGCCCAAGCTTCGAAAGTTGGAGAAGGAACCCGCACGGATAGCTCAGTTAGTTCAGTGGTGGGATTTGGACCAAGTGACCAAGGTTCGAAACACGCAACGGCCGTGTGGAGATCACAGAACCTGAAATAAGGTTGGGCCTCTAGTGCGCACGGAAAAAGGTCTATCATCATTGGACCGACTGAGTCACCGTGATTAACGTCCTCCCAAAAATCCTGTCGGGTCGGAGTATGGAGGACTCCTGGGGTGGGAGATTCCACCTTTTGGACCAAAGTTGGAGAAGGAATTGAAAAAACTGAGAATAATCTTGATAATCCAGATTTGATATTTCATACCACTGTTGTTTTCTAAACAATCCTGGATCGAGGGGGGTTGGGACTAATGATTTGAATTATTCGTCGCGAGCCGAGATAACAGGTTTTAGCAGTTTAACATGAGTAACTTTTGTATTAACATGAGTAAATTAAAAAAGCAAACGATTAATGATATCCAAAAAGTCACAGGCTTAAATTCAGAACATGCTTGTTTTTGTTGTCCTAGTTAGATAAAAACACAATAGAAGATTAGAAGTATAGGAGAAGTCAAAATTAGCCAGTTTTACCACCTCATAATTATCACAAAATGAAATTTGATATGGAAAACCGAAAAAGAACAATGAAAGTATTTGATAGAGTATAAACTCCTAGAGAGAAGGGGATGCTAGAGAGAGAAGTGATATGTGTTATTAATGAATTGTGAGTCTCGTCCTTTACAATGAAGAGTTGGGCTGCTATTTATAGCAGTTATAAATGATTGATGAAACTATTGCGGGTACACGTGTCAAATAACCAACGGTGGCGAGTTGATTCAGTCGGGGTGGCACTGGCATAACATGTGGCCACAGTTAATGCGGTGGTTGATAGCATGTGGCCGCAGTTAATGCGGTGGTTGGATGTGACATCGCATTTAATGCGGCGATTCAGACCATGTGGAGATGAGATCTTGTCGAGGAGAGTGTCGAAGGCCGTAAGTACCCAGGGGCCATTTGGGCCTTGCTGCCGTGGTGGGGATACCGCCATGTTTTGGAGGCCGTACGAACCCCGGAGGACTTTAATGTGCTGGAGGACGTACGTCCTCTGGAGCCTTCATGTGATGGAGGACGTACGTCCCCGAGGCCTTCCACGTGTTGGAGGACGTACGTCCTCTGGGGCTTCATGTGCTGGAGGACGAACGTCACATGGAGGCTTCCTTGTGCTGGAGGACGAACATTTCCTGGGGGCTTCATGTGCTGGAGGACGTACGTTCCCTGGGGCTTTCATGTGCTGGAGGACGAACATCGCCTAGGGCTTCATGTGCTGGAGGACGTACGTCCCCTGGAGGCTTCCATGTGCCAGAGACGTACGTTCCCTGGGGGCTTCATGTATACATCAGAGACGTACGTCCCCTGGGCGCATACATACATAGCTAAAAGAAGATTAAGTAGTACCATTGCTGAAACATTAAATGAATTGCAAAGAACTACTAGTCTCTATTATTTACCTCAAGAATAACATTGTAGCATTCATCCACCACCTCCTTGTTGATTTTCAGTATAGTAATGAGTTCATTATGGTATTCAGCAGCATTGTTAACTTCAATCTCTTCAAATGCAATTGACATTGTTGCAGTAGCAATAACAGATGGAAGATAATGCAATAGCCTAGAATCAGTAATTATAGAGAGAATGATACCTTCACAACACCTAAGAAATTCACAATGCAGGTTGTCTTTAAATCCAAATCTCCTAATGATATGGTCAAAGAAAGAGATGGGTGTGACAGATTCATCCTCCAATTAAGAGTAGAGAGCACCAGAAGTTCCATTCTCTGAATAGTCTTCGCATCAAACATATACTTCGAATCTGTAACTTGGAAGTCTAATAAAAGAGGCACATCAATCTCCTCTACTTTTGCAGCTATAGAAAGACAAGCCACAGCCGTAAGCTGACTCATCCATGGCTTATCCTTCTGGAAGGAAACACCACATATGAGCCTATCGAAGTAATTCACAGCCAAGACAGCAGTTAAAGTGTTGAATCCGTAGTGTCCAATGACATTAAACATCCAGCCCAGAGCTTCATTTCTAGCCACCATTAAAGGTCCATCAACATCAAGAGTCCCAGACCCCAAAAAATGGCTCCCTTTCTTTCGACAAAAGAGCCATCATAATTTTTTTGAAACTGAAATGTGCTCAATCAAGTCGTTTATTAGTGTGATGTGTATATTCTTCTCACGGATTCGGGCTCTATTATCCATGTATGTTGGTAATCTTGATGGTTGAACGCCAAAGCCGCAAAAGTATTAGTGTGTTAAGCTATCAAGAGACACTAGGCTTTCATCATTGTTATGCTCAATTCCTTGTTCCCTATTATCCTCTACAATCATGTTGTGCATAACAATACAAGCCATCATAATTTTTTTGAAAAGGATTCAGATCTTGTGGAAAATAGTTTATTTTTTGGAGTAAACATGAGTCCATTATTTAATGGACCAGTAGCATGAGAATATGTACAGAATTAGAATTATTTTGCAATAACTGCATAGCCATTCAAAAATTCGGATGAGCAGGATCAATTTGAAAATTTCTTACGGAAGATTGTTGTGCAGAATGAGGAATTCTTTGGAATGGGGGGCCTTTGGTGTAGTATCTAGGGAGAGAACGGTTTGGATCCATTTTCAAGGAGAAAAATATTCTAAAACAGATAAAATCATATGAAAGAGTTAAAAAAAGTGGTAAATTTCGAAATGACTAAACATATCCTTCATTTGTGTCTATTTATAGAAGGAAAAAATCTGATTTTTGGTATAATTTTTTTGTAAAAGAAATTAATTTAATGCATAAAATATCAAATTAAAGAGTTGGTGGGTTTTGTGGCTAGAAATTTGGGAGGAAAATCCTCTTGGCCGACACTCCCATTCATTTGCTCCACCCACTTGGCTAGATTAAAATAAAATGTGAGATCTCATTTTGACCCATCTTAATCCATCACATGGTGATCTTCCATAATGAGGGTCAACCCCCACCACTTTTGTTTTTTAATCTAACTTGACCCTCCATTGTGCATGCTCTAATGCTTTACTAAATTGGATTTGTTCAAAACCCCTTGCATTCGCACATGTGCTTCACTTTTTATTGTGATATTTAACTTGGATTGCTAAATGTATGTTTGGTGTTTGATGAAAAACATGTGAGAACTTAGATCTACATCTCACTAAGTCACTAGTTCTCTCTTCTCTTATTTGATACGTATTTAATCGTTAAATTCGTTAACGAAACAAATAATATAATGTTTCTTTTGCTTAAAATTAAAGATTGATATTTTGCAGGAAAGATTACCATCATCAACTGGTATGGAGAACGACAATGATGTCTCTTTGGACAGGCACACTAACACTGGAGTCAGTACGGGTGACATACCGAGATGAAATGATAAAGCAAAGCCAAATAATATAACGGATAAATATAATCATCTAAAATGATAGATTGAATTTTATATTTATTGTGATACTATTGCGTATTATTTTTTGTTTCCTTTTGTTTTATCACATGTATTACAATTTGTTGCATCGTGTTGTATTTTGTTGCATCTTGTAAGTTTTTGTTGCACCGTATTTCTTATTATTGATGATTGTTTATTCAGTTTTTTGTTATTTATTTAGATTTCTATTTATTTTTCTACATCCTTAAAATATAAATCTCTATATAGACAATACAAACAAACACGAAAAATGTTAAATACAATTAATGAATATGAACCACAGGAAGAAACAATAAAAAACAATAATATCAAATTTATCAACAAAAATAAAACAATACGAAACAAAAACTAACATCAAAATGCTAATGATAATTATTAAATTTTGTAACCTTTTGAAAAGCATTAGTTCAAAAAAATCAACCTTTTTAATTTTTTCAAAAAAATTCAGGTTTAATTACTTACATTTTATTATCATTTTTCATATTTTTATTTCCGATTTTTTCAATTTTACACGTTTTATAATTTAATTTATTTCCATTGTTCAGAGTTTATTTTATAATTTTATATTTTTAAATTTATATAATTTATATGAGTTTTTCAAATTTAAACATTTGTTTAAATTTCATATCATAGGTTTTTATTTTTTATTTTTATTTTTTCAGTTTTTAAAAGTTTATACTTTTCATAAAAAATTGAAAGGCCTTCCATCTTTTTATAGTTTTAAAACATTTTTTTTTATTTTACATAATTTTTCTATAATTTTTAGGTGTTTAGGTTTTTTTAAATTTCACACGCTTTTGAGCTTACATTGATTTTCTTGTTTTTAGTTTTTAAGAATTATATTTTCTATCTATATTTTACTTTAAATATTTAATTTGAAATTTTAGAATATTTTGGATTTATGTATTTATTTGAATTTTATAGAATTTTTATTTTGCATATATTCCAAATTTTAAAAAGTATCCTTTATCAGTTCCAGACCTTTATTTACTTTGCATATATTCCCAATTTTTCACAAATTTTCTAATTACGTTTCATATTTTTAATAGTTTTAGAACATTTGTATATTATTTTACATTTCATAGTTGTTTTTAAAATCTAACTTATAGGTTCAATTGACATTTTTGTTACGACTTTTTTTGAATTTTTTATTTTTACTATGAATTTTTCTTTAGTTTTTTAATTAGTTTTGTTTTTAAGACTGGTATGTTCTTTCCGATTATTCATAATCTTTTGACGTTTAATAAATATATTTGCATTTTATTCTATTAAAAAATAAAAATAAAAAAGAATAATTCCAAGACCTTTATGAGTTCAAGTTGTTCAAGTGTTCAACAACTAGGCCACTGCGGAGTAGAGATACGTAGTTCATCAATTATGGAGCACAGATATGGAACTTAGCTGCTTCAGAAGGAGTACAGACACACGATCAATAACAATACTCAGTGTGAATGAATAGGATTATTAATTTATTATCTAAATATATCTTCAACTATCATCAAATTCACAAATCTATGTCATACTTTCATTTTTATTAAAGAGGACTCAAACTTCAATTTTTCTCACGGTTACACTTTCAATGAATGAATTAGTAAAACTTAAAAAGAAAATCACAATAATATTTCATATTTTTTCACTTCTTTCTAGTTTTAAGTTTACAAACTTGTATTGCTTATATCTTATTAGTATTCATAAAAATGTGTGATTTTGAAAGTACAAAAAAAAAGCACAATTGTTGAAAAGGATGAACTTTGAGTCTTTTTCTTATAAAAGTGAAAAAAAGGATAGATTTATGAATTTGATGATAGTTTGAGATAAAATAAGCTAATAATCGGAATGAATATTATAAGTGCAATATTTTGGGGGCAACATCTATTATAAGTCAACTTTGTTACTTGTACTCATTCTTATGTTCACCCTTATACCCACTATAATGTGAGAAGGCTGATTTTTTTTTGTCAATCAATTTGGAAATTTACTCAATCAATTCTTTTTTAGTTAATAATGAAAATGAAACAATGAAAAAATAAAATGTACACTTTTTTAACCCCGGGAGGTCGAGGTCTGGGGGAGCCTGCTGGGGTAATAACGGTTGAAAATCTCTCCATGAAGTTTCGAACTTGAATCCTCCTATATCGGAGAGTGAGTCAGCGATCAGTTGAGTTGGACCGTTTTCTCATAAACGTATACTTAGCTTCCAAAGCATTTATGTGTGGTTGTGTATGCTTTTCGGTTGTTCATTTGTAACGAAATAAAAAGAACATGTTAACTGTTTATTCATCTATGATTTTTTCCGTTAAAGTATCTAATCTTTTGAATTATCATAACAAGCAATATTTTTTTACTAGAACAAAACAAGCAATGTCATGAAATTACATACTATCTATATATTTCGTTAAATAAAACTTTTTTACTGCTAGCAGTTGGGGCAGGCAGTAAACTTACCGAGGAAGAAGTTGAAGAAATGATAAGAGAGGCCATGCATATGAGAGTTTTAAGAACTCCATTCATTATATTATACGAGTAGTTTTAAATTTTATCATTTACTACTTGTTAAATTAAAGTTAATTTCGTAACAATTTTAATTTCCCATTATGTAATGTAGTTCTCAATATACATTGTACGAAGTAATATTTTACTTGAGTTATGTGCGCTACTGTATCTAACGTCTCACCCCTCGTTTATAAAAGTTTAATGCATCTTTGAAAATGTTGCGGAGAGTGTTACGGTTTTAGATATTTATAAACTACAAGTTTTATTAAATGGCAAAAGCAGAATATGAATATGAAACCTTTTTTGTATATAAACTTATAAAAGTACTATACATTAAAAAGAAGTTTATGTAACTATATGAATTGCAACTGTAAAGATTAATGTGTGACTAGGCATGGTCTCGGGCGGGCTTCAAGACTTGGGAATGCAAACCCCGTACAGCCCAGTTTGTACCAGTACCGGTTCCGGTCCGGGCTACCCGGTCGGGCCTCTGTCAAGGCCCGGATCAGGTCAGACATATTTTTTTAAAGGATTTTTTTTGAATTTGTAACCGTTAGGCCAAACCTGGCCAGGCCAGTCCACCAAAATCAGAGCCTAAAATTCCGTCGATTCAAATACCCAGTCAATACACGTCCCGGTCAACTGGGCCCGGACCGCTACAAACATTATCAGGTCCAGGTTGGGCCCAGGTCAAGTCGACCCGTCTCACTCCATCCCTATTGACAATCCATTTATTGACATCTACAAGACTACAACTACTAGTTTATAAAAAGACTTGAATATTGTTACTTCATAGTATTATGGATGGACTCGGGCCGGGTGGCCCGACCCGGAACCGGCCCGGGACCGGTACTGTTCCAGCCCGGCCCGACCCGATGGCCCGGTCAGTGACCGGTCCGGGGTAGGCCCGGCCCGTGGGTTTTCCGGTTCGGGCTCGGGTCACCCAAAACAAGGCCCGACCCGGCCGGGCCCGAGCCCGGTTCGGGCCAAAAACTATTTTTTTTCAATTTTTTTTAAATTTTCGAGTTGGGCTGGGTATTTTGGGCCATTTGGGGTGGTTTGGGGGGTTGGGGGTGGGAGGGGGGTTAATTAGGAAGAGGAAAACAAAATATATATATATAATGGGCCCGGACCGGACCCGGTGGTTACCCAGGCCGGTCCCGGGTCCACCATTTCTGACCCGCCGGCCCGCCCGGGCCTAGGCCCGACCCGGACCCGGCCCGGACCCGAGTCCATCCATACATAGTATTCTTTACTGTCCTTTTTAACTTTTTCGAATACTATTTATTGAATTGATTGAATCAGTTCATATTGATGAAATTTTGATTTTATGAAACAAAATTATTTAAAATAGATTTTATTTTATTGATAAAACAAAATTTTCTATCATTCGCAATGGAGCCAAAGATTCACTATTTTTTTACTTGAGAATATGATGAAATAAAACAAAATGGCTCACTAGACTATTTGCGCTTCTTTATTGTGAAGCTGCAATCAGCCCATGTATTGTTCGACGTGATTTTCAATATGGGTCATTGGAAACAATTTCTTTGTGCTTTAGTATCAGGTAAGACTGCATACATCACTCTTACCTCATCGTAGGTGGGAGCCTTTGCGACACTAGGGTAATGATGATGAATAAAATAAAAAATATATATATGAACAAATAGCTAAACTGATCTTCTACAAAGTACGATAACTTCATCCAATTCAACCAAAAAAAAACTTTAACCTTCTTTGCTTTGATTATTACACAATTCAGGTGCAAAATCGAGAGTTATGTGTTTGGAAGTAGATAAGACTTAAGAGTAATAAAAAAGGAAATTTACCGAAGAAAGAGTAAAAAAGTTTCAAATTTTCAAAATAAGACTATCATGCTTTATTACCGAAATAGGAGTAATTACTGCAAATTTAGAAAATACTGTCATGTTTAAAGTCTGATACTGCCAAAACATGACATTAATTAGTCATATACTCCTATTTTGAGAATAGAAACATGATAGTCTTATTTAGGGTAATTTCTCTAGTAAAAATGATAAAAGCAAAGAGACTATGGATGGCCTCCAAACTCCAAAATATTCAATTCCAACATCAAAAATGAAAACATGACCTCTGAATCAGAACCGTGCTGTATTTCTTTATGTAACAAGCTCTAGGGTTTCTCTTTCTATTTAAAATCAATGAAGCTTGCTCGACTTCACAACTAAAAATAGTTGGAGAAATCGATGGGCGTAGCTCAACTGGTAGCAAGGGAGTGCCACAGAGGTTAAGTCTCGGGTTCGAATCCCGGCAACTGTGATGAGATGTTAACATGCTAAAAATGCATAGAGCCTCTGCAAGTACCGAGAACAGAACTTCTCTTTATCTGTCAGATTGTGATTATAATCCAATTTACATCCTCCCAACGTACCATCCGGTCAGTGTTGGCGGGCCCTCAGGGATGAGGTGTCATCTTCTTTTAATAGTTGGAGAAGGAATAATCTTCGACAAATTAAAGCACACCCACAAATTTGAGAATAATCTTCAATAATCCAAATTTTATATTTCATTACCAGCTTTTTTTCTAAACATTTTCAAAATAAACTCTGATGGAGGGGGTTTGGAACTAATGATTTGAATTATTTCACGAGCCCACATAACAGGTTTTAGCAATTTAATTCCATAAAACTTTTGTATCAATCAAACAAGGGAGAACTACCAAATAAGCCTTCGAACTTTCATAAAAAGTGCAAATAAGCCCTTTTATAGGAGGCTATGTCCAGCTGTCATTATTTGTGGCGGTTTCCGATGGAATTTTTTGATGAAATTTTTGGAGTATCTTCTTCTAAGTCTAATTTACTCACCAAATTTCACCTAAAAATTAAATCGGTAAGGCAGTCAAATGAAATTCTGAAGATAACTGCGCAGCTAGGCAGCACAGTATATTTCAAAAAATCATCTGACTGCCCTCTCGATTGAATTTTTAGCTGAAATTTGATGAGTAAACTAGACTTAATGAAGAAGATGCTCAAAAAAATCATCAAAAAATTCCATCGGAAACCGCCTCAAATGGCGACAGGCGTACAAAGCCTCCTGTAAAAGGGCTTATTTGCACTTTTTATCAAAGTTCGAGAGCTTATTTGATAGTTCTCCCATCAAACAATAGTAAAAGTGTAAAACCATTGCTTTACCATTACTAACATGAGTAAATTAAGAAGGCATATGATTAATGATATCCAAAAGTCACAAGCTTAAATTCATAACACACTTGTTTTTGTTGTCCTGGTTAGAAAAAATCACAATAGAAGAATCCAAAATTAGCCATTTGTACCAGCTCATAATTATCACAAAATGAAATTCGATATGGAAAATGAACAATGACAAAAAATCTGAAATGACCTGTTCATGTAAAAAAAGTCATGTTGCTGGAGATCGATCTGCGAGGAAAAGAAGAATCCAAGAGATAGTAATGAAAATGGAGAAATATTACAAATATAGGACCAAAACAAATTATCTTCTCAGTTCTCACCTGAAGGAGATTATGAGAAAGAAGCTGAATCCTCTCACCATGAGCCCCAAAGAGAGTGCAATTATGGAGTATGCTTCTGTTAAAACGAAATTAATGTATTAACAGGTCATAATTCAATCGTTAAAAAAACTGAACATATTGACTACCCCCTTTAGAAAAGGATTTCATGCGAGTATTAGCAAAAACAATTAGACAAGAAACAAAAGAAGAACTAGAAAACCCACCAATATATGAAGGATTATAAAACCATTTGAACACAAATGAAGGCAATTTCTTATATTCACTTGGAAGAATAAAAAGGATAGGAGCTTATCAAACAAATTCAACAAGCACACATGATAAGTACAACAAATATATCACCTTACCAAACAAGATCAAGAAGCTGACATTATAAGTTCAACAAAACATCTCAGTCTAAAGTTATCTATTCAAAATCAACTAGACTACTTGTTTTCTTTTTGTTGAAACCAAATACTCAAATAAGTAAGACATCTCATTAATCTAAAATTACATGTATTAACGTAATTAGAAATTTTGTGTCTCATACAAGCCATAGAACTAAGATTATTCTTCTCCTAGAATTTACCAACTAAATCAATTAATTAATTACTACGTAATGAATAACTAGATAAAAGTCTTCAAACATAACATTCCAAACTTTACACCAATGATTAGTCTAAAGCACGTGCAACAGCTCTAAAGCAAACCCTCAGCAATTACCATTCCAAAAACTAAAACCTTGTTCAGCAGCTCGTTTTTAGGACACGAGCTACACCGAGTCACGTGAGGTTACATTTAGCCAAGGGGTGAGATTCAATGAAAGATGTGAGCCATGCCAAGCTATTTTAGGTACATTTAGCCAAGGTGTAAGGTTCAACGAAAGACGTGAGCCATGCCAATCCATTTTCGGTACATTTAGCCAAGTCATGAGGCTCAATGGGGAGGCATGCCTCACAGAATATATGTGCACATCATTCATAAGAGCATCTATTACTCGTACCTTTAGCCAAACATATAATTACAAAATCTTGGGATGAAATTGTCAATCACAGAGAATAAGCAGCAAACGAAGAAATAAGAAGATGAGGAAGAGGGTAACATAGTGATGTACATAGGTGCTGCTGCACCAGTGGTAAGAGGAGGAGAAGGAGAATTGAAAAGCCGATGAAGGTGAAGATGGAGAGTTGTTTCTTATTTGTGCCTCAGTGGGCAGTGTCCGCTCCGTAACTATGTTTAATCAATAGATAAACAAATCCAAACCCATAACCTGGCAGAGGAAAAGTCTAAACCTACTATGATAAAAACATAAGGCCACAAGGCGGGCAAGCAGCAGAGGCGAGTGCCTCAGGTAGCGCGGAGGTGGCATGATGCGAGTGCCTTCTGGAATCTGCAGCGCCCTGAGTTGTCGATGTAAAATTCCTGGTGCACCCTTGACTGCGCCTCAGGTGTGCTTTTTAAAACTAAGATCAGCAGAAACCTTTATACCAGCTAATTCAAGCAAAACTCCCCTGTTTAATTCCTTCCAGCCCTCACACAAAAAAAACCAAACCTAAATAGCATTACAGCTGAATAACGACACGAATCTGTCATTGAAAATTTATGACCAGCACACAATAAAACTAACTAACTAGAAATAACAACTATTGAACCAAATGATTGGGAATAAAAAAATAAAATAAAAAGTTCCATTCTACAGGAACACAAGGCAAATCTAATCTACACTAAAAGCCCGTTTGGTAACACTGAATTTGGCTGAATCGGCTGAATCTATTAAAATTAATGCACTTCTGTTTGAAATGGCTGAATTGGTTGAAGTAGATGAATTATGGGAAAATAATATTTAAAATATATTTTATTAATAAAATAAAGAAAGATGTATGAAAAAAAGTTAAAATGATCCTCTACCGTAACTTCAGTCAATTCAGCTAAAAAAGTAACTCCAACCTTACTTATTTTGATTTTTTTAAGAAACTTATTTTGATTATTAAATGATTTAGTGTGCATAATCAAAATTCAAAAGTTACATGCTTGTTAAAAAAGTTAGCTGATAAGTTGAAAATGTGGGTTACCAAATGGGCTCTAAAACCGTTTCATCTCTAACTTACACTCCCTATGAACAAATAACATAAGGAAGAAAAGGAATTCATTCAGCAAGACTGCTTGCACGAGTATCTGGCACCAAGCGTGCTATCAAGGCGACCAGAAATGAGAAGAAATGGGAGTGGAATACTGAAGATGGCAATGCAGAGGAGAGTGAAAGAGAAGAAAATGCAAACATAAGAATAGAATTCAGGGATTTAATAGGGATGTTGATTGTAGAGATGTCCTGATTTACATTTGTAAAGGGGTTAAAACTACTTTTATGGAACTTTCAATTTCTTTAAAATGTTTCCAACCCACCTCAAATTACTAATCTTCCTTCTAAGAAAGAACTGAGAAAATTCTGAATACATTACATTACCTATTTATTCATTCTAATTATTATGTGTTACCCGTAAATGCTATCACCCACCAGAACGACTAACAAAATGAAACACATAAATAATAAAATCGATGAAGATAATTTACACCATTCAAATTTTAGAAATCAGGATGTAACACACGAGACCTAAAAACAGCCAGTATTTTAGATGTTGAAGTCACTAGGTAAAAGAGTTGTACCATTTCCATGTCCTGTTTAAAATTTCAAAATTGACAGAACCAATATTTGTAACATGAATTATTTTTCAGTACTAGTATGTCATGCTTGTTAAAGAATTAAACACCAAGATCAGTTTAGAAAAACTATTTTTACAAGTATTACCTATTTAATGTGTCTAAAAAGTAGAATAAAAACATTAGGACAAATAATAATCTTTGAGTTCCAATACCCAGTAGTGTCACATGATTCTAAGTACTCTCCATTCTCCAAAACCCAAAATCTATTTAGAATAAATTCATTACCAAAAAAATCAAACACAAACTAAAAACAGGCATTACATGTTGAAGTTACTACAGAGCCAAGTTGCACCATTCCATGTCTAACTCATAACTTCAAATTTGATGTAATCACCACTACCTTTAGAAATAAAACATTTTGGAATGATAAGAAAAAAGAAACCAGAAAAATACCAGCTCAAACCAGTAGTACAACACAGTTCACTTGTTGAGGAAGATTGCAGTCGGAATGCCTGGTGACGGAGGATTTTGCGTCAAAAGCGAAGCATGAGATCCAGCCCTTTCAACATCACTTGGATTTGAGGAAGACAAAATCTCTATTGTTTCCAGCCCAAGTTGTCTTTCTATCAAGCCTGAGTTAGTCCTTAGAACCTCAATCTCGCCAAACGGAAGTCTTAGATCCAACGCCCCAACCCCTACTGTCATAACCTCGTCCTTCTTGAACCTAAGGAAAGGCATACATTTCATCTGTATTTTCTTGAAATCGCCCTTTTTTGCAACCTCACATTTCTGTAATTCTGAGAGGATTTCTTTATCAGGTGCAAAGGTGCGCGAAACAGTGTCAAATTTCCTCCTCAGTATGTTCAAACATTCCATTTTCCATCCATCATATTCCTCATTAACATATATCAAACCTAACATGGGTTTGTTTTTATGGATGGGGTTCGCATTTTTCTTTGAGCCGCCAGACACCTGCTTCTGCAGGAGCTTCCTCATTGATATGATCGAATCTTGCAAATAAGTGTTTGCCATTTTAAGTGTTAGGTTGGGCGATTCGGCTTTCGGCCATCCAGATTTCACGCAAAAACCGTCTTTCTTCAAAATCTCCTTCCATACATGCTCTGCGTAATGAGGGCAGATCGGAGCAATGAGCCGCGTTTGAACATCCATAAACCTCCATAACAGATCACGATTCATTCCCGCCGAACCGCACGAAAGCCGGTATTCATCCCTAGCAGCTTGAAGATCATAGAAACCCGTCTTCAAAGCCTCCCTGAACAAATAATCACTGTAGCTCTTCTCCGTTGTTTTCACTGCAATGTTCATTTCATTGTCAAACACCTGATCAGCAAATGTGGGCGGTCCTGATCCACTTCTTCTCAAAGATGAATCTTCAACAGCAAGAACTTCCTTCATCCAAGCAATTTCTTTCGTAAGACGTAAGATTGCAGCATTGGCCGTCTCAAAGACAAAGTTTGCATCGTCCATTCCGTCGCCCGCATCGGCAAGGGAGAATCGTGTTGCGTCTGCTGAAAACTCTTTGATGGCCTCGCGGAGGGTCCGGAAGTTTCCGGTGGACTTTGACATTTTCTCAGAGTTGAGCATGATATGTCCGTTACACCTGAATCCGCGTGGCCAGTGGTGCTTAGGGAAGATGGCAGCGTGGTTATAGATACAAAAGGTGAGATGGTTTTGAATAAGATCTTTTCCAGAGACTCTGAGGTCAAATGGGTACCAATACTCAAATTCCCTCTTCATCTTCTCAAGGAGAGAAGATGATATACCACAGGGAGTAGGGTGTGCACCACCACAAAACAAGAAATCCCAAACTTCGTCCGTTAACTGCTCAGGTTTGACTGAGGAGTGGTCATTGCCATACATATCTCCTTTCTGCAAATGATGACATATAGTGTAATATGCCATATAAATGGTGGAATCGGACAAAGATTCAACCAAAAACTGTTCATCCCAAGGAATACGGGAACCAAGCCCAAAATTACGCGAACAAGCCCACTGGTTAAGCCAGCTTAATGTGTGCTCAAAACCATGACGGGTCTCATCGGAGTATAAACTCATATGGGTTAAGCACTCCTCAGCTTGATTCCTCCACTCGGGTTCACCATAAATGATATACCACTGATCAGTCAAAGCCACAACGCACTCATCCCCGGATCTTGAAACCACCTTTTTCTCAGGCTCACTGTACACAACGGCAAGATTCATTTCCAAAAGCTTTTTTCTGATCAGATTTTTAGCTTCTTGGACTCTCATTCCGGAAAACTCTCCTGCAATCATGGTCCCCTCATAAAACCCACCCTTGTAGATCAATTTCTTAGCCTCATCAAGCTTTTCTCGATCATTTTGACTTTTGATTTTTTTCTCAATGCAAATTCTCTCAGCTGACTTGTCCCCGAAATCTGGGTGGTTGATGATGGGGACTACCTCAAAGGGCAAGACCCATTCATCTTTGACGCCGAACTTGGCCCTGAAGGCTGGTTTAGACTTCAACTCATGAAGTGCCATGTAATCATCAGGTGAGTCACTAGGGACACTGGTCACTATACCTGTACCCTTTTCGGTAAGCACAGAGAGCATCGGGAGAGTGTATATGACCTCATTGAAGGCTAAAGGAGAACGAAGGGGCAAACCGATGAGATCTTGACCAGTGAACTCAGTCAAAAACGTTGGCTCCTCTGATTTGAGAGACAACCTTTGAAATGCTAAGTTTCGGGCAGCCCGATAGGTCAAGATGAAAACATCTGTATCATTGATCTCATAGGCACCGTACTTTCCATCCGGCAATACCCAAGCATTTGTTTGACCATACATCGTCTCTGGCCTTAATGTGGCCGCAGCAAGATAAACTTTTTTACCTGCTAGAACATTACCCATATTTGGCGAGAAAGGCGGAATAACCTCCATCTTGATAAGAGTGTATTCTTGAGGAATAACTCCTTCCCCAGAAGCCCGGTCGTGATCCGCACATGGCTGCCCATCTTTGGGAGAATAGATAGCGTATCTAAGATCTTTAACAATCTTTCCTAATGAAATCAATTTCCTCATTTGCCACCGAACGAAGGAATCGAAATACGGATTCATGTCAGTCGTGATGAACGAACGCCGCCAATCACAACCCAACCCAAATGACTTCAAGTCCTCCACGGCGAGAGGTGGGAAAAACAACAGCCAGTGATACGGATCAGTAAACTTAGCAATCTCCTCATCAGACAGACCATAACTCCTCATGATCTCCCACTGGAATTTAGTGGCACCTGTCTTGGAAATGGCTTTTGACTTCTTTCCTTTGAATTTTCCGCCCTCTCCCTTCACTTCTGACTCACCAATTTTTTCATCTTCTTCTTGTGGAAGAGGAAACTGTGGTGGATTTCCGAACATTTCCATCTCATTTAAAAGCTTATCTGAAGACGCTTTTATAGGCATCCCTGTGCAGTGAAACCCGAATGGTAAAAGCACATTATCGCCCCTCAATCTATGATAAGCGGCGGCAAACTCAAGTTTAGACAGAGAAAATGCATGCCCGAGATGGAGATATCCATTCATATACGGGAAAGGGAAGTTCCCAAAGAACTTCTCACCCGGCGAAGGAGGAGAATCTTTGGGGTCTGCTCTGAAAACGTCACCCTCTTCCCACATTTTCTGAACCTCTGACTCTATTTCCAAAAGCTTGTCCCTTCGAGCGTAACTTTTGCCACTTTCTTCTGCCATATTTTTTCCACCGGCAAACTCGCAGAAACTCCTAAATAACATCCATTAGAAAAATTTCACATAGGCTGAAACAGAGAAAATTGCTATTTAAGTCTATATGCTACGAATGGATAACTAATAATACGTATTATTAGACATACAGGCACACCATTAACCTGAAGTCCTGAATACATATGAAGATTAAAGAGAGAATAATCATGAAAGTTTTACATCCATATGTTGCGCAGGAGAACACAGGGTATAGGTTCAACACCTTATGCAGTTCATTCCAAGATAAATAAAACAAACAAAATGATGTTTTTACTTTTCAAAATATATGGTGATAAAAGTGAGGTTTAATCAACAAACCTAAGAACAGAGAGATTGGTTGAATGCTTTGGACGAAAATAGCACCTCAGGAGATGGTAAACCGCCACACTGAACAAGTACACCTGGAAAGTACATTCCTTAAGGATTAGTGTAAACATGAACACTCCATGTGTGTATAGTAGAACAAAGCTGAGTGACCCGTGCTTTTAAAGTAATTTTTTGAACACATATTACTATCAGCAAAAGAAAACGTGGAATGCAAGCTCCTTCCTTGGAGCTGACTGGCACCTCAGTTTATCGTGATAATTACAATTCCATTAAATACATTATATGGTTCATTTTGCTTATGTTGAAGTTAAAGTTTAATTTATTCAAGATAACCTTTTGAATTTTCTATATCTGAACTCTGAAGTCAAGCATAAAAATATGTCTTTCATTACATCTCTTGGATCTTCAAACTCAAGCAAAACATATTCACTACAAAATGAATTTGGATCAGATTTTCGTTTGCATTTTGAAAAAACTCTATTCTATAGTGATGTTCTTGTGCGTGTGTGTTCATTTCTTCCAAATACATGGTGAGCATATATCTTGATGTTTGGGTAAACTAAATTACATATATAACGATTACATTAGAGTATCATATTATATGTAAGAAGCAAAGTAAAAAAAGCGATTCTAGTAAAATTAAAACAGTTAAAATTAGAACTACCCTAAGAATCATAGCACAAAACTAGTAAATTCCCAAATTCAAAGTTTTCTTAAACCAAAGTCTTAATAAACTAGCTAATAAGCCAAAACAGCCGTCAAGACTCGATTTTAAAAGCTTCTAGTATTCTTCTTCAATCCCAACATACTAGAACTGAAGCACAAATTTGAACATTGAACGAATAGAAATGTGAGACTTTTGAAAAGAGAAATAGAAGCAGGCTTACAGAGCAGGATGGTAGACGATGGAGGATTTTCTGGAGGTCTGAAGCGAGACGGAAAACCGATAGAAGAAGGGCTGGGGTACAGGTCGCAGGCAAGACGGCAAACAGATGGGAGAAAGAGTAGGTTTTCCTTGTTTTAAAACATATGGGAGTAACATTTTTTAGTAACGATTACTACAAAGATCTAAAAAGAATTAACTTTCAGTGACCAAAAAGATCTTAAAAAGAAAACGTATTACTCCGTACATGTTTGATAAAAAGTTGATTGTTTTATTTAGTTCTTTTTGATATATAAGCTGTTAACACTAATTAATACTAGAAGATACTAACTTATCTGAGATGCTATCATGGGTAGCATCTCAAAAAGATCTTTTATTTATATAAAAGTTCTTAAAAATTGGCACGCCAAACATATAATTAGAAGCTTTTAAGAACTTATTAAATAACACAAAAGTTAGAAGATAGGGACTTATGCCTTCCAAACATAGCCTTAATATACATAGTACTAAGGAGTAGTTTTTTAAGGAGAAAATGTGCAAATAAGCCTTCGAATTAACCAAAAAAGTGCAAATCATCCCTTTTATAGGCGGCTCTGTCCAGCCATCTCCATTTGGGGCGGTTCTCAGTGGATTTTGTTTATGAATTGTTTTGAGCATCTTCTTCATTAAGTCTAGTTTACTCATATCAAATTTCAGCTAAAAATGCAATCAAGAAGGCAGACAAATAAATGTTTAAAGATAACTGTGCAGTATAATTCAGAAAATTATTTGACTTCCCTCCCGGTTGAATTTGTAGCTGAAATTTGCCATGGGTAAACTAGACTTAATGAAAAAATGCAAAAAAAAATCATCAAAAAATTCCATCGTGAACCACCCCAAATGATGACGGCCGGACGGAGCCTCCTATAAAAGGGGTGATTTACACTTTTTCGGTTAGTTCGAGAGCTTATTTGCCCCTTTTCCCAAAAAAAAGGCTCAAATATTATCACTAGAATTTTAATGGACAAAGATATGGCTCGTTTTTAATTGGACAAAAATGAGACTAGTCACCCACCCTCTTCTCCTTCGTTCGTTGCGCCTCTCCCACTCTCCCGTCACTGTGCCTCTCTCCAGGCCAACGGCCGTCGGCCCTTCACCTCCGCCTCCATTGCATCCACACCGCCAACGGTCCACCTTAATGTTTGTCGCATCCACGTCGCCGATTGCACAGGTTCGCCATTCTTTTCCTTTCTTTCTCTCTTCTCGTTTCTCCATGGATGGCGGTCGAACTGTTGAAAAACAAAACGATTATATTTGTAATATAAGAACAAAAGACTATAAATTATTTTTAATAAAACATTTACATATTTTGCATTGTTATATACAATGATAATTTATTAAATTGTTAATAATGAATCTACTAGATGTACATACGTACGGAGTAATCCATATTATAAAAAAGAGTTTGTGTTATATTTGAATGAGTATAATGCTTGATAGAAATGAGCATACACAAATGAATATTTGAAAATACTAGAGAACTTAAATGAGCTTTTTTATTTTTTCAATGCTCATTTTGTAAGTTACGTATGCTCGGTTTAAAATGTCATATCAATGTATGTTTCAAAAATATCATGTTATATTAGATTCACATGAAAGTTGATTGTAGACATGATAGTAGAGATCATGATGCTCAATTGCATGTTTCTAATGCTCAATAGAGGAGCTTTATTTTTCTAACAAAGCTTATTATTTTCATATCAATGATCATTTTGTTAGTTACGTATACTCAATTGGTACTCATGTTATGCTCATTTTTTAAATGTCATATCAATACAAATTTCAAAAGTATCATATTACATTAGATTTGTATGCTGAAGTTCATTTTTAGGCTTCTAATACTCATTGTGTATGCTCATTTGGTATCGATATTATGCTCATTTTTAAAAGGGAAAATGGAAACTAATAATTCAACCTTTTAGCGGTCTTTTTACAATAGTCCCACATTTTCATTATTCATGAATAATCCAACTTTTGCACTCCATCTTCATTCACTGGTCCCTGACCGATTTATGACCTGCTATTCCAAGTTATTTTCTCATCTTTGTAAGACATTAATGTGATCATAAGGTGGGAATTATGATATAATGTTTTACAAAGATCAGAAAATAACTTGGAATAACAGATCATAAATCGATCAGGGACCAGTGAATGAAGATGGGGTGCAAAGGTTGGATTATTCATGAATAATGAAAAGGTGGGACTATTGTAAGAAGACCACTAAAAGGTTGGATTATTAGTTTCCATTTTCCCTTTTTAAGGTAACATATCAATGCATATTTCAAAAGTATCATACTACATTAAATTCGCATATTGAAGTTTATAGAAGTTGATTATAGATATAATTTAATGAGTTTTTATAAAAGATAGAATAAGATAAAGAAAGTGAATTACAACATATGAAGTTGATATCACAATACTCATTATTCTACTCTTAATACTCAGTAAAATACGTCTGGTGCTCATTAACAGTGTATTAATGCTCATCTAACAAAACCCTTGATTTTTATTGAAATTACGAAAATGCCACTATTTTTTAGTTGTGATATCAACTTTCTCGTAATAACATGGTGCTTATTATTAGACTCTTAATACTCATTAAAATTGGACTATTGCTCATTAACAGTACATTAATGCTCAGATAGCAGAAACCGCGATTTTCACATTATATTACAAAAATGCCACCGACTGTACGGTGCTCACCATACGGCCGGTTGTACAGTGGACGGACTCAATTCTTAACCTCTATAACTAGTCTAGTGCGAGAGGAATAAATTAAGTGATTAGAAATTAGACTCAATTATGGCTGTATATAAATAGCTTGTTATGAAGATTGAGGTTTTCATATTAAGAGCTCGTTTGGTAACACTAAAATTGGCTAAATTGGCTGATTCTGCCGAAATTTATGAAATTATGGCTGAAGTGGCCGTATTGGCTAATTCTATTGATTCACGAAAAAATATATATTTGAAGTATTTGTTATTAACAAATTAAATAAAAAATTATATGAAAAATAACTAAAGCAATCATTTACAGTAACTTCAACCAATACAGCCAGAAAAGTAACTTCAGCTTATTACAAAATTCAGCGCGCAAAAAACTAGCTGATAAGTCTGATAAACCGAAAAAATGGGTCACCAAACGGGCTCTAATTGTTGAGAAGAAGAATGAAAGTCTCAATGTAAAAGTGAAAATCAAAGAGTCGGAGAATTAATGTTTTAGGACATCTAAGATTCAGGAGTAAAGAGTGGAAGTAGAAAAGTCGTGAATAGAAAGAGGTAAAGTTGCATATATGTATTGATGACAACTGGGTCGGGGGGATCAGGTTTTTTTAGATGCCGCACCTGACCCGTAATGCACGGGTTCTTAGAAAATTAATTCACAAATTTTGTAATGGGCTAAATGACCGACTGAAATCGATTGGGTAGGGTCAGAGCGGGCGGGTTTCAGGTTCGGGTTATTCATGTGCAGTCCTAAATTGTATATTCTGTCTTTGCAGAATATATAATAGTCGGTAGACAATTTCATCTTAGATTACTTTGTGTTTTGATAAATATTTTCCATTTTAATATTTTGTTCCTCTTCATATATTTTTCTCTAGTTTCCTTGAGCCTTTGAATTATCTATGGCGAAATCTTTCAAACTTCAAAAATTTAAATAGGATTGTATAAAAACTTCGGTTTGGTGAAATTAGGTTCACAATATATTGGGTGTTCAAGGGGCCCAACCCATTTTTACTTTTAATCATTTCTTTTTCTTATATACTCAATATAATCTCTTATAAAATTGCTTTGAACCAGAGATTAAAAACTACAATAAAGCACTAAAATTCAAGCTACAAAAAATAAGAGTTTTTTTTGTTCTTTTGCATTTTGCCACATTATTATGCATTTGTAATTTATTGTAATGATATTTTTCTATTTTGTACTTTTTCCTTGTTTTTTGTTTTTATTTATTTGATGGAGTATATTATCACATACTCTAAGGGTGTAGAGATACACATCCGTGACTGAGGTCCAAGTAACCTAATCATTGCTGAGCATCGAAGTCAGCATCGTACACTTGGCCAAACTCCCCGTCGGTGAACTTGTTCTATTTTGGATCGAGCCACACCAGCAAGTTCAATCATGATCGTCACTATTCAGAATTTACCAATGTTATCGCACGAGGCCGATGGGACCCGGTCTACCTCGGCTCAATTATAGTTGCTGCACTTAGCCACTTTCTGAACATTCAAGTGACACTCACCCAATGTTTACATCATAGCCTCTATCGCTGATATCATAACTCAATTCCCAAGAGCCGATATAATCACTCACATCACAATATGATTCTCAAGTGCTAACATTTTTGTTGAAATTACTATGTGTGCTCCACAAGCCTTACAAGGGACATTTCTAACTTTCCCATTAGCTAAAGTTTTTTGGATCTCTAACTCACACCTTGTATTTTGCCTATAAGCAACATCTTCCCAAATAAGGAAAAAGAACTTGAATGATTACTTGTACTATTGTTCTCGAAAAATTAATACACGTGCAACTTTCTCATTCTTGAAGTATTCACTCTTCTCTCTAATTTTCTACTATCTCGGGTTCCATAACCCATTTAGACAAATAGTGTAAGTTCTTATGTGTTTCTTGCATTCACAGCTCACGGTGCGAACACGTCATCTTAGATTGTGGTTCATGTTTTGCTATCTCTTATTTATTTAGTTATTTACTTATTTATTTACTTATTCATCTATGTATTTATTAATTAATTTATTTATTTGTTTGTTTGTTTGTCTTGTTTCTCATCACTCTATCTGTGTGACTTCTGTGATCATTGAAATTAATTGTAAAGGTTAACATCATATACAATATATTATTATTCATTCTTTTAAGCAAAAAGTACGAAAAATGATAAGGGACACAATTGTTTTTACAACTGAGATGTAATTGTTAACATATAAACTTATTTTATGCAAGTCTGTTTCATCACATTTTACATTATGATAAACGAATTTATTTTTTCATGGAACAAAACACAACATGAGAACAGAACAAACTTGGATGCGATTAGTTTACAATAGAACTTCACAGCTTTGTCAGAATAACATGACATGAGAACAAAACATGAACTCGATCATTCACATTTTAAATTGATTGAAAAGATATATTATATGTGGTTATATTCAACTGAGGATGGTTCAAATACAAAGAGGTCTTCCCATGCAAAGTGAGAATTAATCTCGTGCATTCATTTTCAGATCTAATGGCTCAAAATGAGCCAAAAGTGAACTAAATTTGATCAAAAACGCAGTGGCAATTTCGTAATTAAAACGAAGTTTTTTTCCATTGCGAAAAAGTGCAACATAAACACGCAAAAGTGCAACGCGTTGAGGAAAAAGTGCAACCGTTTGCACTTTGCACGGGAGAACCTCTTTTTATTTGATCTCTTCCCTATATTCAATTAACCCTATATTTAATGTGTTTGTGATGACCCGCTGTAACAATCACTAAACTTCATAATTAAGAGGGGCACACCAAGTACATTGTGTCGGATGACATCACGCACGTGACACTATCAAGGAAGATGTCACATGTTCAAATCTCATCCCAGTTAAAGGATGTCGGTCTTAATATAGAACAAATATTATACCCCCTCCTTCCGAATTGAATTGCAAACTTTGACTGGCACAAGGATTAAGGAAGAACAATAAATGATGCTTGCTTTTTACACTTTTGCCCATCTTCCTAAAAGTAGATGTCCTTAAGTTAATGGTAAAAAGTAAAAGTAAGGGTAAATTTGTCACTTTATTCTTATCTACATACCTAAAATAGAAAGTGGAAAACCATTTTGGGACAACCAAAATAGGAAATTTTGCAAATCAAATTGGGACGGAGGGAGTAATTGGTTAGAAAGCATATTAATAAAAACAAAAACAAAAAACTAAGGGGGGCACGGTTTCGAGGCTGGCCAATTTTCGAATTCAGAACCGCGATCGAGATTGTATTGATGGGAAAGACGTCATGATCATGAGCCTGAATTTTTGGGTTCAGGACCGACCAACCCGGTCTATGTACCCTTTTTTACAGTAAAACTATTGAAAACATTTTATAAAGGTTGGAGGTCCATTTAAAAGATTAAAAAGGATGCAGATGGGGCTGAAGAGGGGGTGCTAGATTTAAAATATAAAAAGCAAAACAAAAAACGGGACTGTATAAATATCGGGGGCTAAAACATGCAGAAAAATAGGTCTTGGTTCGGGCCTCCATATTTTACTTTAAATACCGGTCAGTCCGAATTGGGACCTTGTTCACCCACTCAATAACAATAGTCAATTTTAATGAATATGATAAGTACACTATTTTTGTGACAAGATTTACTATAAGTTGTTTAATTATTCGTATAGAAGTTTTGTTAGTAGTGTGGCCTATTTGGATGAACTCTCACCTCCAAGTTTCTTACTGAGTTCAAATTTGACTAGGGATCTTATTCCACACGATTATCCCGACTCAACGAGTTCTGTGACCGAGGAGGGAGAAATTGAGAGTAGTAATGAAAGTAGCGATTTCGTACGATAAGAGGAGCAACTTGGTAACATGTGGTCTGACTGTAATCAAATTCAAATCTACCTATATAGTGGTTTTTTAGTAGAGTTCATATAATCATAAATCATATGATTATGGGAGCGCAAGTCAGAATACTTGAATTATTATTTTTAGCTATACGTACACTGTATATTTTTTACATCCAATTATTTTTCTTGTCATGCTTACGTAATGTTCCTTATTGATGAGGAATCTAAGGCAATGACATATTACACATATGGATCTTGTGTTTTGGGAACTCCTTTTTTGTGCTCCATAAGTAAATTGAAGGGTTATATTATCTATCAGTGTGAATTGAAGGCATCATCAAAAAGTCAAATGTGTAATCATGTAGATTCACAATAATGCCCAATGCCCCTTTGTGAATGTCATCCCTTCCATGCATCCTTTCTTGCTTCATAGTCTATAACTATCATCATGATGCGCATAACAACCCACTCTAAAGTCCAAACAACTTAGTCTAAAGTACAGACACTAATTGAATTTTTCAACAAATCCCTCCCTTTTTATTGTTGATTCATTACTGCACGGTGCCATCATTTTGCCTCAAAGTTTGTGGGACCTGTTGCGAGCCATGTTGATTTACTTGATCACAATTGAGAGGGCTGGATCCACCCCCTCTACTTTAAATTCCATGAGTTTGTTTACATTTTTCAACATTAAGAGCCGATGGAATTAATTAAGTAATAATAAATGTAAAAAGTTGTACTCTGAAAATTTTGTACATAGGTTGACTGGATTTGATACGAAGTACAATATATTGATTTTTTTTCATAATTCACATATTTAACCAATTCACCGATTTAAGTCAAAATTTCATACGATTCAATCAATTTCAGAGCACATTGGTGATCCCTATTTCTAACTTAGCAGCCATATTTTTTGAAAGAAGAACAACTATTTATTAAAAATAATAAAATTGACAAGAGACAAATCAAACCAATAGCTCAGAGCTATCATGGGGTGAGATATAGAACTGACTACTCCGTGAGGACCCAACAAGTTCGCTAACCCTACATCATGGTAGACTAATCTAACAACGTCATTGTAATTGTACTTGCTACTAAAATAAATCGACAAAAACTAGTTATTAAACTGGAAAGAACAAATAGAATCATAACTCCTACTTTTTCCAGCTACCATGCCAGTAAGGGATAAGAGATTTGATCTACCACTTCCAAAGATGTCATTCCGATTTTACCGGCCATCGGGAAGGGAGAAGATGTTTGTCCAGCCACCTCCAAAGAAAGCATCCCGATTTTATTAACCACCGGAAAAGGGAGAAGAGATTTGACCAGTCACCTCCAAAGGAATCATCTCGTGTATCAACATTTTAGGCGGTGTTGTTCCAGAAGCGCCGCCGCCTTGTTTTTTTTTTGAAATCTTCAATGTACCTGACTCAAACACAAGACCACTGCTCTCTTCATCTCAATTGACATTCTTCCATAAGACCGGTCTATGATCAACATTGGTGGCAACAAAATGAACACCGAAGCCGAGATAGAGAAGAAGTTGTGAAACACACGTTCACAAAACATAACAAACCAAACTCTCAGCCAGAGAAAACTCAGTCGGACGGAACAACACAGGAAATAGCTAACAATGAAGAAGAGAACCTGAAGCACACCTAAATTGCATATGAAGCCCACAAAGTTGTTCCAATCTTCTCCGTCGTTGGATAAGTCGAAAGGAGATGGGCAAGGAGGCCGCCACACTCTCCTAGGGTTTCTCTCAACCATCACCGGTTATTTTGGGTTGCATCGAAGTTGCTTTGTTTAGGCACGACTTAATGAGTCGTTCAAATTGCATTTACTTTTTTATAGTAGCCATATTAATCAAGTTATTTAGCAAACATGTAACATTCGATTTCACGCGCCGAATTATGTATTAATTAAATAATGTAAGAGTTGCATTATCTTTGTGGCCAACTTGTTTGATGTTCCTATAAATGACTATTATGTATTAATTAAATAATGTAAGAGTTGCATTGTCTTTCTGGCCAACTTGATTGATGTTCCTATAAATGAATATTTTAGTTATTTTTCATATAGTTTTTTTTTGTATTCAGTAATAAAATATAGAGTATACCTTAAATACAATTTTTCTATAATAGAGCTTATTCAGTAAATTTGGTTGTTTTAGTTTCGACCAATATAGAGTATACCTTAAATACTTTTAATAGTTTCGACCAATTTAGCCAAATTCATTGTTACTAAATGGACCCTTACTAAGATATTTGTCTCAATTAAGTAGTCTTAATTACTTCATGTGATAGATTTTTTTACTTTGTGTGTGCAATAAAATGTCAAAATTGAATATAATAGTCAACTCAAGGTGGTCTGTTAATGACTAGAGTCATCATTTACTGATAGATAATTAGATAGGCATATGTTTGTAAAAATGGGCTCATAAACACTTAATATGCATCTCAAGGGTATGCTAGATATTTTAGGGCTTAGTAATAGATACTCCTCTCATTCTGATAAGATTGTCTCGTCTTTTATTTTTTATCTGCCCCATTAATATTGACTCATATCAAATTAGGTAATATTTGTGTGACTCTAAATAAATCTTACTTTATTATCCCCTTATCAATTCAATGCCCATCACGTAAATTCATTTTTCTTAATAAACACACATCCCCCTCTTGTATCGATGTTAGGGAACCGAAAGTAGTATGGAGTATAAAATATTTTTTCCTCAATATATGTCTCAATGATATGATAGATATTACAGAGCTAAATACTATGTACTCCGTAGTATATACCACTTCCATTTTTTTAAATTGCAACAATTTGTCTTTCACGTTTGTTGACACACAACTTTTTTGCTTGTAAGTATATGTAACTCACGTTTAAATTTTGAAAACTCACATCAAAAGTAGTAATATTTTGTGCATAAAAAATTGACTGTATATATTAGTTGAAAATTATGACCAAATTAAGGTGTATGAATATTACAAGAATCACATTCAAATTATCTAAGCCCAACAAAAATAAAATCATGTTTTTCCGAGAAAAAATCTATAAAAAAATCATGCTACTCTTTTTTCTGACAAAAAAGGATTAGGAAGTAGACACAACCCGATAACCATGATTCCGAATGGAGTTATCAAAATTTAAGCTATGGTAGGAGTTTAATTTATCGAATCAAGAACTAATCATTCCAATACACACTATGTTTATAAGAAATATTTACACCGTAGAGATCAGCGTAACTTCATATTTAAACATGCTTTTATAGTTTATAAATAAAAATTGAAAAAAAGCTATTTGTACACGAAATTTGTACATATTTTGCACACATTATATGTAATTATTTGTGCACAAAGATAATATGTTCATCCCTAATTGCGTGAACACATGCAACTCGTGCAACATTGTTTGTGTGCAAAATATTTACAGAGTATAAGTTTGTTTACAACAAGAATTATTGATAAAAATTGTTAACATATGAACTGCGAGATTTTCTTTGGATGAGTCAAGCCGACCTCCTCCTGTTTCTCCATTTCTCCGCTCATGTATTAGTGTCAAGCACATGTCACAAATGCTTGAATTCCACGAGTAAAATCACTAGTTCACTTTATTATAGGGAGATTTCTCAAAATAGGAGTAAATGGAGTTTGAAATTCCGAAATAAGATTACTATGTTTTTATTACAGATTGGGACTAACATGGTAGTATTCACTGTCATCTTGTAGGCGTGACTGCCAAATAGCTGCAGTACATTGCATGTAATATAACAATATTTATTATAATTAATGACAGTATTTTTCAATCATGGCGGTATTTTTCATACATGACAGTAACAACTCCTATTTCGGGAAGAAAAACATACTAGTCCTGTTTGGAATTTCAAATCTCACTTGCTCATATTTTGGACAATTTCCCTTTATTATAGGAAGATTTTACAAAATAAGAGTAAATAGAGTTTGAAATTCCAAAATAAGATTACTATGTTTTTATTACAGAAATGGGACTAATATAGTAGTATTTAATGTCATCTTGTAGGCATGACGGATTGTGCCAAGGCACCCATAGGAGAGCCAAAAAGCGAGTTGTCGTTTGTAGGCCGGATGATACCACGCGAACCAGCAAAGGAGGGGCCGAAGAACTGTGTGCTGACCGGCGGCTGCGAACGTGGTGTTTCCGAAGATGAGTGCGGCAGAACTTGCTGCCATAAACCCGGAGGAGGCTGAACCGGAGCAATGCCAAGGGAATGAAGGCGACAGATTGTTAAAAAGACTGTAGGTGCTCGGCGTAGTCCAAGAAGAAGAGAACTGCTCTGGAATTGAATGCACCACAGAGGAGGAAACTGGTTGCGTCATCGTGGAGGAGATGTCGCCGGTGGAGGAACTGGCCGTGACAACAGCATCATCGGACGAGGAGAGCTGGCCTATGTGCTGTGTTGAAGAGCTGTCAGTGGAGGCCATAGCCGCAGATGGAAGATGGAGGGCTGCGTCGTAAGATTGTAGGGGAGAGAGTTTGCGGCGTAAAAGTTCAGGAGAGAGAAGCAGCCGAAAAAAAATTGGAAACCTAAACTACTGATACCATGTGAATTAACTGGGAAAGATACTTCAATAGGAGTCGTGGACTGTATATTTATAATGTAAGAGTTTAAAACAAACTAGGAAACAAGTATCCTAATAATATTACATTAGTATGTCATCTCTGTTAAGATTTTATTTGGATCCATAATTGGATCTCATGACATTATGTTAATTAGACCCCAAACCCGAAACAACCACATGCTTGTGTTCTAGAATCTTTTGTGTAGGAAGTCAATCAAGGATGCTCAAGCTTGACACAAATTCTCTCTGTTGATTGTAATTGTACTAGTGCAATATATTTACGATAGATGTTAATTAGTACGGGCAGAGAAAAGGATGTGCACCATCGATCACGTCCGACCCACCTAAATTTAATCCAAAAACATGTTTTTTGTTTCTATTTCTATTATATCAAAATTTGTCTAAATAATTGTTTCTTGACCTGTGAAAATGTAATCTGTTCAATTCTTGTTCCAACCATGAGTCATAACCTTTGTTAAATCGCTAAGAGGATTTGGTTTGGAACAAAGTAAATTAATACTTCGTACTACGTATTTAAACATTAATGTAACTCAATGACTTATTGAAGGAGGTCTTACCAACGGTATTCATAGTGATGTTCCCCGGTCCCTATTTAATGTTTCCACTTTCTTTTTTTTGGACATCCATTTAAAAGTCTTCTTTCTTTATTTGGTAAACAAAACAGTGCCAAAAAGTGTAAAACGATATCAAACAGTGACATTATCGTCAGTGGCGAAACCAGAGAAAAAATTAAGCAGGAGCACAATCACATAACGTAAATCATCACATTAATAATAAAAGTGTCTTAACAAATTACACTAATAAAATATACCAAATTTAATCAAAAGGGTTAACGTAATTACATCGCATTTCCATCAATAATAGATTCTCTAATCCTACTCTCGCTCTCGCTACCAATCCTGCCATCCGTGTCTAGAGGTGTGGCTTGTACAAACACATTTGAAGAACTATCATCGAAACTTATTGGTGTTTTTTCGGGGAAAATACTTCTCAGTTGACATCTCCTAATGACAAGTATTGAAACAACAAATAATTAATTCAAGTCAAACTATTAATCCATTATAAATACTTCATTAATACAAATAATACATTAACACAAAATATTACAATAACACATAATCGTTATATTTAATTCAATCTATTTTACACAATCACACTTCATTTTTTTCAAACCATAACTATGAATTTAAAAAAAAAATCAATAGAAAAATACCAAATTTTATTTAATTTAAAAGAGAAAAGAAGTCGGAACCTACCAAATCGGCAACTGGCGACTAGACGGCTGGTGGAGTGCCATCGCCGACTCGCTGTCGCTTGTGACCGGTGGTTGGAGTCTAGACTCTGGAGAGCTGGTCTGCTGCTTGTGGCTTGGGGCAATGGGGCTTGGCAGGTTTGCGGCTTCGCTGAATCGCAGATTCACAGGGAATAGGCAAGGCGAATTGCTCAGCCGCTGGGCATTGTTTTTTGGAGGATTTTGGGCTGCATACGGGTGGGTATTGGGCCTTCCAAGCTCGAGTGGCCCTTATTTTTTCCCAACACAAAACGACGTCGTTTTGTTTAATTAAAAAAATGTTCTTCATCTTCCTCCCGCGGCAACGAACGACTCCAGCCCTCCAACATCAGACAGCTCACCGCCTCGTCGGAAAGTTCAATGAAGATCTCCGGAGCCCCCAAACCCCTATATATACCCTAGCTCCGCGGCGGAAGCAGGGGCACCGCCTCCTGCCCCCGGCAGTTCCGCCCTTGATTGTCGTAATATGTGTGCATTTTGAAGTGGGAACATCAAATAAGGACGGAGGAGTATGAAAAAACTATGAGCCGTTTTGTGACCATTTTTAGTAAACGCGTAACTTTCTATTTCGCGCACTGAATTGTGTAATAACGGGAAAAAGTAAGATTAAAGTTACTGTAGAAGATCATTTTAGTTATTTTTCATATAATTTTCACTTTATTTTATTAATAAAATATATTTTAAATATAATCTTTTCATAGTTTATCAGAATCAATAAATTCAGCCACTTTAATTTGAACTT
This sequence comes from Cuscuta europaea, assembly GCA_945859875.1. NCBI lineage: Eukaryota > Viridiplantae > Streptophyta > Magnoliopsida > Solanales > Convolvulaceae > Cuscuta > Cuscuta europaea. Next base: position 9,536,873 of record CAMAPE010000045.1, read on the forward strand.
CATAAATTTCAGTAAATCAGTCAATACAACCAATTTGAGTATACCAAACGAGCTCTATGTGTACACACTTTTTTGTACATATTAGCACATTGTACACATTTCGGTAAACAGACGATTTTTAGTTGTGAATAACATGTTCACAGACAAAACATATTCACCGATGAAAATGTGCAGTATTCAAGATTTTATATGTGTATAACAAAGTGTATTTTCAATGTGATTAATATAAAAATAAATAAAGAATTTATTTAACATCTACTTTCAGGGTTTGAACGAGTGGGTCCCTGGGACTTTAATAACGTTTGTAATTGTATGGATTTTATTTTCTCTTTTTTGGGATGAAAGTATAGAAACTCATTTGGGGATAGGATGGGGGTCCAAGAGAGGCTTTTTACACGTGAGTCGTGGAGACAAGCAAAAGCACTTGCATGCGCGTCGCTATAAAGGATTCATGATCATCATGATCATCAATCATCATCATCCCCCATTCGCCGTTCAATTCTCAATCACTCACTCTTTGAATACTCCACCTCTCTTTTTCCAGCTGAATTAACACCACCCCCAATCATTTCTACTTTCAAACTGATTCACGTTTCTTGATCCATATCACCATCCCTTTCTTTCTTTTCCTAAAGGCACATTTTTATATTATTGCTGCTTCGGTACTTCCAAGTTTGAATCAATTCAAGAAAGAAAGTAGCTGCTTTTTTCCCCACCCTTTCTAAAGCTGCATACACCTCCTTTATGGCCCATTCAATGGTGGGTTTTAATAAAGCTCAAATCTTTAGCCTTTTCTTTAACCAGTTCTTGTTCCCTACCCCTTTTTGCTTCATTATTTCTTTCTTTGCTTATAAATTCAGCCTCTCTGTTGAGTCATTTTCTCTGCCCATGTCTCAGTAAAAGATGGACCGACCTCAGATTTTGATTCCAGTGTAGTTCTTTGATCAATGTTTATTCCCTCTTCGTTTAGGCCACTGGCTAAGCTAGTACTTGTATGTGTATAGGCTAGAGAGAGAGAGTAAAAAAAAGGGGAGAGAGAGTGTGTGTGTGTGTGAAAGAAGGGGGGAGAGAGAGAGAACGGCTCATATTACTGGTATTAATTATTTTGCTTCTTTCAAGGCGTTTTATTCTCTTAATGTGCAGTCAGATTTGGTTTTATACCTACTTATTATGCTGCTGGTACATTAAAATGGTGATCTGTTTGTGTCTTACTTCCTTGGATTCACTTCCATATTTTCTATTTTATTCGCATATTAAATTAATACTTTGGCTTTGGCTGTAGACTGTGAAGTGGGTAGTCAAGGAGGTAAAAATTTGGGGTTTTCCCTTTTAATTTAATAGTCAATTGATGTTCTTCATCTTCTTCCTTGATTCAAGGACTTTGTGTTTCCAACACAAGCAAGCATCCAATTCTCGGGAAAAATGTTTTCTGTCTGTCCCCACTTTTATTTTTTATTATTCACTCTCCCATTCAAACTTCTGCTACAGTCAGGCGTTTGCTTTTGGAAATGGGTATCCCAAAGAACCGAAAATTCTTACTGTATTTTCCAGTTTTGGACGTGAACAAGTTAGTTTTTGTTTCTAGCTAAAATTTAAAAAAAAATTTAAAATTGGGTATTTTTGTGATATATTCTTGTACTCTTTAATAGAGGTCAGTAATCAATGCATTGCCATCATATTATCTTTTGCGTATAGAAGATTGGGGTCTGATTCATCAGATTTCTATATTTGTATGCTATATTTTTCAACAAGTCTCGTCTTGCTGACATATGTTTTCTTCTGTATTTCAGGATTTACTTTAAAGCTTGAGTGTAAAACAAAAGAAAAAATTTACCTTTAAATTTCACCGCCATGCCTGTAAGACAGATGAAGGAAAGGCAAGAACAACATTTAGTGATCAAACCCCAGTTCCATAACAGTAATGGAAAAGGGCCACTGGATCAAGAACCACCGAACGGAAAAACCCATGGCCAGACGTCGCCACCGGCGAAAAATAGAGGTAGGAGAAGGCGTAGAGGTGGCCGGAAATCGGATCAAGGTGAGGCCTTTATGCGGCCAACTTCACGACCGTGTACGGCGGCAGCACATAAGCCAGCTGAAGAAGGAGGTCTCGTCGAAGAATGTGGTCTGGGGGTTCCCTGCTCCAGCAAGTCCTTAAGCTTTGCGTCTAGGCCTGGCTATGGAACACTTGGGGTGAAGTGTATAGTGAAGGCCAACCATTTCTTAGCAGAGTTACCCGACAAGGACTTGAACCAGTACGATGTAAGGCTCCTTCTCTTTGGGTTATAAAAACAAAGCCAGTTTGTTTCTTTGTTTATCTTTTATCGTTTGCAGAATTGAATTGCCTATACGAGGCTTTTGTTTTATTCTTGTTTGGTTGATGTATTTAAAATTAAAAAGTACTTGATATAAAATATTGGTCACCCCATTTTTGGTGTAACGAAAATTTATTTTTTGGGGTGATTGCCCCATCCCATCTCTGTCAGTTTTAGCTAATTATATCAAACAAGTCTACAAACAGGAATAAATCAAAATAATTTACTTAGATGCACTATAATTCAAATAGAGCAGTAGAGCTTCTTTGGCACAGAGTGCTTAATCCATTGAAATTAGTGAAATTGTAACTAAATAGGGTAAATATGTAAAAAGTTCATTTTAAAATTAAAGATAAAAGTATTAATTTCATCAATTTCAGCCCTTTTGGCCAAAGTGAAGAGTGGGGTCACTTTCTCATTTGTCCTTTTCTTTTATAGCAATAATTTTTTGACTCGCCATTTTTGGTCACTACCTTCCTCTTGCTTTTCTTGAAGGTAACTATTACACCTGAAGTCTCATCAAGAATTGTGAATAGAGCTATAATTGCAGAGTTAGTGAAAGTATACAGACAATCAGATTTAGGGATGAGATTACCAGCTTATGATGGGAGGAATAGTTTGTACACTGCTGGAGAGCTTCCATTTACATGGAAGGAGTTCACCATTAGGCTCATTGGTGATGATGATGTAATCAACGGTCCTAAGTACGTCTTCTCATTCCTACACAATTAATTCAAGATTTTTCTTTAGTAATTTAATTGATTTACTTTTAAATTAGTCCACCAATTCCAGCATTTATGAGTCAGCTTGTATGACATGTACACTTATTTTGATATGCTGATCTCGTTGGAATGAAAAAATAAGCAATGTTGGAAATGAATGAATGAAGGTTAACCAAAACAGACGGTTAATGCAAGATTTGTTTGGACTAATTTCAGGAGAGAGAGGGAGTACAATGTAGTGATAAGGTTTGTAGCAAGGGCAAATTTGCACCATATGAACCAATTTCTTGCCGGTAAGCGTGCGGATGGCCCACAAGAAGCTCTTAAAATTTTGGACATTGTGTTAAGAGAGGGATCAATGAAGAGGTATACATAAATGCATTTGGGTAAATATTTAAAATGTCTTAAACCAAATGCATTTAGTGTTTTAAAGAATTGAGTTTCTTTAAGGTATTGTCCGGTGGGAAGATCATTCTTTTCCCCGGATATCCGACGACCACAGCCTCTTGGTGACGGTTTAGAAGCATGGTGTGGATTCTATCAGAGCATTAGGCCTACTCAGATGGGTTTATCCTTGAATATTGGTAATTTAAACTACACTCCATTTTTTTAGTTTTCAGTTTACAACGGATTGGGAAATGATTGCCAGCCACATTAACTTGGTTTTTTAGTTTTTTTGCTAGGGTTAATTCGTTCTTTTAAGTTCAGCTTGGTTTTAATTCGTTCCATTTGGTGTGGATTAACACTTTTTAGGAAAAAACATATTACACTAATATGGAGTACCAAATTACTTCTGATTCACTTCTGCTTTGGGTTACTATAGTTTGGTTTGGTTTCGCAAAATTGAACTGAAATTCCCACCCCTGTGTTTTATATAGAACTAAAGTTATAATCATATTTACCCCACCATCCATCATCAATAAGATTTGTGATAATCAATAACAGATATGGCTTCGGCTGCATTCATTGAAGCCCTCCCTGTTATTGAATTTGTGGCTCAGTTATTGGGAAAGGATGTGTCATCAAAGCCTTTGTCGGACTCTGATCGCATCAAGGTACTTTATAGTTTGTGTTAAATTGGGATTTACACACCCTAAAGCGATTCTTAAAATGTGAGATTTACTTGACATTTTCCATGTCTAATGGATTCAGATTAAGAAGGCTCTTAGAGGTGTCAAGGTTGAAGTGACACACAGAGGTAATGTTAGAAGAAAATATCGAGTTTCTGGATTGACTACACAGGCAACAAGAGAACTCGTGTAAGATATTTAATTATGTCAAGTAACATTCCCTTTTTAACCAACTAGTTTGTTACTCAATTAGTAATGCTGATTTGCTAGGTTTCCGGTTGATGAAATGTCAAACATGAAGTCTGTAATTGAGTATTTTCAAGAAATGTATGGCTTCACAATTGAATATACTCATCTTCCTTGCCTTCAAGTAGGGAATCAAAAGAAAGCAAATTATTTACCAATGGAGGTAATTAAAAAAATCGCGCTTGATTTTAATTTAATCTATAATTAAGTTTTGTTGCATGATTTGACTCTTTGAAGTTGTAGGCATGTAAAATTGTTGAGGGGCAACGATATACTAAAAGATTAAGTGAAAAGCAAATTACTTCTCTTCTTAAGGTTACTTGCCAAAGACCAAGGGATCGGGAAAATTCCATTTTACAGGTATTTAATCCCAATCTGTGTTTAATTTTATTTTTTAAAAAGTCAATTTTATTTATTAATTGACTTTTTTCTTATTTTATTTATTGTAACAGACGGTCCAACATAATTTATATGATCAAGATCCATATGCAAATGAGTTTGGCATTAAGATCAGTGAAAAATTAGCTTCACTTGAAGCTCGAGTTCTCCCTGCTCCTTGGGTAAAAAAACTTTTACCTCAAGTAATCACATGACTGTAAACAAGTTTTCCAGTTAGTCTTTTAAAACTTGTAGTCACTATCTGCAGTTAAAGTACCATGAAGCTGGGAAGGAAAAGGACTGCTTGCCTCATGTGGGACAGTGGAATATGATGAATAAGGTTCTGTTCTTTCCCACCTTTAATTTTGCAATAATATACATCCATTATGGGGTTAGTAGAATATCTTGTGAACCTTGAGTGATTATAAATTTTCAGCCGTTATCCCATGAGTTTTAACGGTAAGTTTGTAAAGCCTCAATTTCATCATACATATAAAAACAAAAAAGCAATACATTCATTGCGTAAGAAATCAACATCATTATTTAATTGAAAAGGTATGTTGTGTGTATGCTATTGGTTTTTTGGACATGATTCATGTTGAAAGTATGACAATTATATGGCAAAAATTAAAACAGCGGAAAAATGGGACTTTTACTACATAGTGACCATGATGGTATTTTATAGTGATTAGTGACTGTAGTGACCGTAGTGACCGTAAGGATCTACTTTTCTATTCTTTGACCATGTAATTTTTTTTGTCCATGAGCTTCTTTTAATATTGTTATAGAGAACACCCTATTTATATTTCCCCACATTTTCTTTGGTGTTTTTGTTTCTGATTGAGCAGAAAATGATCAATGGGATGACTGTTAACCGTTGGGCATGCATCAACTTCTCTCGAAGTGTCCAAGAAAGTGTGGTCCGTGGATTTTGTAACGAACTTGCTCAGATGTGTCAAGTATCTGGCATGGTAATTGCTTAATACCAACTATAATACTGAAGGTCTCTTTGGTATCCATAATTGGCTTAATTTGTTCATGAGCAGAATAAGTGATCTTTTGACTTATTTTTTAGCTCATATATATACATATTACCAAACGCTTATTCTCTTAAAAACTCAATAGATTCAGCCATTAAGGTTTAGGGTTCAAGTGCAACAGGTGATGTTGCTCTGCTGACATGGCAGAGATGAGATGACAAGGCAAAAGTACCCTTGTTTGGGAATTTGGGAAATAAGTTTAGAAGCACCCTCTTTTGGGAAATAAGTTTTAAAAGTACCTTTCCTCCAGAAAAAACTCAAGATCCGAGAGCAATTCGTGCTCGTATTCATACCAAACGATACCACAACATTCATTGCAAATAAATACTCCTTAGCTTTTAGCAAACAAGGTTAGATTTTGCTATATACTGTGCAGGAATTCAACCCGGAGCCCGTAGTTCCAATCTATACTGCGCGGCCTGAACAAGTAGAAAAAGCATTGAAACATGTTTATCATTCATGTGTTAACAAGCTAAAGGAAAAAGAATTGGACCTTGTATTGGCCATCTTGCCAGATAGTAATGGGTCTTTGTATGGTAAGAAGTATTTATTTATAACTTTATTTATTTATTTATTTGGGAATTTACCTAAATTTATTTTGATATTAATAGCTTTGTGGTTATGTATGTGTGCTCACTGGTAGGTGACATTAAGAGGATATGTGAGACAGATCTCGGGCTCATAACTCAGTGTTGCCTTACAAAATATGTCCTCAAGATCAGCAAGCAGTATTTGGCTAATGTCTCTTTGAAGATCAATGTCAAGGTACTAATAAATAGTTTGATAGTTTTTATTCATTTAGTACTAGAAATATTTATTTTTCTCATCCTTCATTAGTTCATTTGTAGGAAAAGATTTACCTGAAAAAGATGGAGTTTATTCAAAGTCCTGAGACAGCATTATGTTTTATGTGTTTGTGGTTTTAACATTTTGTTGCACAGGGATCAATTTATTTCACCAAAATCATTTTTTGAATTAACATTTTCCTTCAATTTTTTTTTTTTGCTGTGGCAAGTCATTTTCCTGCATTGACCCGTGTGATAAAAAAACATTTTTACAAGAACATACCAGGGAGTGATATTAGGAAAGAAAATAATTAGGAATACTGGAATGAAAATTTTGAGGGAACTAAAGATAGGCTAAAGTTCAAGAAATTTATTATAGATATTTATTGATCTTATTTTATTTATTTATTGATTTATTTATTTATTATGAAGTCGCAGTCAGTCCATGCAATTTTTGACGTGATTTCCACTATGAGTCATCCGTAAACAGTCTCTCTGTGCTTTAGTACAACAGTAAGACTGCGTACATTTGACCCCCCTTACCCCACCGAAGGTGGGAGCCTTTGCGGGCATTGGGGCAATGATGATGATGATTTATATCTACAATACAAAGACTAAGTAATCTAACTTTATCTACATTGGGAAGTGTCACCCCACATTGGTAATGTTTTTTCTTTGTTCAACTTAATAATTAATTTTATGACTCTCTTAAAATAATTATATGATTTTATTTTATTTATTGATATTCTACTCTCTAAACACTAATAGATCTACAATGTATCTAAACTTGATATGAATAACAAACAGAAGAAAATTATTTTCCATAGCTTTATTTGACACTTGAAAGTATTTGAGTATCAAACACAAGAAAGTCTGGAGCATATTTCAGTGAAATTGACATATTTGGAGAAATAGATCCTAACTGGATTGTTTTGAGACAGATGGGTGGGAGAAATACGGTTCTGTTGGATGCAATCAGGTGCAGAATTCCCTTGGTGAGCGATATCCCGACCATCATATTTGGAGCTGACGTTACTCATCCTGAGAACGGCGAAGATTCCAGCCCTTCAATAGCTGCTGTAAAGTGCTCCTCTACTGAAGATAGAAGCCCATCCTTCATTATGCAACATTTAATCTTGTCATATAGTTTTTTTTTAAAAAATTATAATGCAGGTGGTAGCTTCTCAGGATTGGCCGGAGGTGACAAAATATGCTGGCCTAGTTTGTGCACAAGCTCATCGGCAGGAACTCATCCAAGATCTGTACAAGACATGGCAGGATCCTGTTCGTGGAACTGTTAGCGGTGGCATGATTCGGTTTTGAACACATTCCCTTGTTTTCAATACTAAGCAGTAGATTTAGAGCTCGTTTGGTAGCACGAAAATCGTCTGATTTGGCTGATTCTGCTGAAATTTATGAAGTTCTGGTTGAAGTGGCTGCATTGGTTGATTCTGCTGATTTTAGAAAAAAACAATTTTAAAATATATTTTATTAATAAAATAAAGAAACAATTATATGTAAAAATAACTAAAATGGCCAGCTACAGTAATTTCAACCAATACAACCAGAAAAGTAACTTCAACCTTACTTTTTCTGCTTATTACACAATTGAGCACGCGAAAGCAAAAATTACGTGTTTGGTGAAAAAGTTGGCTGATAAGCTTGATAAGCTGAAAACAGTGTTACCAAACGGATAATTAGTTTTTATTTATGTATATACTACGTATATATGTATATTATTTTTTCCTTTGAGATGAAGTTTGTTGACTTGGGTTACTTTCTTTTGCAGAGATCTCTTAATCTCCTTCAGAAAGGCAACTGGCCAAAAGCCTCAAAGGATAATCTTTTACAGGTGTGTGCGTGTATGTCATTACTAAATTGGAGCTTAGTGTTCATGGTTTGTCTTCCACGGTCTCCACCATCTATATTCGACCATTATTTTAAATTTTGTACAACAACAACAACATCCAAGCCTTAATCCCAAAAGAATTTGGGGTCGGCTAACATGAATCGATCTATGATATGATGCCAAAAAGAGAAGACGGACAAGAAAGGGAAAATAAAAAAAGTAAGATATAAAAAACACTCAGTAAAAGAAATTTCCATAGCATAAATAATCTTCATCCATCCCCCCAAAGGAACCTTTGTTTCGCCAAAACATACAACTAGAAATGCTATAAGTTTAACATACTTCACTATTTGGATCACTTTTTGAGAAGCTTACATAGTTACATTTAATTCAATTACTATTATTTTATTTTCATTAAACAAATATTATAAAGAAAAACATAGGTTTAAAAGAAAAACATTTTTTTGGGTACAAGGGAGTATGGTTTATGAAAAAGTTAATCTTCAAAGTTTAAAGTCAACTGTTAATGTTACTTAGGGATGGAGTTGGTACCTATTACTAACTATAGCGCTACTGGCTTGGGGATATCAGAGGGGGAAGGAGTGTGGAGGATTGCTTCTAATTTTATGAACTAATCTCTATTTGTTAAATGAAAATAGAAATAAATTTTATGATTACTAAGATCATGTAGTCCTATAAAGTTTTTTGCCTTTGCCTTTTCCCAATTATACATGGAGTAACTGTTAAATGACTGAAAATAAATATCAACCCTCCGTTTCTTGGTTTAAGTTTTTTTTCCTTTAATGGTTTGATTTGAATTCATGAAGAACAATATGCTGTGTATTTACTGTGACAGAACATATACAGATCATTTCCATATATATATATATATATATATATTTCCATATACATTCAATTTTAAATGATATGGAGCTCTATGCATTTTAAAATCAACTTACCTTAAAGAAAGTAACAGTGCAAATATTTTAACATTTCTAGTAACTACACACAGGGATGGTGTGAGTGAAGGGCAGTTTTATCAAGTCTTACTTTTCGAGTTAGATGCCATTCGTAAGGTATTTCCCTTCTGGAGTCACTTTCATTTGGTTTGCTAAATATATAATACACAGTACCTTGCGGTAACCTTTGGCACACACATAATGTCCTTTTTTCGCTTAACAAAATGTATGTCCTTTTCTTCGGGGTAGGCTTGTGCATCCTTGGAGCCTAACTACCAACCACCAGTAACATTTATCATTGTGCAAAAACGACATCATACCAGACTCTTCCCAAATAATCATAAAGACCGTAGCAGCATTGATAAGAGTGGGAACATACTGCCTGGTAAACTATACTTGTACCTTTTCTACAAAGAAGAAGCATCGAGTAAATACAAATCTGGTTTTAATGTTTTTATATATATTATGAATTTGATCTTTCTCAGGTACAGTTGTTGACACAAAAATATGTCATCCTACAGAATTTGATTTTTACCTTTGCAGTCATGCTGGAATCCAGGTAATTAACACCATATTATTTGTGGTGGACTGGTGGTGCATCCTTTGGGCTGGGATCTTCCCTAGTAAAAAGAAAAGGGCAGCTGGGTGCCCATTGGCATCCCTGCAAGGGTCCCACCACATGGGTTCCTCTCTAGTAACTCTATAATCTGGTTTCTATTTTGATTTGGGATGAGAACATGGTTGTTACTGTTGCAGGGGACTAGTAGGCCGGCTCATTACCATGTGATCTGGGATGAGAACAACTTTAGTGCAGATGGAATTCAGTCACTGACAAACAACCTTTGTTATACCTATGCTAGGTGCACCCGTTCCGTTTCTGTTGGTAAGTTGACATTTTTGCAGCTCCTAATAGTATACTGTAGACGTGTAATCACCCTAAGGAAGGATCTTTATGGGTCCCATTAAGATCATCTAAGATTAATATATGGGCACAATGAATATGATCACATTTCAAAATGTGGTTGCTAAGAAAGACCTTATTAAGATTTAGGATATAATATAGCATATAGCAGCAGTTCAAAACTCTATATTTGGTTTAATCTTTGCGGGTCCCTTTAAAATTGTCTAAGTGCACATATGAGCACAGTGAATGAGATTGCATTTCAAAATGTGGTCAATAACCATGACCTTATTAAGATTTAGGTCGATCCTTAAAAGCTAAGCTTAGAGTAATCCAAAACTCTATCTGGTTTCATACATTTATATTTTGCCTAAAGCTTAGGAATTTTTTTCCCCATCATTTGCAATGGAGCCAAAGATTCATTATTTTTTGGCTTGAGATTATGATGGAATAAAGCAAAATGACTCACTAAACTGCCTGCGCTTCTTTGTTATGGAGCAGCAGTCAGTCCATGCAATTTTGGACGCGATTTTCACTATGGGTCATCCGAAAACAGTCTCTCTGTGCTTTACTACAGGGGTAAGACTGCGTACATCCGACCCCCTTACCCCACCGTAGGTGGGAAGCCTTTGCGGCACTGGGGTAAATGAAAATGAAATGAAATGATAGGATTTGGATTTGTATTTATGTCTTTGATTGATATGGTGAACTTAACATATTTCGTTTTATTATTGAGGTCCAAAGTTGTAAAGCCCAAGAGCTTTTCTTTTTCTGAATTTGGGGCGGGCGGGGAAAAACCTCATATAAAATACCCATGTGTGTTTAATTACCAAACCTGTTAATGTTGACGCATCACTAAACTATGATTACATGCAATGCAGTTCCTCCGGCTTATTATGCACACCTGGCAGCATTTAGAGCCAGATTCTACATGGAACCGGATATGCAGGAGAATGGAGCAGGCGTGAAGAACAGCAAAGGTTGTGGGGAGCCAGGGGGTGTAAGAGCATTGCCAGCTCTGAAAGAAAATGTGAAAAGGGTCATGTTTTACTGCTAGGAGGACTAGCCTAGAGATGCCTGGGTCGGGATAGGTTGTAGGAGGGAATGAATAAGTAATGTGACAAAAGTAGGATCTGTAAAAGCAGTGTTCGACATCGTCGAATGTTGTTTGTAATTACTAATTAGTACAGTTTCATCCTTTAGGTTTGCAAAGCTTGACATGGGCCGGGTAGATCACTGATGTAAATGGCAGCTTCAGTTTCGTTCTAGAGATGAGTTTAGTCAGCTCCCCTTTTGACATTACTGCGTTATATTTATGTTTACATTATATATGGAAGTGGAACTTGTTGAGAGATGTGTTACTCTAAGTAATGTAAATGCTTAAAATATGGTATGCTTTTGTAAATGTTTAATTGTTTAAAAAAGTTGGTCTCTCACTTCTATTAGGTGATATAGTTAAATCACTATGACCCTAAAAGCTTGACATGCAAAATTGTGCAAGGAACCTTTCACTTGAACAACCTAAACTTCTAATATAATGTGATCACCGGTGAGACAACTATTTCAACATATTCTTAGTATAATTAAGGCTAGACAATTTAAATGTACAAAATGATAAACAACAACCTAGTACCAACAACGACTCTTATACCATGAAGTCCATGAACATTGATGAGAATGGTTCAACCAATTAGGACTTTAGGAGCCCTAACATTAAATTTACACATTGATTAATTTGTTTCATATTTATCTTTTTCTTCATATTTTAATGAGATTAAAGATTAATAACATAGAATGATTATTATTTCCTCTTTCATGTTAAGATTGTTCTATTTTTACTTTTTCATTTGTCCCACTAAAATTGTCCCATGTGATCATGGTGAATTTGACAGTTTGTCTAGTTATAAATCAATCTTACTTTATTCTTATTTTATTAATTAAATATTAAATGTATAAATTCATTTTTTAAATAATCGCAACATCTCCTCATGTACCAAATTTAGGGGCACAGAGGTAGTACAATTAGTACTATTATTGAGTAAGGGGACTACATATGTTTTTACTTGGACTGTTTTCAGTCCCAGACCAAACCAAACCAGACTTAAACAGATTAGACGGGACCAGACTTTCATAGTTATAAAATACACAAAGATTGACATTTACTAGTCACTAGACCACACTATCAACATTAGACGGGCTCTGGCTGCTTCTCATATCAATGGCAATAGTATCACCAATGAGTTTGTCAACCCTACTTGTGCGGGGTCCCTAGGCATCTCTCGTCAACGATCATCCTATTATGACTGGCTCCACTTGATTGGGTCCATTTGGTTCCTCTATGACTGGCTCCCTTTGAGTCAATTTCTTTTTTGCCCCAAATATTATCAACATTGTAACCACCAAGTTAACAACTGTAGAAGATTGAAGATTACCATCCTGACATTGTACCCTCTCATGGGTTACTTAACATTTTGGATGACACTATTGCTCAACCTCCTTTTATATATATGTCATCGTTGTGAAGGTTCATGAGTTAAAGAATGCAACACACATCTGAGTTCGTACTGGATCACTATTCATGTCTGTTAGAATGGCTCGCTCTATAGAATTAAAGATTACTTAGTCATGTCAAGAAGAAACAGGTCTAGTCAGTGGGATCACTATTAACTATCTGCGCGATATCAAAATGATGTTAATTCTCTTGCCACAATTAATTCTACGATATTCTTAGACGATCTTCTCCAATACACCATTCTTAGTCTTGATCGCGAATATGAATATCTCATTACTGCTTTTAGTCTATTTCGAGGTGGCCTCACGTTGGACAATCTTTAAACCAAACTAACCACACATGAGCAACAAAAACTTTATTTGCTGTCCCAGGAGCTGTCAATCAGGGAATCAGTAGAAAAATGTCTTTGTATCTTATTGAATCTTTGTAATTATAGGAATATTTTATTAGGCATTGAGTGCAGGGATATCTTGCATTAATTGTAAGAATCCCTTGATTTATTTCCTTGTACATATATTCCCATGTTGCCTATATAAGTGTAAATAAACCGTTGAGCAGGGCAGCTCAAGTTTTCCAGTATTCCCAGTTCTTAGTTCCTGATTTTACTTAGTTCCCGATTTTATCATTTCTGGTAAAATTAGTGACATGGTATCAGAGCCATAAGCATTTTTTTCAGCAAACTCTAAAATTCAGTTGGGTTTGTTCTTGGAGTTCTTGCTCGACGTCTCAGATTTTTTGTTTTAAACACATTTCCTTCTCAGATTTATTCTGTTCTCTTGTTATCATGGATAAATTAGAAAACTATTGTGTTCGATTTGATGGCAAGAATTATGTTACTTGGACATTTCAATTTGAAGCCTTTCTGAAAGGAAAGGATTTGTGGGCTCACGTGGATGGCTCTTGCACACAGAATTCTGCCACTCAGGATGACACTTGGGAGGTGAAAGATGCTCAAATTCGCAGTTGGGTATTAGGGTCACTCGATCCTCATATTATTCTTAACCTACGCCCCCATCGCACAGCTAAAGCCACGTGGGCTTATCTACGACAATTTTATCATCAGGATAATGCAGCCCATCAGTTTCAGTTGGAGTTGGATATTTCTAACTTTCAACAAGGTTCTTTAACTGTTCAGCAACACTATTCCAGTCTTTTAGAGCTTTGGACTGAATATATAGACTTATGTCTCGTTGACGTCCCTGAAACAGCTGTTGAGCCTCTTCGAGATATGTTACAAGCACGGCAGCGCATGCAGTTCTTGATGAAACTGCGCTCCCAGTTTGAGAACAATCGCTCCTCTTTTTTGAATAGGAACCCAGTTCCGTCTCTGGAAGTTTGCCTTCGGAAACTACTTCGAGAAGAGCAACGTCTACTTACCCAGACTAGCTTGGAACAAGGTCACACTCCTGTTGCTTATGTCACTCAAGCTAAGCCTCACCCTAGAGATATGAGTGCCACACAGTGTTATTCTTGCAAGAATTACGATCACATTACGCAGCATTGCCCTAATAAGGAGTGCAGTTATTGCAAGAAGCTTGGACATATCATCAAACATTGCTCTATTCGTCCACCCCGCAGGAAAAATACCGCATATCAGGCTACCACATAAGCTGTGCTCACTTCTCCAAACGTGTCAAATACTCCCGTCTCTACTTCTGCCACTTCTATTACACCTGAAATGGTACATCAGATCATAATTTCTGCTTTCACAACATTGGGAATTCAAGGTAACTCTTTACCTTATGTTAATTGGTTTCTAGATTTAGGAGCCTCCAATCATGTGACACATTCAGTACATGGACTCGATAATATTCGCAAATATGATGGTTATTCGCAAATATTCGCAACATAAGCTGCCTATTACCGCAATTGGTGATATTTCTCATCGGGTTAAAGATGTATTCGTCTCTCCCAAATTATCTACATGTCTTATATCTCTTGGAACACTTCTTGATGATAAATGTGATGTGAGATTCTCTTGTGATGGTTGTCTTGTGCACGATCAAGTGTCAAGGGAACTGATAGCGAAGGGGCCTAGGATTGGACGTCTTTTTCCTTTACACTTTCCTAGATATAACTTAGTTTCTGCTTTTGCATGTAATAAAAATTCAGGATTGGTGTGGCATAGGAGACTTGGCCACCCGAATCCTCGAGGTCTTTCTCATTTGTTACGTCTTGGTCTTTTGAGTAATAAAGAGAACATGTTTTCTCATTTTGATTGTGAATCATGCAAACTAGGCAAAAGCAAAGTTCTTACTTTTCCATCTAATGGTAGTCGTGCCTCCCATTGTTTTGAGCTCATTCATAGTGATGTTTGGGGAATTTCTCCTGTTGTGTCTCATTCTCATTACAAATACTTTGTTACCTTTATTGACGATTATAGTCGTTACACTTGGATATATTTTCTTCGATCGAAGGCTGATGTTTTCAGAACATTTCAAAATTTTCTTGCCTTTGTAGAAACTCAATTTTCCACAAGTATCAAAGTTCTTCGTACTGATTCTGGTGGGGAGTATATGTCTCATGAATTTCAAACATTTCTTGAATCCAAGAGTATCCTATCTGAACGATCATGTACTTATACTCCTCAATAAAATGGTGTTGCAGAACGAAAAAATCGACATCTTCTTGATATCGTTCGGACCTTACTTATAGAATCCAAAGTTCCTACTCGATTTTGGGTTGAAGCTTTGTCTACAGCAGTTTACCTAATAAACCGACTTCCATCACAGGTCTTGGAGTTTGGATCGCCTTATTTCCGGCTCCATAAACGTCATCCAGTGTACAATAATCTTCACCCTTTTGGTTGTGTGTGTTTTGTTCATCTTCCGCCCACAGAACGTCATAAACTTTTTGCCCAGTCTGCTCGTTGTGTGTTTCTAGGATATAGCATTAGTCAAAAGGGATTCATGTGTTTTGATCCGCAAGAAAACAAGTCGCGAGTCTCCAGGAATGTTATGTTCTTTGAAAATCAGTATTCCTATCATACTTATTTCCTAATAACTCATCTTCTATCATATTACCTACGTTTGAAAGTGTCTCTAGTCCTCCTAGCTCTAGGTTCAAAGGAATAGTGTATGCTAGACGCCGTCCGCCACTCTTTGCCACCTCCTTCCCTGCCATCAGATCCTGTGCCAGAGCTTCCTCTTGAGGATACGAGCATTGTGGAGATTCCTCTTCGTCGCTCTACACGACGTTCAGTACCACTAGATCGGTATGGATTTTCATCCTCTTCTCATGCTCTTGCTGTTACAGTAGCATATGTTGTTATTCCCTCTTGTTATTCACAGGCTGCCAAACATAAGTGTTGGCAAGAAGCAATGCAGGAAGAATTGCGGGCTCTGGAAATTAATCAGACATGGGATGTTGTGTCATGTCCTCCTAATATCACTCCTCTTGGATGCAAGTGGGTGTATTCGGTCAGTTAGATCTGATGGCAGTATTGATCGTTATAAAGCACGTTTGGTGGCACTCGGTAATCATCAAGAATATGGAGTCAATTATGAGGAAACTTTTACTCCTGTAGCAAAAATGACCATAATCCGGACTGTTCTTGCTATTGCTGCCCCCCAGGGATGGTCTCTATGTCAAATGGATGTAAAAAATGCATTCCTTCACGGTGATCTCAAAGAAGATATCTTTATGCGTGCACCTCTTGGTCTTTTCTCTAGTCCCACCACAAAGGTTTGTAAGTTACACCATTCTTTGTATGGACTAAAACAGTCACCTCGTGCTTGGTATGAAAAGTTTCGTGCTACACTTCAGCAGTTCTCGTTTCAGCCAAGTAAGCATGACACATCCATGTTTCACCGACATACTTCAGACGGGATTGTAGTGCTTCTTGTCTATGTAGATGATATTGTTATCACTGGAACTGATCACTTAATTATTTCTCAGCTCAAACAACATTTGCATAGTTCTTTTCATATGAAGGATCTTGGAGGACTTTCATATTTTCTGGGGCTCGAGGTTACTGTGGGTTCAACTGGTATTTTTTTAAATCAATCCAAGTATGCTCGGGATATCATTGATTCTGCAGGTCTTAGTGGCACTTCTCCAGTTGATACTCCTATGGAGCTAAATGTTAAACTTCGAAAAGATGAAGGAGAACTTCTTCCGGACCCAACAATATATCGTAGGCTTGTGGGCAGCTTAGTATATCTTATGGTTACTCGTCCAGATGTCTCGTTTGCTGTTCAGCAGGTGACGAGCACTTTGTCACGGTGCGTCAAAATAATTTTCAATACTAACACTTATACGTAGTATAGCGTAGTAGAGTTCGTATCCACAGGGAAATGAATAATTCTCTTTTTATGAAACTTAGTAAATAAAGGGGGGATTTGGATTGAGTGATTTAATTTAATTAAAAACTAAGATGAACAACCTATATGTGTTTAATTCAAAGATAAAAAGGACTTGACATTGCTACATTCCACTTGTTGATATATTTTAGTCGATCATCGTCATATCTATAACTTATTCCCTCTCGAATACTCAATCGGGGAGTATATCCACTTCATCGAGGGTAGTTATTAACAACGACCGTTCATTAATAACCCTTACTATTAATCAAATATAGAACAACGCCTTATATCGATTTAATAGTAGCATTTAATCTTTCTAACTCCTTGATGAAATCAATTGAGATTGATAACCCCAACACAACGGTTTCGGTTTAACCAACAAAATTAATCCCTCTTAAATTTATTAACCACGACCGTGCATTAATAAACCGAAGTTACTTACTTATGAAACCATCAACAATTAACCATCGGTTCGTTGATCGTTTCTAGTAATAATTAATATATGAAACAAAACTAGTTGATCCTTTAAGTAATGTTCAAAATATTAATATGAAATATGAGTAGGAATTAATTAATATTCAAGGAAGAATATTATTAAAGAAGATGAATCCTACTATAATTAATATCAAGATGATAACTAATTGTCATCTTAGCAACACTCCCCAACATTAATATAGAGGAAGAAAATACCATTCTAACTAATGTCGAGATGTTAACTAATTGTCATCTTAGCAACACTCCCCAACATTAATATAGAGATGGTATTAAGGAAAGAACTATTAATTAATATTCAAGGAAAGAAGTTAAGAAAATAACTCACAACTTTAATAATCAACAAGCTTCAAGAGCAACACCAAGAATGGAAGTTTAGCTCCTCATTTGGAGACTAAACATAGCTAGAAAAATATAAAGAAATGCTATTCTAAACTGAGCTTAAGAGTATGGAAGAAGGAATGTCTAAAAGTGAAGGGAAATGGGGTTATTTATAGGTGTTTTCAAGAACTATAGCCGGATACCCGGCCGGGTATTTTGACATACCCGACCGGGTATTTACCAAATCAAATAGTTTCCCATGTTTTTGTGTCTTCTGCACGTTCTTTGGTCCGAAATCACTTCATACCCGACCGGGTATATGGAATAACCGACCGGGTATTTGCTAGTTTTGCAGCAGTTTCCTTTGTCACTTCATACCCGGCCGGGTAAAGTCCATACCCGACCGGTTTTGCATAAAACTCAGGTTTTTCCATCCTTTTTACTTCCAAACCTATCCTAAACTTATTGCCGAACTAACTACAACTTATAACAGACAATAAAATGCTAGAAATACGATTACAATAAAATGCAAACTAACAAATATAAACTTGCACAAAACTAGTAAATAAACATTACAAACAATAATAAAAATGTATACTTAGGCACTAACAACTAGTGCCTATCAAACACCCCCACACTTGAACCTTTACTCATCTCGAGTAAATTAAAACATGTCCATGAAATTTTCAAAAACCACAAGAGTAGCAGAACAACCATCCAACATTTTATTCTTTTTTTTGATTATCTTCTTGCATAAATAGATATTTTTCTCTCATTCTCTCATTTTGCCTAGGAGCTTTTTTTCAGGTTTTCATCCTAGCCTCTCTTTTTATTTTTTGTTTCTCACAACTCACTCATTTTAGCCACTTTTGCTTAGATTGTCCATTTTTTTGGGGGTTTTCAACCTAACTAGCATTTTTTTTTCTTTTATTGTTTTTTTTTGTTTTTTTTTAAAGAAAAATAATGAAAGTTACAATGTAAAAAAAAATGAGTACATACCAAATGAGTGCCTCCCCTACACTTTTTTTCGAAACACTGTCCCTAGTGTTCGGCACCATGATCGTCGTCGTACCCTCCATAACCACCATCGCCACCAAGACTATGTTCATCGGAGCTAGAAACTCCCAATCGCCCTAATATGAGGGATAATACCACGTCGGGTGTTGTACTAGGTGGGTATGTTGGAGAAGTACCCTTGGTGGTCGAAGATATGTGTTCTTTTTGGTGCTTTTTTTCGTTTTTTTAGTGAATTCCAAAGTTGAGCTAGGGGGTTAAGGAATTCGGTTTGTAGGGTATTTGAGGGATTTGGTGGGTTTTGTGTGTGTGGGTTTGGAAAGTAGGGTGAGGAGAAAAAGAAATGACATTTTGTTTTTGAGGTTTTGGGGTTGGAGAGGATGATGTGGATAAGAAGAATGTGGGGTTAATTTGGATGTTTTGGTTGAGATTGGAGTGGTTTGAACTTTGGATGATTGTCAATGGAGATTGAGGGTTTGAGTTTGGGAGATTAGGGAAGAGAATGGGTGTTTTGTGGGCTGATTTGGGATCAAATCGGACTAAAATCCTGATTACCCGGCCGGGTTTTAGTAATACCCGAATGGGTATGCTGTTTTTCGCTTGGCAGTGGTTGTTTTGGCCAAAAACTCGGTCGGGTTTTCTTGATACCCGGTCGGGTATTAGGCCATTTTATATATTTTTTTCATTTTTTTGTCACCCAGCCGGTTTTAATGTAAAAACCTGAATGGGTATCACTTCCAGAGACTCCCAGAGGCATAAATAAGTGAAAACCCGGCCGGGTTTCAGGCATACCCGATCGGGTTTTAGCTCTTTTTTGGTTTTATAATAATTTCACCCGCCTGGGGTGTTGCCCGGGTATTCCTTCATTGTTTTGTTACCCGACCGGGTGTGGTATATACCTGGCCGGGTTTGTTCCCAATTTTACTTCAAAAACTTTTTTTTAAAGTGCAAAGAAGAAAAAAAATGAAGAAATAAACGTACCTTGCATGGGTTGCCTCCCAAGAAGCGCTTTAGTTAACGTCGCGACACGACGTTATTTTCTCTACTTCAATCTTTCATGTTCAGGTCATGATGACCCATCCTCTGCACATTTCTACCCCGGTGACTCTTATAGAAGAGCTCAATTCGCCGACCACCCATTTTGACAATCTTTCCATGATCAAATATCCAGATTCCCATTGCTTTATGTTGTGAGAGCGAGGGAAAATTTGTACCGATTAGCATGGTCAATGGAAAGGGTTTTGATCTTGGTGGCATGAGAGGGGGTATCAAATGTTTACTTAACTCCACTGTTATTTCCCGCATATTTGTGAATGAAAAGAAATCCAAATGATACTCTCTCGGTTTATTCGCAACCGCGACAAGTACATTTGAATTACCCTTACATCCGCTGAGGATTTCGTCTTTGTCCTTCTCTACCCTTTGTGTTTCCCTTAGAGCCTTAGGAAATGGTGGCATGATCTCAAGAATGGCCGGTGATGGAGTTGAGTTTTGAGGTTCTTCCTCCTCCGGTTGAGCTTTTTCTGCAAGCTCCTCTTCTTCCTCCTCCTCGCGGATGTAGTTCACAACGCTTGGCATTTGTTTTATTTGATTCTCCAAGTTCGATTCGTTGAACACTGTTTCTTGCGGGCATTGTGACATAGCTCTTTGCATACTCGTCACGTTGATAGTGAGGGCTCGGACCATGTCTTCAGTGGACATGCTAGAATAAGAATTCGCGTACATGTGATCTCCCCTCGGTAAATTATATGTGTCGGAGAACATATCATATTTCTTTTGGGAACCAACATCATCAGCTTGTTGAAAGTATTCTTCCTGGAGCTTCGGACAAAAATCCGTAATATGCCTGTGAGACATGCAAATATTGCATGTCTTGGCATCTTGAGTTTCTGAGCTTAAGATAAACTCCTTTATGAGAGAAGCCAAGACGGAAATTTGACTTTCTAAGGATGATGTGTTGGTATCCATATACTTATGTAAGCTCAAAATATAGAAACATATTTTTTTTTTATTTTTCTTGAATTAAAACAAAACAAAAATTATTGCCTTTCCCCGGCAACGGCGCCAAATTTGACGAGCACTTTGTCACGGTGCGTCAAAATAATTTTCAATACTAACACTTATACGTAGTATAGCGTAGTAGAGTTCGTATCCACAGGGAACGGAATAATTCTCTTTTTATGAAACTTAGTAAATAAAGGGGGGGTTTGGATTGAGTGATTTAATTTAATTAAAAACTAAGATGAACAACCTATATGTGTTTAATTCAAAGATAAAAAAGACTTGGCATTGCTACTTTCCACTTGTTGATATATTTTAGTCGATCATCGTCATATCTATAACTTATTCCCTCTCGAATACTCAATCGGGGAGTATATCCACTTCATCGAGGGTAGTTATTAACAACGACCGTTCATTAATAACCCTTACTATTAATCAAATATAGAACAACGCCTTATATCGATTTAATAGTAGCATTTAATCTTTATAACTCTTTGATGAAATCAATTGAGATTGATAACCTCAACACAACGGTTTCGGTTTAACCAATAAAATTAATCCCTCTTAAATTTATTAACCACGACCGTGCATTAATAAACCGAAGTTACTTACTTATGAAACCATCAACGATTAACCATCGGTTCGTTGATCGTTTCTAGTAATAATTAATATATGAAACAAAACTAGTTGATCCTTTAAGTAATGTTCAAAATATTAATATGAAATATGAGTACGAATTAATTAATATTCATGGAAGAATATTATTAAAGAAGATGAATTCTACTATAATTAATATCAAGATGTTAACTAATTGTCATCTTAGCAACACTCCCCAACATTAATATAGAGGAAGAAAATACCATTCTAACTAATGTCGAGATGTTAACTAATTGTCATCTTAGCAACACTCCCCAACATTAATATAGAGATGGTATTAAGTAAAGAACTATTAATTAATATTCAAGGAAAGAAGTTAAGAAAATAACTCACAACTTTAATAATCAACAAGCTTCAAGAGCAACACCAAGAATGGAAGTTTAGCTCCTCATTCGGAGACTAAACATAGCTAGAAAAATATAAAGAAATGCTATTCTAAACTGAGCTTAAGAGTATAGAAGAAGGAATGTCTAAAAGTGAAGGGAAATGAGGTTATTTATAGGTGTTTTCAAGACCTATAGCCGGATACCCGGCCGGGTATTTTGACATACTCGACCGGGTATTTACCAAATCAAATATTTTCCCATGTTTTTGTGTCTTCTGCACATTCTTTGGTCCGGAATCACTTCATACCCGACCGGGTATATGGAATACCCGACCGGGTATTTGCTAGTTTTGCAGCAGTTTCCTTTGTCACTTCATACCCGGCCGGGTAAAGTCCATACCCGACCGGGTTTTGCATAAAACTCAGGTTTTTCCATCCTTTTTGCTTCCAAACCTATCTTAAACTTATTGCCGAACTAACTACAACTTACAACATACAATAAAATGCTAGAAATACGATTACAATAAAATGCAAACTAACAACTATAAACTTGCACAAAACTAGTAAATAAACATTACAAACAATAATAAAAATGTATACTTAGGCATTAACAACTAGTGCCTATCAGCAGGTTAGTCAGTTTCTTCAGAATCCTCGTCATCTCCATATGGCTACAGTTCGACGTATTATTCATTATGTTCTAGGAACCGTTACCAAGGGACTTTATTTTCCAAATGGTGTTTCTGTTGAACTATCTGGCTATAGTGATGCTGATTGGGCTGACTGTGTAGACACTCGTTGCTCCACCATGGGATGGTGTATGTTTGTAGGACCTGCTCTCGTTTCCTGGAAAAGCAAGAAGCATGATCGGGTTTCTAAATCATCTACGGAGTTAGAATATCGTGCTATGTCTCTTTCTTGTTCAGAGATCATATGGCTACAAGGTTTACTAGCAGAGCTTGGGTTTTCACCCACCAGGCCTACTCCATTGCATGTTGATAACACTAGTGCTATTCACATTACTGCCAATCCAGTTTATCACGAGCGCACAAAACACATTGAAGTAGACTGTCATTTTATTCGGGAAGCATTTGAATATCAAGTGATTTCCTTGCCCCATGTATCCATAAATCTTCAAGTGGCTGATATCTTCACGAAGGCTCTTTCCCGTCAGCGGCATCAATTCCTTGGAGGCAAATTGATGCTTGTTGATCAACCATCATCAATTTGAGAGGGATGTCAATCAGGGAATTAGTAGAAAAATATCTTTGTATCTTATTGAATCTTTGTAATAATAGGAAGATTTTATTAGGCATTGAGTGCAGGGATATCTTGCAATAATTGTAAGAACCCCTTGATTTGTTTCCTTGTACAGATATTCCCATGTTGCCTATATAAGTGTAAATAAACTGCTGAGCAGGGCAGCTCAAGTTTTCCAGCATTCCCAGTTCTTAGTTCCTGATTTTATCATTTCTGGTAAAATTAGTGACAGGAGCAACCGTCTTTATCACCATCATTCGCAACTTAGCACTCCTTCCTCACCTTCTCTGTAGGAGGTTTCGGCATATCTTCCAACACTAATTCTGGTTAGTGTGAAGGACGAGGAAACAAGGGTCGCATCAATGGCTACAGTTCAGGCCAATATTATGACACAATTTTCACCCTTTGACTTCCCGATTTTCCCCTGGACTTACTGGGGTATTTTTTTACTGTAGAGTTTTACTGTTGTGAACTCTAAATTTTCCAAAAAGTGCTTATCGGTCCCCTTTTCCCTCTACATGAGCTCAAAATGGAGGAATTTTTTCTCCTTTGGCCTTTCATCATTAAAATTCAAAACTCCCCCAATCAATATTATAAAGGTGGCAGGGCAAACAGTCTCTTTACACGAGTGTTAAATGCCAAAAATGACAGAAAGTTTAGAATTACAATTTGCAACTAGGACAAAGTAAAAGAAGTTGTCTAATGAAGAAACAAAAAGTATAGTTGTTGATCTTCTTCGAAGTCTTCATAAAGGCGAAATTGTCAGAGGCATCATAAAAAACATTCCAACAATTAAGGATCACCCGAAAGGCCATAACAGACATATGGAATTCGACCAAGGAATAATAATCAGTTGGACTTCCCATCTACCCAAATAACAAGATGAATGGGACCAATTTTAAGGAACCCCTTACCATTGACCTGACAAAAATGATGGATATTCCTCTAATCTGCAGAAGGAATCTTACATAAATCTCTACACCTTTAGCACATCCAAAATCATGTGTGCACAGACTCAAACAAAAGGCCACTTCATATCCCACACATCAGCTATCAAGCCTCATCTTACAGCTATCATGTGTGCACTGGAAGCTCCAGGTGATCTGGCAAGGTCATTCAAGGCAGAGTTAAGTACATTGTTGGAGGTTATGCAACAATTATGAGATTAGGTGTGGCGCCACAAAAAATGCAACAGTGCAGAAAGCAATTTGAAAAATATTTTTGGAAGTTTTTTAGGGACTGAACATGTAAAGTATTCACATTTTTGTATTTCTAGAATACTTCACATGTTTAGACCATTCGAAAATGGTTACATAGACAATTGTCAATAAAGGATATTTGTATTAGATACTAGTATAATTTTTGAAAAACTAGGCAATAGGGCACATGATATGTTTTTTGGGATACCTAGACCAATGTGAGTAATGCAAGCTTAGTTTTATTTTAAATTTAAGGGAAAACTATCAAATAAGCCCTTGTACTATACCGAAAAAGTCGATTAGGCCCTCGTACTTTACAAACACTCAATTAAGTCCTCGAACTATTAGAAAACGTTCAATTAAGCCCTTTCGGTCGGTAAGTAACCGGTTTCCCGGTTAAATGTAACATGTTTCCCGGAAGCCGCCGTTGCTGGGGTTCGAGCACATCGTCGCCATCGTCGTCGTTTAACCGGGAAATCGGTTACTTACGCACCAAAAGGGCTTAATTGAACGTTTTTTAATAGTTCAGGTACTTAATTGAGTGTTTGTAAAGTACGAGGGCCTAATCGACTTTTTCGGTATAGTACGGGGGCTTATTTGATAGTTTTCCCTAAATTTAATCATTTTGTTTTTGTGAGTAAAACACCTCATCATTGAAGACATTACTTGCCACACATTCCCCATGGTCTCCTAGGGGTTCCCTTGGTGACTCAGTGGGACTTCAGCACATGGTCTCAGTAAATAACTCGATACACTCTTGACTGAGCAGGCTTAACTTCACGAGGATTCTGCTGACGAGAGTCTACATAGCACAAATTAGAAACACACACTCACAAATATATTCAACCCACCCATAAAATAGTGACAACACCAATAACAACAATTTCATCAATAAATATATATTCATGAGATGAAAATGATATAACTGTCTTAAAATCAAACCGTTTGTTGATGCTAGTTCATATTATTCTACAACGATGTTTCTAATATCATTGGTTATTTGTCCAAAAAAGGCTTTGAAGTTGATATTAGTACCTTCTCATTCATCATTTCCATATCCTTTATAATTACTACATTTCATCAAACACCTTGTGAGCATCATTTGAATAGTGTGAAGCATCAACATTTAAGGTGGAATCATAAACAACTTAGCAAAAATGAATCTCGCTGAAGTGTTCAAAATGACATTAACTGAGGTAGATGACCTAAATTATATTTAAATTAAACGATTCAGTCAACAACTTCTAATAACTACATAAACAGAACATGTATCTACAGATATACCTGCCAAATAACTTAGAGTAGGTTTCTGGAAAGATTCAGGGACTCCAAGGGTTTATCATTTTATCTTCCTCTGCTCCGTTTTTGTCACGATTGCTTGCTTCTGGTGAGTTGAATTTTGGAGGGTGGTTTTTGTTTCCGATTGAATTGTTTGGGTAGAGACGGAGTTAATGGAATGAGGTCAAGCTAGATCTGTTTGGGGTAGATGGCGAAAACAGAAGATACCTGAGCAGAGCTTCAACAATTTGTCCATGAGGTACTCCACACCGGTTTTACGCTTGTTGTGGCGGAGGAAGCAAGAAGTTCATCCATTGCACTACTCGCTCCCAGCGGAGCGGGCTATGAAGCTCTTTAAAAGTTCACTCGTCGGAAATAGTAATCTCGCCACTTCGCCAGCAATCGATTGCCATGGTGCGGTCAGAACTCAGAAATGGTTCCCGGTGTTCATGTTCGAGCTCACCGTGGCCATGTCTCATCGGCGTTTATATCTCGTAATAGGCTTTGTTCAAAGAAAGAAGAAAGATCGTCAAAATAGTTAGCGCCCGAACCCTAGACTGCTAGTGGAGAAAGCTTCTACTTTATGTACTCCGTAGTTTATTAAATTAAATACATACTACGTAGTAATATTGTATTGGAGTGTCACCGTTGTATTTTGATGCAGTACTATTGCTCATCGTTGATATTAAGGTGTCATTAAAGTTCAATATCATCTATAGTGTCACTAAAAGAGTGTCACTGTAAGCTGTTTTTCTACTAGTGTGGTATACTCCATATGTGTTATGTCCTTGTTTTTCAGAAGAAATATGAAACATGGTGTCTAGCACATAGAACGTGCATATCATTTGCGAAAAATCAGGAAATAAATTAAAGTATGGTCAACTAATAGTTTCCAACTTTCCATATCTATTAATTAACCTATTGAGGGCATACGTGGAATAATAATGTAAAATTACCTTCATCATATTGAACCATCAAAATAGGAAAAGAACATAACTAGTCATAGATTGAGAAATGCATGATGTTTTAGTCATATGAGGGATAATTTTCTCTAAGCTAAAGGGTCAAATAGGTACATGAACTAACTTAAAGTGTTCAATTAGCCCCTTATATAGGAGGTTCTGCCCGACCGTCGCCAATTGGGGTGGTTCCCGGTAAAATGTTTTGATGAATTTTTTTGAGCATCTTCTTCATTAAGTCTAGTTTACCCATATCAAATTTCAGCTAAAAATTAAATCGGGAAGACAGTCAAATAATTTTCCGAAATGCACTACACTGTTTCACTGCGCAGTTATCTTTAAAAAATCATTTGACTGCCTTCCCGGTTGAGTTTTTAGCTGAAATTTGGTATGAGTAAACTAGACTTAATGAAGAAGATGCTCAAAATATTTCATCAAAAAATTCCAGCGAGAACTTCCCCAATTGGTGACGGCCGGGCAGAACCTCCTATATAAGGAGCTAATTGAACACTTTAAATTAGTTCATGTACCTATTTGACCTTTTAGCCTTTTCTCTATTAATGGTCTATTAATAATAGAAAGAATGGCCCTAATATTACTATTAGTATTTGCATTTCCAAAAGTATGACTCTTTTTATTTTTTCCTTAAATATGACCCTAATTCATTTCAATGCACCTCCTACGGTCCTACCATATTTAAATAATTATTTTCTCCCTCGTCATTAACATTCAATCCCTTCCTAATATGAAACCCTACTCATTCTCTCAAATCCATCTCACGTAGCCATAGTCTACGCAGAAATACCGACCACCCAATACATCAACACCCACCACCGGAATTAGCTACGCAATGTGCACTCCAGGATTCCGCCACTGAGCCCCCCCCCCCCCTCCCGCCCCGCTCTCACGATGACCAACCTCACTCATCCCTCACTTTCTCGCATGACACTTTGGCTCTCCGGTCCTCCTCCGTGTGAATCCTTGTCTTTTTCCTTTCTTATGGGTTATCTTCGCTTTCTCCTTTTTCCTTCTTCTCCATGTTCAACAACATTCACAACAACGGACTTTCTAATATTTCCCTCATGGGGGGTTTTGGGTCACTAAGGGTTGTATACTTGTATAGTATTGGGGGTTTTTAGTCACTAAAGTGTGCACGTAAAAGATAAAATAATTGATTTTGGTATTTATGATAACAGAAAGTAGTTGATACGAGTTGTGGTCATCGAGGGGCTTTGGGTGGAATGGTGGCAAACTGGTTAACGATAAAGAGGTGAATGATTGAGGTAGTCACTAACATCTTTGGATATTTTACGGTTACTCATTGTTTTTTAGGGTGAAGGGGGTGGTAACTAAAGATGAAGTACGTGTGTTGAATGTGGTAGCTAATGTACTTGAACATTTGTGATCATCGACGATTTGACGACGTCACCGTGTTGAGGTTATGGCGGAAGTGGCACCGTAACAGCGGAAGTGGAGTCACTTTTGCTTTAGTCACTGGACACTTTTGCTCCAGTGACTGCAGTTGCGAGATGAAGTCACTATTGGGTTAATGAGTTATCTCGCCATTGGGAGATTTAGTTAGTGATCACGTGGTCACTAATGGCGACATCATAGGTGCAGGCGGTGACGGAGGTGCAGGCGGCGACGGAGGTGCAGGTGACGTCGGTGCTTGTGGCGACAGCGGCGGTGATGATGGTAGTAGTCATTGTGGTGGCTAGAATGCATGATTAATTATTAATTATAAAAATGGAATAAGTGATGTGGTAAGTCTGGAAAACATAAAAAACGAGCACTCAATCACTACTAAATATGCAATACTCATGCCACTAAAAGCATCAATTATTATCAATACATATAGTAGTAACTGTTGTGAAAGAGTCACTGGCCATATAAATCTGAGAGATCAGAGTAACTGGTTTTTTTCTTCATCATGCATATTGTCAAATGTCAATCATACATCATTATAACATTTCTTAAATCTAAAACCCTCACTATCGCATAACTCAGAGGTTTTCTTAAAAATATCCTCCCAAAATTGACGGTCACTGGGTACGACATGCATGAAAAGTGCAAGACGTTTCTTCTTGTTGATCGTGAACGAGGTACGACTTGAATCCCATGGGAGAAATGTTTATGCGTTAATCACTACTCACGTATAATCCTTTCCTAAATTTGAGGATGTCAGTTGCGGATAAATGGTAATATAATATCAATGAAATTATTTCCTTTTTGCATTAAACTCGTTAGCGGGAAGTATACATATTTACAGCCTTTTATTTCGTTGGTCTGTAACCGATAGAGAGTCACATTTTTGGACTTTTTAACCTCTACTCACTTTTTTGGCAATCTGCATCCTAGGAGTAATATTGATAATAAAAGGCCTTAATAATACGGAGTACTACCTTTGATTCTATAAATACTTGTCTTTTATTAATGAGCTATTAATATGATATTAAATTTTCAAAAAGAAAATTCTTAATGTTAAGTAGTATGATAATTTCTGTAAAAAATTGAGTACATGATACTCCGTGTAAAATTTGGTTAGAGGCGCAAATAATGTGGTAACTATAAAGATGATAATTATTAATGTCATTGAGTGTAGAAAGAGAAAGAACAAATTAATAGGTGTATAAAAACAAATGAATGGGTATACTTTGAGAATGCTTGATTTCTCATATTTTTATATTTTCATTGAATCTCAATTTTTGTGACCTTATAAGTGTTATAGAAATTACATTAATACTACGTATGATACTATCAATCGCAAGTGTATTAATATGAAAATATGGTACTACATTAATGTTATCACATTTATATTTCATTGCATCCAATTAGCTAGCAGGATTTAAGGCTGGAAGATAAGCTCCTTATCCACACGCTATCGGCCGTGATTTCTTCATCGTCTTCATTTCGGTGCCATGTCCACTTTGCATGGCTTGCATTTACCACCTCTAGCATTCCATGGCCAAAACTAGCTTCCCTGAACAATGATATTTTTGGTTGCTCCATATACCTGTAATATAATATGTATATGTGGCAAATGTTTTTAACATCAAAGATGTAATTAAGAATTTTTTCACTTGGACTGTAATTTGTTGGTCTGGTCTGATCTGATTTCTTTGTATTTTTATAACTATCCAAGTCTGGTCTGGTCTGAACTGGACTGGTCTGGTCTGATTTAGAGGAATTATTATAGTCCAAGTAAAAACATTCTAAGTATACCATTTGGTTTAAATTATTTATAATTTATCGATCTAGCTATAGCCTAGACCATACCAGATTTCGAGAGTCGTAAAATTGTCATAAGCCAGACATCTACCAGAGTGAACTAGATCAGACCAGAACAGACTAGAGTTAAACATACTAGACTAGATCAGATCAAATCAGATTAGACTAGATCACAAAATTCTAATCTAAGTGAAATCCTAATTTGGGTTAGGGGAATGACAACCGTAATTGGGAGAATGGGCACGGATTTTTGCCAAAACTGGTTTCAAATTTGATTCTAATTTCGGATACAACTGTTTGGCCAATTTTTTTAAACAAACAATTTAAAAATTGGATCTAGTAGAAACCAAAATAGCCAATTTGGGCTGTACATATTGGACTGATTCTGGAATCCGGATATCTCTTCTCCGAATTTTATGGGTCAGAAAATTATCACCACAAATGAAATAGGAATTGAAACTTACTTGGTTGCAAGACCTTCACGATTTCCGCCATCTCCAATTGTGATATATATCGGCCCACAACCGTCGGCTTTGTCTTTGTAAACTCGAGTCTAATTGATCCATGCATGATAAATAAATATAATGAAAGTATATAATTAGAAGATTAATAGATCAGAAACAAAAAACTCAAGTAGCACCAAGAGTCCATTGGTTTGGTGTACTTGTTTTTTGGTTTATCAGACTTATATGCATTTTTTTTCACCAAACATGTAACTTTTGATTTCATGTAATCGTGCGCTGAATTGTGTAATAATAAGAAAAAGTAAGGTTGAAATAACTTTTCTAGCTGTATTGGCTTAATTCCTCTAGATGATCATTTTAATTGTTTTTTCATACTAGTATAATTTTTTCTTTTTTTATTAATAAAATATATTTTGAATATAATGTTTTCATAAATGAGCAGAATCAATCGAGCGGGCTCTAAATATATTGGATTTTTTGAATAATCTTCAACTCTGTATTACTCCGTATATAATCCTGAATAAATTACTTCAACCGATTGGTTCTATCCGTAATCATCACTAGTCAGTAGTCACTACTGGCCACGGCCCACAGACCTCTTATAAACACATAATTAATATTGTTACATTATTTATTAATAATAATGTACTTATAGTACGTATACGTATTATAAACATATAATTAATATTATTACGTACGTATAAACATATAGTTAATATTATTACATACGTATGTTGTAATACATATAATTAGCCATTCCTAACCCTATTAATGTGCATGTACGTAGTTGAGATAGAATTCTCATCTCAAAGATACGTAGCTTTATGTGTATATATATACGACAAGTGTAAATCATTCGAATACATCTTTCGATTCATAATTCTACATGGCATCAAGAGTTGATTATTCAATTTTTCTCTCTCTCCTGATTATCTCATCATGGTAATCACCGCAACAACCCCCGTTATTCCGCTCAACGTCACCACTCATTTTCCCATCAAATTGACATCCTCAAATTTTTCTTTTTGGAAATGTCAGGTTCACTCATCCCTCCTTGGAGTTGGTCTTGATGACTATGTTGATGCAGTGTTGTCACCCCTGACAAATTTCTTGATGCTACCAAATCTCAAATCAATCCTTGTTACACTATTTCGTATAGTCATGATAAGACGATTTTGAGTGCTCTTCTCGGCAGTTGTTCCGACACCATTCAACCAGTGATCTCCTCTTCACCAACGGCGAAACCTACACCAGCAGTTCGCGTGGCCAGATTATTTCACTCAAAACAACTATGACACGTACAACCAAGGGCTCTCGTCCCATTATGGCATACCTTAATGAAATCCAATCATTTGCGGATGCATTGGCTCTAGCTCAGAACCCCATACCGGAGGAAGATCTCGTTATCACCGTTTTGAACGATCTTGGTTTCGACTACCCCAACCTCACTCCGAACCAATGATGTAAACAGACGGAGGTGGATCAACTGCGCCATACAGTGAGGGGCGGTGTACTATGGCGATTTCCTGCAGTGAATCGACTGACGGGGTGAACTGTTGATGGGTCTAGGGTTATGGCCGACGACTTAATCTTAAAACTCAACATCTTCTCTAACCTAATATTATGGGTTGAAGCAGCAAAACAAGCATTGGACATCTCCATGGCACCTAGTCGACGCCAAGTTACACCGAGTTATGCCTTGGCAGCTCTAGGCGAGTCGAGTAACCATGGAGCCCCTTCCCCAACGCCAGGACGACTAGTCAGCGCCTAGGCGATGCCGTAACAACTATGGCCTCGACACTACCAGTGATCGTTTATATGTGAGTCGCCATGTCCGGTTTGCTAATGATATTTTTACGTTTGCTAAAAATAATACTCCGTACTCCTATGGAACGACACCCTAATATCCTTAGATTTTATTATTATTATTATTTAAATTACATATTTGGTGAAAAATAACAACATAAGTATCAAACATAAGTATCAAATAAATGTACAACGATTATGTGGAAACGTAAAGTGCTAGGCTACATATGTGGTAGGATCTTTAGGCTTGAATTTGCTATTGATAAATATGTAGTACGTAGTATGTAACAATAATTGTGGTCTTGGTTTACTTCATTCAAGAATTATGTACCAACCATATCTATTATCAAATCATTAATGAATAGTTAAATCAAAGTAACATTTTTATTAGCTTCCCAATATTTGGCTCCTGTTAAAAGGAGGAATTTTCTAAATTGAAATAATTTCTGTCAAGTTTGCTATTATTAAATTTTAAACATGGTAATTTCTATCAAGTTTATTCAAACTTGGTAGAAATTACTCACAATAAAAACATGAAAGTTCTATTTCGAAATTTTAGGATATTTTTACTCCTAAGGACAATTCTAATGTTAAAATTGCTTGTATTGGGAATTTAACATTGGAGATTAGAGAGATGGTGAAAGAGAGCTTACAAAGCGCTCATAGGCATGAACATGACCTGAGAAGACGACGTCGGTTTTAGCTTGAAACAACAAACCTTCCATGGATTCCTTCATGGCGTAGCCTTCGTACTCCTCTTGGTGAGCACTGTTGGAGTTGTACCAAGGCGCATGCACCAGTGCAACCAGCCATGGGGTCCTGGTCCGGTCCACTTTCGCCAAGTCCGACTGCAGCCACTTGAACTGCGCCGAATCGTTTCCGAAATCGGTGTACGAGCCGAGCATGACGACGTGTACTCCCGCCGCCTCGAACGAGTAGTAAAGGTTCGATTCGGACCCGCTCTCCTCGAAGGGCATGACCCATCTCGCATTGTAGGCGGTGAATGACTCGGGATGGACGGCCGGGATTTTCTCGACGTCGTGGTTGCCGTGGGTCACCATCCACGGCCGTCGACTCGCTAGTGGCTCCACCAACCTGCCGTACGAGTCCCACCACGGCTGGTAGAAATCAGCGTAGGACAAGTCCCCCGGCAGCAAAAGCATGTCGTAGTTTGACTTCCCGATGTGCTCAAGGGTTGACTTGGTCCACTCCGTTTGACCAAGGTCACCTACCATATATACAAGTGTCTCATTAATCGATAAAGGGACATACTTAACTTTCGTTTTTACGCGCTGCCAATTGGGTAATAATAATAAAAAGTAAGGTTGTAGTTACTTTTCTGACTGTATTGACTGAAGTTAACGTAGATAATTTTTCTTTATTTTATTAATAAAATATATTTTAAAAATAGATTTTTCCTAAATTAATAAATCCGCCAATTCACCAACTTCAGCCAGAAATATTACAAAGTACAATGTACACTGTACAGCGTACAAAGTTGATCTTCACACTTGAGCAGAGGACAAAATATTAAGGAGTAATGTACAAAGACATACCTACGACGGCAAATTTGATCGGAAATCTTGAGGGTGGGGTTGTGAAGTTGTGCTCAGGGCTTAAGACAGAGCCACCGCCACCACAGCGGTAGTAGTAGACAGTGCTGGGAGTGAGCGGCCCAATGACGACATGATGAATATCGCCGGACTTGTACAGTAAGTATTTGTAATTTGTGGTGTTCCCATTTGCAGTAAACGTGTAATTTCCCGGAGATGTGCCGTATTCTACCGTCGCGGCGGCGGCAGAATCATCTTTTGTAATCCATGTTATCCTCATTTTATCCTTCCCCGCCAGTGATATGTGCACCTGCACGACGTATTCAATGACTTACCATCTCTCAAATGTCTCGTGAGATTAGAGTGTGAGGGCAATAGAGTTGGAGATTCAAAAGGAACAATATACAGTTCACATGTGTAGTATAATCTTCCTGATCTTCTCATTGTTTATTAGGTACCAACGTTTTCATTTTCAGTAAAAAAAATTAAAAAGGTCAAATTTTAAAAATTTAAAGTGAGAGGAATTTAAAAAAGTTTTTTTAAGAAATTAAATTAGTGGTATTAGCCCTTAGTAGGACTAAAAATATTCCAAAATTTAACAACAAGAGTACAATTCCTTTATTTCCAAAATAGGACTAATATATGTTTCTTTTTCCCATTCTACCGCTTTCCTACAATTTCCAATAGATTTACGGAGTATTTTATTAATAAGAAAATCATAAGTTTCTTTATAATAAAAGTATAAAAATAATAAAATATTTATAAAATAATAATGAAAACATGAAAAAAAAAAATTACTTAAAAAAATTTCAAAAAATCTAAAAAATAAAATAAGATACATAAAAAATATTTAAAAATATGTAGGTCACTGCCGACGCGTCCTCTACCTCCCAGCACCACCGGCTCCGGTCACTGGGAAAAAAATGCCAGCTTGTGTAAAAAATGCCACATTTCTCTGAAAACATCATGAAGATGACATTTTTACACTTTGAAAATATCCAACTTTCTCTTGTTTTCTCTTCAAAATTGCCGTCACGATGACATTTTTTCCCTAACTTGGCAATCTTTTCCGACGACCGGAGGTGGCGGTGCTAGAAGGTAGCTGAGGTGGTGGTTGAGGTCTATATATGTTTTAATTATTTTTTTGCGATTTTTTTTTTATTTTGATTTCTTTTTTTATATTTTATAATGATTGTTTAAAAATCCTATTATCAAAGACAACATAAAGGGTAGAATAGGAAGAGTTAG
This sequence comes from Cuscuta europaea, assembly GCA_945859875.1. Taxonomy (NCBI): domain Eukaryota; kingdom Viridiplantae; phylum Streptophyta; class Magnoliopsida; order Solanales; family Convolvulaceae; genus Cuscuta; species Cuscuta europaea. The sequence goes on from CAMAPE010000045.1 coordinate 9,571,759, forward strand.
TCATATTTTGGGAATTTAAACTTTAAACTCTCATTGTTGCAATTATCCTTTTATTTACTCCTATTTAGGTAAATCTCCCATTAAATTTCTAATACATAAACATATAACATGCAGTATAAAATTAGAGCATGCGAATGGTCTAACATTCATAATGTTACGTTTATTTCAGAACATATGGTGATATGCAATATTTAGTACTCCCTCCGTCCCGTTCAATTTTTTCAACTTTACTTTGGACCATCCCAATTAATTCTTCCAACTTTCACTTTTGGAAAAAATATGTGGTTCACATTCATTCACTTTTTAATTTCTTACACAGCTACAATCAGACATTTTCACTTTATTGTCACTATCTAAATTTACGAGCCAAGACAATTTAGGAAACTCACCACGAAAGAGGTAGTATACTATTTACACGAATTTTAAACTAACGTAAATTAGCATAATGGTTTCATCACTCAAACCGTTAAAGAGATCTCAATCGCGAAAATGTTGACGCTCCAAATATGACAGAGACAATATTTATGTTCCCATAGTGTGTTGATTCTTAGCAACATCATGTTTTTAAAGTCAAACATAGTGTAAGATTTAGGCATTTTAAAATAAAGATTACCAATGAAAACATACTAGGGAAAGCAAAGAAAAATTCCACTTTAATATTTTGTCTTTTATGCCACATATGCAACTTAAAAATTTTACATTACAAAGAATATACTGTTTGATTATTCACCAATCACCATATACTCATCTAATTTACAAGAAGTTAGAACACTACTCCGTATTATACAACGCCCACACATATATAAGGTGCTATTTCAATAATGAGATACGATTGACGATTGTGTTCAATGTTTTAAAACTCGTCAAACGCTAGTCGAACGGTTGAAGGGCGCCTAACGCCTAGGCGGCTGACTAGGCCGATTTTTTTGGCTGATTAGATCGATTTTTTGGTCGACTAGGCTGATTTTTAAATCAGTGGTTATGTTGCACTAAAAGATACAGTATAAAAATGCACCTGACTTTTTATAAATACTTCTGAAATTCTTGTTACATCTCTTTAATACACCATGCTATTTTAGCCTGATATCGTCAAATGGGCCCTTAAAGAAAGAGACCAGACTCAAGTCTAAAGTCTATACAATTAAAATAGTTGGGCCAAACCTCACGTTTTTCTACCCTTAGGGTGTGTTTGGGAGTTGGGTTTTGGAGGAGAGGGGGAGGTTGATGGGGGTTTATAACCCTCCTTTTCATGTTTGGGAGTTTATAAAACTGGAGGGGATGGTTTTGGAGGGCTTTCATGATCCTCCAAAACCCTCTAAATGCCTAATTTTTAAGTTCTTCCAATTTGGAGGGTTTTGAGGGATAATTAATGAAATGGTAATTTAAGCTCAATTAAAAATAAATATAAGTTCAATTATTTAAATTCGTTATATCTCAAAGTAATTTTAATTATAATTCATTCAAAAACTCTCTTCTTCCAAATTTATTACTCCCAAATACAAAGAAGAGCTTCTTCACCCTCCTCTCTCTTTCCCCTCCAACAACATACCTCCAAAGCCTTCTCCTCCCCTTCCCTCCGAACTCCCAAACATACACTTAGTGGTTTTAAATTTGTTATCGTACGGCCAAGTTTAACGAAGTAAGAAGATTTATTTGCAACCTTCGGGCAGCTATAGGACACGTACAGTCCCACATTGATTGCATGGAACTATAAGCGTGTTTACGTGGCAAAATACCCAGATTCCACGTTTCCTACAAAATTCCTGAGGACATAAAACCGGTCCCATATGATTGAAAGGTTAGTTGCGAGGTCGGTCTAGACTCTACATATTGCAACCTCCTTCGCAATTTTCACTTTTTTTATTGACATCCGATATCTCATATCTGACCGATCGGAGAGTCACAATAATCACTCCCATTGCAGGATTCGAACTTAAGACATTAGGATTGCTCCAAAAACTTAAGTTCTATGAAATGACCATCCAAACTGGAAGTTACCCCCAATAATTTTCATACTTGATTATAGGGATAAATGTTCCAACTATACAATCAATGTCAAAAGGGTGCGACTCTCTCTGGAACGGACGAACCCCATATCTCATTATAGTGCATATTTCAATTCCACATACAACAAAACTCTCAAACTCAATCCTCTAAATTCATTTTAATTTCCTTACTTAGATCACATTCTAATTCATCTAATTATCTATGTAGGTTAGAGTTTTGTTTTGACTTTCCAAGTATACCTCTATATTATGTCACATCAAGCAAAAAGTGCGTAAAAAGTAAGACTAGTTATGACTTATAAATTAGAAGTGATTTCTTTTTATATAAATGAGAACTTCTTTTCGAGAGAGAGATATATAAAATATATATATAAAATATCTTGGATTAGTTAATCAATCATGCATAGTGTATTTTTGCGAAATCCCTTGACATTAACTTAGCTAGTGACTTTTAGAAGAAATTCATGGATCATCTCACTCGTGATTCACTAAGCACATTGGCCTAATAATAAACAGTAAGAATTTCACATTTACTAATTTAGGAAAGTGAAAGATTTCTCACTATTTATAGTATCAACTATCAACATTTCAACATGTGACGTTACATGTTCGATATATCTTTCCAACTTGTATCCCTTTACGTATAAAATACAATTTAGACACGGATGGCAAAACAACTATCCTAGTCTAGGAGAGATCCAGAAATATGAATTAAGTCGGGATTTCTAATTATACTATACTTGAACATTAATTCACGCGTTGATAAAATAAAATTAAAAGCATTACACAATCATTTGTGTTATGGGAAAGGAACAGAGTCGGGATTTACGTTACTAAACATAATAGAAACAGAGGAATATTAAATTAAACCAATAATTAATTTACCTGTTGTGGAGATGAGGAGGGGAGATGTTGAGCCAGTGATACGAAAACGGGGCCCTTCGCCGGCGGGCGTTCGTACGAGCACACAGAATGACAGCCACCAGCGATGACGGCGATGGCCGTGGCCACGGCAATTAGTACCGCCCGATGGAAATAGCCGGCGGCCATTTTTCTAAAACAAGAGAGAGCAGTATACGGAGTTGAGCACCCACCCACTTAATTAATGGGTTTATTTGAAATTTGAAAGAAATTGCATTTATTTAGCTGTGTTTTATAGGGGAGCGAACAGAGAGGACGCGTAACATATTAACATGTCGAAGGTAATTTCGAAATTAATTCATTATTAATGTTATTGACATATTTACGGGGATTTCATGTTTCTTACCTTTGACAAATCATATCCAATCATGAAATGTATGCAGACATTAATAATATTACGGATTGTAATTAGTTTTAGCTAAAGAAATTATATTATTTCCCTAAACATATACTCATTTGTCCCATTCTAAAGGTGTGTATTTTTATTTTGGAAAATAATTAACCATGATCATTTAATCATCAAATAGTAAAAATAATAAACATATAACATCACAATTTTCATCGATGCCTCATTTTAATATGTACTCATCAAAATTATTTCCTAAAATATACTCGAATAATTTTATGTAATTATTGTCTAAATAATTGGGTCTTTTATAAAGAGAATCTTTGAGCGGGTCGAAGGTAATTGTTGGTCCCGGTTGTACAGGATACAGTCTAGAGGGGGGGGGGGGGGGTGAATAGACTGTATTGGTTTTTAACTTTTACAAGCTAAGTACCAGATTTAACAGATTAGCCTGTTCTGTTGGCAGAACAGACTGGCAGCGGATGGGGTTCTGGTAGGGGGTTCTGTTAGTTTAGCCTCAGAAAAGCAAAGGCAGTAGGCCTTCTGTTAACTCACAACACAAGTTTTGCTGAACACAGAGACCAAGTCTTTGGAGTTAAACAGTTCAAATAAAAACGATAAGTAAATGCAGTAAGTAAATGACACCAGGGTTTTTTATAGTGGTTCAAGGAACATCTTGTTTCTCTAATCCACTGTTCCACTAAGCTTGTAAAAACGACCGTTTACAACGCCTTAGCCCTATCACTTAAGAAGCTCTCCACGTCTTCTTCAAGTGTAGACGTCTTCTGGGATGCACTTCCTGGCTTCCTTTAAGACTGGTCCTTTCACTGAGCTTTCCTGGAAGTATCACCACTTCACTGCTCCAGGTACTTGGACGTCCTTCTTGTGAAATAAGAGTTTCTGTTAAAACAGGGATTCCTCCCACTTGCTTCGTTACAAGGGATTTGTAGATGAAGAGCTTGAAGAGTTGAAGAATGATTAGAACTTTGCTTGAGTTGGAAGTAAAGATCTTTCCAACGTCTGCCTTCTCTTGTAGAAGATAATGAATGTTTAATCTCAAGGAGGTCTTTTTCATTTTTAGCGTTTGAAAGTTTTCGTATTCGCAGTCTGTAGCAAAGTTATCCGGTTGTTCTTCGTAGTGTATCTTTTATACTGAGGTTGTCTTCCCGTTGGAGGAGAAGGAGGACAACTGCATTAAATGTGCGAGCAGTTGACTTGACCAGTAGGACCCACCAAAGTTGGCGGATTACTATTTTGGGATAAATCTATCCTGACATTGCGGCCAATCATCTGCATTTACTCTACAGAGTACGGGAGGCATTAAATGTGCATTTAATGCGCGTACTGTACCTTTTCCATTCAATACTCCTAGCCGTTGAAGGAATCTTCAGTTGGTTTACCGGCTTGGTGAAATTCTCTAAGTGTCAGGCCTTCTGGTGTCTTTAGCAGAGAGTCGATCAGAGAAGGTCTTGAGCACTTCTGTTGGAGAAAGTTATCAGAGACGCTTGAGGGTTTCTGTTGAAGAAATGTCCAACAGAAAACCAGGAGGGTTTCTGTCCGAGTAAAGGCTAACAGAGACCCTGAGGTCTTCTGTTCTGAAGCAGAGAGCCAAAGGTCTTCTGTTAAAACAAAGCCTTATCAAGGATCCTCTGTCAGGGGGTCTTCTGTTCTGGAGGCCTTCTGCTAGTCGACTATACTAAAGAACTTTACAAGGAAATCCTAAACATTACATCTAAAGAGGGGTACTCTAAAGTCCTAATTAATATAACATCATCAAAATCTAATTACAAATATTCCTTACAATTTCCCCCCTTTTGATGATGCCAAAACCCTTTAACCATTTCCAGAGAAGTGCCTTCACCATAAAGAGTTAAAGTTTTAAAACTTTCATTAAAATCTTGGTGGGCATCTTGGCATAGGAAAATAGTAAGAGTACAATACATTCAGATAGCAGATAATAAATAAAAAAGATAGCAAACAAACAACAACAAAAAGCAGAGACAGATATGAAGGAATTGCCTTACAAAGTGAGAGGCAGAGATGTTCTTTTATTAAGGATAGTTTACAAGGATATCCGATTACATAATAGGCCTTGCAGCTTCAGCTCTTGCTTGCTCATCCAATCCTTGAAACCTTTTTAACTCTGCATTCACCTCTTCTCTAATCCCAATGAGATTTCCAGATCTCTGATAAGAAGCCCAAACGGGTGAAAGCTTGTTGTCTAGGTAGTTAAGGACACCTTCATGAATGTCCTTTCCTGGAAGGATGCTGTTATGGTACCAGAACTCTGCTTCCTCCAGAGATCCTCCATGTCTAACCATTACATGACCATCATGGTCCAGATAAAGGTTCTGTTGCTGTGTAGAGGTCATCTTTTGTTTCATTTCCTCAAATTGGGGTTTGGTCATCACCTGAGATCCTCCCAGACTCCATTCTTTAAAGCTCAGAGCTTTCTTCTTCTTAGTACCTTTCTTCTGTGGAGATGAAGGTCTAGGGATACCAGCTAGCCTTTTCTTCTGGAGGGCAGCTTCAAAATAAGGAGAGGGATCCACAGCTGGTTCAGCAGATGATGAGGCTCTGGTGGTCCTAGGTTTGGACTGATGAGGATCTTCTTCCCCCTTTTTGGCATCATCTAGATCACCAATCAGTAGGGAGAGTTTCTGGAATTATGTGGCTTGTGTAGAGGCAATCTGTTCCAGGGTTTCTGGCAAGGTTTGAGTAACAGATGTGAGGCCTTCAATCAGGCGTTGTTGTTTCTGGATAGCAGAGAGAACTTCTTTGTTGCTGGCTTCTAATTGAACCATCTTCTGATATCGTTCTTTGTCTGCAACAAGAAGAAGCTGTCCTTGAGGAGAATGTTCTTTGCAGAGGGTGTTGAGTTCTTGTAACCTTGCATGAAGAATGGAATCAGATTTCTGAAGAGATGCAACTGTCTGGGAAAGAGTTGTGAGTGTGGTATGTTGGGAGTTCAAGGTCTGATTCATGGATGCTAGGACTGTCTTGATAGTATCCACTTCAGTAGAGACAACATCAATCTTGAAATTTGATGAAGTCATGAAGTCCTGAAGAACATTTGTCAAAGTAGCAGACATGTGCTTGAAGCCGGATTTAACATTTTCATCCACCTGTGTGAGACCCTCATAATGTTTATCATTGATCATTATGAGCTTGTTCATGCCGTCTATCATCTGACCTCCAAAGCCCTCTGCTGCAGCTACAGAGTCATTGAAGGGTATCTGATCCTCTTGTCCAACAGAATGAGGCAGCTCTAAACCTCTTCCCTTAGGCAAGGGGTGATGTTCTTTGACAGAGGAGAGGGATTGGACAAGCATTTCATGCTCGAGTTGAGTCAGAGGGGGGGTCTTCTGTCTCTTGGAGGTAGCTTGATAGGACTTGTTGACAATGAAGCCCTCCATGTCAGAGGAGTCCTCGTAGGAGGAGTAGATTGGGATTCTGTTTCGGATCACCTTTTTCATTATGCGAAAAGAGGGATTGGGGGTAGTAGAATGCCTAGAGTAGCCTTGAGGTGCAGAGATAGGGGAGATAGTTGTAGGATCAGAATCTCTCAGGAACCAGACATGTTTTAGTTGAGTTGGGGGTTGTTGTGCTGGAAGAGAAGCTTGTGGGGTATCTTGATGCTCAGACTTGTGAGGTGTAGAGGATTTCTGTTGAGGTGGTTGAGATGAGGAGATAATCTGTAGAGGTTGGGTTTGAATAACTTGGCGTTGAGGGGATGGTGGAGGGGATGGTGGAGGGGAAGGGGATCTGTTCTTTGGGGGAGAGAACGGTTTGCAGGGTGAAGAAGGTTTAAAATTGGGGGTTGGAGATTTTTGGGGTGTGGGGGTTTTCTGTTCAGATTAGGGTTTCTGATGTTGTGAAGAGGTATTCTATTGGGGGTTGGGAGTATATGCACAGAGGGAGATTTGGGAATAAGGGGTGCTGTTGGAATATGTATAGGGGGAGAAGAAGATATTACCTCAAGTACAGTTCCTTCGAACAGAGATGCTCTCCATTCTCTGATTAGCTCCATCATTGCTTGACCTTCTGTTTTTGATACAGAGGGTTCCCCTGGGGTAGAGTAGGGAACAACAGATTCCTTTGCCTTCTTGGCAAACAGCCAGGCCTCAAAAGCATCAACCTCTTCATCTGCAAGGGGTTTCACTGTCTCTTCAGAGGGAGTAGAGATGAGGACAGCCTTGCCCTTGTAGTTGGCCTTCTTCTTCTCAAGAACAGAGATGATAAAATTCATGGCAAAACACTTAGATACATCATCTCTGCCTACCCAGTTGAGTACCTCCGCCTCCTCAGATTCATAGTAGTCAAAGTATTGAATAATCTTCTGTAGAGACCCCATCCTCCATCTTCTCCAAGCTAGCACACGCTCAAACTGTTTGTCAAGAGCTTTTCTGTAGTCTGTCTGAGGTTCTGGGATCAGAGGGGTTAGGTGTGATACCTTGAAAATTTGAAATAAAAATAAATAAATAAATAAATCAGATAAGTTATATCTAATAAATCAAATGAAAGTAATATAAAAATATTTTGTATTATACTTGGTGTATAAAAATATATGCATGCTACATGCAATAAAATTAAACACTTATGTGGCATCGAAAAAATAAAATAAAAATAAAACAGAAATAAATCAGATTAAATATAGATGACGGAATAAATAAATAAATAAATAAAAATAGTAAGAATATTAAAAATTACTAATAATAGCATCAAATTAATAAATGAAAATATCAGATCATAAAATAATGACACATGCTAGGATCACCTACCAAATAATGTATATACATTATATACACACACACACACACACACACATATATATATATATATATATATATATATATATATATATATATATATATATATATATATATATATATATATGTGTGTGTGTGTGTGTGTGTGTGTGTGTATAAACGGAAAAGTGTGGGGGGAGTTTGAGAGGGAATTTGGGCGGCAGTTTGCATTCAAAATTCAAATTCTGTGCTGCTATATTGTTTGGCCGGGATATGAGGAGTCATTTAGAAAAATCTGCCTTATTAAATGGGGTGTCTCTTGATCTTCACGAAGATTTCAAATTGTTTGTTGATTTTTTGGGGCCGTTTGGTTACTGTCTGAGAAATGGACAGTCTTTTGTAGGAGCCGGTTATTACATATGCATTTTAATTTTTTTGTTGCCTTTTAAACTTAAAAAAAAGGTGAATCACGATAGCATTAATATAGGGTACAATAGATACAAAGGAGTCGTGTGGCTATTCGGATTCCAAGAATATGGTGTCCGCTCATTTTTATGTTGCCAAGGCTATTTGGCTTTTGAGATCCCTATTTTAAAAAGCATTAAAAATTGCATAGAAAGAATGACTTCAGATTCCAACTTTTGCCTATAAATTTATATCTCACATTGCATGAAGGTTCAGTCAGTGTTCTCTCCACCCTGCCGCAAAAGGTGTATAATTGTATTCAATCAAGAGCTTCTTCACAATAAAATGAATCGTGAGATGTTTTATTTGCAACAATAGAGAAGAACCGTAAGCCTAATCTTTTGCTTTAATAAACATTTAAAGGTAGTGTAACATCTTTATAATTAAATGCCCTCGAATATTTACACAAATATTTGTATTATAACCCATTTAAGGTATGTATTTTAAGTATAAAAATCACCTTGGTGTCAAACAAAAAGTACAAAATCACCTCAAAATAAAACCACGTTTTGTGTTGGATATCTTCATAATCTTTTGCAGAAAACAATCTATTTCAAATTTATATTCAAATACAAAGTTTTAGATGCTTCGGTTTCAGATACATTGTCAACCCTATTCGGAGTATGTTGAAAATAGTATTTTAATGAGTATTTAAAAATATATATGCACTTTGACAAAATTGGATATAAAAACTGCACTTTAATAAATTGCAATTGAATATAGACTAATTCCAAACTAAGAACTCAGATTTGTTATACAATTAGTTGTATTGTTTATTGTGTAAATAGGTCTTATTTAGCAGAATACAAAAATTCTAAAACATATTTAACTTATGCACTTTGTATTAAATTAAAACTCATATACTGTGTACTATAGAATTTAGGAGAAATTTATACTTCTTTCCAAGAGTAGAGAAAATTCAAAACTGAAAAAGGTTAAACTTCCGCTTAATTAATACATAGGGGGTGTTATACTTAGTAAGTGGCATTTACACCTGTTTAGGTTAGTAAGCATTTTTTAAATCTTCCCGTGTGTTTGCTCACATCTCTTACTAACCTAACTGTGACTTTATCAGTGAAATCATCACGATATGAGTTCTTAACATCACTCTCATTCTTAAGTTATTTATTCTAAGTGAATGGATTAAATGTATCGGAGAGATGTTACTATTTTTTGTTAAAATTATGTATTGGAAGAATTCTTTTGAAAGGGATAAGTATGGGAGAAAAAGTATTGATATCAAGTTTCAAAGATGACCGTTACGTCTAACAGTTTCATATGCAATGACGATAAACAAAAATCAAGAACAATATATTCATAATAGAGATTGGTCAATTATATGTTGGTTTAAAAGTTGCTACATGTAATATAGATGGTAGAGATATTAATATAACAAAAATGTATATCAAAATATCTTTCATTTTTTTTACATATATCCATTTTATATGTCGTATGGATTTTCACTTACATATTTATTTTCCTCATTTTATCATATTTCACATTTCAATATGCTCTGTATCACATAATGACATGTTAGAGTTAATTTCCCGTGCATCGCACGGGTAGAATACTAGTATATAATTATATATATTTATATGTAAAAATTAAAATAAAATAAAATAAAATAAAATAAAATTAAACATCAGCATAAATGGGAATCAAATCATGAATCAATACACATGCCATGTTCATCAACTACCAACCTATCATATACATTATTATTATTATTATTATTATTATTATTATTATTATTATTATTATTATTATTATTATTATTATTATTATTCATACAATTATCAAATAAATAAAATAAACCATAAGGACCATCTAGACCTATAAATACACCCTCTTAGCCATCCCAAACACTGCAAATCGGAGAGATAGAAGCTATATATACATATACATATATATACATAATCTCGCCGGAAAATTTATAACTATACTATTTTACGTATCAAACTTCGTAAAAACGATAGAGGAGGGTCGTGACAGATCTAGGAATACTTCCCAATAAATTCCAGACCGATTCGTAGTCACCGGAGCATCCTAGAGCTCGCCGGAGTTACAAGTTGTGGAAGCGGGTCTTCAGCAAAAGCGGATATTTTGCCGTAGATAGGGGTGGCGGAGCTTCGTCTTGCCGTCAGGATCATTTTGCAACTTGAATCGTCGAAATCCATTACCTGTAAGTCAAGTTATAGCTCGCCGAAGTTTCTTTAATTTTCCGGTTGCCGGAATAACGACCTGGAGAAGAATGGGGAGGAAGACAACCCAGTCTTCTTGGGCCGGGTCAGTTTAATGGGCCAGTTCGACCCATTTTCAATAAAAATTAAAAATAAAATAGTAAACGAAATAAATAAAAATCTGGAAAAATATAAATTAAATACCTAGTATAAATATACATATTCGGACCAACCAGAATTGAAAAATAATATTTTTAAATATTTTTAATTGATTTAATTGTAATTGGGCCAGTTTGTACATATTTAGTAAATAATTAACTAAAGGGTGAAATAAATTATGAAATAATTATTGGAGTAAACTAGATTAAATATATGACTAACTAGGACATGTGGGACCATTTATATGTAATAAAAATTATGAGTAGTATATTTAATTCTGATTAAACCGATTAATAGATATATGAAATTAAATGAATAAATAAGGGAAATAATTCTAAAATAAATATCTGGACAACCTTGGTCAAATATAGACCCAAAATATAGTTATGGACGGTTATAAATTTATAAAGTCATTTCTTAAGCTATTTAATTTAATTAGGCCATATAAAACTAGTTAAGTAATTAAATAAGAAAATTTGAATAATAATGGTGAAATAAATAAAATCACTAAGATTGAAAATAATATTCTGGACTAAAATGATATTTGGAATAAAATAAGGAAAAGAAAATAAAGTTGGGATAACTAGCGTAAATGAATGACTATATTTGGACTTAATAAATAAATTAATGAATTAGTGGACTAATTAAATTAGTGTGATTAAATTAATAATTATTATCCTTGATTATTATTGATTTGGACTCCATATAAATTATTAAACTATTTGAACTCATAAAACTTAGTTGATTAATATAAACAAATTAATTAAGTAATGTGTACTTAATAATTAAGTTAATTGACTCCATTGGACTAGTTTAACTAAATCAATTAGTTTAATGGATAAATTAGTTAAATCATGGACGTAGTAATATTTTTGGACTTTATATTAAAAATAGAAAATTAAAACGGAATTAGAATTTGATTATTGGCCTTAATTGAATTAGATTAATGTATTTAGCTATATTGATATAATTAAACTTATTTATTTGATTTAGTTAGTTCAATTAAATTAGTGAATCAAATAAATAAAACTGGAGGATTGAATTAATTAATTTAATTGGGTTAGTGAGTATAAATAAACTATTGAACAAATTAAAGTTTTTATTGAGATTAGATTATAATTAATGATTATTATTTCGAATTATTGCTTACGTCAAATTATTATTAAAAGGTTTATTAAATAAATTATATAAATTATGTAAACTGAATTTTGAACTGAATTGATTATTTAAATTTGAAATAACTAAATTATTATGTAGTTAATATAATTAGACTAGTTAACTAATTAATCAAATAAATTAAAGTAAATTATGGAGGGATTAGTATGATTAAAGAAAATAATATGGTTGGACTGAAAATTAACATTTAAATAAAATTTATGGATCTAACTTAAATGTTATATTTAAAGAAGGAATAATGAAGTTAAAATAACTAAAGTTTGAATAGATAGGAAATAACAAAAATAATAGAATAGTTATTGATTTAGAATTTTGATATATATTAGAAGGAGAATTCAAGTGAAGACCAAGCTAGAGATTTTATTAAGAGGATTATCGCAATTTAAGGTAAGTTCTATCTCAACAAAAAATGTTTTATCTCGTATTTATATGTATGCAATATTTGAACTATGTGGACTATTTATGAATTGGAAACTATTTGTTTGACATAGAATGAATATTTTGAATGTATGGATATTGGTGGATTATTATCTATTATGGATTATTAAATGTATATTCTTTTTATTAAAGAATATTGGTGGATTGATATTTATTACAAAGTATATTTTTGGAAAGTGTGACAAGAATGACTTTGGAAAAAACTTAAAGTTTTTCATAATATATTTTTACGTCTCGAGAGAAATACGAGGCGTGGGTGATTAGGACTACTACTACTTTTGGTGAAATTTATTTGGGTCGGTAACCAGTCCGGCAATGACATGCTCCGGTAGACATCACGGGCTTTTATTTGAGGACTAAAGGTCCTTTGATGGTTGTAGTAGTAGTTACCTAATTTACCCTTGCACAATGTCCCTTGTGAGTAGGTGGTAGAAAACATCCTGCCTACTTGAGTTTCCTACTACTCGGAGGGCTTGGAATCCCTTTTAGAGGGTGTGCACACTTAAGGTAGAAATTCAGCTTCCAAATTGGTGGTCGGTGGGAGCCGGAATTCCGGGATGAGTCGTAAATAACAACGACTCGTTGGGCTCGAGGAATCTTGAGTTTCGCCCACTCTTAAAAGAAATCTAAAGTATTAATTTTGGAGGAATTGAGGAATGACATTATCTATTAAAGAAATTATTTTGAGACATGAAGTTATTTTGGAGATATGAGAGGGTATTTTCTATATATATACCTATACCAAACCTATTTTCCAAATTATACTATTTTACGGGTTCGGGTGGAATCTTACTTAGCTCTAAAGCTAATTTTTGTGTCTTTTGTCTTCTTCTCTTTGCTCTATTGTACAGATGATTATGATTATGAAGATTGATGTACTTGCTGCCCGAGTGTTCCGCTAGTTGCACACGTTTGATTAATTATCGTTGTTTAAATTTGTAATTCATAAACTTTGTCCTAAGACCCATTTCATTGTTATTTGAACTTATGGTGGATAGCCTGTGCACTCAATCATGTATAGGTTAAGTGTGGCGGTGACGCACCTGTTTTTCCCTTAAAGACTTCCGCTGTATTCTAAATATGTTTAATAATAAAAATGGTTTCATTTAAAAATGTGATTTTATTTGGGTGGGGAAAATGGGGGTGTTACATTAGGTGTTCTGGAGAGTGAGCAGTTCCATGGTCTTCTGTCATGTGTGCAGATTTGACAGATATCTCAGACCCCCCCTGAGTTGTGGCATTCTTCTCCACTGACTCACCCTTAGAGTCACTAGACTCGAAAGTGATCTTCTTCCCTTGCCATATAGAGCTCTTGGCCTGAAGGGGTAGAGCAGGTTCTTCTTGTTCCCCCTGAGTTTCTGAGGCAATCTTGGGGAGAGAAGTTCTGACCTTCTTGTTTCTTAGAGACTGGGGGTGTAGAAGGGGTAGATGATCCGGATTCAGAAGAGGTTTTCTTCCTCTTTGGGTTGGGTTTTCTGGTCAATACCTTTTTGACCTTCACTGGTGCAGCTTTCTTGATAACTGCTTTATTCACAGCTTTCCTCACCAGGGGTTCTTCCTCAGAACTGCTGGAGGTGTTCTGTTGGGAGGGTCTCTGTTGGAGCTTCTGTCTGTTAAGGTCCAGTTTGGCTAACCTTTTGACCTCAGCTCTTATAGTTGCTTCTCTGTTGCTGGTAGTTGACAGAAAGAGCACCTTGGAGTGATATACCAGAATTGGCTTCCTGAGCCCAGTGCCACGTACTAGGAGCTCAGAGATGAGGAGGGCATGACCTACCTTCCCAGAGTAGATGTCTGTGTCCCTGTTCTTCCTCTTTGCCACCTTGACAAACTCTATCATGGACCTGACAATCACTTGGCCCCAGTTGATGTTTGCCTTGTGCAGCACAACATAGATTGCTTTGGCTTGAGAGATGGTGAATTCATCAGTGGATGTGTATCTGCACCATACACACCTGTGAAGGATGTTCACTAGAAGCTCAATGTCTCTTTTCAGAGAGTGTTTCTTCCCTGTCAGCTTTGGAAGGTTGGCACCTGGTCTGCCATAGTTCATGGCGAATTCCTCAGCAGTGAGGTCAGCGTCTTCTAGGTCAAAGAATCCGCTTGATTCGTTGACAACCACAATCTTGAAGAGACTATTGATGGCCCCAGCATCAATGGTGACTTGCTCTCCATTTACAGTGGAGGTGATGACCTCGCCCTCATAATCAGCATTGAGATAGAACTCAACCACTTCAATACTGCTATACTGAGTGTAGTTGTAAGTGATAACCTTTGCCAGTTGGGAGTCGTTGATGCATTCCACAATCCTTTCCATTAGAGACTCGTCCTCAACCAGTCTTGGGAGTGCGAAAAGTTCGCATTTCATCCCTTTGAGAACATTCTTGGTTAGGGTTTCCTGTTGATCCTTTGTGAGAGCGTTGAAGCTGATAGAAGCCATTAGAGCAGAAAAAGAGTTTCGAAAGCTTGAGAGCTATGGAGGTTTGAGAGTTTGAGAGTATTGAGAGCAGTAACGGTTGAGATTTGAGAGACGGGAATATATGGGTTCGGGTTAGTGGACGTTTGAGATTATTGGCTGTTTCGAGGTACCAATAAATGAAAATGGGGGCGCAGTAAATATTTTGCGGCTGTAATACCGTTTTAAGGGTAAAAGGGTAAAAGACCTTTAATAAGTTACTAGGTCACCCGGTTTTTCAAAATATTTCTAAGTCCATAACCTTCTGCTACAGGTAAGGGTTTCTGAGGATAAGAGGGGGGGTTCTGTTGCTGAGGTGTTCTGTCAGGAACGGAGGTTCTCTGTTCAGAATAGAGAACAGAAGGGGTTCTGCAACAGGTATTCTGTTAGCAGAGAGTATGCAACAGAAGGTCTTCCTTTTCAACTTTCTCTTGGAATTTCATCCATCATTGCTAATCCCTCTCTAAGTTTGTTGAATCTAGCCTCAGGTAGAGGCTTTGTCAGAATGTCTGCAAGCTGGTCTTCTGTTGACACATGCTCCATGCATATGTGCTTCTTTTCAACATGATCTCTGATGAAGTGATGTCTGATCTCAATATGCTTTTGTCCTTGCGTGAAGAACAGGATTCTGAGTGATGGTAATGGCACTGGTGTTGTCACATAGCAGTTTGATCTCCTTTGCTTGAATGCCATAATCCTTCAACTGTTGCTTCATCCAGAGTAGCTGAGCACAGCAACTCCCAGCTGCAATGTATTCAGCTTCTGCTGTACTGGTTGAGATTGAGTTCTGTTTCTTGCTAAACCAGGAAACAAGCCTTCCTCCTCGCATCTGGAAGTGACCAGATGTGCTCTTCCTGTATAATCTGCAACCTGCAAAATCTGAGTCACAGTAACCAATTAGTTCAAAGTTACCTCCCTTTGGATACCATAGACCTGCATTTGGATTTCCTTTGATATATCTGATGATTCTCTTTGCAGCACTAAGATGGCTCTCCTTAAGCTTTGATTGGTATCTGACATAGATTCCAACAGAGAATGAGATATCTGGTCTGTTTGCAATGAGATACAGTAGAGATCCTATGATTCCTCTATAGGTAGTTGCATCAACATCTTTGCCTTCATCATCCGGACCAATTCCTTGTGAGGTGTTCATGGGGATCTTCACTGAGGATTTGCCTTCCACTCCAAATTTCTTGATCAGGTCTCTGGTGTACTTTCCTTGATTGATAAAGATTCCTTCTGGAACCTGTTTAACTTGTAGTCCTAGGAAGAACTGAGTTCTCCCATCATACTCATTTCAAATTGGCTCTGCATCACTTGAGAAAATTTATTGCATAGTTCTGAATTAGTACTACCAAATATAATATCATCAACATATATTTGTACTAACAGAATATGATTAGCAACAGAGATTTGAAATAGAGTTTTGTCAACCTTTCCCTTAGTAAACCCATGGTTCACTAGGAATAGGGACAATGTGTCATACCATGCTCTGGGAGCTTGCTTAAGACCATAAAAGGCCTTTTTAAGCTTGTAGACACAGGAGTAGTGAGTAGGAATGACAAAACCTGGTGGTTGTTCCACATAAACCTCTTCTTCAAGATCTCCATTCATGAATGCACTCTTGACATCCATCTGGTAGACCTTGATGTTGTTGTAGGCATCATAGGCTAGAAATATTCTGATGGCTTCCAGTCTGGCAACTGGTGCAAAAGTCTCATCAAAATCTATTCCTTCTTCTTGGCAGTAACCCTTAGCTACCAGTCTTGCTTTGTTCCTTACAATGTTGCCATCTTCATCAGCTTTGTTCTTGAATACCCATTTTGTTCCAATGACATTCTGGTGTTTTGGCCTAGGAACAAGTTCCCATACTTTGTTCCTTTCAAATTGAGTAAGCTCTTCTTGCATTGCATTGATCCAATCTGAGTCTGCAAGAGCTTCCTCTACAGTCATGGGTTCCGTCTGAGATATGTAGCAGACAAGCATTGCTTCTCTCCTTGTTGATGCTGATCTGGTCTACACACCACTTCTTATATGTCCAATCACTTGGTTAGGAGGATGATCTCTTAACCATGTCGGATCAGGTTCTGTCAACTGCTGTCTGGGTCTCTCTAGTTCTTCATCTTCTGAATCTTCATCTTTATTCAACAGAAGGAGGTTTGGTGCAGGTTTTGGAAATGCAGGGTTATCTGCTACCTCTTCTGTTGGTTCAGGTGTTCTGTCTTCTATGTTGACTTCTTTGAGGGTCTCTGTTACTTCTTTAACAGAGATGTTATCATCAAACTTCACATATATAGATTCTTCAACCTGTAGAGTTCTTCTGTTGAGTACTCTATAGGCTTTACTGGTGTTTGAATAGCCTATGAATATACCTTCATCAGCTTTCTCTTGAAAGACTTTCAGATGCTCCTTTCCATTTTTAAGGATGTAACATTTGCATCCAAATACATGAAAGTAACTGATGTTAGGTTTTCTTCCTTTCCAGAGTTCATAAGGGGTCTTCTGGTGATTTTTATTGATCATACTTCTGTTCTGGTTATAGCATGCAATGTTGATTGCTTCAGCCCAGTATCTCATGGGTAGTCCAAATTCTGCAATCATTGTCCTTGCAGCTTGTTTTAATGTTCTATTCCTCCTTTCTGCTACGCCATTCTGTTGAGGGGTTCTGGCGGCAGAGAGTTGATGAAAGGTTCCATTTTGATCACAGAAGTCCTTTATGACTTGGTTGACAAATTCAATTCCTCTGTCAGACCTAATTGTCTTAACATTCAAATTCTTCTCAGTCTGAAGTTGCTTTAACAAAGATGACAACTTCTGAAGAGTTTCATTCTTCTTTGACAGAAAGATAGTCCATGTATATCTGGAGTAGTCATCAACCATGACTAGGGTATACATCTTGCCACCAACACTTGGAGTCTCAACAGGTCCAAATAAATCCATGTGAATCAGATTTAAAGGACTTGTGGAAAGATCTCCAACAATGGGTTTGAAAGAGTTCTTCTGTTGCTTTCCCTTCTAGCATGCACTGGAGAGGGTCTCTTTCTTGTAAACTATGTCTGGCAGTCCGTCAACAATGTGTTCTCTTGCCAGTTTGTTGATTGTTTTGAAGTTCAAATGCCTAAGCTTCTTGTGCCAGTCCCATCTTAGTTTTGAATCTCCCTAGGCTATCAGGCAAACTCCATCCTTTGCAGTTTTCCAATCAACCACATAGATGTTCTTCTTCCTTGATGTTGTAAGAACCACTTCTTTTGTTGTCTCATGCTTCACATAGCAGAAGTCCTTTGTGAATTCAACAGTGTAGCCTTTGTCACAGAATTGGCTAGCACTCAGCAAGTTGAACTTCAGGCCTTTGACATATGAAACATCATCAATGACTATCTGGTTTGTGATCAGCTTCCCTCTTCCTTTTGTTTGACCTTCTTTGTCATTACCTCCAAAGGTAACTCTGGGTCCTTTGCATTTCTGGAACTTTGTTAGGCAACTTCTGTCACCTGTCATGTGCCTGGAGCATCCACTATCAATAAACCATTCTTGCTCTGAGATAGGTCCAGCACACAGTTCCTGCAAGATCAAAAGAAAGATTTAGGTACCCAAGCAATGTTGGGTCCTTGGGGGTCATGTAGTCTGGGTAGTTGGTACCATTTTGGTCTCATCAGGTGAAACCTTGGTGGATGGTACCCATTGTCCACCTGGTAGTTATAGTAAACTGAAGTGTGATTCACTTTGGGCAAATGCTTGTGAGGGTCATGCTTCCTGTTTACGTACTTTTGCATAGCTTTCTTTGTTGGAAAGAAGTCCCATATACTATCAAGAGCAGAGGAACGGTTAGCTTTGGGCTTCTGAAGTCGACCAGCCAACCTCTTCTGCCTAAAGTTAACTCTCTCTTGATATCTGCCCTTCTGGTGGTCATCTCTGGCACGGTTATCATGAGGTAATCTGTTAATGAATGGTCTTTTATTTTTGTTATTCGGAAAACCCTTTCTGTTGTTAGGTTTTCTGCCAGGTTCATTATTTTTCAAAAAGGGTTTCTGTTGAACCTTTATCTTCCCTTTTTCTGGTCCGACTTCCTCATGAACAACCTTGGTGCCAGATACACCAGCTTGGCAGATGGGGCTAGAGATCAGTGGCACTATGACCTTGTCTGCCTTAGCAACACTGGTGCTAGGCATTACAGAAGGCTCACCTGATTCTGTTGAGCCATAACCAAGACCAAAGCCAATGTCAATTTGTTGATCAAGCACAATCTTTTCCATGGAAGATTGGGCCTTCTAGTAAGCATTGTACTTAATCTCAAGAGGCTCAATTTCTCTTATTCTCTTGAGAAGAGAAACATTTTCAGCTTCAAGCTGATCTCTCTCCTTAATTAGAAGATTGATTTTGATCTCAACCTCCTTTCTTAAGTCAAGATTCTCAGCCTTCAGCTTACTGTTTTCTTCTGTGACAGAGGAATAAGTGGCTTGGATGGCCTTGAACTCTTCCCAAAATTCTGACATTGAATCAGAATCAAAAGCTAGGCCTACCGAAGAAAAACTAGATGCAGAAGTAGAGGTTACCTCATCATCAGAATGAGCCATGAGGCATAGGTCTTCTGTCTCAGTGTCAAGGCAACAGAAGGCCTCATCAGAGTCGGAGTCAGAACTGGATTCTGTCTCAGACAGAGGGTCTTTCTCGAGCTGTTCTGTGACGAGTGCCTTCCTTCTTGTGGAATTGTCTTCATATTTCTTCTTTTCTCCATCATGCCCTCGTCTCTTGGACACTCTTGGATGTGGACACTCTGCATTGAAATGTCCAGGCTGTCTACAGTTGTAACAGAGAAGCTCACCACTGTTCTCTGTTGTTTTGACCTTCTAGAAGGGCTTTCTGCTGGATGATGGACTTCTTCCATCTTTGGGATTCTTCATAAACTTCTTGAATCTCCTAGCAAAAGCAGCCATATATTCGTCAGATAAAAGTATTGAGGGGTCAAAATCATTTACCTTTGATGTACTGGTTGTGAGGGCTGTGGTGGTCCTCTCTTCTGGTACATCTTCCTTTTCTTCAATCATTTCAAACTCATGAGCTTTGAGATCTGAAATGAGCTTATCAGTGGGATAAGTCTTCACATCCTTGCTGGCTTGGACAGCAACCACCTTCATCTTCCATGCTGAGGGCAATCCTCTCAACACCTTGAGGTTGATCTCCTTGGTGGTAAGTTCCTTGCCAAGCTCAGAGATCTCTCCAGCGAGAGTGAGGAGTCTGTCATACATCTTGGAGATGCTCTCACCAGGAAGAAGCTTGAAGTCATCAAACTTCTTGTTGGCTATTGTCAGCTTGTTATTCTTCTCTTGCTCATCACAAACTCCAATGAGCTCAAGAGTATCCCAGATTTCCGTGGCAGTCTTGCACTTCTTTATCCTGTTGAAGTACCTATCATCGATGGACTTGTAAAGAATATCTTTAGCAATGTTGTCCATATTGTATTTCCTTCTTTCTTCAGTAGTCCACTCAGATTTGGCCTTATTGATCATCTGAGGTCTGGTGTTGTCAATAGCATGCTCTGGGTTGACCTTCTGGAAGCTCGTGAAAGGCCCAATGTCAAGTACTTCCCACATCTCATCATGCAGAGCACAAAGATGTGCCTTCATTCGAATCTTCCAGTCATCAAACTTGAGATATGAGAACATAAGATTCTTGGAAAGGGAGTGATCCATTATATCAGATAAAAAAAGGCAAACAGAAAAACAAGTGGATCTTTGTTCAGCAAATAACCTAAGAGATTATTAGAACAAGGAGGCTCTGATACCACTTATTGGTCCCGGTTGTACTGGATACAATCTAGAGGGGGGGGTGAATAGACTGTATTGGTTTTTAACTTTTACAAGCTAAGTACTAGATTTAACAGATTAGCCTGTTCTGTTGGCAGAACAGACTGGCAGCGGATGGGGTTCTGGTAAGGGGTTCTGTTAGTTTAGCCTCAGAGAAGCAAAGGCAGTAAGCCTTCTGCTAACTCACAAGACAAGTTCTGCTGAACACAGAGACCAAGTCTTTGGAGTTAAACGGTTCAAATAAAAACGATAAGTAAATGCATTAAGTAAATGACACCAGGGCTTTTTATAGTGGTTCAAGGAACAACTTGTTCCTCTAATCCACTGTTCCACTAAGCTTGTAAAAACGACCGTTTACAACGCCTTAGCCCTATCACTCAAGAAGCTCTCCACATCTTCTTCAAGTGTAGATGTCTCCTGGGATGCACTTCCTGGCTTCCTTTAAGACTGGTCCTTTCACTGAGCTTTCTCGGAAGTATCACCACTTCACTGCTCCAGGTACTTGGACGTCCTTCTTGTGAAAGAAGAGTTTCCGTTAAAACAGGGATTCCTCCAACTTGCTTCATTACAAGGGATTTGTAGATGAAGAGCTTGAAGAGTTGAAGAACGATTAGAACTTTGCTTGAGTTGGAAGTAAAGATCTTTCCAACGTCTGTCTTCTCTTGTAGAAGATAATGAATGTTTAATTTCAAGGAGGCCTTTTTCGTTTTTAGCGTTTGAAAGTTTTCGTATTCGCAGTCTGTAGCAAAGTTATCCGGTTGTTCTTCGTAGTGTATCTTTTATACTGAGGTTGTCTTCCCGTTGGAGGAGAAGGAGGACAACTGCATTAAATGTGCGAGCAGTTGACTTGACCAGTAGGACCCACCAAAGTTGGCGGATTACTATTTTGGGATAAAGCTATCCTGACATTGCGACCAATCATCTGCATTTACTCTACAGAGTACGGGAAGCATTAAATGTGCATTTAATGCGCGTACTATAGTTTTTCCGTTCAAGACTCCTAGCCGTTGAGGGAATCTTTCAGTTGGTTTACCGGCTTGGTGAAATTCTTCTAAGTGTCAGGCCTTCTGGTGTCTTTAGCAGAGAGTTGATCAGAGAAGGCCTTGAGCACTTCTGTTGGAGAAAGTTATCAGAGACTCTTGAGGGTTTCTGTTGAAGAAATATCCAACAGAGAACCAGGAGGGTTTCTGTCAGAGTAAAGGCTAACAGAGACCCTGAGGTCTTCTGTTCTGGAGCAGAGAACTAAAGGTCTTCTTTTAAAACAAAGCCTTATCAAAGGTCCTCTGTCAGGGGGTCTTCTGTTCTGGAGGCCTTCTGCTCTGGAGGCCTTCTGCCAGTCGATTATACTAAAGAACTTTTACAAGGAAAATTCTAATACATTAAATCTAAAGAGGGGTACTCTAAAGTCCTAATTAATATAGCATCATCAAAATCTAATTACAAATATTCCTTACAAAATTGACAACTTCATCCGTGTACACACACACTACTCGAGCATGTAAATGGACATGTATACAATTCTTAGTTATGGCATCGTGCGGTCTTTCTCTTATCTCGTTTTTTTGTGACCACAAAAGTGAAATCTGTATAGCTTCTAATTTATGTTTCGTGAATAGACCAAACACATCAAGGTCGGTTTTCACTTGGTGCACGATAAGATTCTTAGATATTTTATTTAGACTTTTCATGTGTTGATGCATTCTCGGTTAATTATTTCACCAAAAATAGATCATATTAGTTGGTATATCTTGACTAAAGCTTTGTCATGCTTCTGGACGTGAATGTTTTCTACCCATGCTACAATCTTCTTGCATGACGTTTCATGGGTTTACTATTCTATTCGTTCTATAGGGTTTTCCTGTAGCTCCGTTGATCCTTCTGTGTCTTTATCATACATCCTTTGACATAGACGTTCTTTTACTCTATGAAGATGACGTAGTTATCACATGGAATTTTCCTTCTTTACTTCAATAGCTCGTTACTATTCATAGTATTGTGACTTATGAGCTATTCATACAGACTGAATAGTATATTGTACATGGTGTTAAGTATGTGGTTTTATTGATGACTAACCATGCTGGTGGAACGGCGGACAGAATCGCTCACAATTCCTTAAGGAACGGAGGACAGAACTTTCATGGTTCTGTGTGGTTGGTTTGATTAAATATGCTTGCATCTATGTGTCTATCAATTATTATGGCTTGCTTATACGGTTGTTGAATTAAATAACGAATACCTTGCTTTATGCTCACTTGTTTTAATAGGCCAACTTTTTTAAGCAATGATCTTTTCATGCATCACTATTTTATAAGTGAAGCATGACTCGTATAAATCTTCTTCCATGCATGATTAGATACACATCCAATAATTGACTTGTCTCACATAGCTTGACATTTTTATGGAAAGAATCTCTAGCTGCTTTGCATGATTGCATGACTCAATCATTGTGTGCTTATATAAGTTAAGTAAATAAATTTGTTTCCCTTAATATATGATGGTATATATATTTGTGAGAAATCATATTTTTTTGAATAATGATCCATATATGTATGTATGAGTCTATCGCACTTAAAAGGAAGAATCTACACTAAAAAGGAAGGACAATTATATCATAAGAAGGCAAGTCCCACACTTGGTAACTTGGCCATCCAAGGAGAGAAAGCCTCAACAAATCTACACCAAGCACCAATATATATCGAAGATCAAAATGAAGAAGGGGTGCTTGACCGAGATAGAATTTGAGAGACATACTCACCAAAGAACTACTGGAGTCCAAGACATACTAACTGATGTTATAACTATATCATAGCAGTACTTTTCACGTCGATTTTTTGTAAATAAGCGACGTAATATGTTTTTTATTTTTAAAATTATATGCATTTTACATCAGTTTTAGGACCAACGTAAAAGGGTGATACCCTATAACGTTTGTCACTTACACTGTAACGACCGTCTCCAACACGGCCATCACGACACTCAAACATAAAAGAGACTCGATAAACCAAGCGAAAATAAAGATTCAAAGTCTCTTCATGAAACTTTATATCTTATATTCATATCCAAATCTCATCATGTAAACATCAAATAATCAAAGGAATCTGTCTTTAAATAAAACATTTACACCTGATCAGGATTTCAAAACAAATATTTAAATAATCCTTAGGAGTACCAAAGTACTAAAAGCAAAACATAACAAATAGCCAGATATTCTTTGTTACCTCATCCAAAACCTTGTCACCGGTTCCATACATTCTCTCACGCTTCCATACTTCGTTTATTACCTATACATGAGAACATAAGAGAATAGAATTCTCTTAAGCAATAATGCTTAGTAAGTGACCATTTCATCCACTAAAACATTTAAGGAATATCAGCTAATCATAAATAGATATCCATGCTTAATACACCACACATATATTAAAATGCACATGAAATGCGCATAACACACATAAGCGTTCACATATCAAACCCCAAGAGGTTTCCTTATTCATCATTCCTTCTTCTGATCTTGTTCCTTGAGTTTATGGGCCCGTAGCTCATGTCATGGCCCCTCTCCGATGACCTCTGGTAGCTAGCCCGCAACCCATCAGAAGTAACCCCGGGACTCCCCGCGGAAGGTTGTCCCGCTATGCTCAGCTCAGGTAGTTACTTGGGGGCACAACTACCTTAGATTATTACTTATCATTCAATAGTTTTCATTATCATCATAACTTCCTTTTCATTTTCATTCCACATGAACACAACCTCAAACATATATTCTGAATACTTTACATCACATAAATAAATGTATCCACAATTAAGACAATTCGTTCATAGATACATACACCTTGGAGTTCACATAATCGCATGACATACAAATTTCAAGTTGATGGAGTATATGGATCTGAGCTCCCGGACCCACATACTCAGAAGAACAGAAAGCACAAGACACAGAGTGGCGCCCTCGTCGGCCAAGGGACCCCCGTCGGCCGAAAAGGTGCCAACTCAGATCACGGTCCTGAAGCCAAGGAACCCGGGTGCCCTCGTCGGCCGTGCCCTCGTCGGTCGTGCCCTCGTCGGCCACGCCCTCGTCGGCCACGAAGACCCCACAGAACCGGATTCTACACTTACTCATTTGTACAGCCCACTAGTGGCTTTGTATTCGGCCCAGTAGCGGTCCAGTTGTAAATGGGCCTCCCAAGCCCAAGGCTTGGGAGCCCTGCCCGTATTTTCTCTATAAATACTCCCCTTGGGAGTAGTTATGGGGGTTCAGAATTCATTAATACCAAGCAAATATACTACTTCTCTCTCTAGCTCTCACTTCTCTCTAGAGATATACTCTATCATTTGGTGCTCTCGTTGAGAGCTAGAACAATCAAGTTAGCACCCTTCGTCGCTACCAAGCACAGCTAACCACTTATCATGGGGAGAACTAAGTCAAACCGCAACCTCGTCAGCAAAGTCATCCCTGAGGACCAAGAGCCCAGGGAGCACGATGAGGACGCCACGGCCGACCAGGCCGGCGGAGGGGACCTCTTCCAGGAGGCCTTCAACCTCACGACGGACCTCCGTAACCAACTCAACGGCGGAGCCCCCGATGCCCGCCTCGGCTTGGACAAGAAACGGGCTGAGAAGACGGATCACGCCCCGGCCCAGCCTATGGCCGCGGCCTCTCCGTCCGTGGATCCACAGGTCCAGGCCGCGCTGTCGGCCATCATCGCCAGCCTAGCTCAGAACCCCACCGTCCTCAGCGCACTCTTGCCAAGGACCGGGGGGAACGTCACTCAACCTCCTCAGCCCCAACCGTTGGCCGTCCAGATAGGCAACGATGAAGGGGTGGTGCCCCAGGACACGGCGTCGTCCCACTCCCACCCTGCTTCCCCTCTTCGGCCTGGGCAGACCCTAGCGCGTGGAAAAGCCTCTGCCTTCAATAGGCTAGGTGACACGCGTCGTCGTCCGGTTTCGGAGACGATGGCAGGACGGATTGGTGAGCTTCGTCCTGGCTCGCCGAGGGAAAGCTTGGGGTCTGTGTCCCGGACAGCGGACCAGCCCCGCCCGGACAAAGGCAAGGGAAAATTGCACGAGGATGACGTGCGTCACCAGATCAACGCGGCTCACAACGAGCGCATAAGGAACCAACCGGGTGCCGCTGCGGCCGCCAGGGACCCCCGGGACGAGGTCATCGCCCAGCTGGAAAGGAGGCTGGCTCAGATGGAGGCCAAGCAGTCGGCCAACATCCCTACGGCCGGCGCCTCCAACGACCCCGGCCTCAACGCGCTCATGAACAAGGTTAGCGCCCTGGAGAGGGAGCTGGCCGAGGGGCGAGGTGATCCCATCATCCAGATCAGGACCAGGACCCCTTTCACCAACAGGGTCCTCTCGGCCCCCATTCCGGAGAAGTACAGGGGAAACGCCATCAAGTCCTACGACGGCCGATCAGACCCCCAGGAGCACTTCAGCCGTTATCAGAACAACATGCTGATGGTGAACGCATCCGACGAATACCTCTGCCGTTGGTTCCTATCTACTCTCGAGGGGCCAGCGTACGAGTGGTTCAACGCGCTCCCCGAAGGGAGCATCGACTCTTGGCAGGATCTCGCCCAGCGCTTCCTCACTCACTTTGCCGGGAGGAAGGGCGCGAAGAAGTATTTCACCCACCCCCTCTCCGTCAAGCAGCAGCACGAGGAGCCCCTCCGGTCATTCATTGATCGGTGGACGAGGGAAACCGAGGAGGTCGAGGGGGCCGATGAGCGCACCCTCCTCGCCTTGTATCAGGGAGCCCTCCGCAGCTCCCCGTACGCTAGGAGCCTCATCACCGACCCCCCGAGGTCGTACGCCAAGGCGCTCCAGCGCGGAGGCTTGTATGCCGACGCCGACGAGCTCCACAATCACAAGAGAGAGGGGGGTCATCCCTCCAAGAAGACAAATCCTTCGCCGGCCCCGGGTCCGTCCCCGGCCGGCGAGGGTGCCCAGGGCCGTCACGGCTCTGGTGGACAAAGTAAGAAAGATCGCCACTGGTGGCCGAGGTTGGAACGGCCGGGGGTAACCCTCACCCACCCGGTCGGCACCATCCTCGATTATGCCGAGAAGCACGGCCTCATCGAGCAGGCTCCTCGGCCGGCCGAGGAGATCCTTGCCATCCAGCAGGGCGGCACATACTGCCGGTTCCACAAGAACTCGTCGCACAACATCGACGATTGCATCACACTGAAGAAGGCCATCGAGCGCCTTATTCGCCAGGGGGAACTCTCCCAGTTTTTCAAAGGTGGTCCACGCAAGAACACTTGGGTAAACACCGGCAAACATGGGGGCGAACCCTCTGCGAAGAAGCGGGAGATTGGTAGGCTCAGCGACGACGAGGACTTCGAAGAGCCCCCGCCGAAGAAGAATCACATCCACCTCATCGTAGGTGGGAACACTGGGGGGGACTCCGCCACTCAGAGAAAGAAATGGGCCCAATCCCTTTACATTGGGGAGGTGTCCCACGTCCCCCCCCCCCCCTCCCAGCCGAAGAAGCAGCGAACGGAGGCGATCACCTTCACCGACAAGGATCTGCCTCCGGGTACGGAATCACACAGGGACGCCCTCGTCATCCGATGTGAGATCGGTGACTCCATCATCCACCGTACTTACATCGATACGGGGAGCTCCGTCAACGTGATGTACCTGGACACCTTCAAGCAGCTGAAGCTGGACAGAGCTCTGCTGAAGCCGATCAAGACACCGTTATCCGGCTTCACCGGGGACTCTATCGACGCCGAGGGCACGATAGTTCTCCCCGTGGAGGTCGGTGAAGGCCCCCACCACGCCAGAATTGACATGGAGTTCATGGTGGTCAACCTCCAGTGCGCCCACAACCTGATCTTGGGCCGGCCAGCGCTGGAGAACTTGGAGGCCATCATCTCCATGAAGCACTTGTGCCTGAAGTTCCCCACCAACGACGGCATCGGCTACGCCAGAGGAAACCAGAGGATAGCCAGGGCATGCTACCTCAAACTGACGAGGCCGGCCGAGAGGGAAGGCCAGAGGATAGACACCATCACGGCCGCCGTCGCCATGGACGAGGAGAGGCCACATGCGGAGCCGGCCGAGGAGGTCGAGGAAATCCCTCTGGATACCTCCCGGCCGGAGCGGGTTCTCAGAGTCGGAAAGCAACTCCCCCAGGACCAAAGAGACGCCATCCTCCTCGTCCTACGGTCATACGTCGTTGTCTTCGCGTGGGGCCCGGACGATATGCCAGGCATCAGCCGCCAGGTGATCACTCACCGGCTGACCGTCGATCCGGCCTCCGCGCCTGTCAAGCAGAAGCGGCGCTACTTGTCCGCCGACAGGCGGGACTTCGTCAAAGGGGAGGTCGCCATGCTCCTCTCAATCAAACACATTAAAGAGGTGAAGTACCCGACATGGTTGGCCAACGTTGTCCTCGCCCAGAAACCGCCGACGTTCAGAATGTGTGTTGATTACACTGACCTGAACAAGGCGTGCCCCATGGACCCGTTCCCTCTCCCCAACATTGATCAGCTGGTGGACGAGACGGCGGGGTGCGAGTTGATGTCGTTCCTCGACGCTTTCAGAGGGTACCACCAAATCTCCATGCATGAAGATGACGCTGAGAAGACGGCATTCATGACCCCAGAGGGAATCTTTTGCTACCTCGTCATGGCCTTCGGACTCAAAAACTCCGGCGCCACCTACACTAGGATGGTGGCCAAGATCTTCAGGGCGGTCCTTGGCCGGACGATGGAGGCGTACATCGACGACATGATCGTCAAGAGCAGGCAGGCCACCTCCCATGCCAACGACCTCCGGGAAATCTTTGAAATAATGAAGGAGTTCAGGCTCCGCCTCAACCCCAAGAAGTGCGCCTTCGGCGTCCAGGGCGGCAAGTTCCTCGGATACATGGTCAGCCGGAGAGGCATCGAGATAAACCTGGAGAAGACGCATGCTATCATCAACATGGAGCCGCCCCGCAACGTCAAGGAGGTACAGCGACTGACGGGGCGCCTGGCGGCCTTAAACCGGTTCCTCTCCAGGTCAGCCGAGAGGGCACTCCCCTTCTTTCAGATCATGCGTAAAGCCAACAGCTTCAAGTGGACGACGGAGTGCCAGGAAGCATTCGATGAATTGAAAAGGTACCTGTCGTCCCCTCCCGTGCTCTCCAAGCCCAAATCCGGCGAAACCCTCTTCTTGTACTTAGGGGTGAGCACGTCGGCCATCAACTCCGTGCTCATCCGTGAGGACGAAGGGGTGCAAAAGGCCATTTTCTACATCAGCAAGACACTCAGGGAGGCCGAGCTCAGGTACTCCCCCATTGAGAAGACGGTGCTAGCCATCGTCCACACGGTGAAGAAGCTGGGGCACTATTTCCAGGCCCACACCGTCCATGTGCTGACCCAGCAGCCTCTCGGCGCACTCATGAGGAGCCCCACCAGCTCCTCAAGGATGGTGAAATGGGCGATCTTCCTCAGCCAGTTTCAAATTGAGATCAAGCCAAGGCCATCCATCAAAGGGCAAGCCTTGGCCGACTTCATCATTGAATGCACAGCAAGGGAGACGGCCATCGCCAACCCCGGGCCGGAGCCGGACGATACATGGACCCTGTTCACTGACGGCTCGTCGGCCGCGAAATTATGCGGCGGCGGCGTCGTCCTCATATCCCTTGAAGGATTCAGAGCTTACTATGCCATCCGCTTCAACTTCAGGGTATCCAACAACGAAGCCGAGTATGAGGCCCTCCTCAGCGGTCTCAGACTCGCAGCCGGCCTCAAGACCAAGCACCTCAAAATCAAGTGCGACTCCAAACTGGTAGTGGGCCAAGTGGAGGGATCGTACGAAGCAAAGGAAGGCCGGATGAAGCAGTACAAACAAGCGGCGGAGGAGTTGCTGAAAGCGTTTGAAACCCACGAGATCACTCAGATCCCAAGGGCCGAGAACGCCGAAGCCGACATCCTCTCCAAACTCAGCTCGGACACCCCGGAGCACATCTCCCAGTTGGCCAAGATCGAGGAGTTGAGCATGTCCAGCATCCATGCCAGCCCCGTCTTGTGCGTCCAACAGCGACCAGAGGACTGGATCTCCGACATCGCCACCTTCATCGCAACGGGGGAGCTGCCCCCGGACGAAGAGAGAGCCAAACTTGCCAAACTCAGGGCCCCAAGCTACACCATCGAAGATGGCAAACTCTATAAACGATCCTACAATGGCACTCTCCTTCGATGCCTCCACCAGGATGAGGCCGACATAGCCATGGAAGAAGTTCATTGTCCCGACGATGGCACGCGACTGCGCTGACCTGGCCAGGAAGTGCATCACATGCTAGGTACTCCAGAAGGCCCCTGGTCGGCCAGCTGTCAACTACGCCCCCGTCAGCACCGCAATTCCATTCTCCAGATGGGGGATTGACCTGATCGGCCCCCTGCCCAGAGCCGCCGGGAATAACCGCTACATCATCGTCGCCGTCGACTACTTCACCAAGTGGGTCGAGGCGGATCCCTTGGCTAGCATCACGGGGGCCAGATGCCAAAAATTTGTTTACAAGAACATCATCACACGCTTTGGCGTCCCCCAGGAGATTATATCAGACAACGGCACCCAATTCGAGGCAGCCCCTTTCCAAGAACTCCTCCGGGAGTTTGGGGTAAAGCATCGTTTCTCCTCCGTTGCCTACCCTCAGGGCAACGGGCAGGTCGAGAACGCCAACAGAACAATTATGGAGGGGCTGAAGAAGAAGCTCCAGGCCGCAGGAGGTAGTTGGGTCGACGAGCTCCCCAACATCCTGTGGTGCTACAGAACCACGCTGAGGAGGGCGACAGGTGAAACGCCTTTCGCCCTGTGCTACGGCTTTGAAGCAAAGGCGCCCACGGAAGTTGCCATCCCCAGCCGACGGGTGGAACAGTACGAGCCTGACGCCAACGAGGAGAACATGAAGATTGACCAACACCTGGTTGATGAGAGGCGTGAGCAAGCTTACGTCCGAGCAGAGAACTACCGGCGTCAAGTAAAATCATACTATGACGCCAAGGTACGTTCCCGGGAATTTCAGGTGGGGGACTACGTCCTCCGCCGAAGGGAAGCAAGCCAGCCCACAGAGGGTGGCAAGCTAGCATTGAAGTACGAAGGGCCCTACATCGTCAGTGCCGTGGTCAAACCCGTCACCTACAAGCTTAAACGCCCGAATGGGTCCAATGTACCACGAACGTGGAATGTACACCATCTGGTGAAGTTTTATCAGTAATCCGAAGGAGGTGCAGACGGCGAAGCCCTCACCCCCTAACGGGTTACTGATTGAACGCCACCCTCGGCCTCGAGCCACTTATGAATAAAATCATGTTCTGATTTTTTCTCTGGAATTTAAAGTAAAACATTAACAGGTGCCCCCGTCGGCCACCTTAGAGCGAAAGGCTCAGGCATGGCCGACATGGCCCCTTGCATTTGCAGCCTACGAGCGACAAGCTCAGGCACTCCATTGTATTTTGTATCAGCGAAGGGCTCAGGCCTAGCTGAGAGAGCACATCGTCCCGGCCCCGTAAGCCTAGAAGTGAAACGCTCAGGTATGGCCGACGATGTCCCCAGGACGAGGGGCCCGCAAACGGCCCACGTCTTGAAACGGGAAGCTCACCGCGTCGTCCACGCGCCAGAACGCAGGACGACAGGCCTGAAATCATGGCCGAGGTGACAAAATCCCAAAACTCGGGGATGGGCAACGACAGCCGTTGGAAACCGACCAAAAGTCTAGCCCGCATCATAAATAGGCGACGGGACCCGCCCTGAGATCACGGACGTTATAAACGAAGTCCGAACCGGCCGAAGGACGAGCACACCCTTCGACCGAAGCCTTAAAGATGGATACTCCCCGGAAACAATATATATATATATATATATATATATATATATATATATATATATATACAAGGGAAAAAGAGGGAAGCCGACAGCCGTGCACACTAGCCGGCCTCGAGCAAAGAAAAATAAAATCCCCACAAATTCAGGCCCAATTTGGCCAAGTACATATCAGTCGAACACGAGCGTTGTACCACTGACAGGTAACATGGACGACACGTCCACATCCCACAAGGGAATGGTCAAGGCCGAAACACACGCCTATAAAACCCTAACCGCATCGGTTGGGTGACACGCGAGAGGTGACCTTCATCGGCCACACTCCTTTGAAGCACCAACGCTTGGTATGAAACAAAGAATCACAATCCTGAGGATGACCAGGACGAAGCGGGCACTTATCACACCCGCGGAAGATTCAAGCAATCAAGAAACAATCCTTACTTGCCACAGCATCCCGGATAGCCGTTACAGGCACTGGAACCCAGGCCGTTGGTCGAGCGAAAGCCCTTTAGGAATTTGTTCAAGTGTCTACCAAACACTTAGAGAAAACTCTGAAGAAAAGTTCCTCAAGAAGGAACTAAGCCTTAGCCAATGAAGGTAGGGCCTTCTCTTGGG
Source organism: Cuscuta europaea (assembly GCA_945859875.1). NCBI lineage: Eukaryota > Viridiplantae > Streptophyta > Magnoliopsida > Solanales > Convolvulaceae > Cuscuta > Cuscuta europaea. The sequence goes on from CAMAPE010000045.1 coordinate 9,603,887, forward strand.
GAAAGCAAGGGGCACCCTCATCGGCCGCAAAGCCAGACCTTGGCCGATGATGATAGGGCCACCTCCTAGCCGGCAGCGGTACCACAAAGACGGAACTACGTCTTACATTTATATTTAGAAAATTCTCTAAGTACTTAGATGGAGGAACTCCAGACGAAGCGGGCACCCGTATACTCCAAAGCCGTCAGATACCTATGTCATGCATTTGTATTTAGAGGAATTCCTATGTTCAAGGAACAAAGTTCAAACTACCCAGGGCAAGGAACTAAGACGTACGAGGCCGAAGGGGACAGCAACCTGTGTGCCCTTACCGGCCACAACACATGGACCCAAGCCGACCACCCTGATCAGATCAGGAACAAGGGAACACAACGGCCACAAAGGACACTAGGTCGACAACGTCAACATCGGTTCAACACTTAGCAAATTTCTTAAAGCACCTGTTAACAGTGCAAAGGGGGTGCCACATCAAGACGATGAGAACACCCACCCACTCGAGGTTCGGATACTTAGTAGAATTTCCTAAGTCCTAACTCCAAAGTACTTAGACAGAACAGTAAACGAGACGACGACGCAGACAGCAAGTACTACGAAAACATTTTCATTCAACATAAATGAGTACAAGGAGGGCTTCTAGGCCGTTACATAGCTGAAAGAAAGATAAAACTACAAAGGATCAGACATCTGGAGGGGCTTCAGAGTCCTTCTCGGCCTCAGCTCCCCCCTCGGCCGGGACAACAGACGTACCGGCAGGGGCAGCCGACGTGGCAGTATCTTCGAACATGCTCCGCTCATACGCCCAGTCATCGCTGATACGTGAGCTCTCAATAGGGAGTTGCCGCTCGGCCACCGGAAGCTCCAACTCTGCCTCAGGATGCTTCATTAACGGAGGCAACTCGAGGCCGACGACCCACTCCTTGGACACACCGATATCCATGAAACGCCGTTGCAGCCTCCTGTACAACAACCGTTGCATCCGGTATTGGCCAAGGTCATAGAAGACCTTCATCTCCTTCTCCCAATAGGCCTGGCCGTCGGGGGATTGGTTCACCCAGTCAACGAGTCTGGCCGCCATGACCTCAAAACAGAATGGAAGCCGGCCCTCGTCCTTCCAACTGACTTCAAGAAACTTCTGCACAGCGGCATCAACGGCTTTCTCCTCGGCAGCGCTGAGAGCCAGCTCTGCACTGGCCTTGCCTTTCTCGGCCTCCTCTGCGCGCTGAAGGGCCTCATCGCGGGCACGCTCCACGTCGGCCAAGCGCTTGAGAGCCCCCTCCTTCTCAGCGGCCAACTGGTCGGCCTCGTCGGCCCTCTTCTTAATGCTCTCAACCTCAAGACGCAACCTCTCTAAGCTGCCCATCGCCTCATCGGCTGAGGCAACCTTCTGCTCGAATTGCCTCAGACGAGCAATCTCTTTTTGTTGCCTCCTGTTGTTCTCCATCAACATGAAGGCACCCTGCAGTAAAAAATGAGTTAGATAACTTTGCAACAAAAATGGGGAAGAAAGTAAGACGAAGCGGGCACGGTTACTTACTTGGACAACGTGGTCCATCCCACCATCGTACATCTTCACGTGGTCGAGCTTCTTCAGATAAGCCCGGTCTTCATCAGGGATAGCCTGAGAAATCACCTCGTGGCCGTCAACGATTTCATTGAACAACCCCCCTTTGACGGGGTACTCCACCTCGAGCTTGTAGGTCCCTCTGACCAGCTCTCGGCCGGACCCTTTCTTCCGGGCGGCCGTTGCGGGAACAGGAATAGTGGAAAGAGTGGTGGACGACGGGCCTGAAGGGTGGTCCACCAAAGCATCAGGGTTTGAACCCTCTCCGTCCCCAGAAGGAACGGCCGACGTCCCAGCATCACCGGCAAAAGAAGCCCTCTTTGACTTCTTTGGAGGCTTCATTCCCACCTCCGTCAACTTCTTCTGGACCTCTTCAGCCTGCCTCTTCTTCTTCGGCTGCACCGGAGGCTTGGCCGCAGCGGTAGCCCCAGGTTGTTGGGCCTTCAGCTCCTCGGCCGCTTTGAGTTGGGCCCTCTTCATGAATGACATGCGATCCATCACAAAACCTGCATCACAAAAAACACACTAAGGGTTAGAAAGCAAAATACGAAAGTACGACGAGGAAGCACGTCAGAAGGGACTTACCATCGGCCTCAGCTGGCACCCCCAGATCGGGACCATCAACCTCCTCATAGGACGTGGTCATCTTCGGCCACAACTCCATATCGTCGTCAAGATCACCATACACAAAATACCGTACAAAGCCGAGGGCGGCCATTTTGTACTCGGTAATATATGTCTTCACACTCCTCGGCCCTCCCTCAAGGAAAGCCTCAACCTGAGCGTCCAGGATGGAGCTCCTCGACGCATCATGAAGATTAAAACGGCCGGTGTGGCCGACAGAGGGAAACTCTGTGCCCCCTTCGCCCAAAGACACGAACACAAACTTCCCCTTCCATCCATGGATGGACGTCGGCAGGTCTGTGAAACTCCTCTTCTTGGGAAGTTGTTGAAGGGTGGCATACGACGCACAGTTCTGATCACTCCCATGGCCTATCTGATATAAGTTCATGAACAGCGCCGTCGTCGGCCTGAAATCCAACTCAGCACACCGCAGGAGGAAGCCGACGATGAGCGAGTAGCTATTCGGCGTCAACAAGGCCGGAGGGAGACCCACCATATCCAGGTACTCGGTGATAAAGGGATGAAGCGGGAACCTAAGCCCTTTAGCAAAACTCATCGGGCACACTCCGAAGTAGCCCGGGGGGGATTGAGGACATGGTCCGTCGGCCTGGGGGCCCTAACCCTGGCATACGGCCCCACATACATTTGGGCGACCAGATATTCCCCCGCATTACTCTGCGGCCTGATAACATAGATGTTCGTCAAATCAAGGTGAGAAAAGGCTGGTCCTCTCTTCGACCTCCTCACCCTCCTCGGCGGCGCAACGCCCTTCACGGCAGACACAGGTTTCGGGCAGGGGATGGCAGCCGACGTGGATGCCCCATCAGCAGTTCGGGAGACCCCTACGTCCTCACCCCCAGATGATGACGCGGACCCCTCATCCGCACGGTCCTCCTCGGCCGGCTCCCCGGTCCGGAACGAGCTCAGATTCTCAATCTCCTCACAGAACTCCTCGACCAGCTCATAATCAAGGGACTGGGCAGAGGGCTCGTCGTCATAGGGATAGTACTCTTCGTTGAAGTTTTTCATCTTAAACACTATCTCGGATATACTGCAGCCTACTTCAAGATCTAAGGATATTCAAGGGCCTAACACTAGATCACTAGCCTAGGAAGCAAAACATGCAAAGTACAGAGAGGATTTCGATGAACACTAACCTTGAACACGAAGAACACGAAGAACAAGCTTGAGAGTTTATCTCTCTAGAAATGAGTTTTCTCGTCGGAGGGGGAGGGGTATTTATAGAACCCCCCACCCAACGGTCACTACACGTGGCACCCTCCCAATGGCCACATCAACGGCCACCAATAGAGACCACCACGTCACCAACGGGCCAAGCTACACATCAAGAGCCCACCGGCAAAACAAACTCTACGGCCTATACGCTTGCCGGCTTCACAAGTGCCAGCAAGCGCCCACAACGGCCTATTTACTTGCCAAATTCACAAGTGCCAACAATAGGGAGATGACAACGGCCAAGAACGTAATGAACGGCCACAGGACCAAAGGAACAAAAAACCCACAGCCGTCGGCTCCTCGTAACGACCCCTGATGATAACTCTTTACAAGCGATCTGCGCACAAGGGTTCTCCCACAGGGTTACCTTGGCCAGAAAATCGCCAAAAGGGTTGGATTCAGGGGCACTACGGAGAGGCCGCTCCGGCCTGGGACTCAAGCAACTCCTTCACCCCTCACACTCTTTGGCCTGAAGCAGTGGGGGACTGGGGGACTACATCGGCCTCAACAAAACAAAAAGGAACAATACAAAGAACATGAATGTAACCACAAAGCATGGCCACATCGTCCCCGCATCACAAGGGCGCCTCGTCGGCCAGACGCACATAACATCATCAACAACGGCCAAAAGGAGTGCGCGAGCACCCTCATCGGCCACCCAAAGGAAAGGACGCCATCGTCCTCAAAGCATGGAACAACCTCAACGGCCTCATCGGCCCAAACATAAACTTCAACCATCAACGTCCAGGAAAGGGAAAGCGTGCCTTCAACGGCCACCATTGAAGCAGGACACTTATCGTCCCCAAATGAACACATCAAGGAAACAACGGCCTCCCCGCTCACAGCGAGGAGCAGGTAACGGCCAAGGCACAGAACAAGATCACCAAAATGGAAACAGCACCAACGCCGCAACAGCTGACGGCCTGGGAGTGCCCGCGTCGGCCAAAAGCACTAAAGCACAGGAATCTACTCTCCTTCACTTCGTCTACGTCTCAGCTTAGAGAGTGGGGGACTCCTGATGGAGTATATGGGTCTGAGCCCCCGGACCCATGTACTCGGAAGAACAGAAAGCACAAGACACAGAGTGGCGCCCTCGTCGGCCAAGGGACCCCCGTCGGCCGAAAAGGTGCCAACTCAGATCACGGTCCTGAAGCCAAGGAACCCGGGTGCCCTCGTCGGCCGTGCCCTCGTCGGCCACGCCCTCGTCAGCCACGAAGACCCCACAGAACCGGATTCTACACTTACTCATTTGTACAGCCCACTAGTGGCTTTGTATTCGGCCCAGTAGCGGTCCAGTTGTAAATGGGCCTCCCAAGCCCAAGGCTTGGGAGCCCAGCCCGTATTTCTCTATAAATACTCCCCTTGGGAGTAGTTATGGGGGTTCAGAATTCATTAATACCAAGCAAATATACTACTTCTCTCTCTAGCTCTCACTTCTCTCTAGAGATATACTCTATCACAAGTATTGAAGCAAGTTTATCAATTCATTATTAGCTAGACTTCCATACTTTATTTAGAACTATCATGTATAGGGTGGTGGTGACTTACCTGGTTCTTGTGGAGTATTTACTCTTATGTGTGCGTGTCCAGCATCCACGAGCAACGGTTCTTCGATGAGCAACTACATATATATGTATGTATGTATGTATGTATGTATGTATGTATGTATGTATGTATGTATGTATGTATGTATGTATGTATGTATGTATGTATGTATGTATGTATGTATGTATGTATGTATGTATGTATGTATGTATGTATGTATGTATGTATGTATGCATGCATGCATGTATGTATGCATGCATGTATGCATGTATGTATGTATGTATGTATGTATGTACGTACGTATGTATGTACGTATGTATGTACGTATGTATGTACGTCTGTATGTACGTAGGTATGTACGTAGGTATGTGTGTGTGTATGTATGTATGTATGTATGTATGTATGTATGTATGTATGTATGTATGTATGTATGTATGTATGTATGTATGTATGTATGTATGTATGTATGTATGTATGTATGTATGTATGTATGTATGTATGTATGTATGTATGTATGTATGTATGTATGTATGTATGTATGTATGTATGTATGATTTACACTTGATCAACCTAATTTCACATTTAGTCAAACTTAAATTCTTGTCTTTTAAAAAAAATCCCTAGATTTAAAGATGAGGGAAAGTTCATAAATCAGCCCTTACAAGTGAGAAAACTCTCAAATTCCTACAACCAATGGGGCATAGCTTCGGGGTAGCTAGATAACCTAGCACCGATTGAAACTCACATCCAAGGGTCAATACCAACCAAATATTTAGTATAATATCCAAACTCTAGATATCCGCTTAAAATCATCCTTGAAAGAGTAAGCAAAACTCCCAAATTCTTATCTCTAATCGGGTATCTAACATGAGAACTAACTTGATGACCCCTAATGACATTTAATCTACATTTTAAACACCCGAATACTATCTAACATGAGAACTAACTTGATATACCATTACATTCAAAATACCAATGATTATTATGGTGTAATTTTGTTGCTCATCGGATATCGTCGTCTGTCACGTTCAAACATAATACAAGCATGTAAGTTCAAATACAATTATCACAAGGTTCATAATCACATGCTATCCCTACACTTCACATATATATCACTCAACCATAAATCAAAACATGATCATATATAATTAATCAGCAGATAAGAAGTCGATAAAAAGTAATGGCGTTACACTTACACGCCACCCTCAAAACCGACGTGAAAACATAAAAATAACCGATGTGAGAGACCCATTCTCTAGTAGTGGACTGTTGACATAGAGTTCTAGATATAGTTCCTACTCTTCCTTCTTCTCTTTGTCATGGGGTTTTTTGAAGATTGACTAATTGTAGCATTCTCGGGTTGGTTAGTGTGTGGTGAGAGCTTTGTTGTAAAGTTGAGAGGCTCTCTACTCGCAAGGTAGAGAAGCATAACTCTTCCTAGAGAGGATAGAGTTGAGGTAACTCAAGGGTAGACTAGGAGATCGAGTTTCTCTTGTAACCATTCAAACGTTCTATAGTTAAGTTGTTAAAATTCCTCTGAGGGAAGTCGAGGTTTTTTTATCCCTTTGAGCTAGCCAAGAGATTTTCCTCGTTAAATCCTTGTGGACTTATTTGCTTTGCTTCACCCTATACTCCACACTAGAACTTGGTGAAACACATCCACGGTTCCACACACACACACACAATTCACCACCTTCTTGTGTTATTAACCATTTATCACATGGTCTACAATATCGCGCCATCTAAATTCACCCCCTTCATTCTAAGATATCTTACTTTAACTTGACCATATATTTTAAATGAAGTTCAATGTGGTTTCCTAGTTTATGCATCAGCAGGGTCGTCTAATGAATTTTGAGGCCCCGATTTTAAATGTAAAGTCGAGGTTCCAATTAATATAAAAAAAAATTAAAAAAATCTCAATCCAAATACTTTTACTCAAATCAATTGAATACTCATTAAAAGAAAACTAAAAGGGTAAAAGGACCGTCGAAAAAATGATGGATCTATATTTTTCTTTTTTATTAGCTAACTGTATATTACTGATTAGTATTAATATATAATATTACTATATAATACTAATAAAAAATTTAAAATCTGAGGTCCCATAATCTTGGGGGCCTGTTGTAGATAGCCTATTAATCCCAATACCACGCACTTACACTCTTTCTCATTGACTTCAGTTGTATAAACAAACTACTCTACACCACATCATTAAGTACTCAGATCATACTGATAAGGCAAGATATCCATATATATGCTTCTCGCTTTACCACATGTTTTTACATTTTTCTTGGATGTAATCTCATCTACGGGCGTTCCAAAAAAAACCATAAATCTAGTGACTCAAAATCCTCTACTAAAGATGAATCAAAGTCACTGGTTACAAAGTTGCTGGAATTCTTGGGATTCTTAACCTTCTTGTTGAACTTGGATTCTCATTCAAGCCCCGCCCCAACACTCCTTCATTGTGAGTTGTGACAATATCTCCTTTATTGTGATAATATAATTGCCAAGTATCTCATTACAAAATATGAAGCATATCCGCATTGACTATCACTTTGTCCGAGAACGGATTACACATGATGATCTTTCTTCTTTCGTATATACCTAGTAGGTAGATTACAACTAAGTAATATGCTCCTTAATGTGATTAAGGAGCATATTAGTGTATATAGGCCCATAATTGTGTGTGCAGGCACATGCATTGTGACTATCCTAGTTGTACGGTTTCTCTTGTAAATATATCATCAATGACTCAATGCAAGGTAGTTACTATTCTCATAATTAACTAGTAATCAACTATATTTAGTTACAAAGAAGGGGTGAGTCTGTCGAGAAAACATTGGGATAGGAATAGCTAATACGGAGTATATAAGTACAACAAAGATAACTACAATTATTAATTAATTACAAATAATAAGATAGGATAGCCGGGTTATTGATTATGTTTTACAAACCCCACATTTATTAACAACCATCCACTACTACTTCATGTCTCGGTTAGAACATAGCAATGAGATGGTGGAAGCTGTAATTTGATAATTTAGCTTCAATGATAAAAAATTGACATTAACTTGAGGCAGGTATCATGATTAGTTGATTACCACTACGTACAAAAAAAATTAGGGCGGGATTAATATGAATTTGACTCGAGACCGATGATTTTGTATCAAATAGCACGTAACAAAATACTTTTGACAAAGATTCAGCATATCCGATCCCTACCAATTCAAATCTTCAGTGAATTTTATGTCAAATAACTCATGCCAAAATGCTTTTGACATATACAGATTTGACATATTCTTGATAAATCATTAATTAATTTTGGTGGATCCTGCAAAAAATCTATGTCAATCCTACTAATGATTTGGCATATACGTACTCACCACCCTTCACAATTTTCAAACCATTCTCTAAGTATACTCAAACTTATTTCGTTACTCAAAAAAATGGTGTAGCTACATACGTTCGTTGGCAGGGGCGGAGCTAGGGGTGCTCAGGCTAGGCCCTAACCTACCCCAAATTTAAAAAATGATAATATTTTTAATGTAAAAAATTTCGTGTAATTTTTTTTCCAATAATATTCTTTATACGGGGCTCAAGTTACCCAGGTTCGTTGGGTATCACTTGGATGATGACATATCTTGGTGGGGCCGGGCATCATGATGTTCATGCATGCCCGCGGGGGACCATCACACATACATACCCCATCTTTGGAATGCAACAAACCCTAGAACTAAACTTCATGTTACACCTCGTTTCCTTTTCCAGTAAACTGTCAAGGGTCACTACCGATTCAAGGGTCCTTTTACAACGTCTTGAAATGCATATTTTCAGTTACCCAAACTAAGCTATGAAATGCGGAATCTTGCCCTTTTATGAACCCTCCTAACTACAAAACAACAAGACACACCCCCAACTCCTTTATGGCTTGTTTTTTCTTAATAAAGAACACGACAAACCAAGTGAAAACAGTACGTACTATTTAATGATAATATATGTGATTATATATAATTAAAGCATGAATTCTAACTGCGATTTCCTTTATTTGAAAAATGTACTAACTCCTTTATAAATTATAATAATTTTCAAATATAGTATTCACGTTCAACAACAAAAAAAATTACTCCCTCTATCCCATTAGAAGGCTCTCACTTTTCTTTTTTGGACGTCACATATAAAGATTCTCATTTCCATTTTAGAAAACAATTAACAATAATACATTTATAACATTACAGTTATCAATACTAACTACAGTATACTAGTAATATATACTTATTAAAATTATTTCTCAATATATACTCAAAATACTTTATTTAATTATTGTCTAAATAATCGTGTCGTTTTACTATAACAACTCTATGAAAGGAGGTAGTATAATAGGGAGTATTTCTCTGGTAGTATAATAGGTAGTCCGTAGTATATACTTCGTATATTGGATATTTGGTCACGGGTTCCAACTGGCTTCATGGTTGGATAACGTACGGTATGACTAGAGGTGTATGCAGTTCTGGTTCGAGGATTGGTTCAAACAGGAACAGGCCGGTTCTTGGGATTGGACCGGGTCGATTATTAACGGTTCAATTCGGAGACCGGCATAGGGGTGGTTCACGGGCAGCGGTACCAAGCTGTAATTTTTTGGACCGAGAATGGCCAGTTCGGTCACGATTCGGTCCAATTTTTTACATTTTCAACTTTGGAACATTTTAAGAGGATCTAAATCCGTTTAATTAAAAGCTGATGAGGGGTGAAAAGGTGGTGAAGATTTAAAATTATCTAAAAACCGAGATAAGCCGGGGAACTGAACCGGCTCAAAACTATTTAAAATACATGTCTTGATTGTGGTTTTCATAAATTTCCCTTAAACAAGTGAAACCGGACCAAATTCAGCCCTAAGTATGACCATTGACCAAGGACCATAGTACAAAAGACTAAAAACTCGTTTGGTAACACTGAGTTCGGCTGAATCGGCTGTTCAAATTACCAAGGACCATATATATTACTACATCTGTCCCTTAAAACTTTACCAAAGTTGACCGGCACAGAGAATAATAAAGTAAAAATTGTGTGGTTAAGATTTGTGCATATGAGAGAGAAATAACAGAAATCACAAAATAATTGATTAAAATGGAAAGTGGTAAAGTTTTTTGGGATATTCCAAAAAAGAAAGATGTCAAAGTTTTAAGGAACAGTACAACATTTTTACCATTAACCAAGGAACATATAACAACATTTTTACAATGGCATCTCCAGGGATTCTTGTAAAGCGGTTTCTTTTTAGTCAACCTATAGTTTAATCGTTCAAATTTTACTCATGCAGACATGCAACAACTTCACCCTACAAAAAAACACGGGATTAGTAGGGATTTTGACACGGATTTGACAGAGATTGACAGGGATATATCAAATCTGTGCCAAAAATACTTTGGCATGAAAAATAGGTAAATACGTATCACATTCCGTGTCAACCCCGTAATTTTTTTGTAGTGTCACATGTTAATTGTAATAGTTGCATCGTTTAAAAAATTGATTTCCCAAAATCTAAAACCTGTTTTTAATGATGAATTAGTACCAACTCTTACTCCGTAGTTAAATTGTAAGTGTAAACAGATTAACATGACAAAATTACAATGAATTTGGATATTAAACTGCTTGAAACGTATCATGATTTACTCATGATATCAAACATCAGTTCGTATACAATTCAACAGTCCCACGCTCCCACGGTGGGCATGGTATATCATCCCAATTTGCAAGGAAAGAGAAGTTCGTTACTGACAATCTAAGTGCATTTCGCTTTGTTATTTTTTATTTCTTCTTTCTTAAAAATGTTAATAATTTTTTTATTTTTGATCCGTTTTTTATAAAATTTATATCAAAATTTTTTATTTTTCATTATCTTTCAAATGAGACCAATATTGCCAATGTAATTTCAACATATTAACATTTGCGTGTAAAAATATGTAATTTTACGTGCTAAAATATGTAACTCACGTACAGTCAGGCCAAATGCAAGTCATGTGTATAAATATGTAACTCTACGTGTAAAAATATGTAACTTTACGTAAAAAAATATGTAACTCGCGTTCAGACAGGTCAAATGCAACTTGTGTGTATAAATATGTAACTGGCGTGTATAAATATGTAACTTTAAAAATAAAAATATGTAACTTGACGTGTAAATATATGTAACTTCACATATAAAAATATGTAACAACTCACATGTATAAATACCTAATACAATAAATTTTTTATATACACAATTTTAAGATAAATTGTGATTTACACAATTATTTTTCTGTATTAAATTTAGTTCGATTTTCCTTATAATCCAATACTCATTAATATAATAGTTCGATAATTTCTTAAAATTGCATAAGCAATATTGGTGTCATTTGAAAGATCATGAAAAATAAAAAATGTTGATATAAATTTTATAAAAATCGAATCAAAAATAAAAAAGTTATTACTATTTTTTAAAAACAAAAGGGAAAAAAAATATAAAACCGCAGTATACGGTGCTCACCGTATACCGGTCGTACGGTATAATTTGCCATCAAACACATTAGAGACTCATGATGTATGCGTGTGAAAAAATCCTCAAGTCATTAATTAAATAGTCTTTAATTATCATATTATCACGAGATTATGATAATATTACACAGGATAACATCATGAAAATGTATAGATTAAAGTAATTATATGGAGTCGCCTGATTTATGTGAGCTTCATTATGGTCACTTATTTAATACGGGGTAATAATGACAAAAGTCAAATACGTATTAATCTACAAAAGTTGTCATACAGAAGTCATCTATATTATCTGCCTTCGGCCACTATACTCTCATTCAGAGCCTTTTCTAACATTAAATTAGTTGAATTGAGTGATTTTATTTAAATTAATGAAGTTATAGTTCAAGTGACAAGTATGTAAAATATATTTGAAATATATTTTACTAATAAAATAAGAAAAATATTATACGAGTATGAAAAAATACCTAAAATAATCTTCTACATTAATTTCAGTTAATCTAGTCAGAAAAAATAATTTCAACTTAACTTATTTTGAATATTACACAACTTAGTATGTGAAATCAAAAACCACGTGATTGATGAAAACGTTTGCCGATAAAACTGATATATTGAAAAATAAGATCATCAGCTCGTAATGTATATTGTGTACCTAAAATCTACTACTACCTCGGACCCATAATTTACTTCCAAAATAAAGTGGCACACGGATTAAGAAAGTGGGAATTGTGTGGTGGAGAGTTATGCAGAGGAGAGAGAAATATTGTGAACCACAAATTCTTTGACAAAAAAGGAAAGGGAGGTTCTTTTTGGAACGGGCGAAAAAGGAAAGTTGGAAGTATTTTCAGGGACGGAGGGGGTACGTATTTCGAAGGTAATGTGGGTAAAAGTTTTGACTTTTATATTTACAATTGATTCGACTAAAGAACTAAAGGATATAACGGGGCTTTTCATGCCATCCATCATGTGGATGTATGAGAAGTTGTACAGAAGCTAAGCTAGGTAGAGGCACTGTAAAGTACTCCTAAGCGAGCTACTTGTCTATTAAACGTCCACAGCTGGGAAAATTTCTAGACTGCAACGAAGCAGGCCGACAGATTTCGACATCACATGCCTGTATTTAACAAATGGTATTCCAAAGAGTGATGGAGAAACTGATGTGCTCTTTTAAGAGACTGTATTTTCTAATTTTTCAAATAAACTGAAAACAATAAAAAAATGAAAACATGTTAAATTTAGCGTGTTTCGATGCATTCCTATTTTTAACCAATTAAATTATAGTAAATCTCACTGTCATACTCCTTATTATTTCTGTTATTTGCAATTTAATCCCTCAAATTAAAGGTTATTCTCAAAATTCCTAATTATGCAGAAGCCTCATCGTCTTCACCAAAATCCTTAACAACAAGTCAACAAAACATTAGGAGCAAATCGTCTTTTTTGCCTTTTCTTAAGAATCAATCTTGCATAAATGAAAACGCTTGTCAAAAGTTTTAGCATTGATTATAAAAATCAATTTCAATACTCCCAACACCTTTACATGTGTCTAATGTTCAAAGCGCACATCACATTTGTTGTTAACGGTGGTATGTATACATGAATGTTTTCCAAAGTCTCCAAACATCCACCATTTTTTCATGTGTTTTTTAGTTTGAGAACTTTGTTTCTTAGAACCGGCCACCACCCATGTGTATTCATAGTTTTGGAGGTAGAGGCAAATCAAGCAACCTCAGGGTTTAAATTGATCGGAAAACTTATTTCAATTTTCAATTTTCTGTTATTTTAAATCGGGATGAAAATTTCTTTCGGGAAACTTCCGGCCAAGTCATGTGCATCTTTGTTTTGTTTTTTCTTTCTCGCCACACTAGTTTTGTCATTTTAGAAAATATAAGCTATTGTTTTAGGACTAAAATGTAAATACTAGAATCACTATACTAATACAGCGAGGATGGTGAGATGGCATGATACATTAATTTGATTGGTTTAAAAAGTTTGGTACCGGTACCTTATAAATTAAGAAAGGCACGGTAGAATTTCCCAACTGTAAAAAGGATATTAGGAATACTAAATTATTTTCCAAAAAAAGAGGTATATTTTGGTTTTCGTTATTTTCCAAAAAAAGAGGTATATTTTGCATAAAAAAATGAGTTTTACTAGTTTTTCAAATTTGATATGCGCGGATAGTACAATATTGCTGCAATGATTTTGCCCATTTATGTATAGTGGTGGACTCCATCCCGGTCCGGTTTCGGTTCCAACCCTGTCAATTACCAGGCGGTGTCAATCCGTATTGGATGATGCTCGGGCGATTCTGTCCCAATCCGTCCCGTCAGCGACCCGGCAGTTCCTATTCCAGTTCGATTGGTCCACTTTTTTTTTGAAGTCATTTTTTCTAGGTGAAGAGTTTTAAAAGAGTTATTAGGTTGTAAACAATAGGGGAGATAGGAAAAGAATTAGTCACACTAGTTGTTGGGAGTTGGGACCATTGGGGATCGGCATGTTTTAATCACAACTTTCCTATACTCGAAACCAGGTAACCTATTTGAGCTTTACTAGGTCAACTTCCGAATCGGGATTGTATTTTCGGTCTTCGGAATGATTCCAGAATCAGGTGAAAAAATTGGTGAACATGCTTACATATTTGAAAATGAAAATATGGAAAATGAAAACAAATGAGTTGAGAATGAAAAACAAGAAAATCAAAACAGAAAATTGGAGAACGAAAAAACAGAAAATAAAATTGAAAAAAAAAATCTATTAATAAACGAGCCATAAATGTTTGATATGTTCTTTCAGAAGTTGAATTCTCTTAACAAATACACCCTCCGTCTCATTTAAATCTTTACACGTTCCCTTTTGAGACATCTCATTTAAATCATTACGTTTTTCTTTTTAGACAATTTCTTTTACATTAAATGTCATACGGAGTATTAAATATCTTAACTATCATTCACTACTCACTCACTTATTTACATTTCAGTAGGTAGCATTAATTCTCCTAAAAGTCAAAGGGGATGCAAGGCATTTGTTCTTCTATTTATTGGACTCCTAAAACATTGTGTCAAACGCAAATGACAAGATTTAACCGGAACGGAGGGAGTAATAGTGTTTGATAACATTTCAAGTGACCAAAAGTGAATGATGAAAGTGTAGTTCAAGAAAGTGAATTGTTTTAATTTGCTGAATTGTGAAATATTCATAATCAAAACATTTTAAAAAATTAAACTAAAAAATAATTAAAATGATCTGTAAATTAATCAGATTAACAAAATACGGAGTAACATGTTAGGTAAAATGATTGATAAATGTGATGGAATTCAAAATAGTGTTGCTAAACGCCTCATAAATCATAATCTACCAAAAAAAATTAACCCCCCCCCCCCCCCCACCCCCACAGAAGTTGGAGTGTTTAGGTACAAGTACAGAAGTGATTCTGGTGCCATAATTTAAAAGTTGGGGGTGATCAGCTTCTGAAAACTGATTCTGATTCTGCTTCTGCTTCTGCTTTAAAAAAAAAGCAGGATAAGAATCAGTTCCAAAAACCCCTCATATTTTTGCCCGCTCATCGGACAGATTGAGGGCAAAATTATGCAGCTTAGCTGCCATAGGGAAAGCAAGGGTGCTTGTAGCGTAGGTGGGATCTTGATCTATCGCTAATCACCTGCTTAATTATGCACAAGTGTAATAAAAAAATAGGCAAAAGAATATACTCGGTATTAAATTGTATTTTGGGAATATAATCATAAAATTAGACACACGTTCTACATAACCAATACTAAATCGGTTTCATTTTAAAGTTTCTATTTCATTTTATTATGACTCACAAACAATAACTTAATTTTTGTCTAATAACACAGACATGTTAGTGCAATGATAAATTCAAATCTGAATATTTAGAAGCATTTTTGAATCACTATTTGAATCGCGAAAAATTAAATTTTAATCTGAAAAAACAAAAATTGTTTATAAATTCATAGAAAAATGGTTTAAGCAGTGCATATGAGAACCTTAAATGGTTCATGGATATCTATGATATTATGGACATTAAAATTGTACACAAAAAATGATTTCATGAGTCGTGACATTAAAGTTCTTATAACACATTATTTCATTAGGGTACTTCACTTTTTCTAAATCACGTACAAATTCTACCATAAAATGTTTTAGAACCAAAGCCAAATGTGTGAGAAAGCGGTCCCGTTCAGGTCGTCGCTGACTCACCCTCCCTTACGGGAAGTATCGGGTTCGAAACTCAATGGAGTGAATTTCAGCTTAGATTATTCCAAGCTCTCCTAGCCTCCTCCCCCAGATGCCCCTAGAGTACAAAAACAATGTGCACATACAAAACAATCAGGTGACGTTCCCCCTATTATTAATAATGTCTCTTATAAAAATCCTAAATATGGGTATTTTATGTATATACGTGATAAAACAGTGTCTACTACTGAATTGAAGTAAAACTTTCGATGAGTTGGACTTAGGGTACACACTTTTTGTGTACACACTTTTTACACATGTCTGTGTAAGGTTTTTTTTATGTCTGTACAGACATAACGTATTTTAAAAATACGTTATGTCTGTACAGACATAAAAAAAAACCTTACACAGACATGTGTAAAAGTGTGTACACAAAAAGTGTGTACCTTTATAATTTTTCAACTTTCGATTTAACCCCTTCATATTTATGTAATAAAGGGTCTATATTAGTACTCATTTTCATCGGTTGTTTTCTAGCTGGAAACCCTCACCAATATGAGTCAACGGTTATGTGGTAGAGACGTAGAGTGTAGAGAGGACCACCAAATGGATCATTGATCCAAATAAAGGTGGAATCTCCCATCCCAGGAACCCCCCACTCCGACCCGACAGGATGGTGGGAAGGTTAGTCACGGTGACTCAGTCAGCAGAATGGCAGTATGCTCATACATCCGTGCACACCAGAGGCCCAGTCTTATTTCAGGTTCTGTGATCTCCACCCGGTCGCTGCGGGGATTCGAACCTTGGTCCATTGATCCAAATCTCCCACCACTCGACCAACTGAGCTACCCGTGCGGATACCACCAAATGGATCATATACCTTCAGGAAGTTACGAGTAAATATTTCAAATTAATGCCAGCAAATAGCTACCGAGTAATGGAGTACTAAGCTGGATAATCGTAGACTACAACGGTCTACATGAGATCACTACAAACAAGAAGAGAGTACTTAGCACGTTCAAACGAAAAATTAGGTAGTAATTTAAAGGTGTGAAACACCTCAAATTTTAAATACTCCAAATTTTATATAAAAAGTTATTTTAATATCTTTGTCATGTATTATTTCTTTCAAAAAATGTAAATTTATGTAAAATACCCGTACATAATTTAAAATAGAAAATTTTATATGGAGTACAAAAAGTTTATTTGTACAAGGTAACTTGTACGCATCTCATGTATAAGCTCATTTTCACTTGTCACAAACAAAATTGAGCGCCAAATTATACCGAGGTACCGACATACCATGAACATGGTATGCTTGTATCACATACGACACCGTTTTTGTTTCTATTAGAAGCACTACGCATGTTTTTTATTCTTTTCCCAAATTTCCTTAAGTCCACCCACTTTCTTCTCTCAAGTCATCCACTGCTCTAGATATGTTATTTCATTCTCTTTACTTTTCTTTTATTTTCTTCAATTCTTTTCTCATCTCCATCAAAATTCTAAAAAAAATAAATTGTGATTTTACTTATCTTTATTTTTAATTAATTTAATTATAACTGATCAATTAACTTCTTTCAAAAAAATTATTACAACATTTTATTCATCCACATAAAATAAGTACAATGCATTAATAATCATACACTACTTTTGCCAAAAAAAATAATCATACACTATTTTTTTACTTTTTTCTTCAATTGTAATTACTACCGAATTTATAATTTTTTAGAGCTTTTTAAGACATTGCGTTTGTTTATTTTGATACTTGAAGTTACATTTGATAATATATCA
This sequence comes from Cuscuta europaea, assembly GCA_945859875.1. Lineage (NCBI taxonomy): Eukaryota > Viridiplantae > Streptophyta > Magnoliopsida > Solanales > Convolvulaceae > Cuscuta > Cuscuta europaea. Next base: position 9,621,378 of record CAMAPE010000045.1, read on the forward strand.
TGAAATTACATCTTCTTATGCGCAAGTTACATTGATCCAAAAATGTGGAATCTCCCACCCCAGGAGCCCCCCCACCCCGACCCGACAGGATGGTGGGGAGGTTAGTCACGGTGACTCAGTCAGCAGAATGGCAGTAGGCACATACACTCGTGCGCACCAGAGGCTCAACCTTATTTCAGGTTCTGTGACGTACACCCGGTCGCTGCGGGGATTCGAACCTTGGTCAATTGATCCAAATCTCCCACCACTCGACCAACTGAACTACCCGTGCGGGTTATGCACAAGTTACATCTTAATGTACACGAGTTACATCTCAATATACGTGAGTTACATCTTAATGTCCGTGAGTTACACCACGAAATAAACTCTAGCTATATCATTTTTATTGCACTAATAGTAAAAATAAAACATATTCACTGTTTATAAAAAAAGTAATCAAGCTCTTAGCATCAATTTTTCATTGTTTACATTGAAATCAATGTTTATAATATCTCAAAAAAATCATTTTTCAATTTTCCAACATGTTACATTCTGTATATACATAAGTTACATTTGTCATCACCGCGAGTTAGATTTGCAATAACACGAGTTACATTAAAAATCAAACTCTGCTATTAAAACAAAAAATGTTTTTTTTCTAATTTTGTTGTGGCCATGATATTAAAAATAAAATATATTCTCGTTTTACCTAATCAATTGTGCAATTAGACTCTCATTTTTCATTGTTTACATTGAAATCAATATTTTATTTCTTATACTATGTATTTGACAAGCTACATTTTGAACGGACTTGAGTTACATTTATCAATAACGTGAGTTACATATCTTTACACGTGAGTTACATCTTTCATGCTTCTGCGACAAAGAGAAAAAATAACAGCTACTTTACACGTGTGCACTGTTCACGCAAATTTTTTTAAATTGTGCAAAACTACTTCATTTTTTAGAGTGTAGCATGATGCTCAAGGTGTCCCGGTTGCACCTTATACGAACTGAAAATGAGCGTGTACACGTGGCGCGGACAAGTACACGAAGCACTTTTGTAGGGATTATATAATATACTTGTACTTCGTAATACGAGTATTGTACCTACCATTTATACATTAAATTATCAAATTGGACTTATAAGACCTAAAAGTATGTTTGGGAGTTGAGTTTTGGAGGGGAAGAGAAGGTTGATGGGGTTTATGATTCTCTTTTTCATTTTGGGAGTTTAAAAATTCGGAGAGAATGGTTATGAAGGACTTTTGTAACCCTTCAAATTTATCTGAATGCTCAATTTTTAAGTTCCATCAATTGGAAGGGTTTTTGATGGACAATTAAAAATATGATAATTTAAGCTCAGTTTAAAAAGAATATCATTTCAGTTATTTGAATTCGTCATATGTCGAAGTAGTTTAAAATATAATTCTTTCAAATACTCTCCTTTCCCAAATTTATTACTCTCAAATATGAAAGAGAGGTTTCTCACATTCCCCTCCATTTCCCTTCCAACAATATACTTTCAAAGTCTTGCACTTACTTTTTCTCCAATTCTCCAAACTCTTAAATATACCCTTATAAGGAAACACAAATAATCAAGCTCTAAAATATGTCCTAATAAAATTAAAATTGGTTCGTGTACACACATTTAGTCGGTTTTTAAAGCAAATGTCTCTTACACGGATAGAATAAATGATATTGGCAATTTTTACTCTAGAATTTTTTGAAATCACAATTAATTTGATTGAAAAATCAAGTCCAGTTACCGCAAAATAAATAATTTGAGCATGTACAGCCACAAGAAGTATATTATAACACCTCATTGCAATTGTTAGGATTCTTTGTGACATTCTATATTATCTACCAGTTGAGCCATGTGAACCAAGAAAAGCATCATACTGAGTATTTAAATACTCCTTCGATCTCGAAAAGTTTAGTCAAATTTTATTTTTTGAACGTTCCAAAAAGATCTGTCATTTTCATTTAAATTGAGGAATATGTGACTAAAATTATTTCTCTTTCATCTGCACAAATTTCAATCACACAGTTTATACTTTATTAATTTACGTGGAAAATAACTTTGGTCAACCTTTTCGGGTAGAAGTGTAGGATGTTAAGTAGCAATAGGCAAAGAGATGGAACCCGCACGGGTATCTCAGTTGGTTCAGTGGTGGGAAATTTGGACCAAGTGACCAAGGTTCGAAACCCGCCGCGGCCGTGTGGAGGTCACAGAACCTGAAATAAGGTTGGGGCTCTGGTGCGCACGAGAAAAAGGCCTACCATCATTGGACCGACTGAATCACCATGATTAACATTCTCCCAAAAATCGTGTCAGGTCGGGGTATGGGGGGCTCCTGAGATGGGAGATTCCATCTTTTGGACCAAGACAAAGAGATGGATGACCATGAACGAGGTGAATTGGTTGAACCAACGTCTTCTTAGGCTAACTATGATCATCTGTTACAAGTGACGGCAAACAATAAAGTCAGACAGCAAAAAAGTTACTGTTAAAACGAGGGACAAAAACTGCAGAAATTAAAGAGAAGCTAGCGCTGACATATTTTTGCGATGCGTATTTTCAAAAGTCAGGCGAAAAGAAAAGGGCATATTTATTTATTAGTAATATGTGGTCTTTACATGTACACAGTTTTTTGGCTTTTGTTGATGTTATGTGATAATGGAATCTTCAAATAGGACACCACTTATGTTTCGATTCACTGCTGCGTTTCTGTCATCCCGATTTTCAGATCGATCGTACCCTCCCACTCCATATTCGTGTGACAATTAAATACTGTAGCTTTTCTGTGGACAACAAAATCTCTCTTTCCCGTATCTCAATCTGTATTTAAAAGAATATGGAGTACTGACTGGTGTGCGTAGCTCAACTGGTAGTAAGGGAGTACCACAAGGGTTAGGTCCCACATTCGAATCCCGACAACTGCGATGAGGAGTAACTATGCTAAAAATGAATAGGGCCTCTACAAGTATCGGGGACAGAGCTCCACTCTCTATCTGTCAAATTGGGATTATAGTCCAATTTACATCCTCCCAACATACCGTCCGGTCAGGGTTGGGGACCCTCAGGGATGGGGTGTCATCCTTTTTTTAATACGCAGTAGTTAAAATATGAGAGATTAGGTAAAAGAAGATACAATATCCGTCTCATTAACATTGGGACGGAAGAAGCTGACACGATTATTAAGAAAAGTAATATTTGTGATTGATATTGAATTTATAAAGTGAGAATGATTAAGAGCCACACAAACTTTACCAAATATGGTATTGGATAATCTTAGTAGGATTTCTCGAAAAGATAAAACGAGACAATTTTAGCAGGATGGAAGGAGTAGAAAGTAAAAAAATAATTATAGTTAAATGCGGAGTATATTTAAAGGTAAAATTTGTCAAAAAGTGAGTAAAAAAGTGTAGCAAACTTTTAAATACGAAAGAATATTTTTACACATTTTGAACCATTTGGTTTCATATTTTTCAAGATATCATATTTACTGTGAGTGATTTATATTCCCTCCGTTCCTAAATAAACTTTCAATTTTCCTTTTTCGTCCGTTTCAATTAAAACTTTCACTTTCCCTTTTTAGTACTACCTTCGTCCCGGAATAATCTCCTTATTTGACTGGGCACGAGTTTTATTATAGTGGGAAATATATGGTGGAAAGTTGTGCAGGAGAAAGAGAAATGTGTAAAAATAGTTGTGAACCACAAATTCTTTGCCAAAAAAGGAAAAAGAAGATAAATTTAGGACAGACCGAAAAGGAAAGAATGAAGATAATTCCAGGACGGAGAGAGTAAATAATTTGTAATTCACAACATTTCTTACACATTTTTCTCCTCTGCACAACTCTCCACCACACAATATCCAATATCCAAACCTATTTGAAAGTTTTAATAGGAACGAGGTTAAATGTACTCTTTTATTTGAATTGGGCTTTTTAAACTCTTTTTTATCTCATTTTTCTCTACTACATAAATCAAATATACCCCAGGTTATTCATAATTTAGCAAAATTTCACCAAATATAAAATAATGATATGTTTCAACAAAAAATAAACACATTCATAACTTTTTGTACAAATGTGTCTATTAATTGATTGTATACCAAACATGACGCACTAGACACAGATAGTATGCACCAACCATCACATGTCAACATTTAGATGCCCCTAAAATAAAAGTTCACCCCTTAGTTCAATTGTTTTTCAAATAGACAAGCTTAGTATATAGGCCTACTAGCCTTGTTTAGTATGGTCTTAAGAATCCAATTGAGTTTAATCTAACATATACTTTGATCTGATTAAATAAGATTAAATAAAATTATAAATAATGGGCACACGCAAATCTATCAAAAGGAGTGTGTAAGAATGATTTAAAGCAGCTAATTATTTTCATGATCTTTCTGGGATTGAAGTAGAACTCTTTCAGTTAAAATTATTGAGTTGATAAAGTAAAATAAAGTAAAAATAATTTGCTACTCATATAAATTATGTAATAGCAAAATTAACAATAATAGTAGCTAATTATTTTCATAATCTTTCTGGGATTGAAGTAGAACTCTTTCATTATTGTTAAAATTATTAAAGAACGCATGCAGGATCTAAAATGATAGTAACAAGATATTGCATTTCATTTATGATTGATGAGATTTGTGAAATCATTTGTAATCAATGTAGTGTACGATTCTAAAACAACACAATTGGATTACAACAAATTTAATTTGTGCAAATCGAACGCTTAGTGGGGAGTCTAGACTCTAGACCGTCTGAATAAGTACATTTTATTTGTTAAATATAATAAATAATTTTGGAGTTTTTTTCATGTATGCTCTACATTTTATTTGTTGGATATAATAGATATTTTTGGAGATTTTTTTTCACCTATGCTCTACATTTTAAGTTGATTTTTTTACGAAGCATTGTACATCCAGTATGACCACAAAAACTACGTACCAAGATTTATTTACAAGTACAAATTATATCAAGACTACACAGTATTTATATCTCTCGGAAATAGCGGAAGGATTTTCTTGTACCATGAAATTAATTACAGCAGATTCGAATCAAATAGTAAGCGAAATTGACAACAAAAAAATAAATTTGTTGGAGCCATCTTCTTCAGATCCTTGATAAAATCCTTGTTCTCCACTTGGATTCAGAAGCCCTTTCAAAACCATGAAAAAATTACATTAAGATCTCAAATCCACATGAAAAATGAAAAAAAAACGAGTTCTTTCATGAAAAGAGCTTTCTTACCAGAAAAGAACAACAAACCTTTACCCTCTAAGATGTTGTCAGATTTGAAACTAAAACCTCCTGGACTTTCACAAACTTACCCCGCAGAAATCTATTTCATGAAGATAAACAGAAAAAAAAACACAGAAAAGTTACTTAGAACATTTCCCATCACGAAAAAACTTAAAAAAGTTAAGATTTGCCCCGGTTTTTAGGGTTCGAAAGAGATTCAGGTTTTCATGCACCGACTAACGGGTGAAGCTACCATATGATCTGATCTTTCCCGATAATTCAAAGGCAAGTTTAGATCATGCTGGCAGCTTCAACAGATAGAGGTGCACGGCCAATTTGCCAGACGATCTTCACAACTCTATGCTTCTAAAGAACCTGAAACCCTAGTTATTCTTCTATATATGGATAAATAGTGAAACTATTACTAGAATCATAAGCTATGAAGAAGAATGAGGCCCGCCTCATCTAATTTGATGTATGGAGTGCTTAGCCTAGGGTGTTATATATAGGGGCGTGCGGGCAGGTGCATGTGACTTGAAGGGGCTTAATGGGGAATTGCAAAATAACGATTTCATTTTTCTTTCAAAATTGTACTTATTATAGGATAATACGGAGCAGTAATTAACAGCATTCTAAAGAAGATTGGATCAGATTAGATATATGCCATGCCATTCTTTAATCGATTACTATAATAAAAAACGTAGGTCGTTTGGATAAAGCATACCTCTATTTTTTTGCTGAATTTCCTAAACCTTTGTTAACTTTGCTATCTTTGAGTTCGAATGAGATTCGAACATGTAACTTCCTCTTTATAATATTCATTTTATTGATTTATTTAAAAGTAGAAAACTAGCGTAAATGAAAAAACAAAAAGTTCATATTGAGAATGTTTTAAATAGACCAGAATTTTATGGTGTGATTTGAGCTAATTTGGGTTGGTCTAGTCAGATTAGGTCTAGACTTATGTTATAAATATCATTATATGTGTACTAGATTTTTCACTCGTGCTTTGCACGGGATGTCGGGATGCAGTTAATAAGCAATAATTTATCTGAGAATACATAAAAATGTTGTGTAAAGATAGAACAATGCATATGTTGTTTTTAACAGAAGTGCATAAAGATTAACAAATTACAAATTAATATGTATTTCCTAATTGTAAACCATATTCAAAGTCTTCTTGGTCGGTTTTCCATCACCATCACACATTATAAAGTTCAACCTAGACGGGGACATTACTATTGATACAACGACGCAAAGTTGTTCATGGCTGAAAATCGAACGACATAAAAAAATATCAACTATCTCCAAAGATTATCCCGACTTGTATTAATGGTCATCACGTAACTAAGCTTTAAAGGGAATTGAACTCTGTCTACACTGAAATGTGAACGGCATTTTAGGTTAGATGGAGTCAAACAAAGCTTCAGAATAAGAAACTTTTGTCTTACATTTGTTCACGACATTATGTCAACCTCGAGAATATGGGTTCCTATTTTAGTGACAATAAGGCTAGTGCCATTACACAATCTGGATTGGAGGAATGATCGATATTCCTCATTAGCATCACAAGTGCATCCACTTTCCATTTCAGCTCATGACATGGCATACCAGAGCATTTAATGATTTTGATAAATTCTGAAGAATGGATCTCATGAAGGAGTGCACTCTCTGAGTCAGAAAAAGATGTTGAATTTGTTCTTAAATACTATCGTATATCTTTATGAATGTGTGTTGCTCTATAAATTTATTTGCTCTAGTGTGTTCTGATCAATTAGGTTTGGTCTATTCTATTCTGACCTGATTTAGAACTGAAATCATTCCAACTAAAAACATCCTGAATGGAAGAATGCAATTTTTATGAGAATAATCAAAACATCGATGTGTTCAAAGTCGATGAGATTCTAAAAAAAATACTAAACACATCTCCAACCTAAGAAAATATTAAAGTAATTACAACGGTTTTTTTAATTGAAGCAATTACAATGCTATTGAAACTGGATTTTTAGTATCTCAGTTAAATAATATTGTACGCCCCTATCCTTTATGCAGATAAACTAAGGTTGTTTTTACTTGGACTGTAATTCGTCCCAGACCAGACCAGACCAGATCAGATCAAAACAGACCAAACCAGATCAGACTAGATTAAAACAGACCAGACCAGACCAGACCAGATCAGACTAGACCAGACCATACCATATTTTATTATTATTATTATTATTGTTATTATTGTTGTTGTTCTTATTATTATTATTGTTGTTGTTGTTATGATTATTATTAGTATTAGTATTATTATTGTTGTTGTTGTTGTTATTGTTATTATTATTAGTAGTAGTACTATTACTACTATTACTATTATTACTATTATTACTATTACTGCTGCTACTACTACTTCTTCTACTATTATTATTATTATTATTATTTGATGGAGTATATGGTCTGGGAACCCTCGGTCCACAGACGCCTACTACTCCAATAAGGGCCCAATAGGCCCAGGAAGCACAACGGGCCCAAATCACAGCGCCCAGAGTACCAAGCGGCCCACAGTGTGCACCAGGGGTGCCTTCGGCCCCCTGGCCGAAGGCTCCAATTCTCACAGGGTGGCCGAATCAGGAAAACAAAGTTACTGGGAGAAAACGGTGAAAATCAGTAGCCCTCGGCACCTAGAGCCCTCGGCACTAAGGAGGTCCCCGGTACTCAGAGCCCTCGACTAATCATCTACAGCCGAGGGCACCTTTTCTGACATAATATCCGCTCCACATGCGTATAGATCACCGTACCAAGTACGACGTCACATCCAACAGCCGCATTAAATGCGGCCACATGCGGTTGCCAGCGCCAACCAGTTGAGGTGACCCCTCGGCCAATGGATGCTTGACACGTGTCCCTGTCTGGCATTTATTGTTACTATAAATAGCACCCCATTTCCCATTTGTAACCAAGAAGCAAATACGCTGAATACACTTTCTAATATACTCTCTCTCTCTACTTACTTGCTCTGACTTCTCTCTGGTTATACTGGATACAGTCTAGAGGGGGGGGGGGGTGAATAGACTGTATTGGTTTTTAGCTTTTTAAACTAAGTACCAGATTTTCAGAATAGCCTGTTCTGTTGAGAGAACAGACTGGCAGCGGATGGGGTTCTGGCAGGGAGTTCTGTTAGCCTCAGAGAAACAAAGGCAGAAGGCCTTCTGTTAACTCGTAGAACCAGTTCTGCTGAACACAGATACCAAGTCCAAGGAGTTATACAGTTCTATCTAAGTGCAAGAATTAAAAGCAGTAAGTAAATGACACCAGGGATTTTTATAGTGGTTCAAGGAACAACTCGTTCCTCTAATCCACTGTTCCACTAAGCTGTAAAAACTGCCGTTTACAAAGCCTTAGTCCTAGCACTTAAGAAGTACTCCACGTCTTCTTCAAGTCTAGATGTGTCCTGGGATGCACTGCCTGGCTTCCTTTAACACTGGTCCTTTCATTGAGTCTCCTTGAAGTATCACCACTTCACTACTCCAGTTATTAGGACGTCCTTCTTGTAGCAAGAAGAGTTTCTGTTGAAACTGAGGTTCCTCCAACTTGCTTCGTTGCAAGGGTGCTTCTTTATGTTGACCTTCTCAACTTCTTCCCCTTTTCTGCAGAACTTCTTCTTGAATTCTGACAGAGGGATGTCAATATCTTCCAAGTCAAGTAGAGAGTCCCTTTCTCCCTTTTGCTGAATATGGAAGATGTTGTTGATGACGCCAGCATCAACCACCACCTTTTCTCCTTGGACAACGGAGGAGATGACTTCATCCTTGAAGGATGCGTTGAGATAGAACTCAACTGTGTCCATATTGCTGTATGCCTCATAATCATGAGAGATGACCTTGCTCAGTTGGCATTGTGACAGTCCGTCAACAATGGAGGTCATCCTTTCCTTTTTCTCTGCGAACCTGGGGAGTACGTCCAGTTCGCATCTCAGGCCAGTCAAGACATTCTTGAGAAGTGTTGCCTTTTGTTCCTTTGAAAGATCGGAGAAGCTCAAGATGGCCATGGAGTTTACTGCGGTTGGAAAATTTCTGAGAGATAAGAGTTCAAAAGCTTGAGAATTATGAGAGCAGTAACGGTTTAGGTTTGCGAAAGGGGGTTTTATGGATATGAGTTAGTGGACGTTTGAGATAATTTACGGTTCCAAGAGACCAATAAATGTAAAAAGAGGCGCAGTAAATAAATGGGGGCGCAGTAAATTTTGTACGGCTGGATACCGTTTTAAGGGTAAAAGGGTAAAAGACCTTTAATAAGTTACAAGGTCACCCGGTTTACAAATTTTCTTTTCCAAGTCCACCACCTTCTGTTTAGACAAGAGAGGGTTTTCTGTGGAAAGGATTTCTGTTGCATAGGTGTTCTGTCAGGGTAGAGAGCAGAAGAGGTTGACAGAGGAGGATTAACAGACGGGGTTCTGCTACAGGAAATCCGTCAACAGCAAAAGAGCAACAGAGGGCCTTCCTTTTCATCTTTCCCTTGGAATCTCATCCATCATTCCCAATTCTTCTCTCAGTTTGTTGAACCTAGCCTCAGGAAGAGGCTTTGTCAGGATATCTGCAAGTTGGTCTTCTGTTGGCACATGTTCCATGCAGATGTGCTTCTTCTCCACATGATCTCTGATGAAGTGATGTCTGATCTCAATATGCTTTGTTCTGGAATGAAGAACTGGATTCTGAGTGATAGCAATGGCACTGGTGTTGTCACACAACAGCTTGATCTCCTTTGCTTGAATTCCGTAGTCCTTCAGTTGTTGCTTCATCCAGAGTAGCTGAGCACAGCAACTCCCAGCTGCAATGTACTCTGCCTCAGCTGTACTTGTTGAGATGGAGTTCTGCTTCTTGCTAAACCAGGAAACAAGCCTTCCTCCTAGCAATTGGCAGTGACCAGAGGTGCTCTTCCTGTCTAGTCTGCAACCTGCAAAATCTGAGTCAGAATAACCAATTAGTTCAAAGTTACCTCCCTTGGGATACCATAGGCCTGCATTGGGGTTTCCTTTGATATATCTGATGATTCTCTTTGCAACACTTAGATGGCTTTCCTTGGGCTTTGATTGGTATCTGGAACAGATTCCAACAGAGAATGAGATGTCTGGTCTGCTTGCAGTCAGATACAACAGAGATCCTATGATTCCTCTGAATGTTGTTGCATCTACATCATTTCCTTCATCATCTGGACCAATTCCTTGTGAGGTGTTCATGGGAATCTTTACTGATGATTTGCCTTCCACTCCAAACTTCTTGATTAGATCTCTGGTGTACTTCCCTTGATTGATAAAGATCCCTTCTGGAACTTGTTTGACTTGAAGTCCTAGGAAGTAACTGAGTTCTCCCATCATACTCATTTCAAATTGACTCTGCATCACTTGAGAAAATTTCTTGCACAATTCTGGATTAGTACTTCCAAATATAATGTCATCAACATATATTTGTACTAACAGAATATGATTAGCAACAGAGATTTGAAATAGAGTTTTGTCAACCTTTCCTTTAGTAAACCCATGGTTTACTAGGAAAGGGGACAATGTGTCATACCAGGATCTGGGAGCTTGCTTAAGACCATAGAGGGCCTTTTTAAGCTTGTAGACACAAGAAGATTGAGTAGGAATGACAAAACCTGGTGGTTGTTCCACATAAACTTCTTCTTCAAGATCTCCATTCAGAAATGCACTCTTGACATCCATCTGGTAGACCTTGATGTTGTTGTAGGCAGCATAGGCTAGAAAGATTCTGATGGCTTCAAGTCTAGCAACTGGTGCAAAGGTCTCATCAAAATCTATTCCTTCTTCTTGGCAGTATCCTTTAGCTACTAGCCTTGCTTTGTTCCTTACAATGTTGCCGTCTTCATCGGCTTTGTTCTTGAATACCCATTTGGTTCCAATGACATTCTGGTGCTTTGGCCTAGGAACAAGTTCCCATACTTTGTTCCTTTCAAACTGAGTGAGCTCTTCTTGCATAGCATTGATCCAATCTGAGTCTGCAAGGGCTTCTTCCACTGTCATAGGTTCCATCTGAGATATGTAGCAGGCAAGCATTGCTTCTCTCCTTGATGTGGATCTGGTTTGAACTCCACTTCTGATTTGACCAATCACTTGATTAGGAGGATGATCTCTTAACCATGTTAGGTCTGGTTCTGTCAGCTGCTGTCTTGGTCTCTCTGGTTCCTAATCTTCAGAGTCTTCATCTTTATTCAACAGAAGGGGGTTTGGTGCAGGTGTTGGAAATGCAGGGTTGTCTGCTACCTCTTCTGTTGGTCCTGGAGTTCTGTCTTCTATGCTGACTTCCTTGAGAATCTCTGTTACTTCTTCAACAGAGGTGCTTTCATCAAACTTCACGTGTATGGATTCTTCAACATGTAGGGTCCTTCTGTTGAGTATTCTATAGGCTTTACTGGTGTTTGAATAGCCTATAAAGACTCCTTCATCAGCCTTTTCTTGAAATACTTTCAGATGCTCCTTTCCATTGTTGAGAATGTAGCACTTGCATCCAAATACATGAAAGTAGCTGATGTTTGGTTTTCTTCCCTTCCAAAGTTCATAAGGGGTCATCTGGTGATTCTTGTTGATCATGCTTCTGTTCTGAGTATAGCATGCAGTGTTGATTGCTTCAGCCCAATATCTCATAGGCAATCCAGATTCTGCTATCATTGTTCTTGCAGCTTCTTTTAGAGTTCTGTTCCTTCTTTCTGCTACGCCATTCTGTTGAGGGGTTCTGGCGGCAGAAAGTTGATGAAAAGTTCCATTCTGATCACAGAAGTCCTTTATGACTTGGTTGACAAATTCAGTTCCTCTGTCTGATCTGATTGTCTTCACTTTCAAGTTCTTCTCAGTCTGAAGTTGCTGTAACAGAGATGGCAACTTCTGAAGAGTTTCATTTTTCCTTGTCAGAAAAACAGTCCATGTGTATCTGGAGTAGTCATCAACCATGACTAGGGTGTATTTCTTGCCACCGACGCTTGGAGTCTCAACAGGTCCAAATAAATCCATGTGAATCAGATTTAGAGGACTTGTAGAAAGATCTCCAGCAATGGGTTTGAAGGAATTCTTCACTTGTTTGCCTTTCTGACATGCACTGCAGAGGGTCTCTCTCTTGTACACAATGTCTGGTAGCCCTTCTACAATGTGTTCTCTGGCTAGTTTGTTGATTGTTTTGAAATTCAAATGGTTGAGCTTTTTTGTGCCAGTCCCAGCTCAGTTTTGAATCTCCCTTGGCTATCAGGTAAACTCCATCTTTTGCAGTGTTCCAATCAACTACATAGATGTTCTTTTTCCTTGATGCTGTAAGAACCACTTCCTTTGTTGTCTCATGCTTCACATAGCAGAAGTCCTTTGTGAATTCAACAGTGTAGCCTTTGTCACAGAACTGGCTAGCACTCAGCAAGTTGAACTTCAGTCCTTTGACATATGAGATATCATCAATGGTGATCTGGTTCTTGATCAGCTTTCCTCTTCCTTTTGTTTGACCTTCTTTATCATTACCTCCAAAGGTAACTCTGGGTCCTTTGCATTTCTGGAACTCTGTTAGGCAACTTCTGTCACCTGTCATGTGCCTGGAGCATCCACTATCAATAAACCATTCTTGTTCAGAGATAACTCCAGCACACAGTTCCTGCAAGATCAAAAGAAAGATTTAGGTACCCAAGCAATGCTGGGTCGTGGGGGGTCATGGAGTCTGGGTAGTTGATACCATTTTGGTCTCATCAAGTGAAACCTTGGTGGGTGGTACCCATTGTCCACCTGGTAGTTGTAGTAGACAGAAGTGTGATTCACTTTGGGCAGATGCTTGTGAGGGTCATGCTTCCTGTTTACATACTTTTGCATAGCTTTCTTTGTTGGAAATAAGTCCCATATACTATCAAGAGCAGAGGGACGGTTAACTTTGGGCTTCTGAAGTTGACCAGCCAACCTCTTCTGCCTGAAGTTAACTCTCTCTTGATATTTGCCCTTCTGGTGATCATTTCTGGCACGATTGACATGAGGTTGTCTGTCAATGAATGGTCTTTTATTTTTGTTATTCTGAAAACCTCTTCTGTTGTTAGGTTTTCTGCCAGGTTCATTATTTTTCAAAAAGGGTTTCTGTTGAACCTTTATCTTACCCTTTTCTGGTCTGACTTCCTCATGGACAACCTTGGTGCCAGATACACCAGCTTGACAGATGGGGCTAGAAATCAGTGGCTCTATGACCTTGTCTGCCTTAGCAACTCTGGTGCTAGGCATTACAGAAGGCTCACCTGATTCTGTTGAACCATAACCAAGACCAAAACCAGTGTCAATCTGTTGATCAAGCACAATCTTTTCCATGGAAGACTGGGCCTTCTGGTAAGCTTTGTACTTAATCTCGAAAGGCTCTATTTCTCTTATTCTCTTAAGAAGAGAAACATTTTCAGTCTCCAGTTGATCTCTTTCCTCAATTAGAAGATTGATTTTGATCTCAACCTCCTTTTTCAAGTCAAGAATTTCAGCTTTTAACTTACTGTTTTCTTCTGTTACAGAAGAATAAGTGGCTTGAATGGCCTTAAACTCTTCCCAAAATTCTGACATTGAATCAGAATCAAAAGCTAAACCTACCGAAGAAAAACTAGATTCAGAAGTAGAGGTTACCTCATCATCAGAATGAGCCATCAGGCAAAGGTCTTCTGTCTCAGTATCCAGGCAACAGAAGGCCTCATCAGAATCTGAGTCAGAACTGGATTCTGTTTCTGACAGAGGGTCTTTCTCCACCTGTTCTGTCACAAGTGCCTTTCTCCTTCTGGAGTTGTCTTCGTACTTCTTCTTTTCTCCATCCTGTCCTTGCTTCTTGGACACTCTAGGATGGGGACAATCAGCCTTGAAGTGACCAGGTTGTCTGCAGTTGTAACAGAGAAGCTCTCCACTGCTTTCTGTTGATTTGACCTTCTGGTATGGCTTTCTGTTGAAAGATGGACTCCTTCCATCTTTGGGATTCTTCATAAACTTTTTGAATCTCCTGGCAAAGGCAGCCATATATTCATCAGATAAAAGTACTGAAGGGTCAAAATCATTTACCTTAGATGTGCTGGCAGTGAGGGCTGTAGTGGTCCTCTCTTCTGGTACATCTTCCTTTTCTTCAATCATTTCAAACTCATGAGCTTTGAGATCTGAAATGAGCTTATCAGTGGGATAAGTCTTTACATCCTTGCTGGCTTGGACAGCAACAACTTTCATCTTCCATGCTGAGGGCAGTCCCCTCAACACCTTCAGGTTGATCTCCTTGGTTGTGAGATCCTTGCCAAGCTCAGAAATCTCTCCAGTGAGAGTGAGGAGCCTGTCATACATCTTGGAGATGCTTTCGCCAGGGAGAAGTTTGAAGTCATCAAACTTCTTGTTGGCTATGGTTAGTTTGTTGTCCTTCTCTTGCTCATCACCAGCTCCAATGAGCTCAAGAGTATCCCAGATCTCCTTAGCAGTCTTGCACTTCTTGATCCTGTTGAAGTATCTATCATCAATGGACTTGTAGAGGATGTCCTTGGCAATATTGTCTAAGTTGTACTTTCTCCTCTCTTCAGTGGTCCATTCTGACTTGGCTTTGCTAATCATCTGGGGTCTGGTATTGTCTATGGCATGTTCAGGGTTGACCTTCTGGAAGCTAGTGAAGGGGCCAATATCAAGAACTTCCCACATCTCATCATGCAGGGCACAGAGATGTGCTTTCATCCGGATCCTCCAGTCATCAAACTTAAGATCTGAAAACATAAGATTCTTGGACAAGGAGTGATCCATTATATCAGATAGAAATGAGGTAAAACAGAAAAACAAGTGGATCTTTGTTCAACAAATAACCTAAAAGATTATTAGAACAAGGAGGCTCTGATACCACTTGTTGGTCCCGGTTATACTGGATACAGTCTAGAGGGGGGGGGGTGAATAGACTGTATTGGTTTTTAGCTTTTTAAACTAAGTACCAGATTTTCAGAATAGCCTGTTCTGTTGAGAGAACAGACTGGCAGCGGATGGGGTTCTGGCAGGGAGTTCTGTTAGCCTCAGAGAAACAAAGGCAGAAGGCCTTCTGTTAACTCGTAGAACCAGTTCTGCTGAACACAGATACCAAGTCCAAGGAGTTATACAGTTCTATCTAAGTGCAAGAATTAAAAGCAGTAAGTAAATGACACCAGGGATTTTTATAGTGGTTCAAGGAACAACTCGTTCCTCTAATCCACTGTTCCACTAAGCTGTAAAAACTGCCGTTTACAAAGCCTTAGTCCTAGCACTTAAGAAGTACTCCACGTCTTCTTCAAGTCTAGATGTGTCCTGGGATGCACTGCCTGGCTTCCTTTAACACTGGTCCTTTCATTGAGTCTCCTTGAAGTATCACCACTTCACTACTCCAGTTATTAGGAGTAGTCCTGGGATGAGTCTTCTTGTAGCAAGAAGAGTTTCTGTTGAAACTGAGGTTCCTCCAACTTGCTTCGTTACAAAATGTGTGTATGTGAAGAGCTTGAAGAGTTGAAGAACACTTGGAACTTTGCTTGAGTTGGAAAGAGTATTTTTCCAACTTCTGCCTTCTCTTGTAGAGGATAATAAGTTTGAATCTCAAGGAGGCTTTTGCTTTTCAGAGTTTGAATATCTTGCTCGGTTAGCAATGTGATAGCAAGGTTATGGCAAAGTTATCCGGTTGTTCTTCGTAGTGTATCTTTTATACTGAGGTTGTCTTCCCGTTGGAGGAGTAGGAGGACAACTGCATTAATTGAGCGATCAGTTGACTTGACTAGTAGAGCCCGGTAAGGTTGGCGGGTTACTATTTTGGGATAAAGTATTCCTGACATTCCGGCCAATCATCTGCAATTACTCTACGTAGCATGGGGTGCATTAAATGAGCATTTAATGCATGCACTGTAGCTTTTCCGTTTTATACTCCTAGCCGTTGAAGGAATCTTTAAGTTGACTTCCCGGTTCTTTGAAAATCTTCTAAGTGTCAGACCTTCTGGTGTCTTTGTCTAAGAGTAGAACAGAGGAGGTCTGGAGCACTTCTGTTGGGAGTATCCAACAGAGACCCAGAAGGGTTTCTGTCAGAGTCAATACTAACAGAGGTCCTGAGGACTTCTGTTCTGGAGCAGGGAACCAAAGGTCCTCTGTTTCAATAAAGCCTTAAGAGGCACTCCTGCTCTTGAAGCACTTCTGCTCTTGAAGCACTTCTGCTCTTGAAGCACTTCTGTCAAGTCGAATACATCTAAGGGTTTTACAAAGGAAAAATTCTAATACATAATTTCTAAAGGGGTACTTCTAAAGTCCTAATTAATATAGCATCATCCAAATCTAAATACAATTATTCCTTACAGAGGCCCTCCCGAAGGACCCCCGGGACGAAATCATTGCGGCCCTCCAGCGCCGGCTTGACGAGATGGAGGCCACCAGAGCACACGCCACCACTTCTACCCCTCATACAGACCTCAAGTATGAGGCGATGTTGGCCAAAATGGGGGAAATGCAGAAGAAGATAGCCGAGGGCTCCGGGGAACCCACCATACAGCCCCGGACCCGGACGCCATTTACCCCAAGGGTATTGGCGGCCCGGATCCCGGAAAAATACCGAGGGCAGCTCATCAAGCTCTACGACGGAAAGACTGACCCCCAAGAGCACTACAGCAGGTATCAAAACAGCATGATGATGGTGGGGGCATCGGATGAATATTTGTGCCGCTGGTTCCTCTCCAGCTTAGAGGGGACGGCTTACGAATGGTTCAATCGATTGCCCGAGGGCTGCATTGACTCATGGCAAGAACTCGCCCAACGATTCTTGACGCAATTTGCGGGAAGACGCCGCACAAGAAAACACTTCTCCCATTTGCTAACAGTGAGGCAGAGGAAGGAGGAGACCTTTCGGGACTTCCTAGAGCGCTGGAGAACGGAGGCTGATAAAGTTGATGGCGCTGACGACGGGACCCTATTGGCCCTCCTCCAAACAGTACTCCGCCCCGGGAACTTCTCAAGGAGCCTCATCATCGAGCCTCCCCGCGATTAGATAAGGGCCCTATAGCGGGGGGACCGGTACGCCGAAGCCGAGGAGGTGGAGAAATGCCACCACGTCCCGGATCAGCAGCGCCCTCGGCCAGACGACAAAGGTAACCGGGAGCCGGGGGCTCCCCGCAATCCTCCCAAAGATTCTGTCCCCTCCGGTGATCGCCCCCGGCATGGCCAAGCCAAGCCCGGGGGAGGCTACAAGGGGAACCCGAGGGCTTGGGCACAGCCTGTCCTCCTAGAGCGCCCTCGGACACCTTTGACGCACCCCGTCAGCGTCATTCTTGATTTTGCTGAGGAGAGGGGCCTAGTGGAGCGAGATTCACGCGCACCCCCGGAAGTATTTGCCATCAATCCAAACTACCCCTACTGTCGCTTCCACCGGCATCAAGGGCACAAAATGGATGACTTCCATCAGCTAAAGACGGCCATCGAAAGGTTGATACAAGAGGGCCATCTGTCCCAGTTTATCCAGGGCCCTCAGCAACAGGGCCCCCCTCACCAAGGGCCAACCCGAGGGCAGACTGCGATAGCAAATGCATGGGTCAACCCCAACACCATCCCCCTCGGCAAAAAGAGAGAGATTGGGAACCTGGAAGAAGAGGAGGAGGAGTACCACCGGTACCAAGAGAAGAAGTGCCACATCCTCATGATCATCGGGGGCAATACCGGGGGTGACTCTACAAGTCAACGAAAGAAGTGGGCTCAGTCACTTTACGTGGGGGAAGTCACTCATATACCCCCAGTAAAGCGGCTGAGGGAGGAACCCATCACCTTCACTAACGCTGATCTCCCCCCGGTGTCCTCCCCACACAGGGATGCCTTCGTCATCCGCACAGAGATCAATGACACTATTATTCACAGAACTTACATTGACACGGGAAGCTCCGTCAATGTAATGTACCTCAGCACCTTCAGAGAGCTGCATCTGGAGAGGGGGTCCCTTCGGCCCATCAAGACCCCTCCTGCCGGCTTCACCGGCGACACCATTGATTCCGAGGGGGTTATAACCCTCCCGGTACTCTTCGGTGACGGGCTCCATAGAGCCAAGCTCGAAGTGGAGTTCGTCGGCGTCAACATCGACTGCGTCCACAACATCATCCTCGGCCGGCCAGCCCTCGAGGATCTCGAAGCCGTCATCTCCATGAGGCACCTCTGCCTCAAGTTCCCAGCCGAGGGGGGGAATCAGTTACTCAAGGGGGAACCAAAAACTTGCATGCGCTTGCTACCTCCAAGTAACAAAAAAGGTTAGCAAGACGGAGTTCCGCGTTGACACCATCACCGGAGCTGTGGAAGCGGAAGAAAGGAGGCTGAGGGCTGAACCAGCCGAGGAGGTAGAAGACTTCGCGCTCGATCCAGCCAAGCCGGAGAGAGTCGTGAAGATTGGAGCCAAGCTCCCCGAAGACCTGAAGACCGGAATCATCAGCGCCCTCCGCGCCCACTCCATTGTTTTTGCATGGGGGCCGGAGGACATGCCGGGGATCAGCCGAAGGGTCATCACTCACCGCCTCTCGGTGGACCCTTCGGCCAAACCAGTACAGCAGCGGAGGAGACCCCTCTCGGCCGAGAGGAGGGAATTTGTGAAGAAGGAGGTCGCCATGCTCCTCTCTATCAAGCACATCAAGGAGGTAAAGTACCCCTCATGGCTGGCAAATGTAGTCCTCGCACAAAAACCACCCTCATTCCGCATGTGCGTGGACTACACGGATCTCAACAAGGCATGTCCCATGGACCCCTTTCCTTTGCCGAATATTGATCAACTTGTGGATGAAACCGCAGGGTGTGAAATCATGTCATTCCTCGACGCATTCCGCGGATATCATCAAATATACATGCATGAGGAAGACGCTGAAAAAACAGCCTTCATGACTCCCGAGGGCATCTTCTGCTACCTTGTCATGGCCTTCGGCCTAAAGAACTCAGGCGCCACCTACACCCGGATGGTGGCCAAGGTATTTCAAGCTGTCCTAGGGCGCACCATGGAGGCATATGTTGACGACATGATCATCAAAAGCAAGCAATCGGCAAGCCATGCTGATGACCTGAGGGAGATCTTCGCCATCATGCAGAAGTTTAGCCTTCGGCTGAACCCAAAGAAGTGTACCTTCGGCGTTCAGGGGGGCAAATTCTTGGGCTACATGGTGAGCCGAAGGGGTATCGAGGCCAACCCCGAGAAGATCCAGGCCATCATCAACATGGAGCCCCCATGCAACGTAAAAGAGGTCCAACGATTGACGGGCCGCCTGCAGCCCTCAATCGCTTCTTATCAAAATCGGCGGAACTGAGAAAAACCGCCGGTTTCCAATGGACTTCAGAATGTCAGGGGGCCTTTGAGGAACTGAAACGGTACTTATCTTCACCCCTTGTGCTCTCTAAACCCAAGGTGGGGGAGATCTTGTACCTTTACTTGGGTGTTAGCCTGGCAGCCATCAGCTCAGTACTCATCCGGGAAGAGGATGGCATCCAACATGCCATCTTCTATGTTAGCAAGACCCTCAGGGAAGCGGAGCTCTGGTACTCCCCCGTGGAAAAAATGGTGTTGGCTATCGTGTGGACCGTCAAGAAGTTGGGCCATTACTTCCAAGCTCACCCGGTCCAGGTCCTCACTCACCAACCCCTCGGCGCCTTGATGAGGAGCCCCACCAGCTCCTCTCGAATGGTAAAATCGGCTGTCTTCTTGAGCCAATACAACATCGACATCCGTCCTAGGCCCGCCATCAAGGGCCAAGCCCTAGCGGACTTCGTGACGAGGAGCCCTCGGCCCCTTCAGATGATTGGTGGACCCTCTACACCGACGGCTCCTCCGCCGTCAAAGCATGTGGAGGAGGGGTGGTTCTCATCTCACCCGAAGGCTTCCGGGCCTATTATGCAGTCCGCTTCTCCGTCAAAGTCTCTAACAATGAGGCCGAATACGAGGCCCTCCTCTGTGGCCTTCGGCTGGCAGCTAACATGAAGGCCTGACAAATTCACGTCAAATGCGACTCCAAGTTAGTCGTCGGCCAAATCTCCGGGGAGTACGAAGCCAAGGAAGGAAGAATGAAGCAATACAAGGAGGCGGCCAAGGAGTTGCTTAAGGTATTTGAGGCACACTCTCTTACTGAAATACCGAGGGCTCAAAACTCTGAGGCCGACATTTTATCAAAACTCTCGGCAGAATCCCCTGAGCACATCTCGAAGATTGCCAAAGTGGAAGAGCTCAGCCTTTCTAGCATACATGCTAGCCCCATCATGCACATACAACAAAGGCAAGGTGATTGGATCTCAACATTGTCGCCTTCATCACCACAGGGCAACTGCCCGGGGATGAGGCCTGCGGTAAGCTAGCAAAGCTGAGGGCTCCCAGCTATACTATCGAAGACGGAAGGCTTTACAAGAGGTCCTACAACGGGACATTACTTCGGTGCCTTCATCAAGATGAAGCCGAAGTGGCGATGGAGGAAGTGCACAGTGGCACTTTTTCAGCTCACCAGGGACCCTTCTCCATGTCCCGAAGGCTAATAATCCAGGGCTACTTCAGGCCCACAATGGCCCGGGATTGTGCAGATCTTGCCCGAAGGTGCTCCGCATGCCAACACTTCCAGAAAGCCCCCGGCAGGCCAGCGGTCAACTATGCCCCCATCAGCACATCCATACCCTTCGCTCGATGGGGTATAGACCTTGTGGGCCCTCTGCCGAAGGGTACCTCCAACAACAGGTACATTATCGTCGCCATCGATTACTTCACCAAATGGGTGGAAGCTGAGCCCCTCGCCAGCATTACCGAGGTTAGGTGTCGTCACTTTGTTCTCAAAAACATCCTCACAAGGTTTGGCGTCCCCCAACAAATCATCTCCGACAATGGGACTCAGTTTGAGGCAGCCCCCTTCTGTGCCCTCCTAGAGGCATGGGGCATCAAACACACCTTCTCATCCGTTGCCTACCCCCAGGGCAACGGACAGGTGGAGAACGCCAACAGAACCTTGCTCGAGGGCCTAAAGAAGAAACTGGAGGCCGAAGGGGGTGGCTGGGTAGAAGAGCTCCACAACATCTTATGGGCCTACCGTACCACCCCTCGGCAGGCAACTGGCGAGACACCCTTCTCCCTCTGCTACGGATTTGAAGCTAAGGCCCCCACTGAGGTAACTCTTCCCACCCGAAGGGTCACACAGTATGATCCAGAAGCCAACGACGCCAATATGACCCTCGATCTCCACCTTATTTCAGAACGCCGAGAGCAAGCCTTCATACGCGCAGAGAACTACCGAAGGCAAGTGAAGAGTTACATTGACGCCAAGGTCCGCTCCCGGGAATTTCAAGTGGGGGATTATGTCCTCCGAAGAAGAGAAGCTAGCCAACCGACCGAGGGCGGGAAGATGGCACCAAAGTTCGAGGGCCCTTACATCGTGGCAGCCATCATCAAACCATGAACTTATAAACTAAAACGCCCCAATGGGACTGAAGTCCCTAGACATTGGAATGTACATCACTTAGTTAAATTTTATCAATAGCATCAGAGCGGCCAAGCCCTCATAACTAGTGAATGTATTATTTTGCAGCCCAAGGCCTAGAAATTTTGAAGAATGAAGGCATATTGAAGACGCCAAGAACATGGAACAAGGCTCCTATGAGTGGCCAAGCCCTCATACCACCCCCCGGGTATACCTGATGGAGTATATGGCCCGGGAACCCCCGGCCCAAGGCCTCATCACAAGGAAGAACCCTAGGCACCAAGTGCCGAGGGTAGACAATACTATCACCTACAACAGCAAGAAAGTACCAATTGTCCTCAAATGAAGACCCCTCGGCACCCAAAGCCGGGGGGACACACACCTGACAACTTTCAACAAATGGAAGAAAACACCAAGTGTTTTCACAGAAGACCCCTCGGTACCAAGCACCGAGGGTAGACAACACAATCACTTACGACAAATAAAGAAAAAACACCAAGTGTTTTCACAGAAGACCCCTCAGTACCAAGTACCGGGGGCCATACACCGAAACAAACACCAAGTGTTGTTTCTAAAGCCGTACCCCTCGAGGACGCCTATACCGAAGGCGCCACCTCTCAGTGCCGGCAGCACGTAGTGCCCCCGGCCATTTGCAACCAGTGTGCAAATGAAAACCCTTCCCTGAAACGCTTTCCGTGTCATTACCCCAAGGATATGACAGGCACGAAATATGCCCACGATTTGACTTTCAAAAACGGAATGCTTTCCGCGCCATTTCCCCAAGGGATTGGCAGGCATCTAAAATGCCCAGGATTCGACTTCCAAATCGAAACGCTCCCCGCACCACTACCCCAAGGGTGTGGCAGGCGACGAACTATGTCTAGCGCCGAGGGGACGACTTTCAAAACTGAGGCACTTTCCGCGCCATCCCCCAAGGGGAGGCAGGCTACAGACCACCATATCTTGTACCCAGGAAACGACCCTCGATCCCCTCGGAACTCGGAAGGTTAACCCGAGGGGGGAGCTAATGGTGTATTCTGTTACCTCCCGATAGGCCAAGCCTTACCAAGAAACCAAGTTTCTTGAAGCCTTCCCTTCACTACCAAAAAAAAGGTGGTGAAGTGGAGTAGACTCAGCTTGAAATCAAATGAGTACATCACTCCAACAATTTACGGAAACATACCTAGGGCTCCCCACGGGAACACCTTCGGTACCTGGAAGCTCACAAGTACAAAAGATACCATCCACAACAGACATCATCAACAAATGGCTAAGTCCACTCCATGATTACCTCCGGCTATACCTAAACCGAAGGCTCAAATCTTACAAAACATGACAGGCTCAGCCAACAACAACTCAAAACGTCCCCGAAGGCTACTATGAT
Source organism: Cuscuta europaea (assembly GCA_945859875.1). Lineage (NCBI taxonomy): Eukaryota > Viridiplantae > Streptophyta > Magnoliopsida > Solanales > Convolvulaceae > Cuscuta > Cuscuta europaea. Next base: position 9,644,418 of record CAMAPE010000045.1, read on the forward strand.
GACAAAGCTATCAGATGTTGGCCAAATCAAAGCAAGAATCACCTCCGGCACCTCACTAGAAGCCGAGGGAACACACCCAGACAGGGTCCGAGGGAGTCTGTCTTTTCATGCTTGACTGGGATTACAACAACCGAAGGCTTTTGTTGCCACAAGACAACATTACAAGGCAAAGGAAACTATCCTAAACCTACAACGTATACAGCCGAAGGGTCCCCTCCCGAAGGCCAGCAGCAGGAAATATTTAGAGAAAATAATCTAAGTCCTAAATACTTTGCCCCCTGTGGGGCCACCAGCCAGCCGAAGGCGTATCTGAGACAAGGTCCTCACATTCACCCGAAGGCTCCTCCCTCATACAAACTACACTTAGAAAATTTTCTAAGTCCCAAATGTTTTTGACCCTCGGTCAAATCCCCATGCAGCCAGAGGGGCCGCACAGTCGAAGGCTTGATGAACCTACACTTAGAAATATTTTCTAAGTCCTAACTATTTCTGGGCCCTCGGTCATATATCCAGTCAGCAAAGGGTACCCAATTGCCGAAGGCTAGACTGTATTCAAACACTTAGATTTTTTTCTAAGTCCCAAACACCTCGCCTCCGGTTATCTCATGAAGGCTACACAGAACCAGAGGGAAGGAATTAGTCGGGGGCCAACAGATGAACAACACTTAGAAAAATTCCTAAGTCCTGAACGTTGGGCCCTCGACAAAAGGTTCAGATGACTAAATAGGCCTAGTGGCCAAGGGCTACAAAAGACACTGTACTTAGAAAGATATTTTCTAAGTCCTAACATGCATACATACAGAAAAGGCGAAGGCATACATACAGAGAAGACGAGGGCATACATTCAAAGGAAAACAATTAAAAGGAACAGGTCATATACAAAAGGCTCGAAGGCAGGTATTCATTCATCGAAGAAAGGAAAATTCAAGTGTATATCACAAATGGGACGAGGCCGAGGGCGTACAATATTCATTACAAAGAAAGGTGTTCAAAAAGCTACTAAGTACAAATGTTTCATTCAGTTGTTGCCTCGTCGGCAGGTTTCGAGGTGACCTCCTCCCCGACGGCAGCCTCGGCATCACCGTCACCAGATCCCCCCATCATCATCTGGCTGCAAAGCAGGAAGGCCGTACGCCGATGGGTCGAACTCCTCGAGGGGGACTTTGAAATGCCTGGCGAGCCTCTGGTACACCAGGTGTTGGGTAAAGAACTCGCCCCCTGGTAGTAGCTGTCGCCCCTCTCTGCCATCCAGTCGGCCCGGGGCCCTTCACCCTGTCGTCGACCGAAGACTCCACGACCGAGGCCACCCACTGCCGCATGTCTTCGGTTTTCCAGCCCTCGGCCATAAACGCGGCAACAGCCTCCTCTCGGGCTTTGGCGACGGCCTCGGACTTGGCAAGCTCTGCCTCCTCAGTAGCTTTATTGGCGGCCCTCTCGGCCTCGAGCCTGGCCTCCTCCACAGCAGCCTTGACCCTCAGCTCAGCGCCTTCGGCAGCCTTCCGGAGATCTTCCTCCAGCGAGGCCATCTGCTTCACAGCATCAGAGTTCTTCAGGATAAGCTCCTTCATTTCCCGATCCTGCTCCGCTTTCTGAAGGCGCCATTGCTCGAGTCTCTGAGCGTGCTCCCCGAGGGCTACACAAGCCTGATAGACAACAGGCGGGGGGGAGTTAGATTAGTATGGAAAGCACATTAAAGGTTAAAACACAAAGCGAATGAGGAAACTTACATCTAACGAAGATCGAAGGATCTTGTTCTCGAGGGCCGCATCATCATAAGTCGAGAGGGCGGCCTTGTCCATTGCCGAGGTGACCCCCCTCAGGAAGGCCTTTGGCTCCGCTGAGCCGTGTAGCACATAAGCCCCCGGGGCCAAGGAAAGCTGTAGAATCTCCCGGGGGAGGCTTCCCAAGGGAAGATCGGGCCGAGCTGTCGCCGCAGCACCAACTGGGGGATCTAGAGAAGGGCGATCCTCAATGATCACCAAGGGGGCATCCTGGCCAACGGTGCCCCCGGTACCCCTATGCTTCTTGGCAGGGGGCTCAACCGCCTTGCTGCCCTTCTTCTTTTTTGTGGCCCCCTCGGCCACCCCGGTAACTACCTCCGCAGCAGAGGGCTCCGGAGTCTCCTTCTGAAAAAAGGCTTCCACAGGCTGCTGGACCGAGGGGTCCTTCTTTTGGGCTTCGGCCTTGCCCTTCTTTTTCTTCAAAGCGAAGAGCTTCCCGGCGTCCATATTCACACCTGCCAACAAAAAAAGAGGTTAGACCGAAGGGCAAGAAAGCGCAAAAAAAAGAGGAAAAAAAATCCTAAGTACAAAATAGGGAGCCCTCGGCTACTACCTCCTGCTCCCTCGAGAGCCTTGTCCAACACAGGATACTTCTCGTCTGTCTCACCGAGGAAGCGATATCTGCGGAAGCCGAGGGCGAAAAGCTCCTTGTCAGCAGTATAGTCCTTAATGGACACTTGCTTCGTACGACCCTCCGGGATCTTGGCTATTATCAAGCCATCCTTCTCCAGAGCAGCGTTCCCAACCTTCGGATGCCGACGGAAGCGATCCCGAAGTTCCATCGGAAATGGGCTCTCGGCAATTCTAACATAGCACCACCGCTCCTTCCAGCCTTTATTGGACGAGGGCGCTTCTGTGAATAGTTTCCACCGGGCTATCTGCTGCAGATTGGCGAAGCCCTCGGCATTCGCGTGACCCCCTCGGCAGAGGTTGAAGCTCTGGAAAAAAAAGTCCAGGCTGGGGGTCACCCCTCGGGCCCGGCAGAGATTCAGGAAGCCCGCCACGTAGGAGTGGCTATTTGGCGTCAACTGGCAGGGGACCAAACCCACATACCGAAGGTATTCCCGAAGGAATGGGTGTAGGGGGAACCGGAGCCCCATTGATACCGACAGGATGTGCACGGCGATGCAACCCTCGGGAGCCCGGGAGAGCACATCATCAGGACCTGGCGCCACCACCACAGCCGAAGGCCCCACGTGCAGCTGAGTCACGTACAGATCTTCCCGGTCAGCCTTCGACCCTATCTCGAGGGCAGCAGTATTCAGCCAGGAATACCCCTCGGGCACATCGATGGGCTTTCCTTGATCAGCAACGATGCACTTCTTCTTGGGAGCAGTTTTCTTCTTCTCCTGTTTATTCCCGGGGGCCACTCTTATCGGCGTCGGGTTGAGGGGCCGAGAGCTCCCTGCCTCACCAGAACCGCGGGGGGAGGACAGCCATTGTCACCCTCATCCTCTCTTTCTCTTCCTCCTCCTCTGCAACTTGTACGGTGAGGGCAAGCTCTTCATCCTCCGCCTCTTGCTCAAAGCCCTCGGCTTCAACTTCAGCCACTAACTCCTTCTGCACCTCCATGGCCATCGCGACATCTTCCCGGGCCAAGGGTTGCTCGCTTGAGGACCCCGCATCCGAGAAGCTCTCCTCTTCCATCGAAGAATCCCTCGATATGTCCTGAGAATCACTTTGGGAAGACATCTTTCCACTGAGTCGAGGGCTCGGAAACACTAAGTGTTCTAAGTTACAACTCCTAAATCTAAGGCCACTAAGACAGCTAGCTAGGAAGGGAGAAGGACAAATGGGAAACTGACCTTGGAACAGGAGTTAGATCGAGGGCAAGTGTTTCTCTCTCTAGAAAAAATCCGACAGAGCTTCGCTAACAAATGATCGCACAAGAGAAGTGATGCCCGGCCATGAGGTATTTATAGGCGCATTAATCCGGGCTTGGGCCTGAAAACCGGGCCTCCGGTACAAAATCATCATTGCCAACCGACGTGTTGCCCAATCGGTGACACCCGCCCACGGGCGGCCAACGAGCACGCACCACGTGGAAGCCCCCCCCAACGGCTATATTTTGACATTAGATATTCCAACGGCTATATTTCCAACGGCTATATTCTGGGAGCTCCCGACTGTATTTAGCAGACCACTCCTTCATCAACCAGGGAACTAGCCCCCGAGCTTTTTACTTCACTCCATTTCATCAAGAGGAGCCCCTGGGTGCACTTACACAGAGATGCTCCCGGTTTATGCCCCTCATACTACATAACAGATGCCTTCGGGCTCACTCCTTCAGAAGCCCACGGCTTCATAATTGGCGGACCCCTCGGGGATTCCCCCCTCAACACTTTGAGGACCAGGGTAGCCCCCGGGGAGTACACCTCATTGACAGATAGCCTACGGCACACAGGTAACGGGAACCCTCGGATACCCTCCTCACCAATTGATCAACAAACAGGGGACACCCCCGGTAACACTTCAACTACTACTCACATTCATCACGCCCTCAATCCCCAGATTGAGGGACTCCCCTTCGGCACCTCCAAGAATATCAACAGCAAGCCTCCGGCTAATCAACACACGCGCCCTCGGAACAAGGATAGCCTTCGGCTTCAGCATTGTACTCCATTTAAAACCAGGGCTTCACATTTTCGATTCATCGTTGGGGGAATTTGGTGCACTCTTTTCCCTCATTAGGATTTTTTCCCACAGGGTTTTTCCTAATGAGGTTTTTAACGAGGCATCCCCCAAAAATGAAACGAAAAGCGTCAACATTCGGCCCAATACAACAACATGATTACTCTACTCCTTTTCACCACTTTGCAAGTGCCTCAAGGAGTGGGGGACTGGAGAACCCCCTCGGGAAAATCACAAAAAGTGAAAAATGCTAAAAAACTCCCGCAAACAGCAAACATGACCCCTCAAGTCCCGACATGTGGGTAACTGAGGGACTGCCCTCGGCAGAATAAACAGACAGCAAACCACCCACAACTCCACAAACCACAACGGAACAACGACAGGGGACAAACACAATTACTCCTTTTCCCTCAAGTACCTTTCGACAAAAGGAGTGAGGAACTCCTGATGGAGTATATGGCCCGGGAACCCCCGGTCCACAGACTCCTACTACACCAATAAGGGCCCAATAGGCCCAGGAAGCACAACGGGCCCAAATCACAGCGCCCAGAGTACCAAGCGGCCCACAGTGTGCACCAGGGGTGCCTTCGGCCCCCTGGCCGAAGGCTCCAATTCTCACAGGGTGGCCGAATCAGGAAAACAAAGTTACTGGGAGAAAACGGTGAAAATCAGTAGCCCTCGGCATCTAGAGCCCTCGGCACTAAGGAGGTTCCCGGTACTCAGAGTCCTCGGCTAATCATCTACAGCCGAGGGCACCTTTTCCGACATAATATCCGCTCCACATGCGTATAGATCACCGTACCAAGTACGACGTCACATCCAACAGCCGCATTAAATGCGGCCACATGCGGTTGCCAGCGCCAACCAGTTGAGGTGACCCCTCGGCCAATGGATGCTTGACACGTGTCCCTGTCTGGCATTTATTGCTACTATAAATAGCACCTCATTTCCCCATTTGTAACCAAGAAGCAAATATGGTGAATACACTTTCTAGTATACTCTCTCTTTCTACTTACTTGCTCTGACTTCTCTCTAGTTATTCCCCGTAATAACCCCTCGGATAAGCTACCCCTCGGGTATACTATCCATCATTATTATTATTATTATTATTATTATTATTAGTAGTAGTAGTAGTATTAGTAGTAGCAGCAGCAACAGTATTGTTATTGTTGTTATTATTAATACTTGTACTATTTTATTATTGTTCTGTATTTGCATGATCTGCTTCGGTCTGGGATTGAAATCAATCCAATTAAAACAATAACAATTTTCGATAATTTGGAAGGAATATTATTATTTTTAATTATAAATGAATAAAATATAGTTATTTATGGATTATAATATATATAAAAAATAAAATCTTTATGCAAAAAATATAAAAAATAAAATTTCAGACCAGACCAGACTAAAACAGACCAGACCAGACCAGACCAAACCAGCAAATTACAGTCCAAGTAAAAACATCCTAACATGCAGCAGCCTTAAATTTACTCTAATTTTAATTTTAATATTTTGATTGAATAATATCTTATACCATGTAGCTCTTATCCACTCAGCTCCTATCCATTCTGCCGAGTGAATGGGAAAGTTCCCGAAATAGGACTAAAACTGTTTCAAAATTCCGAAATAGGACTGTCATGTTTTTTATTCTCAAAATAGGATTAATTACTGACATGGTTAGAAAATACTGTCATGTTTGAAGCCTGGTACTGCCAAAACATGACAGTAATTAGTCATATTTTGGGAATAAAAACATGGCAGACCTATTTTGGAATTTTCAAACTGTTTTAATCTTATTTTGGGTAATATCTCTTACCTTTTATAAACGTAGCCGTAAATTTAAAAGTAAAAGTGAATGATTGGAAACACAAAGTAGTTGAAAAATAGAAAACTATTTTCTACAATAGTTGTTCGAAAACTTAGTTATTCAATTTTATTAAATCCCACTTGCTAATCTTACTACATAGTTCACTTTTATGATATCACAATTGTAATTGATCAACAATATCTTTTGAGATGCTTTTTTAAAAACAAGAAACTTTTTTGTGTTGCACTATTAGTCTTACCGGGGCGCATCAGAGAAATAAGAAATATCTTATCAGCAAAGACACAAATAAAGAGTTGAATCCGTCCATTTGAAAATTTTAAACATTGATCCACATTGAACGAATAAAGTAAGCATTTCCAATAATCTTAATAACAATAAAAAATGTTATAATATGTGTTTAATTTGTTATACTATCTATTTAATATTTATAATGGATACGCATGAAAAATGCATTGTACTGTATGTTTTTTATGAGCAAAAGTTTAGTTTATATGAGGTCAAAGAGTGGCAAGTATACATTCATGTAATGCTACCATATTGAATTCTGATGTTATATGTACATGTTGATTTGTAGGTTACAAACTTACAATGGGCCTGTTTGTATTTCAGCATCTATGGTGCAAAACGCTGCATTTAGCAGCGTTTCCAGTTGGGAAAAATGGTGTTTTAGTATAAAAAGCTGTTATCCAAACATCCCCAATATCTCAACATTATCTACATTATATTTCACATTTTCACATCATTACACTCTAGGCATAGCTCTCTCGAGGTCCATTTTTGCGTCTGGAAATCCAATTACACAATAAAAGACTAAATTCTTAATGAAACAAATCCAAGTGATCGAAAAAGTTGTGAAGCCGGAGGAAGTAAACTGGTCACAAGAAAAATATCAAAAGTAGTCTCTATTCATCCTCACCACTAAATGGTAGGAGCCATTGCAATGAATCTGAATCTGCAATATCACCAAAGCAGTATTAAGCTAACTCAAAACCACAAGTAGAGATAGTTAAGCTATGATTTTAGAATTTATTCACACTACAAAAATATACCCCTGACATGTTTGGGAAGGGGGCGGTCGGCCTACCCGAATCATTTGCCTCAAGTCGACTTACGACATTCGAAAGTTGACTAACTTGAGTTTCCAAATTTTGAATGCTCGACTTCGTCTCTTGATCATGGTTTGTTAGAATTGTCTTATGTTTTGTTGCATGGCAAACACGATTGTTGTCAAAGTTCAGATTATGTCATCCGTTGATATACTTGATTGGGCGTTTGAGCTTTGCGGGTTGAAAGAAGATTGTTTATATTGTTGGGGAGAAGAATTTTGTTGTTGAGGATTTCCATACCTTACGTTTGAGTGATCTCTCTACCCGAGATTGTATTTTTTCAAGTAGGGTTCATACCTCTTTTGTGCTTGGAACCCCAAGGCATTGACTTGTTCGGAGTTCTCTTCTTGTGATGAAGGGCAAGAATCAGTAGGGTGCCCTTGTGTTGCACAAATGTCGCAGACTTTGAGTTCTTGAGTTTTGGGATTTAAGAGAAAATCTTTCACCAAATAAGTCAAGTCGTCAACTCGACTTTCCAACGATTTGAGGGACTGCGTCGCAGACACCCTTCGGGTTGAGGACCACTCATTGTAGTGTCTAGAATTCTCGGCCAACTCCGAGATGAGATGTGTTGCTTGAGAAGGGGTTTTGTTAACAACAACCCCTCTACATGTTGCATTCACCATGCGTCTATCTTGATCCGCAAGATCACCATAGAAGTAGAGAATGAGGTCTTGCTCCATGTATCCATGGTATGGACAACTACCACACAACTTTTTGAAACATTCTCAATATTCATACAACGACTCATCCACTTTTTGTTCAATGTTGCTTATTTGTTTTTTAGAGATGATGAGACAGAAGCGGAGTAGTACCTTCTAGGAAGCATTTCTTCATTGCCGCCCATGTTTCTATACTTTCCGAGGAAAGATATAATAGTCAACCGTTAATCGTGTCCTTCAGTGAGAATGGAAAGACCCCTAGTTTGATATGTTACTTTCTTTAGTAACATTATTCGGTTTCATACTAGTGCAAACTATATGATGTTGGAAAAATGTGTTAAACATTGCATTAAATGGTCATTTTGGGGCAATTATTTGAGTGGGGTCCACTTCCGATTTGGGTCGGGTCAAAGTGGTTTCGGATTGTCCTTGTTAAGGGCTACAATTCGATATATGGTACGCTCAAAACGGATAACGGGTGAATGAGAAATTGATTCTCGAAGTTCACTCGTTGAAATGGAAAAACTAGGAAAATGATGAGTTTCTAGTGTGTTTTATCCCACACCGAAAAACTCAAGGGATTTTCACCCCCTTATAAAGGGAAGCCTCTTTTAAGGAGTTAAGATTCCTAAAGGGAAAGACTCTCTCTTACGCGCAGGGGGGGGGGGGGGGTGCCGATCAAATCCCGAAACGGAGAAGAAAAACCGCGATTCGTGTGCGCGGGCGACCTGCGGACACGAATGCCGTCCAAAAATCTATCTCTCAAGAGATACGGTTAATTTTTGTTTTCTTCCCGAAACGTTTATTTTTTCCCAGAAGTGCTCCGGACAGAAACCCTCCGAGGGGTGTTCTGTTGGGGTCTTCTGTCGCGCACTTCTTCCGTTACAACAATTAATGCCCAACGTTCTTCTCTTTTAATGCTGCGTTAAATGGACAGTTTATGGACGATTCAATGCCCAACGGACTGGTCATTGATGTCCAACGTTCAGGTCCATTAACACCCCATTTAACACACAACAAATCCTCCTATAAATAGCTGGCAGGTGCTTTGCAACAAACACACGGTTTGACAACGCACAACACTTTCCTCACGTTTTCTTGAGCTAAAAACTCTTCCAGCTACTCCCAAAATTCCTTCTGTGTTCGTACTTGGTTCTCGTTCGCTGGAACTCTTGTTTGTGTGCTCAAACATTAGTTCGTAGTCATCGTATCCTGGGAAACGATTGTTGCAACGCTCCTAGCACCGTGGGAGACAACAAATACGTTTTAAGGAAATCGTGCGTAGCACGAGCTTTGGTTAATTCTGCTTCATCTCCTTTCTTGTTTTTCTCTAGTCATTTTATTTAATTAATTTATTTTAATTAATTTTCTTTATTTTCCGAAACACACCCAACAATCTTAAAACGTATTTGCCTTGGTTGTTGTACTGCGGTAAACAATCTAAAAACGTAGTTTGTCACTTTACTGAACGAACTTAATTTTTGTGTTTTCGGAAAAAACGTTAAAGAACGAAAATGACTTCTCAAGAAAACGAGATTGGTGTTGGGCAGAATGTTCTGAACGACAATCACTCTGAAAGCGGAGCACCGGTGAACAATAGTTCACAACGCGGTGCATCTGCTTTGGCCAACCAAAGGGCTATCCCTATGATGATCGTGCCAAGCAACTCTGTGGAGAAACCCGAGAAATTCAACGGGTTAAACTTCAAGAGGTGGCAGCAAAAGATGCTATTTTACCTCACTACTCTCGGTCTTGCTAGATTCTTGACCGAAGATGCGCCGGTAGCAACCGGGGGTGAGGTGGATGCGCAATCTTTCAACACGGTTGAGGCATGGAAGCATTCGGACTTCCTTTGCCGAAACTATGTGTTGAACGGGCTGCATGATGCTTTGTACGACGTATATAGCAAACTAGCTACGGCTAAGGAGCTATGGAATGCTTTGGACCACAAATATAAAAGCGAGGATGCCGGCGCAAAGAAATTTGTTGTTGGTCGATTCCTTGATTTTAAAATGGTGGATTCGAAGACGATCTTGAGTCAAGTTGAGGAGATGCAAATGATCTTCAACGAAATTCGAGATGAAGGAATGACGGTTAGTGAGTCATTCCAAGTGGCGTCAATTATTCATTTATTGCCGCCGGCTTGGAAGGATTTCAAGAACTACCTTAAGCACAAGCGAAAGGAAATGAACTTGGAGCAATTGATCCTCCGTCTGCGGATTGAAGAGGATAACCGGAAGAACGATGGGAAACTCCCAATTGTTCATGGCGCCAAGGCCAACGTAGTGGAGCATGCTAAAGGCTCCAAAAATAAAAATAATGGGAAGAGCAAGCTCGGTCCCAAGGGAGGCGTTTCCAAGACAAAGTTCAACGGAAAATGCTTCAATTGCAATAAAAATGGACACAAGTCCTCGGATTGCAAGGCACCACGGAAGAAGAAAGACTCTCAAGTCAACTTGGTGCAAGGTGGGCAAAAGGATGAAGACATCATCCTAGCGGCTGTGGTTACGGAAGTCAACCTCGTTGGATCCAATTCCAAGGAGTGGTTCGTGGACACCGGTGCAACCCGGCATATTTGCACAAACCGGGAGTTATTCACAACTTTTGAGCCATCAAATGGTGAGAAAGTGTGCATGGGTAACTCGGCTCATTCCGCGGTTGAAGGCGTGGGCAAAGTGGTCCTGAAGATGACTTCGGGCAAGGAGCTGACTCTAAACTAAGTTTTGTTCGTTCCGGAAATACGCAAAAACCTGATTTTCGGTTCGTTGTTGAACAAACATGGCTTCTGCATGGTTTTTGAGTCGGACAAATTAGTTCTGTATAAATCGGGAATGTATGTGGGAAAGGGGTATGCATGTGATGGGCTGTTTAAGCTCAATGTAATGACTATTATTATTAATAATAATAAAATCCCTTCTGCTTACTTGCTTGAGTCTCCCAATGTGTGGCATGGTAGACTAGGACATGTTAATTTTAATTCTATACGTAGATTAATTAACATGGAGCACATTCCTAAATTCACAATTGATGTGAAGCACAAATGTGGAGTTTGTGTAGAGGCAAAACTAGCGAAAACGTCTTTCAAATCAGTTGAAAGAAAAACGGAACCACTTGAATTAATTCATAGTGACTTTTGTGATTTTAAATCAATACAAACACGTGGCGGTAATAAATATTTTATTACCTTTATCGATGATAGCACTCGCTATTGCTACGTTTATTTATTAAAAAATAAACACGAAGCAATCGATAAATTCATTCTTTATAAGAATGAAGTGGAAAACCAACTTAATCTACGGATTAAGACGGTTAGGAGTGATCGAGGTGGTGAGTATGAAGCACCAATTGGTGACTTTTGCGCTAGGGTGGGTATAGTACACGAACGTACCGCACCCTATTCACCTCAATCAAACGGTGTTGCCGAACGAAAGAATCGCACATTGAAAGATATGATGAATGCGATGCTAGTAAGTTCGGGCTTGCCACAAAATATGTGGGGCGAAGCAATCTTGACAAGCAATTACCTTTTAAATAAGGTTCCCCGGAAAAAATATGATAAAACTCCGTACGAGTTGTGGAAAGGCAGACGGCCTTCCTATCAATATTTAAAAGTGTGGGGGTGTCTTGCTAAGGTGCTTGTACCAACACCTAAGAAAATAAAAATAGGTCCAAAAACGGTGGACTTTATTTTTATTGGATATGCACAAAATAGTAGTGCTTATCGGTTTTTAGTGTACGATTCGAATAATCCGGATGTACATAAAAACACAATAATTGAATCAAGGAATGCTTCATTCTTTGAAGATGTATTTCCATGCAAGTCCAACGAAGGGCCTAGCACGTCAAAACGAACATTTGACGTAGCTATGGAAAATACTAGCGAGGGATCTGGAGAAGAACCCGAACCCAGGCGTAGCAAACGTGCTAGAGTCGAAAAATCCTTCGGACCGGATTTTCTCACCTACCTGGTAGAATTTGAATCGGATATTCTAACATGTATGGTAGAAAATGAACCGGATTTTCTAACATGTATGGTAGAAAATGAGCCACGGACTTATACGGAAGCCGTGACGTCTACTGAAGGTCCTATGTGGAAAGAAGCCATCAAAAGTGAGGTGGACTCTATCCTAAAAAATCACACGTGGGAATTGGTTGATCTCCCTCCGGGATGTAAACCTTTGGGATCCAAGTGGATTTTTAAACGTAAAATGAAACCAGACGGTTCCATTGATAAGTATAAGGCCAGACTTGTAATCAAGGGATACAAGCAACGCGAGGGCCATGATTACTTTGACACGTATTCTCCCGTGACGAGAATAAATTCCTTAGGATGATACTAGCGATTGCCGCTTTGTGGAATTTGGAAGTTCATCAAATGGACGTAAAAACCGCTTTTCTAAATGGCGATATAGACGAAGAAATCTATATGGAACAACCCGGGGGTTTTCGTGTTCCAGGCCAAGAAAGGAAAGTATGCAAATTAATTAAATCATTGTACGGATTGAAACAAGCCCCTAAACAGTGACACGAAAAGTTCGATCATGCAATGTTAATTAATGGGTTTAAGATAAACGAAAGTGACAAATGCGTCTATGTGAAAAGCACGGTAGACGGCTATGTCATTTTATATTTATACGTGGATGATATACTCATCGTGGGTAGCAATAATCTAATGATTAATTCTACCAAAAGCATGTTAAATTCTAAATTTGACATGAAGGATATGGGGCTGGCCGATTTAATCCTTGGGATTAAAATAATTAGAGGACCTGACGGTCTAACGCTAAGCCAATCCCATTACGTTGATAAAATCCTTACTAAATTTAATAAGGATGATTATCAAGAGGCAAGGACGCCATTAGATAAAAACACTCATCTTACCAAAAATCGTGGAGAGTGTATTTCTCAAGTTGAATACGCTAGGATTATTGGAAGTTTGATGTATCTAATGAGTTGTACCAGGCCTGATATTGCCTTTGTGGTTAGTAAGCTAAGTAGATATACTAGCAACCCCGGTGATGAACACTGGAAGGCAATAATACGGGTTTTGAGGTATTTACGTAAAACCCAAAACCTTGGACTGCACTATGGAAGATATCCAGCTGTACTTGAAGGGTATAGCGACGCTAGTTGGATATCCGACATAAAGGACTCTAAGTCCACAAGTGGATATGTTTTCACTTTGGGAGGTGCAGTCGTGTCGTGGAAATCCTCGAAACAAATGTTAATAGCTAGATCCACGATGGAATCTGAGCTAATAGCCTTGGATAAGTGCACTGAAGAGGCTGAATCTACGCCATTTTCTCGAGGATATTCCAAGTTGGGAGAAGCCTGTCCCTCCAATATGCATACATTGCGATTGTCAAGCGGCAATTGGAAGGGCACAGAGCAATCTCTACAATGGTAAGTCTAGACACGTTCGTCGTAGACATAACACCATTAAACAACTCCTCACAACGGGTGTTATCACTGTTGACTACGTGAAGTCAAAGGATAACATAGCGGATCCGCTAACCAAGGCATTGGATAGAGAATTGTTGGAGAAGTTGTCACGAGGAATGGGACTAAAGCCCGTGAATTGAAAAGTTCTATAGTGGATACCCAACCTAGTTGGTCCTAGGTTCAAAAGGGACAACTAAATTATAGAGCGAAGGATGGTCACTGTGGGGGTCCCGGACTCCTACCCACTCCTCGTTAAAACAGTGACTCCCGCACGAGGTTAGCAAAAAAACGTTTGCTTTAATGATTCTAAAATGTTGATCTACTCGATAACATTGGAAGAGTATGCGGGATACTCGTGAAAGAATCACCTATGTGAGAGAGAAGAGGGCCGCTTCAAAGGAGAACTGTAAAGGCTCAGTTCTTTAGAAACTCTTGCAGAACCAGGACGGTGACCCATGGCCAAAACGGGCACACCCATGAGAACGGAACAAAGTTGGAAGGTTCTTGTGTAAAGATAAGTCAATGTTTACACGACGGCAGTATAGTTCAAGGACATCGAGTCTACTAGACAGCCAGTAAATAAACGTGTCTTTACAACGGAAGGTTCAAAGGATAAAACCTACCTCTCCGTATGCAAGGATCATCCGGTGAACACAACGTGTCCTCCTATCTTCGTGTCTTTTTAAGTCTCGAAAATCAATTTTCATTCATGTGGGGGATTGTTGGAAAAATGTGTTAAAAATTGCATTAAATTGTCATTTTGGGGCAATTATTTGAGTGGGGTCCACTTCCGATTTGGGTCGGGTCAAAGTGGTTTCGGATTTTCCTTGTTAAGGGCTACAATTCGATATATGGTACGCTCAAAACGGATAATGGGTGAATGAGAAATTGATTCTCGAAGTTCACTCGTTGAAATGGAAAAACTGGGAAAATGATGAGTTTCTAGTGTGTTTTATCCCACACCGAAAAACTCAAGGGATTTTCACCCCCTTATAAAGGGAAGCCTCTTTTAAGGAGTTAAGATTCCTAAAGGGAAAGGCTCTCTCTTACGCGCAGGGGGGGGGGTGCCGATCAAATCCCGAAACGGAGAAGAAAAACCGCGACTCGTGTGCGCGGGCGACCTGCGGACACGAATGCCGTCCAAAAATCCTCCTATAAATAGCTGGCAGGTGCTTTGCAACAAACACACGGTTTGACAACGCACAACACTTTCCTCACGTTTTCTTGAGCTAAAAACTCTTCCAGCTACTCCCAAAATTCCTTCTGTGTTCATACTTGGTTCTCGTTCGCTGGAACTCTTGTTTGTGTGCTCAAACATTAGTTCGTAGTCATCGTATTCTGGGAAACGATTGTTGCAACGCTCCTAGCACCGTGGGAGGCAGCAAATACGTTTTAAGGAAATCGTGCGTAGCACGAGCTTTGGCTAATTCTGCTTCATCTCCTTTCTTGTTTTTCTCTAGTCATTTTATTTAATTAATTTATTTTAATTAATTTTCTTTATTTTCCGAAACACACCCAACATATGAAACTCCGAAAGATGTTTTTTTGGATCCTCACCTCGTAGACTATGTAATGAAGGAAGTAGATGAATGAGGCTCGATTTGAGCTCAAATGTAACACCTTCGTCAAGAGTGGAGAAGGTGATACACAGAGATTGTTGATTTAGATTAGGAGTCGTGAGCTCTCTCAAAGTCCTTGTTTCTAGAGCCACGTGGATGGGCTCTTCGGATTCGCTACAACTACAGCTAGCGTTGGATAATTCCTCCGAGGAAGGATGTGGAAATAAATTTCTCAACCTCTCGAATGCTTGTTCTATTTCGGGATCGGATTTGTTTGGTAGGTGAGTTGGTTTATAGATCGTGTTTTTACCATATACTCAAACAAAGCTCAGAAAAAATAAAAAGATCTATGTATTTTTTATATTAATTTGTTTTTGATTTTTTTTGAAAAAGAAAAAAATAATTTCCTTTCCCGGACAACGACGCCAAATTTGATGGCACTAAAGTCATTGTGTGCCTCAAAATAAATTCAATACTAGCACAAATATATAGTATCATGAAGTAGATTTCGTATACGCACGGACAAGAATACTTTTCTTTTATGGAACTTGCAACTAAAAGAGAGGTTTTAGGTTTGTTTGATTTAATTAATTAAGCACTAAGATGAACAACTTATATGATTTTAATTAATGAGATAAAAGACTTGGCTTTGCTACTTTTTACTTGTTGATATGTTTGTTCTATATCTATAACTTATTCTCTCTCGAATACTCAATCGAGGAGTGCTACAAAATGAATAACTTATATTCTCATTTTATGAATATAAGTTCAAAAATGTGTTGCTTCAAATATTATTGTTAAATACGGAGTACCATTTAACCAATTTCCAATTCAATTTTATGTTGTTGTTTAACGTTTACTACCAATTTGAGAACTGGGTTTAGAACTACTTATATATTTGTTTGGATCTAACAATGATTAAATTTCTTCTTTTTTTTTCTGAGGGACATGGTAGAAATAAATGAAATCGATTATGTTTTGCAACTAATTATTACTCAGTCCCTACTCTGACATGTTGAAAGGTTCTCATTGCAAAATGACACGATTATTTAGACAATAATTAAGTACGATAATAGTTCGAGTATATTTAGAAATAAATTTGATAGGTATATAATATAATGGGATTAACATTAAAAAAACACTGAATTGGCACAGCGTCTGTGACGGCACTAAAGTCGTTGTGTGCCTCAAAATAAATTCAATACTAGCACTAATACGTAGTATAGTGAAGTAGAGTTCGTATTCACAAGGAAAGAAATACTTTTCTTTTATGGAACTTATAATTAAAAGAGGGGTTTTATGTTTGTTTGATTTAATTAATTAAACACTAAGATGAACAACTTATATGATTTTAATTAATGAGATAAAATACTTGGTTTTGCTACTTTCCATTGGTTGATATGTTTGTTGATCCCGGTTATATCTATAACTTATTCCCTCTCAAATACTTAATTGAGGAGTATCTCCAATTCCTCTAAGAGTAGTTATTATTAATAATGAATGTTCATTAATAAACCTCACTATTAGCCAAGTATAAAACATCGCCATATATCGACTTGAGAGTAGCATTTAATCTCGTAACTCCTTGATAAAATCAATTGAGATTGATAACCTCAACACAATAGTTTTGCTTTAACCAACACAATTAATTCCTCTTAAGATTATTAACCACGACCATGTATTAGTAACCCGAAGTTACTTACTTGCGAAACCATCAACGATTAACCATGAGTTCATTGATCCTTTCTAGTGGTAATTAATGTCGAGATGTTGACTATTTGTTATTTAGCAACATTCCCCAACATTAATATATAGATAGAATAAAGGAAGAATTAATATTCAAGGGAAGAGGTAAGAAAATAATTCACAAGTTTAATATTCAACAAACTTCAAGAGCAAATCCAATAAATGAGAGTTTAGCTTCTCATTTAGAGACTAAACAATGCTAGAAAAATATAAAGAAAATACTATTCTAAGTTGAACTTAAATAATTGGAAGAAGGAATGATAATTGTGAAGGAAAAGTGTGCTATTTATAGGTGTTTTCAACACCTTACGCCGGATACCCGACCGGGTATAGATACAAACTCGACCGGTTATTGGTTCAAATCCGTCCCCCTGGGTCCCCCCAAATATTTTGGAATGCTTTCTTCAGTCGTAGCAAAATTTGGAATGACATTTGGCACAACCATGATGTGGCAATTTTTTAACAGATGTTTAAACATTTCTCAGTTAAGTTTGGTACATCACATATAAATGCCCAATTGATTTTGGGAACTACACAACAGTTATGTGCTATTTCATAAATAATCGACGAATATACCATGCCAAAATTCACAAGAGAAATTTAAATATTGGATCAAAACTCATGTAAGTTTGGCACAACAAACGTCCGAACTAAATAAATTGAAATCTAAATAAGAAATAGATACATGAACAAATAGATAGACATTTGCAACAAAACAAATCACAGAACATAATAAACTACATACCATAACAACCACAATGCCAAATCATTCATTCATATATATATATATTGCATGAAACATAAAAAATGGATTGTTTGGGATGCATATTACAACTACATGAATAATATACAAAGTATTGATTAAGCTACAGCGCGTAGGGAACTACGTACTACATTCACACTAGAAATTAGGAGCTAATTTAATTAGATTTTAGAATTTTAAATAAATGCCTAGCAGTTCAGGGGAAAGAATGTCAAAAGGGAGTGCGCCCAAAGTTTACAAATTCTATCCAAATTAGATTAAAATTCATGCTCTTCTTCCTACCCAAAAAATTAGAGCGCGCAAAGTACATTAACTACCTCCAGCCCTAGCTAAAACGCATGAATAACTCTCTGATCTAGCTTTTCCTGTTCCCTATGTTCCGCTTCAAAAGTTCTCCTTCATCTTACGAAGTCTGGTCTTGAATCTCAACCTCCAGTTTTAGGCAAAATTTATACATATATATTTCACTATCCTTGACCAACAATTGATGCTTTATTCAATGTTTAAAATCAATGCTTACAATTCAGTTTAGGGCTGATGTTAATCACTTTGATTGTGTATTTCCCAATTGCTTTTGTATTTGAATAATTTGCCATTTATTCTAAAATGATGGCTACACTCTTACTATTTTATTACAAATATAATGGTCATTTCCTATTGATTTCTAGTGATTGAAAGTATATTCTTGTTATTTGATTGCCTTTCTTTATCAAAAAACTTTGTCCCCAACGTGTTTGATAAAAGTTCTGGGTAAAAAGTGTAGTCAATATAATTATACTTTTGAGGTATATATACATGTTCTTCTTGTAAGCTTTACCAAGTTTTCTTAAATCAGGCAAGAGGAAAATTTTGAATACTAAGGCCATATACTTGGTTGGATTAAGCTAATCACACAAAGTTTTTGCCTTAATAATAAATATGAGTTCTCATATTTATCATTTGGCACATTTTAAGATTTTTGGAGGCTTGGACTACTGTGTTCAATGACCATCCAAATCTCTACTCTTACAACTTATGAATATATAGCCTTAGAGCATTTTTCTCTATTTAGAGGGTATGCCATCTAGAAGGGTATGGTGTGTCACCGCCCCTGCTTTCACATCCTTTATTTTGTAATAATTTCTTATCAAAAAATTATTATCTTGAAGTGATGTTGGAGAGGAAAGGAATTAGCTAAGTTGATGCTAGAAGTGGGTTTTCACCAAATATATGGTAGATTTTTATGATCACTATAGTCTACTATCCATCAATAGTTGTGTTATTTAACTTATTATGAGATTAATTGGCTAGTCTAGGTCACTTTCCCATATGTTTCTTAGCTTGTTAGGAGCTTTCTCGTTTAGGCCGACTGATACAAAAAGTGATGTCAAAGTTGACGGGGCAAACAGAGAACAAGGCTGGCTGGTTCGTTAGCACATCTCCATAAAGGTCCATTGCTTGATATTGGTTTTCATGCAGATCAAATTGTTAACAATGAGAGAATTGTTATTGTAATAGGCATGGTTTAATTTGCCACGAAGCATTGTGGGAATAAACACTGTTGTATTAGCTAATAAACGTAGTAGCGATGAAGATGATGACAATGATAGTATTAGCGATGACTAGGATTAGTAAGTCACGAGTATGTTAAATGTATAATCATATCTTTAAATGTGTTCAAGTTTGTGAAAATACAATGTTCTCTGATGACCGCAAGTTGTTCCTATTATTAGTATGTGAAGTAATGTGTTATTTGAATGTGCCTTATTATATGATTTATAGATGAACAAGAAAAAAGATCTCAAATCAAATGGCCATGGTGTTATCCTTAATGAGTAAGAGAAAAACATGATAGCAAGGATTGGAGACAATTTACGCATAATGAAGGAAGACGAGATCAATAATATCTTGATACCTTTCAATGTGCTTAAAGAGAGAAGTGATGCATTGGCAAACAATAGAGCAAGATGTTCAAGGGTACTATAAGAGGCTGAAACAGTTTCCCTTGTGATGAGGTTGTGATAGATAAAATTGCCAAGGTAATAATATACATATTAAACTATTGTAGCATAAATTTCATATGACATCCTATTAGTATTAACTTTACATGCATACTTTAAATTAGGAAACAATAAAAAATATTCTTGTGTGAGAAGTGATAAAACCAGTAACAATGAGAAGAAGGTTAGTCATTTTATTCCATAAAACTCTTTGAGTGCTGATAATTTAGATTAACAATATTTACAGTTTGAAGAAGGAAGTGCAGGGATGACTCAACAAGTAACATCAATAGGCAAGGTAAGTCTCTTAATGTTAACTAATATTTAATATATGTAATATAATTTCATTGCTAAGAACTGATGTTGATGTTATATACAGCTCAAAAAAAGGTGCACGGATGATTAGACAATTAAAAAGAAGGTATGGCTCCCTTATTTGGAAAAGCCTCTTAGAAATTACTAGTTTAACTATATTGCAAAATGTAACTTACATTATTTAAACTCCATTGTTCTGTCAAGAAGTGTGAACCCTTAATGTCGAGTCAACCTGTGTCTGATTTTGCGTTGACAACTAATATCGAAATTAAAGATTTTGAAGTAGATGAACAACTTGGATGCAACTCAGATGAACATACCTTCTTTCAACACTGTCATTTTACATTATTTCAAAACTATATTGGTTACTAATATTTTTGTTGAAAAGGTTGCAAAGCCAATCCATTCAAATGCACTAATAGAAAATGTGGATGATATGGAGGGTGAAATTCAAGAGAGTGATGGAAAAAATTCAGGTAAGTGATCGAACTATACAAATCGACTTACCATTCATAATTCTTGACAGTTTGTTATATATTTTTTGATAGAGTTGGAAGATATAATATTCACCGTAAGATTGTGTGTTGTATTCATTGAATATATATAGCTAATGTACACTTGATATCTGATAGCTATCGATCGGTTATACATTAAATGGAGCTACGTAATAATAGTGATATAGTACAACTAAACTATTGGATAGTGATGTAGTACAAAAAGGATAATAACAAGCTACGTAAATGAGTTATCATGTGAGACTTTGGTGGAGAGCTGTTTGGTTCGTACGCATGGTACATGCATGTGCATGTATGTGACATGCCATCAATTTATTATGTCTAACACCCCCCGGCAGTTTGATCGTGGGTTGAATGAACATTCAAACTGGACCGAAATTCTTCAAATAGAATACGTGGAAGGCCCTTGGTGAATATGTCGGCATATTGAAAGCGGGAGGGAACGTGAAGGATGCGAACATGACCCAGAGCCACCCGTTCATGAACAAAATGTATATCCATTTCAATATGTTTGGTGTGTTGATGTTGGATCGGATTTTGTGACATGTATATGGCACTTACGTTGTCACAATAAACTAAGGAAGCTTTGGAGATTGGATGACGAAGCTCAAGTAAAAGATTACGGAGCCAACACAGTTCGGCCACAACGTTGGCCACTCCACGATATTCGACCTCAGCGCTGGAGCGGAAAATAGTAGTTTGTCTCTTGGTAGACCATGAGACGAGGTTATCACCCATAAATACACAATATCCAGATGTGGACAGGCGAGTGTCAGGACACCCACCCCAGTCGGCGTCACTGTAGGCAACTAAGCTGGCCGTGGCAGTAGGACGGAGGTGAAGATTATAAGACATGGTGCCTTTAACGTATCGAAGAATACGTTTTAGTGCATCAAAGTGAGAGGTCCGGGGGTCATGCATGTGTAGACAGACTTGTAGGACGACATAAGAAATATCCGGACGAGTAAATGTGAGGTATTGGAGTGCTCCGGCTAAACTACGGTAGAGAGTGGGGTCCGGTACTGGTGGGCCGTCATCAGCACTGAGTTTGGCCCTAGTGTCCACTGGGGTGCTTGAGGAGTTACAGGATGCCATACCTGCTCGATGAAGAATTTCTTAGGCGTATTTTTGTTGGGATAAAACAAGACGTCCAGATTGGTGAGTGACTGCAATACCAAGAAAGAAGCTTAGTGGACCCAAATCTTTAAGGGAAAATTCAGCCCCAGTTGAGAAATAAGGTTACGAAGAAGTGTTGGAGTTGATGTCGTGAGAACAATATCGTCGACGTATAGCAAAAGGTAGGCGGTATCTCCATTGTGATGGTAGATAAAGAGTGAGTGATCGACTTTGCTATGGTGAAAACCCAGTTTGGCAACATGAGAGGCAAAACGGTGATACCAAGCCCGTGGTGCTTGTTTTAAACCGTACAAAGATTTTTTTAGAAGGCACACATGTGAAGGTCGTGAAGAGTCCTTAAATCCCGGCGGTTGATGCATGTAAACGGTCTCATCAAGAAAGCCATGAAGGAAAGCATTGTTAACGTCAAGTTGATGAAGTGGCCAATTATGGGAGAGAGCAATGCTGAGAACCGTACGGATGGTGGCCGGTTTGACAACAGGGCTGAAGGTGTCATCACAGTTAATACCCGGACATTGTGATTTGCCGTTGACTACCAAGCGTGCTTTGTGTCGCTCAAGACTTCCGTCGGACCTGTACTTATGCTTAAATAACCACATGCACCGAATAACATTAGCATTGGGAGGACGGGGAACCAACTCCCACGTCTTATTGTTAATAAGAGCCGTAAATTCAGAAATCATAGCTGATTTCCAGTTGGGATCACGAAGGGCGTCAATGTGTGATTTGGGAAGGGGTGAGGATATGAGGGAGGTGTTATGGTGAGAGTTGAGATTAAATACTGACTTAGGGCGGAATATGCCAGCCTTGCTACGGGTAGTCATTGGATGTTGGGTAGGTTGGGTGTTGTTGTTTACTGGTGGGGAATTATTGGATGTTGGGTAGGTTGGGGCTGGAAGAGGGGAATTATTGGAATGAGGTTGGTCTGGAGGTAATGAATGGGATAAAGGTGAGGTTGGCATAATGGGTGTGGGGCCGTTTGTGGGAGTGGGTGATAATTGAGATAAGATAAAGGGAGATGGGGAGTCATTGAGAAAGTCATACGACGGTGTGGATACAGGAGTGGGGTTTTTAAAAGGAAAGTTGGATTCATCAAAATTAACGTGACGGGAAATAATGATGCGGTGTGTGGTTAGGTCAAGGCATTTGTATCCTTTGTGGTGAGAAGGAAATCCCAGAAATGCACACGGAGTGGTACAGGCAGCGAGTTTGTGTGGGGTGGGAATATGAGGGTAACACAGACAACCGAAGCTACGTAAATGAGAATATGATGGTTGTTTGTGATATAGGGCGAGTGTGGGGGAGACATATGAGAGAGACTTGGAGGGAAGAATGTTATGTAAATATGTTGCCATGAGAACGACATGGGGCCATAAATTTGGTGGGACAGATGCATGAAGGAGAAGGGTGCGGGTAATATTATTAATGGAACGAATTTTTCGTTCGGCTTTGCCGTTTTGGGAGGAGGTGTAAGGACAAGAGAAACGAAAAGATATGCCATGGTTAGAGCAATAATTGTGAAATAAAGAGTTATTATATTCACGATCATTATCACACTGTAACGTTTTAATAGATATTCCAAATTGATTTTGCACAAAAGTATTAAAATGTACACATTTGGAAAAGGCATCAGATTTTTGAGACAGAGGATATATCCAAAGAAAGTTGGTAAAGTCATCAAGGAATAAAATATAATACCGGTGACCGGTGGAGCTTAAAATTGGAGAAGTCCACAAGTCATTGTGTACAATATCAAAAGGAGCATGTGTATATGAATAGGATGAGGAAAAGGGTAATTTATTATGTTTCCCCATTTGACAAGAATGACAAATAGCATCGTATGCTTTATTACAATCAATGAAATTATTTGTGCTAAGGCTACGACAAATAGGAAGTCCGGGATGACCAAACCGGTTATGCCATATGGTGGAGGAGATGCCGACGAAACCATGGTGGGAGGGAGATGTATGACTGGAAGGTTGACACACCGGATACAAATCGCCTTGACTATTAAACCTCATGAGTGGGGTTCTTGTACGAAGATCCTTCACAGAAAAACCATAAGGGTCAAATTCAATGGACACTTGGTTATCGTTAGTGAATTTTCGTACAGAAATTAAATTTTTGACAATATGGGGTGCATGCAAAACATGATGTAACTGAAGTCGGGAAAATTGGGAACGTAAAAAAGTGTGACCGTGACCCGCCACTGGAATGGAAGATCCATTACCGACTATGATACTGCCTTTAGGGCCCGTATTAATATAAGACGAAAGAGTACCTGCGTCCGAGGTCATGTGAGAAGTTGCTCTGATGTCCATGTACCAATTGTCATCTGGGGGGTTTAAAGACATGGTGTTCATAGAGGTGTGAAGGTCCGTTGGCATGAAGGTTGGTGTTGAACCCGCAGAGAAGGGATACCCATATCCGGCAGTGAGTGCATGTGGGCGTGGGCCCAACAAACCAGCAGAAGGGGACCTGGGCGGGGTGTTTTGTCCAGGAGCAGTAGGGTATGGGCATGGAGGTGTGGGCCAGAATTGCTGCATCCATGCGGCCCAAGGAGGAATGGCTCATGGGGACCCGGGGTTTTGCGGCCATGTGGAGTGGTCATGTTGGCGGTTACCGGAGTGACGTCCGTGACCCTTGACACGGCCTGAACCGCTGCGGCCTCCTCCGTGTGGACGGTGAGCAGCAGAAGGTGGCGGAGCAGGTGGTGGGACGGTGGCAGCAAGAGCCGAAGCTGAGGGTGACTCATGTTCAACACTATGTGTTTGTCGGCCTTCTTCCAGGAGAAACATTGATCTGGCGGTCTCAAAAGATGGAAGAGGGACCGTTTGCTGGATAAAAGAAGCAACCGTTGCAAAAGGTGGGGTGAGGCCGTTGACCAGACGCAACATTAGCCGATTGTGATCGACCGGAGCACCAACGTTGGCAAGATTGGTGGCAATGGTGCGAAGCTGCTGGCAGTATGCTGAAATAGAGGTAAAATTTGCCAACCGAACGTGAGAGAATTCATCCTCAAGATGTACGGCGCGAGCGTGTTTATTATCCTGAAAGATGGCGGCCAATCGGGTCCAGGCTTCCATGGCCGTAGAGTCCGGTTCAAGTATGCTATGCAAGAGGTCGTGGGATATGGTTCCATATATCCATTGGAGGACAATGGCGTCCAAGCGATCCCAGAGAAGAGGGTCGACAGGGTCGGTGGCACCGGCCGCGGTGTCATTTGTGGTAGCGGAAGTGGTGGGGGGGGGTTTCTTGGGAGGGATGATATGATCCAAAACATCGTATGAGCGGGCGGTAATCTTGAAGAGTTCCGCCCAAGAAGAATACTGGACTTTTTCGGTGTCAAGAATGAGCGGAATTAATTTTTTTATGGAGGTGATCGCTAGAACGGGGTGAAAAGAGCTTTTGGAAGGAGAAGCCATGGTAGAGGATGAAAGAAATAATATTTCTCTGATACCAAGTTGGAAGATATAATATTCACCGTAAGGTTGTGTGTTGTATTCATTGAATATATATAGCTAATGTACACTTGATATCCGATAGCTATCGATCGGTTATACATTAAATGGAGCTACGTAATAATAGTGATATAGTACAACTAAACTATTGGTTAGTGATGTAGTACAAAAAGGATAATAACAAGCTACGTAAATGAGTTATCATGTGAGACTTTGGTGGAGAGCTTTTTGGTTCGTACGCATGGTACATGCATGTGCATGTATGTGACATGCCATCAATGTATTATGTCTAACAGATAGGTCAAAAAAAGAAATATAGAGGGAAGACAATGCTACACAAGGTTTATATACGGAAACCAAACGAATGCAAGGTCATTATTCTCAATAAGTATAACCAATCAATTGGACCGGATGAGGCTACATACTCTGAGTTTTTTCAATTTCTTGGAACCATAGCTCGTAGTGCATCACTAGCACCTCTGAACTTTGCGAGTTGGTCAAAAGTGCCAAACAAAGAGAGAATGTGCGAATACACGATGTAAAAAATCAACAACTTCACCTAGCTTATCTCGTTTTGGGGTTTCCTCTATTTTAAACTCACCAATTATGCTTATTATTTTAGAGTCAAAGTACATAATTCCTTTGGGGGTTGAAGAAATGGGGTTTTAAATCAATAAATGACAATTGGAGAACATAAAAAAGTCATGTGAAGGCCAACCATTTTGGAAAATATGAATTGAATACAAAGAGATGGACTAATCACCCCAAAGATGGTGTGATTGAAGATCAATTTAGAGATCTTTTACATTTCTGGAACACTCCTCAATCAAAAGTTTCATTAAAAAAATTATTGAATTGTTTGGAATTAAATATAATAAATTATTACTAATGTCATCCAACAAAAGTGTGTGCATAACCCATGCTTTTGAAATAAGGGTAGTCGAGCAAAGCAAACAGGAATGACAAGTATGGAACGTGTGTCAGTTGAAAGTTTGAAACATAAGTTGGTAAGATATATTATATTTGTTCCATGTCCACTACGATTTTATCATTTTAATTTACATGATATTATTAGACACTTAAAAGTGAAAAGAATGAGGATCCTACAGAAGTGGAAATGCATGAAGAGACGCGCAAAAGAAAGAAAGACATAACTTACAAGACGCTATTTGATGAAACAAGCGAACAAATTGTAAATTTAGCAGATTCTAGTATAACTTCATTTCAGTGATACCTCTTTAAGAAATGTATCCAAACCAATGTTTTATATTTTTTATTCAAATATGTGGGTTTCATTCATTGTTGATTAATACTATGATCGATGTTATGCCTTGCTTTGCATTTTGTATTCATAATAGCAAGCTAAGAAAGAAATTGAATCAACCAAAGAAAATGATGAAATGTCTTCTAAAGAAGCATTTGCAAAAGTGAAGCCTAAAAACGCAATGCATGTGTTCAACTCTATGGAAGAGGTGTCACCCAAAAAGACATTGCTCCAAAGGTAGAGGAAAACTCAATCAACATAACATGTCGAATGAATCATTGGAATCTCTGAGGAAAAGAAATGCGAAAGGAAATGGGTGAGAAACTTGCAATTGAGCGAGCTAAGATAGCTGAAGAATTTGAGGCTGAATACACTCTTTTGTCAGAAAACATATTGTCACTTGTGTTAAAACAGATAGATGGTACTATTCCAGGATTGAACTTAGGCCCTCAATTGATACTTGCTTCAGCTAATCACGAGGTATTTTATTCATTTATACCTTTTCTTTCCTAGCTTTTGTAAGTAAATTAAACAACAACAGTTTTTCATTTCATTATGCAAGATCTGTCCAAGTGAATCCAATGAGGCTGACTTTTGCGTGCAAGAATTATTAAATCTAAGTGATTTTTATGTTAAACTACTTACTGTAATTTTGACAAAACACATAACTTGTTACAAGTAACGTTTATGTTGTCCAGGCCAAGTACTTAATCGAGTATCATATTTATTTGGCATGTTTTCAACTTTGAATTACTTTTGGTTTTTGCCCTTAATGTAAAACCTTAAATATTGGTAATGTGATGATATTTTGTTTGTAATATTGGCAATATTTAATAGGCTAAAGGGTCAATAGGCACATGAACTAACTTAAAGTGTTCAATTAGCCCATTATATAGGAGGTTCTGCTCGGCCGTCGCCAATTGGGGCGGTTCCCGGTGCACTTTTTGATGATTTTTTTTTAAATCTTCTTCATTAAGTCTAGTTTACCCATACCAAATTTAAGCTAAAAACTCAATCGGGAAGACAGTCAAAAGATTTTTTGAAGATAACTGCGCAGTTAAACAGCGCAGTACATTTCGGAAAATCATTTGACTGCTTTCCCGATTTCATTTTTAGCTGAAATTTGATACGGGTAAACTAGACTTAATGAAAAAGTCGCTCAAAAAATTTCATCAAAAAATTCCATCGGGAACCACCCCAATTGGCGTTGGTCGGGCAGAACCTCCTAAATAAGGGGCTAATTGAAGACTTTAAGTTAGTTCATGTACCTATTTGACTCTTTAGCCTTATTTAATATATTGCACAAGCTACTAGTTAAGGGAAATGGTGCACTGCAACTCTGGAAGTTTACAATTATTATGTCTGTTGAGGGTAAATCCCGTAGATCCGAAAGCCCAACACGAACTTTGGATATATCAGGAATGGTACAAAATCAAAGTGTATAAAAAATATAAGATATGAACTCACTAATTCTCGAAAGCTCACTTGTATTGACTAACCAGTCTGATTACAAGGAATTTCCCGATCGGTAGGTCGGAAACAATGCTTTAATACAAGAAATAAGAGCAATGATGCTATTCTAGAGCCTGAGTATTGAAATGCTAACCCTTACAATGATTTTAAACCTTCTATTTATACTAATGGAGAGCATTGGCTGCCCTGTGCTGATTGGCTGATGCTCCACCGACTTGGTCACCCATGTTTCCACTTGCTGATGTCATAATCTGGCATTAATTGCACCTGGCCACTTGTCGGTTGTCCGTTGCTCGAACGGGATGTTGGACTTTGCTGAAGACGCTGTCAAATTGGCCCAAGTATGATATATAGTCCTATCTCCGTTCGGTATGTTTTCTTTCTGGGCCAACCTTTATTTGGGCCGAATCTCGTTCGGCATGAATTCTTCACTGGATCTACTCATCACAGAGTGATGGGCCCGTTGCTTGGGCCGGGTATCTTGGGCCTTCTTGATCCGGGTATTGGGCCTCTAGGTCAATATCCCAACACAAGTCCCCCACTTCCGATGTCTCGAACAACAGTGAGTGCATTAGGAAGTATGAATACCAATGTTGCAATTCACCGAATGGCGATCGGGGTACAGAAGTAATCAGTTCCCCATGCTGTGATTTGACGGCTGCCGCTTCATTTCCCCATATTCATCATGGTAACCGTCGTTTAGTCTTTTCATTAGACACGTGTTTAGCTTAAAAGCTCCCAATGACGTGTCGCTCCCTAATTGGTTCTTGATACGGCGGTTTCAAGGCTATAAATTAGCCCTTAACCTTTCAAATCCGGGTTTCGATTCTGTAATCTCCCTCGCATCGTTGCTTCCTCTGAAATTTCTCCCAGCTTTCGTCGCTCAGGTACCCTTCCCCCTCTATTCTTTATCCTCATTTCTGGCTCGATCGACATGAGTTCTCAACAGCATTCTTCTGATTCGGAGATGGCCTCCCATGGAGATGACCGTGACGCTGCCATTGTGGATGTCATCACAGTCCCATTCGCCGGTGGTTCTACTGAAACGGCGACAAATACCAGGGCTGAGGCGGAGGACCTTCCTAGCACTTCATCTTCCTCTGGTGAAAGCTCTGATGGCACAAAATCCGAGGATGAAATGGTTTTAATGGCGGCTGGACGGCCAAAAGATGTTCCCCGTCATTCCCTCGACCTAGGTTTAATTAGGGCAAGACGGCAGAAATTGACTGCCAATAATAGGGCCGAAATTCCGGCCCTAATCCCTGACCCAGTGGACTTTAGATTGCAAGCTGGGCTTCATCCCCTGCGTCATGCCCCTGGGATGACCGTGGTCCATTTCGATTCAGTGAGGGCTGGGCTTAGATTTCCGTTACATCCCCTTTTTATTTCATTTTTCAATTTTTATGAAATTGTACCTGCCCAAGTCATGCCGAACTCCTATCGGGCAATGGCGGGCTTTATCTGTCGTTGTAAAGATGTCGGTGCTTCGCCGAACTTTGATTTATTTCATCAATTTTTCAAAGTAGCCCCTCAACAAACTCATGGGTACCTAGCTGCTAGTTCCCGAACGGGCCACATCCTATTCAAAGGCAATCCAACCTCAATCAAGGGATGGAAAGATAGGTTTTTCTTCGTGTCTATCCCAGACGGGTTGATCCCTCATAAATGGAACGCCTTTCCTCGCAAGACTCCCGACCCGGTTCTCACTGAGGAAATTTATAAGGACGTACTTGCTGTGGAGAAGGACAAGTGTTGTGATATCATGACCTACCTGACTCCCGATCGGCTTGTTAAAGTCGGGATAGGTACTGCCTGTTCTCTTGGGTTTACTTGTTTTGAGAATCAAGTGCCATAGTCCGGGCGGTCCTTCCCGTGCGAGAAACGTTCCCTTCTTGTTACTAGTTTCTCACATGCTAAAGGCCGCTCGGTACTAACATTTCCCTTTGTCATTTTTCAGCTCCCAATCCAGACGCTACTATGGATGACAGCCGTGTGCTCCTTGCTGGCGGGATCGGGAAAAGGAAGAAAAAATGAAGAGGAATCCAAAAGTTGATTCACCCACTACTGCTGCTCCTCAACCCGAACCTGCACCGACCGTTCAGCAACCGGAGCAAATTCAGCAATTCTCCGGTCAGGATCATTTTGACGCCATGATGATCGATGACCGCTTTGGTTCTGATCAACTGCATCAGTTCCCCCAACACTTTGATTCCGTTCAGGGGGAACCCTCGAACGTAGGCGGGACTCATACCGACCATATCACTGGTCAGGTCGAGCGGATCTGTTTATCGGATCATGTTCACGAGGTGTTAGAAAGGGCTGGTTCTACCGCGAGCCAGATCTGGTCGACATCTTCCTGGTTCAACAATTTCTCCCTTCCCCAGTTACCGGTCGAGCATTCCGAAGAATGTCTGGCCTTGACCGCACTGAAGGTATATTATCTTTTGCGCTTTGTTTTTATTTTATTCTCTGTAATCAGTACTAACTCTCGAACGGTGCCTTGTAGATGGGTTTGTACACCTTGCAAATGCGGGAAGCCCGTCTGGCCAAGGAACGGGAACTAATCGTTGCTCAATCCTCTGCTGAGCAAACCGCTGATGCTGCCATCACCTCCTTGGAAGCCGAACGGAAGGCTTTTGCGGAGGAAAAACAAAGGCTGAATGCTGAGCTTGGTACCCTTCGGGTCCAACTTGCTGCTTCCCAAGCGAAGGTCATCGCTGCCGAGGCCGCACAGATCAAGTTTGAGGAGATGCCTTCCAGCATCCCGGACGGCCCATATGAGGTGAATGTGGATCTATCCGCTGTCCGGGAAACATTCAAATCCTCTGATAAATTCTCCATCATCAAGGACGATCATGCCAGGACGCAAATCCCGTTCGCCTTTGGAGCGTACCTGAAGGGTTTTCCTAGAGGTGCTGGTCGGCTCTCGGCAGGGGTGGCTCTTCTGGATAAGGATCCTGAGAGCAAGAAATGGAATGACTCCATTGTTACAGATCTTTATGCCAAGATCGGCCAGGTCCTGCTACGTCCTTTTGTAGCCCAACTTCAGAACAATCTTGGGAGGCCGGTTCAGGCTTCTGATCTTCCCCAAGATGAAATTATACAAGCTCAGTTTGAAAAATTCCAGCGAGATCTGCAACGGGAAGCTGATCGGGCTGCTGGGAGAGAGCCTGAACCCCCGTGTGATGATGATGAAGACGAGGATGAAGATGGAGAGGAGATGGCCCCTGGCCAATAATCTAGATGTTTAACTTTTAATTAATCGTTGTAATTCTCTTTTCTTCAAGTAGCTTGTATTTCCCGGTCAGTAGAACCGATGAATACAGATCTTTTGTTTTGCAAAAAACATCTTATGCTGTCTTTTTTGCGTTTATTGAATGATTGCTCATCATTCGGGATTCGGCCCGTTTTGTAGGACTTAATCAATTTTCTGACTTTATTTTTTACTTAATACTCCTAATACCGTATGATCGCCGTTCGGGCATTGGAGGGTTCTGATAATTTACCAAGGATAAACCCCCTTCTTTCTAGGACTCAGCCGTTCGGGCTTCAGATCAATTCTTAGGACAACACATTTTCTTGGTCTTCAGATAATCTTTTACAACGTTGATAGCCGGTCGGGCTTCAGATCAATTCTTAGGACTTAGCCGTTTTCTTGGTCTTCAGATCTCTGATAATCCGCCCGCACTTGGGCTTCTTCGCATGTTGGTAGTCGTTCGGGCTTCAGATCAATCTTTAGGACTTAGCAGTTTTTCTAACCAGTAAGTCCCCGTTCGGGGTACGTTCACAAAAAATGAACCATAAATGCCCCTGATTAATCGTAACCACTTAATGCCACGTGTTGCTCATGGATTAGGATTTTGTGCGACACTTTCCCTATTTATAGAGAGGTGCTTTCCCCTAATTTCTCCTGTTGTTTCCTCATTTTTCCTTATAAGTTCAGAATTCTCTTGCGTACTTTCAAGCTTTCTCTCTCTAGAATTCCTTGAATTTCCCCAGTGTTTTTATGTATTACCCCTCTAGCTCAGAATCTGAAGAGATGCCATTGATTCGCCTAAGTAAAACATCTGCTGGAAACAAGCACGAAGGCTCTTCTTCCCAAACCCCTAAACCCGGCAATCCTCAAGCAGGAAAACACACCGAACAGCCACAAGATGATGGATGCCTATCAGGTGATGATGTCCAGGTGTATAACAAGGGAATGCCCGAACGGCCACCCTGCATTGCCCTACACTTTACTCATATCCGCAAACAAAAACAACGCCTCCCAGAAGATATCGAACGGCAACTTAGCCAGCTATTGCCCCCACCAAGGGAATACTATGCTGGATTTATTAGACACCCGATGAGGCATCGACCGGGGCACGTGTTAGTGCACCTTGACGCTTTGACTGCTGGGCTTCGCTTCCCTCTCCATTCGTTCATCGTGGAGTTCTTGCGCCGGGTTTCTGTACTACCCGCTCAGTTCGTGCCCAGCACTTACCGCATTCTTACAGGCTTCATTATTCAATGCCATGAGTTGAGGATCACTCCAAGTGTCGACTTATTCCTTCACCACTACTGCTATCAGCCTTATTGGACGACCGGGTACCTGAAACTGGTGGCTCGTTCTGATCGTCAGCTGTTCACAGAAAATCTCACTCCGCCGGCTGACTGGGAGGAGCGTTTTTTGTTTGTTCGGGTAGGTGATTCTCTGCCATTCCCGGATAGGTGGAACGCCTATCCCGTTCGGGATTCTCAGCCCAGGGTAGATGTCATTCTACGCTCCCAAGCTGAATCTTTGCGGATGGGAGGAACCCGAAGTCTTCGGAGTTTCGTCACTACTTCTAACATGTTATCTGCCGGAATTGGTAAGCGTAGCAGGGTTTTAACCCGATCGTCCTTCCTTCTTCCAATTTTAGCTTCTCATATCTTATTCCCCTTTTTTGCAGGTGTGATATACCCCATACCCGTCCGGCGTTCTATCTCTTCCGCTACTTTGACGGCTTCTTCTGGCAAAGGCAAGGAGAAAATGATAGCCGATCACGCCTCTGCGGAGCAAACCCGGAAGAAACACAAGGGGAATGATGGCAACCAATTGATCCCGATCGACCACGTGGTTGATTTGACCGGGTCGGAGGGTGAACATAAAAAATATGCGCCTGCCAAAACGACAACTCCGGCTCTTTCTGACGCACCGATCGATGATCAGATGTTTGTCGAATTCTCGAACATGGGGCCCAGATCAGAAAGGAGGTATCTGTTCGGGCTGATGCCATCTTCCATGTGGTGTCATACCGCGATCAAGGTTCCCCCGAGCTTCACGAACTTGACCCACTGGTCGGACCTTTTTGAAGCAGGTCACCAGGAAGCACTCAAGGTACACCTCATTCTGATCCATACCTTTCTATTCTCCATTGGTTTATCTTATCTGACTTTCTTTGCAATCTTGTTTTCAGGCCGGTGTATACTATCACAAGGCCTTTCTTGCGGCCGAAAAGGAAATGAAGGCCCTGGCCAGCGATTGGGATGACAGCCAGATCCTTCTTTCTGCCGCTCGGAAATTAGCGGCCGATCTTCAAGAGCAGGCCAAGGAGGGTGAGAAGGCAAAAACTGCTCTGGCTGAGATGCAGGAAAAATCCCGACGTCGCGACCGGGAGATTAAAGAACTCCGGGCCAAGGTGCGAGCTGCTGAATCCGCTGGGATCAAATTTGATAAAGCCGTTGGCGACCATCTGCCCGAACCTTATACGGTCAACACTTCCCAGATTGTTCATCAATCGATAGTTGATTTTCAAGGGGGCAAAGGGCTGAACGTCGCTCTGGAGAACACGGCTCGGCAGTTCCTGGGACCTCACCTTGGCCAATTCTTACGCGAAAGCGAAGATCCCATCAAGGTAGGGATCGATCTCCTGGACAGCACACCGGAAGGGAAATCTTTCTTGGATGACCTGACCGAGAAAACTGTGAAGCAAAGTCAGGACCTGCTTCTGGATAGGAACCTCGATTTGATCCTAGAACAATTCCCCCAGCCGTTCGACCCTGATGAGTTAGGCTTTGACGATCTGTTCGGGAATACATATGACCGTAATACATATGACCGTATTATGGAGAAAAGGTCCAAAGCAGCGCCTGATGATGCAGTGCAGGAAGGGAGCTCTCAACCTCCACCTTCCCCGAACGACAATCCTTCAATAGCATAGACTTGTAATTTTAGCTTTTTTGTCCTTTGTTCTTCTTGTATATTCCGGCTAGTAATGCCGAAGAATAAACTAGGCTTTCTTCTTTAACTGTTGATGTCTTTCTTCCATTCTTCCTTTGATTTTTCTTGTTCACAATCCTTGGTATGTGGCCGAACATCATTCGGCTCATGTATCTTTATTTCTGATACCTTCCCCGAGCTCGTTTTGATCCCTTTTCCGTTCGTGATCCACGGGGTCAAAACTCTTAGCTGAGGTGAATGCCTCCAAGCCGTTTTGATCGTGACCACAGGGTCAAACTCTCAGCTGGGACAGGGGCTTCCTCCTAACTGTTAACCCGTTCGTCATTCGGTCATCCGGAATGATCTCATGGGTTAACAAGCTGAGGTGAGACTATCTCCCTTCCAAACTTGTTCTGACACCTTTCCCGAGCCCGTTTTGATCCCTTTTCCGTTCGTGATTCACGGGGTCAAAACTCTTAGCTGAGGTGAATGCCTCCAAGCCGTTTTGATCGTGACCACAGGGTCAAACTCTCAGCTGGGACAGGGGCTCCCTCCAAACTGTTAACCCGTTCGTCATTCGGTCATCCGGAATGATCTCATGTGTTAATAAGCTGAGGTGAGACTATCTCCCTTCCAAACCCATAATTCTGATGCATTCCGAACTATTCTCTCTGGCTCGTATCATCCATATTAGGGGTCTGAGGTAACCCTTTTCGAACTGTAAGCAAGGTCACCGGATCGGGTCATTCCTTACTTATAGCTAAAAGGGCGACTCACTTCCGAATCAAGTTAATGACTGAAGCGAGATTTTTCAAAACCATAGTTCCGATTCCCCGGGCGACAATCCGTACCTTATCCGAACGTCGCTCGGTTAATCCATATCTTACAGTCTTGACACCATCTCCAAGCCGTTTTGATCCCTTTGCCCGTACGTAATTACAGGGTCGACTTTGGCTAAGTTGACGACTCAGCTCCCTCCAAACTGTTAACCCGTTCCTCATTCGGTCATCCGGAATGATTTTGCGTGTTAAAAAGCTGAGGTGAGAATCACTGTCCTCGAACTCCAAGCCATTTTGATCCCTTTATCAATGCGTAATTACAGGGTCAAAACTCTTGCTGAAATAATGGCTCCCTCCAAACTGCTAATATGTTCCTCATTCGGTTGTCCAGAACGATTCTCATATTAACCGCTGAGGTGAGACTATCTGAGTGTCAAACTCCAAGCCGTTGGCTGAGAATGACTTTCCTTCCATGCTGTTAACTCGTTCGTCATTCGGTCATCCGGAATGATCGTGTTAACCACGGGCACCGATTTTCTGAGCCTCAATTCTTCAAGCCGTTTTGATCCCTTTATTCGTTCATAAATCTAGGGTCAAAAACTTCCTTAGCTGAGAATGATTTTCCTTCCATGTTGTTAACCCGTTCCTCATTCGGTCATCCGGAATGATCGTGTTAACCATGAGCTGTGTTTTTGTGGAAGTTATGTCTCCCTCTCTATACATCATTTTTTTGAGGTGGCAACAGCCGTTTTTACTGATAAAATTTCCTTAGATGTTCAACATTCCAAGTACCTGTCGGTCGACCTTCGGTATTTTGTAGGCCAAACGTTCCTGAAGCATACTTCTTACATATTTGGTAGGTGCCTTCCCAATTTTGTGCCATTTTTCCACCTTCGAGAGGTTTGCTCTTTTCACGCTTCCTTAGTACCAGGTCCCCTACTTCGATTGAACGAATTTTGACTTGTTTATCAAAGTATCTTCTTGTGGCTCTGTGATACTCTTCCATTCGTGCAGCTGCCAGATCCCTTCTTTCTTCTATGAAATGCAATTCGGCCCGTAGGTTGTCCTCATTCTGTTCTGGGCTGTAATGCACCATTCGGTGTGTGGGAACTAGGATCTCTGTTGGTACCTTGGCCTGGAAACCATAAGCAAGGGCAAATGGAGTTTCTCCCGTGGCCGTTCGGGGTGTAGTCCTGTAAGTCCATAAAATATAATTTAACTGATCGGGCCACGATGAGGAGTATTCTTCCAGCTTCTTCTTCATACCATCCATGATAGTACGGTTCATATTCTCTACTTGGCCATTCGCCTGAGGGTATGCCACGGATGCTCTGGAATGCTTGATTCCCCATTTGACCAGGTAGTTCTCAAAATTCCGGCTCACAAACTGCCTTCCATTATCAGTTATAATCTTCTCAGGGATTCCGAAACGGCAAATGATATTCTTCCAGACAAACTTTTGGCATTTAACATCTGTGATGCTGGCCAGTGGCTCGGCCTCTACCCATTTGGTAAAGTAATCTATCCCTACGATGATATACTTGTTGTTTCCAGGGGCCGTAGGTAGAGGACCTAACAGGTCGATCCCCCATCTTGCGAACGGAAGGGCCACCGTCATTGGAGTGTAGAAAGTGGCATGCCGTCCGGGGACCAGTGCGTACAGTTGGCATACTTTACATTTCCTAGTATGTGCAAAGCAGTCCTGTTGGATAGTCGGCCAATAATACCCTTGCAGGATGATTTTTCTGGCCAGTGTCTTGGGCCCTTGGTGGCTGGAGCAGATACCTTCATGAATTTCTTCCATTACAGCCGCCGCTAGATCGGGTGGGAGGCATTTCAGATATGGCCCACCAAATGTCTTTTTGTACAGCTGCCCGTCCACCAATTCGAACATGGAAGCCCTCCTCTGGATGCATTTTATCTGATAAGCCGGATTTTTATCTTGTGGGAGGGTTCCGTCTTTCAGGTAGTTGGTCATATCTATGACCCATCTTGGGACGGCATAAGATATGGCCTCGATCTGGAGCACCATGATTGCTGGGGTTGCCAATGTTTCCCGATGGGCGAAACATTGGATATGAGCCGGGATCTCTTGTGCCCGATCGTCGAACGCTGCATTTTCTAACTTGGATAGGATGTCTGCTTCAGTATTCTCAATCCTGGATATTTGGTCGAGCACCACCTGTTCAAATTTACTTATCTGCTCCTCAACTATCTCCTTGCAAGCCTTCATTCTCTCTTCTTTAGCCTCAGCAGTGCCGTTTACTTGATGTACTACCAATTGACTATCCGATCGGACTTTTAACCGATCGGCACCCAGGGCCTTTGCATATTTTAAACCAGCAATGAGGGCCTCATATTCAGCCTCATTGTTGGTTACCTTGAAGTCAAAGTGGATGGAATAATAAGCTTTGAACCCCTCGGGCGATGTGATCACAGCTCCAGCTCCACAACCCTTGGCACTAGCTGCACCATCCACATACATTTCCCACCAGTTATCCAGCCCATTGTTCTCTGAGTCTGTTTCTGAGGGCCGGGCGGTACATTCTGCAATGAAATCTGCCAGGGCCTTTCCTTTGATAGTAGGCCGAGGCTTGAAATCCACCTCATATTGCCCGATCAGGAGGCTCCACTTGGTAATGCGTCCACTTGCCATAGGATTTCTCAAGATGGTGGCTAGTGGCTGAGTAGTATACACAGTTACCGGGTGGGTCTGGAAATATGGTGCCAGACGTTTAATGGCAGCTATCAGGGCCAGCACAGTTTTCTCTAGCAAGGTGTACCTGGTTTCCGGGCCGTTCAAAGCCTTGCTTACAAAATAGATTGGCCGTTGAACGCCATCTTCTTCTTTCAACAGTACTGTGCTCACGGCTAGGTCAGCTACAGCAAGGTACATATATAGATGTTCCCCTGGTTCGGGTTTTGTCAAGACCAGGGGGGAAGACAGATATGTCTTGAAATCTTCAAAGGCCGTTTGGCATTCGGCCGTCCATTCAAAAGGGTTGGCTTTCTTCATGATCTGGAAAAATGGAATAGCTCGATCGGCTAGTTTGGATAGGAATCTGCTCAGGGCTGCTAACTGACCGGTCAATCTCTGCACTTCTTTGAGATTTCTTGGAGCCTCCATATCCACAATTGCCTTTACCTTTTCAGGATTGGGCTCAATCCCCTTCTCGCTCATCATGTATCCCAAAAATTTGCCCCCTCTTACAGCAAAAGCACATTTTTTGGGATTCAGCCTCATGTTTGCTTTCTGCATTATCCCGAACACTTTTTCTATGTCCAGGACATGATTTTCCTTCTTCCTGCTTTTGATCAGGATATCATCAACATAAGCTTCCATTGTGACCCCCAACACTTCTTTGAATAGCATCCCGATCATCCTTTGAAAAGTTGCCATTGCATTCTTTAATCTGAATGACATGACGATATAGCAAAACACACCATCCGAAGTAACGAACGCCGTTTTCTCTGCATCAGCCGGGTGCATGAATATCTGATGGTAACCCCGGAAAGCATCCATGAAGCTCAGCAATTCACATCCGGCAGTTTCATCTACTAGCAGATCGATCCTCGGTACTGGATAGGGGTCCATGGGGCAAGCTTTATTCAGATCCGAGTAATCCACGCACATTCTCCAAGTAGATTGTTTTGGGGCTAGAACCACATTCGATAACCATTCTACGTGGATTACTGGACATATGTGCTTTATTTTCAGCAAGGTGGCCACCTCCTGCTTTGTGAATTCCCGCCGTTCGGTTGCCTAATATCGTTTCTTCTGTTGGACTGGTTTTGCATCAGGCCGAATGGCAAGTTTGTGACATATTATCTCCGGGTCAATGCCGGGCATATCTTCTGCTCCCCGGACGAACAATACCTGAAACTTTTTTAGGACGACAATCACGCCATCCCGGATGTCAGCCTCCAGATCTACCCCGATAGCTACCTTACGGTTCGGGGGGGGGGGGATCCAGGTCGATTTGTTCAAGAAGAGTGGCGGGTTCTGGGTGTGCCTCGAACTCCGTTCGGTGGGTTTCCACCTCAATTGTATTAACTCGCATCCCACGAGTGTTCATCTATTTCAGGGCCTCTCGATAACATGTCCGGGCTGTCGTCGGATCAGTTCTGACCACCCCAACCCCGGTGTCAGTAGGGAATTTGATGCATGAGTGGCGGACAGAGGCTATTGCCTCCAGATCTTCCAATCCCGGTCGGCCCAATATGGCATTGTGGGCACATTTTATATCCACCACCACGAACGTCATTCGGAGTGATGCTTTGTGCGTTTCATCCCCAATCTCGACCATCAGTTGGATTGTCCCCTCAGCCTCGATGCAATTACCGGTGAAACTTGCCAATGGGGTCCGTAGGTGGGTCAGTTGACTTCTTTGTAGACCCATTTTTTCGAATGATTGTAGATACAATACATTCACACTGCTCCCGGTATCGATCAGTACTCGGCGGATCAAAGCATTGTCAATGCACATGCTTACCACCAGTTCATCCCTGTGCGGGCTTGGAGAGTTGGGTAAATCAGCTGGTCCGAACGTGATCGGGTCCGTCCTTCCTTTCTTCTGGGAGGGAGCGGAGATGGATCCCACATATAGACTTCGCTCGAACCTCTTCCGTTCGGCGTTTCAATCCCCTGTCTCCCCGCCCCCGAATATAACCTTGACCTCCATTCGAGGTTTCTTTCCAGGGCCTCCCGAGCCCTCTGGTTCATCCCTGGGGGAACATATACGTCATTTTGAGGCTGGGCATCACGTTGGGCATCCCGGCGCCAGCTA
Organism: Cuscuta europaea; assembly: GCA_945859875.1. Classification (NCBI taxonomy): domain Eukaryota; kingdom Viridiplantae; phylum Streptophyta; class Magnoliopsida; order Solanales; family Convolvulaceae; genus Cuscuta; species Cuscuta europaea. Next base: position 9,683,827 of record CAMAPE010000045.1, read on the forward strand.
TTAGGTTTCCTGATCGGTTTCAACGTGCCCACAGCATTTGGATCTTTATTCACATACTTGCCCAGATGACCCCGTCGGATCAAATCCTCGATGGCTGTTTGTAGGGCCCTGCAGGCGTTGGTGGCATGACCCTTCCTGTTGTGATATTTACAGAAAGCAGAGTCATCCGCCCCCATAAATTGTCCAGAATCAGTCGGGAGGGGTATATTGTCCCTCTCGTGCTGATAAATGGTCGCTACTGATAGGACCAGGGGAGTAAATCTCCCTTGCTTGGGAGGTATAGCGGCCGCTGGGCTAGGACCCAGCCGATCGGCCATTCTGGTCGGGGCAGCAGGCGCAATGACCTTATCCCTGATCATTATCTCCTCTTCTAGGGCGGCATGCTTGCGGGCCCTGTCTAATACCTCGGCGTATGCCGTACCCGGATTTTTCTTTAGATCCTTGTATAGCTCCCCCGTTCGGAGAGCGTTCGTGAACAGGGTAATGGCGGTATCATCCGTCATGTTTCCCACTGTCAGAGTTTCATCCCTCCATCTTTTCAGGAATTGATTGAGGGTCTCTTTGACGTTCTGCTTCACGCTGGTCAGATAGCTGAAGTGCCGTTTGGGATTGGCACTGGAAGCAAACTGGGCCAAGAATAACGCCGACAATTTGGCGAAACTGTTGATCGATCCAGGTTGGAGTGTCCCGAACCACTCCTGGGCGGGCCCTCTGAGCGTACTAAAAAACAACCGGCAAATAGCAGCCTCGGGTGCTCCTAGCAGCATGAGTCCCCCTTGGTAACTCCTCAAATGCACATGGGGATCTCCCACCCCGTCATAGATTTGGCCGGTCGGTGGCTTGACACCCCCTTGGATGTCTGCGTACATGAGTTCCCTGGTGAAAGGGGAAGTAATTCCCAGCTGAACTGGGGCAGGTTGTACAGGCGCCCTATTCATTTGATCCCGCATCTCATTCATCTGCCTCCTCATATCGGCCATTTCTTCCTCCTGGGCCATCAAAGGGGGCGGTGGTGGAGCCCTCATGTCCGTATAGTCCCGGTCCCAATGTCATTGAGGGGCCCTGGTATTCTCCCGCTCGGCATACTGGAAATGATGACCAATGGGAGTTGGTCCTCTAGCTTGTGACCCGATCGGGGTTCAGTCACTGGGACTATGGTGCGCTGTTGGTGGGGCGCTACGTCGATTATCCCGATGGACATGCGAACGGGATGATGCTGTGGTTGTTTCCGTGCGTGGAGTCTCCCCTGTAAAGTTGGACCCTCCTTCCTCCTCGTTCGCCATATGCTGCATGACCTGGGCCATGTCTCGCATGGCCTGAGGATTTCTTCTCAGAGATTCGGGAATCACAAAATCCCCATCAAAACGAGGATACGATCCTCGGCTGGATTGTCCCTGAGGGTTTTGACTCCCCGGGGTGTGACTCCTTCCGTGACGGCGTGAACCGTCGTTTGTATGATAGGAACTGATTCTGACCATTTTTGAAAATAGTGGTTTTTTGGATGTTTTGAATGTGAAACTTTTTGTAAGTTTCCCACAGACGGCGCCAATGTTGAGGGTAAATCCCGTAGATCCGAAAGCCCAACAAGAACTTTGGATATATCAGGAATGGTACAGAATCAAAGTGTATAAAAAATATAAGATATGAACTCACTAATTCTCGAAAGCTCACTTGTATTAACTAACCAGTCTGATTACAAGGAATTTCCCGATCGGTAGGTCGGAAACAATGCTTTAATACAAGAAATAAGAGCAATGATGCTATTCTAGAGCTTGAGTATTGAAATGCTAACCCTTACAATGATTTAAACCTTCTACTTATACTAATGGAGAGCATGGGCTGCCCTGTGCTGATTGGCTATTGCTCCACCGACTTGGTCACCCATGTTTCCACTTGCTGATGTCATAATCTGGCATTAATTGCACCTGGCCACTTGCTGGTTGTCCGTTGCTCGAACGGGATGTTGGACTTTGCTGAAGACGCTGTCAAATTGGCCCAAGTATGATATATAGTCCGATCTCCGTTCGGTATGTTTTCTTTCTGGGCCAACCTTTATTTGGGCCGAATCTCGTTCGGCATGAATTCTTCACTGGATCTACTCATCACAGAGTGATGGGCCCGTTGCTTGGGCCGGGTATCTTGGGCCTTCTTGATCCGGGTATTGGGCCTCTAGGTCAATATCCCAACAATGTCAATATCTAATAGCATCGTGTGTGTTGTGCACACACACATATATGTATATATAAATACACAACACAATATATATATTACAAAGTAGTACTCATACTAATTGCCTCTAATTCATGAAAATGCTACAATAAAGTCACGAAAATGCTACAAAAAAACATGACTGTAAAATACTACAAAAAAAACATTACCGAAAAAGGTTACAATAATCGAGCCTAACTGCAACACGATGAAATGCTACAATATATCTATTGTAGCATTAGTTGGATGCAACAAGCTCAAAATGTCACACTTGATGTAGGGGGTGTTTGGAGTTGATTCTGCTTCTGTTTCTTTTTAAAAGCAGAAGCAGAGTCAGAATCAATTTTCAGAAGTTGGTACCCCCAAGGCCCCAACTTCTAAAAAAAACTGATTCTAGGAGTAAATTAGAGCACCAGAATCACTTTTGCATTTTCACACAAACACTCTAACTTCTGCTTCTGCTCCCTGAAGGAGCAGAAACAGTTTTAAGAATCAGATCCAAACACCCTCGTATTGTGCATTTTTGCAACCTATTGTAACGTTTTGTGTATGCTACAAAAGCTATACAATCCTATGGTGTGATTTTTTTTCACAAATATTACTACATTAAATTCAAAGGATAAAAGTATGACTTACTTTAAAATTCTCCAAGAATGACATATTCAGTGAATAAAATTCTTGACTCATCATCTACCAATCATTCTGAAAGACACTATAGTGACTCTTGTACAATTAGTCGTACATAGTGACTAGTTATATTTTTGTCAAAAAAACATAACTAATCGTATTTTCGTCAGAGGAAACTTTATAAGTAAATAAGTAATATAATGTCATTTTTTCCAACAGGGATTATAAATTCGAAATGAAATAATTATAAAATGTGCACTGATAAAAAAAATTTGTACTCCTACTATATACGAACTCAGTTTGAAGTTTGAACAAGATGCCACAGCCCCACAGCTGGTCCTCAAGACCTCAACTGCAAGCAATCACCTCACCCGCCAATAGCAGTAGAGCATCATATAAATTGCCCAGATGCTGAAACGTCTCCACATTTTCATTCGCACCAGAAATCCGCGCAAAATTTCGAGCAGCAAACACTCGCTCTCTCTCACTAAAATTTTCAAATCTCTGTTCTCTCTCGTCATTCTAAACTCGATAAACTGAAAATGCAAGCGTTCAAGTAATGTTCCATTTCTGAATTACATTCTTCAATTTCAAATTCCCATGAGCTTCAATTCTATAGACGGTTGATTATTGACGATTTTTGTTTATTGTCTGCTTTTTATTGAGACCAGACCGGAAGAGCAGCTGCAGCTAGTGGAACGAGAAGAGATTGACGATGAAGACGACTTGTTCGAAGCTATTGATAAATGTAAATCATAGTTTTTCAAATAACACCTCTGTTCTTATCTAGTTTTCCGTTACCTCCGTATTTTGTGGTGTTTTGTGGAGTAGGATCGTTCTGGTTTTGTTTTTGAACTTTCCATTCAAAATTTTGATCGTTTTTCGTGAGTTATGAATTTCCTTCTGTTTGTGTTTGTTTTTAATATTGGACTAGATCTAGGATCATCTGTTAAATGCTGAGTATAGATGCTGACAAGTCAAATACGTGATCGAGCTCATGTATTCATGTTCTAATTTTGTTTTGTTTACGTTTAGGAGGAATCATGAGTCATGACGAGCAAAATATAAAAACTCAGCTCTCTCTAATAATGCACTTTTGCTACTGAACTATGTGAAGCACATGATGTAACTCGTTCATAATACGAATTATTCGCTACTACACGTCTACACTATATGCAGCTTGTCTAAAGTTTAGCTTACACAATTGCACAATCTTTGGATAATGTTTTTTAAGCAACGCTCAAATATTTCTAGTGTTTTTTAATTGGCCCTGAGATTCCCACAATAAACTGCTGAAATGTCCTCATCTCTAATTTTTGCTATCATATCTAATGTCTCTAGAGATGTGGTTGAACTTATTGAAACTTCAGTTCTATACTTCTATTATATTTTTAAGTGAATGTCTGGGTTCCCACAATAAACTGGTGAAATGACCTTATTTGTAATTCATGTTTTCATACCTAAGCTCTGAGAGATGTAAAAGGAAATTCCCTGGTTTTGTTTTAGGATATAACACGTCGAGCTCTAGCAGTTCAATGTCAACTTAATGTTGTGTATTGTTTGTTATAGGTTCATTCTCTGTCATTCTCTATATAACGTCATGCACAATATGAAAATATTCTGTCTAGTTCTAGATTTTAGGATTTTACTTTATTGAGATTGCTATAACTGTTTGTTGAACTTTTAAACAGTGACTAATCATGGAATTAATGCGGGGGATGTGAAGAAGCTTCAAGATGCAGGTATCTATACCTGTAATGGATTGATGATGCACACCAAAAAGGTAAGAAGGCTGTTTCCATTTCTGAAACTTGGCAGTGGCCATAGTTGATTGTAATTTTTTTTCCATTTCCAGAACTTGACAGGAATCAAAGGTCTTTCTGAGGCAAAGGTTGATAAGATATGTGAAGCTGCAGAAAAGATAGTGGTTAGTATATTATGACATGATGGTTGAATTTGTAAAAATATGAATCAGCTGTAGTAGTCCATTTATGCACATACTGAATTTTCTCATTTGCTATTTTTTCAGAACTTTGGTTACATTACCGGGAGTGATGCTTTGCTTAAAGTAAGCCTTTTATTTCCTTCTAAAACCATAATTCACTAACCTAGAATCTTGCGTGAAGTAGTAATACATGATTAAAAAGCTTGCAAATTACTTCTCTTTATTTATAATTAAACTGTTCCTCGTGGTAGCCGGTAGGACTGTACGATTTTTAAAGCTTAGTTCTGAATTGACTTTAAAAACACCCTTCGTTTTTTGTAGAGAAAGTCAATAGTTCGTGTTACAACTGGAAGTCAGGCTCTGGATGAACTTTTAGGAGGTAACACTTCATAATTCTATATGATTGTGTCCCTGATGTCATTCATATATAGTACTCCGTAATACACTTCAGTTGATCACTTTTTGAGGTCTTTTACCTTTTGAATTTGTTAAGGAGGGATAGAAACTTCTGCTATTACTGAAGCATTTGGGGAATTCAGGTGATTATTGTCTTTAATCTTGGAAATGTCCCTAAATTTGTGCTAAACAAGTACTCATTCCAAATCATCTCTTTCAATGAACATTTTGTTCAGATCTGGGAAGACACAACTTGCTCATACACTGTGCGTCTCTACTCAGGTTCGCTCTGGTCCACATGAATATTCTATATCTTTGTTCCAATGATAAAATATTGATCCCAAAAGTGAACTCATGCATTTCATAATCCCATTACAGCTCCCTACTAGCATGAAGGGAGGAAATGGAAAGGTTGCTTATATCGACACAGAGGGAACTTTGTATCCTAGTTTATTGTTTATGCTCTGATTATCTCTTTCAGCATATATAATAAGATGCTACTTTTTGTATCTTCTGTTTCCTTAACTAAGTTCCACTTGTAGCCGGCCTGATCGTATTTTACCAATTGCTGAAAGATTTGGAATGGATCCTGGGGCTGTTCTTGACAACGTAAAACAACTTATTCTGCTTATCCCATAATTATCTAACCGATTTTGATATTACATTCTCCTAATCTATTAATTCTCTATCCTATTTTTCCCACTACACATCAAAGATCATATATGCTCGTGCATACACATACGAACATCAGTATAACTTACTCCTTGGCCTGGCAGCAAAGATGGCTGAAGAGCCTTTTAGACTTCTGGTGATGTCACACTTCAAATTATCATTACTGTTTGTTACTTATGACTGTATTGTTTCCTTATATATTTGTGTTGAAAATGCAGATAGTTGACTCAGTGATCGCATTGTTCCGAGTCGATTTCACAGGAAGAGGTGAACTTGCAGATCGCCAGGTACTAGACATGGAAGACTTATCATCATGATTCACTAGCATTTATATCTGTTGTGCTCTTCTCTTACGAGTTTCAGAGTTTTCTTCCTGTTGCGCTTTCAGCAAAAGCTGGCCCAGATGCTCTCCAGATTGATAAAAATTGCTGAGGAATTTAATGTTGCTGTTTACATGACCAATCAAGGTATAAAGCAATTTAGGCTAGCAAACTTTGACCATGCTAATAATGTAGTTGAGACCGACTGCTAAAACATATTTGCATCTGAATTGCAGTGATTGCTGATCCAGGAGGGGGGGTGTTCATATCAGACCCAAAGAAGCCTGCAGGAGGTCATGTGCTTGCACATGCTGCAACCATTAGGCTCATGTTCAGGAAGGGTAAAGGAGAACAACGTGTTTGCAAGGTGTTTGATGCCCCTAATCTTCCAGAGAGCGAAGCTATATCCTTCTCCCCTCCTCACTCAAATAATTTCTGTTTTTTTTTTCTCCTTATGGCATGTTTAAATCTTTCTAAATTCTAAAAGGGATATTTTGAGTTTGCACCCCACTTTATTGTTGAAATTAGACTTTGCACCCCATTTTTGAAATCTTTAGTATTTGCACCCCAACCCCGTATGAAAAGACTAAAATGCCCCTCAGTTAACAATATTGTTGGCCTTCAACATATTTCTGATCGAGGAACATTCTTGTCTTTTCATACGGGGTTAGGGTGCAAATAATAAGGATTTCAAAAACGGGGTGCAAACTCTAATTTCGACAATAAAGTGGGGTGCAAACTCAAATTATCCCATTCTAAAAACAGATTTTTTAAAAAGAAAATCACTTTTTATATTTGGCTTTAGTACCTTGGAAATTATAAAGTAAAATGAAATACGAGTACGTAGTAGTAAATTTACTTTTATAACTTTTACCTATATCTAGATATCCTGTTTTTTTTGCAGAATAGGTTTCCTATACTCAATACGGAGTATAATAAATAAATGTATTCAGTTGGAACAAGCATATCAATAATACTTTATTAAGATTGAAGCTATTTCTTACGGAGTATTTTCCTCCCAAATTTTCATTCTTTTTTGTTTCCACATCACTCCCACTCTCCCAGTTGTCCAAACGGACCTTGTAACTTTCCTTGACAGACAAAGCACGTTTTTCAGATAACAGCAGGTGGAATTGCAGATGTGAAGGACTGATAACAATACCTGCAACAACTGAGACGGATGACCATACCACTTAATTACATATCTTTATCTAATCCCTATTATTTCCATGCTTTGTTTTATGTTTTATTCCTCCGAATCTTGTACTACCTACAGCTTTAGTAGCATAATGCTTATCCGACTAAACAATCTCTCTCTAGTATCTAGTATTGAGGGGATCCTGTAAAATTCTTATTAACGGAAAGGAAATGCAAGCCGTTTAATTTGTGGCATGCATTAGACGATTAGAGACTCTATGTAATTCACAATACTTATTTAAAGGTCAGAAATGTATTTCACATGAAGCGTCTTCCTACACTTTTAGAATAAAACTCAGCTCAAGTTTACAGCAATTGGAGAAAGGCGAGAAACTAAAGGGGAATTTGGGGGATGAGCTTAGGCGAGCTTCGATTTAGTAATGCTCAGACCAGTTAGCAGCACTCCCAACTCTAGGAAGACCAGTACTCTCTTTCTTGGACTCTGAGTCAACTTTGAATGTGGCACCACACATCTCGCCCGAGCTGTCCACCCTCGGCACAGCTTTCAGCTCATGTAGCGGGTGCACATAGCTCCTTAAACCTCCAGAAGAAGTGAAAAAGCATCCTGATTATGGCAACAATACATCAGTATTCCATTCTAAATAACATAAACTTAAAGTACCACGGTGTAAGAACCATATTCACAGTTAGGCTTCAAGAGTTTACAATTACAAGCAAAGTATAGAATTGCAATTGCAAATTAATGACAGTCATAATCAACATGTTTGAGTGCCATTTCCATAACGATAATCAGTCCAGTCACCATCCTACTCTTCACTGACTTACTTTTGTGTCATGAAATTCAGTGAAAACAGGGTAAATTTTGGTAAAATTCGGTCATCAATACTAATAATTAATGCAGCAAACAAACATAGTAATGGAGATGCATTGAGATAGCTGTGATAGACATGTCTCATTACAATACTTATATTGTGACATTAACATAGAGGTCATCTACCATGAAGATCACCAGATCATTCAGCCCCATGAACCTATTAAGTATGCACATGGCCTTTACGCTAAGGGTTTGTTTTGGATGGAAAGGCTTTTGAATGATTTAGTCTATTTCTTGATAAATAGCAATGCATCTAAAGACATGGTTATTAAAATGTTATACAAGCATATATGATGTTAATCTATCAAATTTTTATATTTATAAAATCTCAAATACAGAGGACATATATCAGATACAAAAACATCCCTTCAAAACCATCCCCTCCAAACAGACCTTAATGATCCTCAGATGATTTAGTTATAATTAATTAGAGTATCAAATATGTGTCAAGATATAGCCTAGGCCATCCAAAAACCTGCCCTCCAACACCCCACATCCAAACAGATCTTCAGGTCCACATATGAGTAGGTGTTTAGGTGAAAACTAATCAGTAGTAAATGAATAATATAGGTGACCAACCAGAATGATGTGAAAGCACAGTGACTAAGAAATATACCCTTTGGGAATGGTGCAAAAGATTTCCCACACCCTTGCTTCACAAGGTCAGCATCATCAGAGAGAACAAGGTCACCTTCAGAATCAGTTCCCCAAAAGAATGGCACACTTCCATCCTCATCCTGAAACAACATAGATACTATCCAATAAGTGGATTTCAAAAGCAATTGCCTCAAATAAAAATGTTAAAAATTATTACAGATTAACCGATGTTGTAAAAATATAACAAGAAAAAGTGAAAAACAAAAACTGCTCATACGTACAGCTGCTAAGAAGGTAGCCTTTGAAGAGCTGTCATAGAGAATGAAAGCAAACTTTCCATGAAAATCTTTCACAACTTGATCAGCAGGGTAAGGACCCCTATCCCTCAAGGTCCGATAAGCCTCGATCACTATGATCACCTCGTTTGAAGTCTTGTTCAGCCCATATTGCTGTTTCAGATGAGCCACATTCTCAATATGTCCTTGAAACAGACAGAACAAGCCATCCACAACTGCAAATAACCTGACAGAAAATAGTGTAAGCTCACCGGAAAATCAAGATTCAAGATCTGCAACGGCTAAGAAGGTCAAGATTCATTCACGATCAGATCACGAGAGATTGCGGAAATGGGTAGTGGAGAAATGGACCTGGGGAGAAGTGGGTTATGACGACCGGAAGAGTACGCCATGACGCCGGATTCGCCGAGGTTGATCGTGACGGGGCCGGAGTTTGTGGCCGCGAATTTGTTGGCCAAGAAACCGTCCTTCAGGGCGGAGGTAGGCGCTGAGGGTCCGTCGCGGGGGCTTTGGAGGGCCTCCGGGCACTTCGCCACCGACTTGCTGAACACTGCTAACATCTTCTTGGACTGATCTGTACGTTTCTTAGGATAATACTTTTCCTTGCAGGGAATGGATAAAGAGCAGTGATGAATGTAAGGAGGGGAGGACGAGGCAATCACAATTTATATACTCCGAAACAAAAGATTAGAGTAATGAAATCAGTTTCTCTTTCCAGAAATGCCCTTCCCGAGTCCTAATTAATTTATCTGGATGGTAACTATAAATGGGTTTTCCTAAACTACGCACACGCGTGTGCAATTTAGAGATTTTAGTAAAATTGAAAACAGATTGGGTAAAATGAAATATCGTTCCATAATTTACTTCCTTAGTACAAATGGCACACGGATTAAGAAAGTGAGTTTTGTGTAATGAAGAGTTGTGCAGATGAGAGAGAAATGTGTAAGAATTGTCGTGAACCACAAATTCTTTGAAAAAAAAGGAAAGGGAAATTCTTTTTGGGACGGACGAAAATGGAAAGTTAGAAGTATTTTGAGAGACGGGGGGAAGTAATAAAAAAACTGAGTCAGTAAATGTCAGATTTTATTACAGCAAATCGAACAGAATCGTTGATGTGTTAGTTATTCTCAGAAATTGAACGTAACCGTTTAAAATTTAACAACCATAACAAATAACAATGTGGCTTACTAATTGCGGACCACACTTAAAATTAATGTGTCATGTTATTATTATGTTATTATGATTATGATAATCATGAGTGGTATTATCCCTCCAAAGCTCATCTGAAACGGCGTTTGAACGTCTTTCTGGTGGTATTTTTTTATGAATTTTTTATGCCATGCTCTTCATGAAATCTAGTTTATTCACAAAAACATTAAGCTAAAAACTCAATCCGGAAGGTCGTCAAATGATTTTTTGAAGTTCACTGCGTATTTCATACAAAATAATCATCAAAAAATTCCACCGGGAAGGCGGCCAAACGCCGTCGGCCGGACGGCGGGTCTGGTGCGGCTGTCCGCACATGAAAACTCCTCTCATTATCATTATTATTATACTGTATACGAAGTATATTGCTACTTCAAAAAATTATACTATTATGTCTGTTGCACAATTAAAGTGTTAGTTTGATTTATGGGTTTCTAGGTACATGTTTGATCATAAATTCATAATTAGTTATAAATATATGCTTATATAATCTATAATAAATTAACGTTTGAATAATTTGTATTATAATGAAGCACCTCTAATTAATTTTGAGTGTACCATATATCGAATTGTAGCTCTTAACAAGGACAATCCGCAATCACTTTGACCCGATCTAAATCGGAAGTGGATCCCACTGAAAATATTGTCTCAATTTGACAATCTAATGCAATTTTAACACATTTTTTTAACACGGAAATGGAAAAACATCACTATCATTTTTTGTTCCCACTAACTTTGCACATTTTTGAGTTTTCATTAATTAACAGAAAATGGGAAGAGTTGAAATCGGATTATAATTTACGGAAATTATTAGTCACGGTCTTCACCAACCAAAGGGCAGAGTAGTGAAAAATTAAAAATCCGTACGACAAAACCAAACTGATTGTAGCTGAAATTAAGGCGTGACGTGGCCGCGAAAGTGAAGTTTTCGTATCCAAAACGACAAAATTTTTGGTGTGGCGTCTCAAGTACACCAGGCCACCGCCACATTAATCCCCTCTTTCGGCCCATGGAAATGATAAAGCGACTATGTTCTAAATAAAATTCACATCAAAATAGTGCAAAACAGTACAAAACAGTGTCACACAGTGTACTCTACAGTAAAGTTAAATTTATTTCCTTAATTTGTGTGAAGTCAAAGTGTGAAGTTTATTTAGTATCGGATGGAGTAATTCATTTTTTCGGTGGGTATTAAACTACTACATACAGTGGAGGACCTAGGGAGGGGCCTAGGGGGGCAAGTGCCCCCGCTTTCACCCAGGAATTTCACTACAACTACTTAGAGTAAAATCAGTGCCCCCGCTTCTGGCCAAGAATTTCACTACTAGTACTTCGAGTAAAATTAATGCCCCCAACCCGTACAAAAATTATCAATATTAGATAATTAAAATACTAAAATGTTACAGTTATATAAATTAAAAGTTAATACACAATATTTAAATTTTAGCTGAATTAAAATAAAATATATAGAATTCTCAAAAAAGGAGAAAATAGTTAAGAGTTAAAAACGAAAAGTAACCAAAAAAGTTAAAATGTAAAAAGTAACCAAATTAATGTGCGGCCGACTAAAAGTAATCTAATTAGATGTTCGCAATAAGATGCAAGATGATTATCTTACAGATTGCTTGGTGTGCTATATCGAGAGAGATGTTTTTAGAAGTACTGATAATGAAACTATTATGCAACATTTTCAGAATATGAAAACTCGTAGACTTAATTTACCAAAGTTGTAGAAATGGACTATTTAATACGGAGTATGTAATTAACTACTCCGTATAATTTATGCTATTGCCTTACTTTTTACCATCTTTATTATATTTGAAATTTTTATTATAGATTAAGTTTAGTGTCTAGTGTGCGCCTAGGGGTGGTTCGGTACGGCATACCGAATATTTTCTCTCATACCTTTACCGTACCAAAACTTTCGGTATGCAAAATTTATATACCGTTACCTTACCGAAGTTTCGGTATACCGCATTTTGGTATACCGAAGTTTCGGTTCTGTAACGGTACGATATATCGGTAAATTACCATGCATGTCTCTCTCAATACAACAAATTATCATAGACTAACGAAATATGCTAAATGGGTGTTACTAGTGACATATTTAATCCATTATTAAAATGTTAACAATTAATAATCTATTGATGTCATATTCAATATTGAACAATAGTTATTATTAGTATATTTAAGCGGTTCAACATGCCACGTATTAAAAACAACACTTTCTCCTAAAATGTTTAGCCAAATCTCAAAATTTGGACCATGATTTTGATTAGTATGATATTATGTAAGTTGTAAACTTTATACTATAAATAATTTCCAATAAATATATATTAATCGTCAAATTTTTGGATTTGACTAATCATTTTGGGACGGAGGTAGTATGATATTGTGCATTTAGTCATTTTTATAATTTAAAAAAAAATAGAATAAGACCTTCGGACAAAGTTGTGTGCCTCGACTCGTGGAATCCCTACGTAGATACATCTGTCACATAAGTGTATCTCTCTTCATTCATCAGGTACTCAGTGACTCAACCATCACAACTCGCAAGTTGTTGGAACAAGATGAACTTGTTTTTGGACATTACTACATTAGTAAATTACTAATTAGTCATTGGAGATTTGTAACCAACGAAAGTATTAAATTTGGGCTTCATAATTGTAATGGACTTTTACAATACTCTATAATTAAAAGTAATTGTTGGGCAGGGAGTCGGTACGGTATTATACCGGTATACCGCGGTATTTGAAAGCATTTACCGTTACCGTACCGAAATAAATCGGTACGGTATGATACCGTACCGAAAATGGCGGTATACCAATATTCTGGTATTTTTCGGTATTTTTCGGTACAGTAAGTGCGGTATACCAATTTTCCGATATTTTTGCCCACCCTCTAAGTGTGCCTCTGCTCTGACAAATCTCTGGGTCCGCCACTGACTACGTATTATTAATACTCCCTCCTATTCTGTAAGTTCTTTCCTAATTCTAGCATTGAAATTAAGAAAATTGTTGATTCTGTTGAAATTAAAATTAATGAGATTCTAATTGATTTGGTTAAATGTGAGGCATAAATAATACAAATTTATATTTAAAATATAGAGTATTCTATGATTAAAATAAAAAAAATATTAGAAAAATAGTTAAAATGTCATATAAGTTACCTCAGACTATTTAGTCAAAAAAGTAACTCCAACTTTATTTTCTTTGAATATTATACAATTTAACGTGTGAAACAAAAATTTTGTATTTGATAATAATAATGGTTGATATGGTGAAAAACGAGTCACTAAACATTACTGAGTATTAAACTACTTTATGTTAAAATGTAAACAAATTAGTCATTTTCAACTATTCATGATTAGGAAATTATTACCACCATTATCAAAATAATTAGGATATCATAATTATGATTTGAAGATGATAATTGTGATCTCCTAATCTCAATGAATTTACACTTTCTCTCCTATTAATGGGAGTCTTCGCATTCTTTTATAATTGCCAATTGAAGAATAATTCTATTAAGAGTATTCATAATATAATTTCTCTCTAAATTAATATAATTTTTTCTTCCGTTTCATAACACGTTATCAACACAGATTTGCTCCAAATGCATGAAATCGTCATCTTCTCCCATATATCTAGTTAATTAAAATACCTTCAAGTGTTTTGAGCAATGTTTGATACACAATGCCACAACGCACATCATTTTGTAAAATAAATATTGGGGGTGTTTGGCAATTGGCTGTTGGTTGATTCATAACAACAAATTTTATTGGTTGTTTTGATTAACCGGTTGTATTAGCAGTTCGTAAAATGGTATTTGGTTAAATGATTGTTTATAATCAGCCGATAACTTGTTAAATGACTATTAAGGACATCAGATCAATTACTTTTTAGTTTTAATTATTAATTATTATTATTATTATTAATGATATAATTATTATAGTTATTATTTTTTTTTTGACATTAAGAACTACATAGTACGGAGTATATTTTAGTAAGTGCACAAAATTAAATTGAAGCTAAATTGGGAAATAGCGAGAAAAAAATATTTTATCAAATGCATGCTCCCTGTTAGTGGTTTTTCTGTTTGGGAGGAGGCAAATATGAAAAGGAGAAAATGAAAATAGGAGATGGTCGCTTGGACTAACAGAAAAATAGGAAAAAGTCATACCCAAACGCCACATTTTAGCATTTCATATTTTGGTTGTTTGAGATAAAAACCAAATGCAAAGCTATTAAACCAAACACTCTCTTTAGCTGATTGATCTGGTCAAAAGGCCATAATTGGTCAAATCAATCAAAATTTTGTTGATAGGCTCTTAACATAACACCTTCATCGCTTTAAAAGGAAAGTGCAAAGTTTTTTGAGACAGACAAAAAAAGAAAAATTTATAAAGTCCAGTGAGATAGATAGAGTATTATTTTTCTCGTATGATATATATATATATATATATATATATATATATATATATATATATATATATATATATATATATATATATATATAGAATAAGGATCAAATGAGAAGAGTGCTTATCGTAGGAAGTGAGAATGCATCTGATGCGTTCATTTTAAGATCTGTGCATCAGATTAGCAAAAAAGTGCACGGGAAAGTGCAAAAACTATTTAAAAAGTGATGCTAGACGCGGTGGCATGTCCGTAATTAATCGGAACTTTTCTGTCATCGTAAAAAGTACATCAGATTAGCGAAAAAGTGCATCAGAAAGAGAAAAATGTGAAGCTTCTCATTTCTCACGTTAAGATGTCTTCTTATTAGAACTCAACCCTGTATATATATATATATATATATATATATATATATATATATATATATATATATATATATATATATATATATATAAAAGTTAATCTCAATATAATATCAGGTATTGTTAGATTCATTGAATGATTTACAAAGGCATGTGTGATTCTCCATTAAATCACAAAGAAATCTTATGAGTTTTGAAGATATGTGTCTAAATGATTATCATATTGAAACCATGTTTGAAAATCATCAAAAGCGATATTTATGTGTAACAACAAATAAATGTGAAAATAAAAAAGTTTGTGTCAAAAATGTCAACATATTCCTTGGAGCTCTATCATATATATGCCACTTCAATTGAGATAAATTTTATATCTTATAAAAGATAAATGATCAAAATTGTCTTTATGTTGTGACATTACCTTTTAGGTCATCCAACCTCCACTATGATGCATAGAATTATTGAAAATTCACAATCAAGTCATTTTTCATGTGTTGCCTATTCTCTTGTCAAATTGACTCTGGGGTTATCTTCTTTTTATAAAACCGAAGCTAAAGCTCCTAAGTTTGAAAAGAATTGAAGGATATATTTTTGGACCAATGGTCCCTCAGTGTAGACCATTTTAATATTTTATGCTGCTAATTGATGTATTAACACTTTAGTCACATGTTAATCATCCTTTATCGGCTAGAAGTTTTGCATTTGCAAACCTACTTGCTTAAATTATATGTTTGAGATCACAATATCTGAATATTCAATAAGAAAAGTTGCCTTCATAATGTAAGAGAATTTACATCTCAAACTATTAATGACTATTGTGTGTGAATTTGGATTGATGTGAAACATCCAGTTCTACACGTTCATACACAAAATGGTCTTGGTGAATGACTGATTAAGCGATTAAAATTACTTGCTAGACCATTATAATGTTGATGAAATCCATACTAACATCATCTGCTAATAAGTATTGTTGTGTATCATAAGCTGATAAGCATTCTCCGTCTCAATAAAATCTGGTATAAAACAAATTATATCACACATCAAAATATGTGGTTTTGATGTGTGTGTGCTGCTTGCTCCATCATATCATACAAAAAAGGTCCAAAAATAAGACTGAGAATTTATGTTGGTTTTAAATTTCCAAAAAATATATACTACGCAGAATCTATGTGTAACACCCCAACCCCGTAGGTCTCGAGGTAGTTACTTCTGACCTCTAGTACTATCCTCACAAACCACCACTAGCCTTTTCCGCGTACTTTGTCCTCACTCATGTGCGCCCTGAGGAACTTCCCAGGAGGTCACCCATCTCAAGACTACTCCCGTGCAAGCACGCTTAACTTTAGAGTTATTGATTAATGAGCTCCCTTAAAAGGAGATGCACCTTGTTGGTATGAGTAGTACTATTAATCCATTTAAATTAAATCTCAAGTGTTACAATCACCCCCACTTAGGGACGCAACGTCCTCGTTGCGCCCATCAACCAATCTCAAATCTCAATCAAATCCTAGAATCCTCCCCCGCTAAGTGCCCGCCCGATATCCAACAGGTCAGTACACCGTCGCAGGGTTGCTCTGATACCATTTGTAACACCCCGGCCCCGTAGGCCCCGAGGTAGTTACTTCTGACCTCTAGTACTATCCTCACAAACCGCCAATAGCCTTTTCCGCGCACTTTGTCCTCACTCGTGTGCGCCCTGAGAAACTTCTCAGGGGGTCACCCATCCCAAGACTACTCCCGTGCAAGCACGCTTAGCTTTGGAGTTCTTGGCTAATGAGCTCCCTTAAAAGAAGATGCACCTTGTTGGTATGAGTAGTACTATTAATCCGTTTAAATTAAATCTCAAGTGTTACACTATGACCGACGATTTATTCATAACACGGTTCGCTGACTCTGATTTAATGAGACATGATTCTTGGCCTTAGGTGGATATAATAGACAAATGAACTCACATGCAAAAGATATTACCTAGAACGCAACAAATAATTGTAAATAATTTGCACATGGCAATTCACGTGCAAATGCATTTGAACAAGGAATTCAAAGAATCGTTCATTATATTTACACTGTCACAAATCAATTGTGTAACACTTTCATAGACTCAAAGAAAGTGATAAAATCACATATTCCAACTATGAATGCTCCTGCTTGATTTGAAATTCATGTGTAAAATAGTGAAATAACTCTTCAAATGAGCCTATGATACGTAAGAACATGTGGTAAACCGCTTGGTTCAAAATATGTGGAACCTAGAAAGTTTAAAAAGTAAGATGTAGTTTGTGGTTTCAAAAAAAATCAACCTTCTCATGAAGAAAATTTACATTTTAAAAATATTGACATTGAAGATAATTAATAATGATACATTAAAAGAGGAGTTTGAAAATAAAGACATTTGAAGAGGTGAATAATCGAGATAAAGACGAAGCATCAATAACTTTGAAAATTCAATAAATTATGTTTCTACTTGGATATAATGAAAAGGAAAAGATATCGATGTTAATGATATATTTGCATAGTTCATTGCCACATAATACAGATATAATGAATGAAAATGATGACAATGAGCCAAAACCTATTGATGAGTGTCATCATAGACATGATTGACCAAAATGAACTGAAGCATTTCAGGTAGGATTAAAATCGTTAGAAAAACGTGGTATTTTTGGACCAATAGTCTAGATGCTAATAGAAGTAAAACATGTGAGTTTTAAATGGGTTTTTGTGTGCAAACGTAATGAGAAAACTGAAATCGTGAGATGTGAAACCTGGCTTGTTGCGCAAAGTTTTTCTCAAATGCTAGACATTGATTAATGGGAAACTTATATCCTAGCGATTGATGCAACAACTTTAAGATTTTTATTTGGCATATGTAATTTGAGATATTGCAAATGCGCACCTAATTTGAGAGATTTATCAATGAATATTTAATGCTCATTAATTAATAAAGTCACAAACTCATTTTATGTTAAATATTATCGTGAGTTTTATTTATTAATATTTAGTCCCCGAATATTATGTTTAGTAGCTATTTAAGTACGTGACTTAATTGTGGAATGCTACACTTTAAAATAAACATAATATTCGAATTGTTCCTGGTCTAATATTATTAATTTGGGACATTAATAATTAATAGGCTAGTATGTGGATTAACTGATGGCTATATTTCACTAGTCATGTGTATAGAGATATCAAGTTAATAACATAGATGCTTGTTAGTGAACAAGTTCATTGGACAGACCCAACTTGAGGACACTGCTAGGTTATATGTCATCAGTGTTGTCCTCAATAATGATGAGGTGCTATATTCTTATACTTGAGATAATCATGGTTACTTGCATGTGAATTGATATGTATTAACACCATTAAATGTTATCTTTAAACGGGTAATTATAAAGGTGGTGATTGTACATATTATGAACCATGTAGTGGTATGTGAATTATCAAGATAGTTTTTGTCACTCTCGTGTAGTGAGAGAAAGATATCTATTGGGCCCTTGACAAGTAAGATTAATTAGCATGGTCATGCTCAAATGAGGTGTCATTTGTTCAAGATTAATCTTACTTGGTAATCAAGAAATATTAATTTAGAATAACAAGGATGACACGACCTAACCTTGTCTCAATTAGGATATCGTTTGACAAAAGAGAATTATTAACACAAATTAATCATTAAAAGGTTATGTCAGATTTAATTGACATTTATATATTTTGGATAGTCATAATGCCTTGCTAGAGGTCGCTTATGATTTGTGAGGCTTGAATTAATTTTCTAGCCCACTGCCAACGATGTATAAACCTACAGGGTCACACACCTAAGTGATTTGGATCATTAATGTTCGTTAATAACATTAAAATAGCCTGATTAGCCCAATTCGAAGTAGGTTTTCGAATGGTATTGGGCTATGGCCTCCGGGATAGTTTTATTAGCTATAAAACTCCTTCTTTCCTCCTCTTATAAATAGGACTAAGGAGACCCACGAATTTCAAGAGTTAAAATTCACATCTCAAAACCTAGAGAGAGAGAGAGAGAAAGAAGAGAACGCTAGCACGTTCCCTATGGCTGATCCAGTTACGTGCGTGTGGATACCGGTAGAGCCCGGGGTTTTTTTCTCGGACTGTCTGACATCCTTGCTTAAGATTGCTATGTGAGTCCCTCTTATATCTTGTAATTTCGTTTATAGTAAGAACCTCAGATCCGGTTGTTTACTTTTGGGCAGTATTTTTTGTTTATTCCGCTGCGTTTTTCTGCCCGAAACCCAACAACGTCAGCATATTTATACGGGTCACTCGATAGAGACATATAATGAAAATTCCTAGATGATTTAAACTAGCTTCCTGATGCTTATAGCTCGAAATCTAGAGACTTATTTTTCATAAGATGGGAAAGTCGTTATACGGACTAAAATAATCTAGATGTGTGTAATATAATCGTCTCGGTGAATATTTGATCAAAGAAGAATATAAAGATGATCCTATTAATTAGGGTTTCATTCAGCGATCTAAATGAGGGTTTGCCATAATTTCATTATAAGTTGATGACTTAAACATTATTGGAACTCCTGATGAAGTAGTATATACTACAAAATAGTATACTCCTATGAAGGAATTTTTTTATAGAAAAGTTTGAAGAATTGTTGCTTAACTTTTGAATTTACAAAGTATGACATTATATATGGTTTTTTGACTTTTTTCTATGAGTAATTACATTGATTTAATCGCATATTCTGATGAATCGTTGCTTAACTTGACACATACTCTAGCATCTGTGTACACCTTTCCTGCTCGACAATAGTACCCCTTACTTGGAGCGCAATGAGAATCTTGTGAACATATACACAACCCTTCTGAAGCACATCCATCCTTTTTTATGGTCAATCCTTCTTTTAGACCCAAAACCTGATCAGTCCAGTCGCTTGAAAACAACCCTGAAGGATCATACTTGTCCTTAACTTTCAAGAACTCATCATACTTTGCATACTTGTTGATTGCCCCTATAAAAGCAACATTTCGGTTCTTCCCCCAATGTGGCAAGGCGCCATACTTAAAAACCGCGAGTTGCTCGATTTCTTCTAAGACGTCTTGATAAAGCCTCGGAGCCGTGGGATCTTTGCTTCGATAGTAGGTAATGTCAAAGTCTATGGCATTGTCTTGTTTCCCTAAGTATGCATTTGAAGTTGTGACATATCTCATCAGAATGCCATTGTATAGTCCCACTACGCACAAAGATTTTGTGTCCAAACTCACCAACTTTTGCACCTCTTGTATGAAACCCTTTACCTTTGAGAGGCTAATGCTGAATGTTGTTTGGTGAAAAAATAGTCCCTTTACTCTAGGATCCCATGGGCAAGCTGTTAGTAATCCATCCTTTAAACTGTCTAGGCAAGTGCCAGATGATTGGAGCCGATTTTGGTAACCAATTATAGGGTACCCCGTGAATATAACACCTGTTTATATTTATAAAAATGGTCAATAAATAATTGATCATCAATAAATAGTTGATCATCAATGCATATAAATATATAATTCATTCAATCCTAGCCACAGTATCAACAAAGTTAATGCTTCTACTAATTGGAGTTTAATTAAGTAAATATTTTTTAATTCACTGATGATGAAGGACCGTACACTAGATCAAAATAAATAAATAATGTATAGCACTATAATGAGCAAATATTTAAGTATATTACCATTGTTGGTTAATCCATAAGAAGTTAATTTTAAGAATAATGAGGATGTATCTGCATCTGTGCACTTGCCATTCGCATCATTGGTTAATTCATGATTTTCCTCTGCACAAACAAATAGATGCATTCATGTTGAAAAGATTGACCTGACCTAAAAACAATAATCTTAAATGGGTGACTGTTATGGTTGATAATTAAGGATGCAATTAAAATAAGAAATGTTTGTCAATCAAACCATTACATACAAATACTAGGGGATAGAATTAATTAGTTTAATGGAAATTTGGAGATAGATTGAGCATTTAATATATGAAAATTTTGTTAAAATTTATATTGATAAGTTTATTAAATCTAATACAACTCTTGACTATTCGTGAGTAGGAAGACTAGTAACACAATCAACCGGATAAACAAATACTACATCCGTTTCTGAAACAAGTTCCACCTTTCCTTTTCGGGCAGATTCAAAATTAAGTTCCACTTTCAAACATTTCCTTATTTGGCAAATTATCTACATCAAAATAGTGTCAAACAGTGTCGAATAGTGTCAAACAGTGTTCAAACAGTGCACTCCACAGTAAAGTCAAATTTATTTTCTTGATATGTGTGAAGTCAAATGTGGAACTTGTTTCAGAAACGGAGGGAGTATAAATCATACTATATGTAAGTAGTAGTATTTAATTATTTACTACTACGTAGTACTTATTAGTAAAAAAATTAATTATAACTTGTTTATGTAGTGAAGATGTATGCCACAACATCCCAGCCTCAGACCTAAAAGATATTGGGATCGTAGCCACTAATATTCATATTTTGATTGATGTGATGTAATGTGATTAAGCGATCCTATTGACCGTAACGGTCCTACCACAACATTCTTCTCCTTTATCCTAACTTGGGATACAAAAAATGATTAATGATATTATTGATATCATGATGGAGTTTTATAGTTAACATATATATACGGAGTATATAATTAGTGTATTAGAACAAATATCTTTTTACATTTCCTCAGAAAATACTTTGGAAAACATATGAACAGTAAAACTAAACAAAGAATGTTAATTACACCATCCTATCCATAATGATGAGAGCACTAGTTTTGGAGAGTGTTGCCGTGCTGGTTTGATCTTTGAAGTCTTAATCATTCAAATCTACTCCCTCTCTGTCCCGAAATAATCGTCCTGTTTTGACCTTCACACAGATTAAGAAAACAAAGTTGACTTCACACTGTAGCAACACTGTTTGGCACTGTAACGACAATGTTTGGTACTGTAGCGACACTGTTTGACACTGTTTTGCACTGGTTGACATTGTTTGTATAGATTTGTTTACCAAATAAAGAAATGAGACAATTATTTCGAGACGGACCGAAAAGGAAAGCAGGACAATTATTTCGGGATGGATGAAAATTAACTTCTAAATTAACCTAGCTAGCTAGGATCAACGAAAAACCAGTTTAATTATATTAACTTCTAAGCTAACCTGAAATCCTCACGAAGCTCAACAAAAGCGAAGACATGGATCGGAATCCCAAGAAGTCATTAAGACCATCGCCGGGCGTGTTTGTTTGGACACGATCGTCAATGCGATACACAACTCTTCCCTGGCTTGGGAACCAAGTGATCTCTCCAAATTCGTGGTGCGATCCAAACGTGGCTGCCTCTTCCCCCAACTTTGTGTCATTTTCCTCCACGTAAGTTACTGACCGTTTAAACATCGGTTCAAGTTTAAGGGTCACCTTTTCATGCAACAATATATATATAAATGCCAATTCACCTTTGCAAAACATTAACTCACCTCATGGAACCAGCGGCGGAACCATGACTCGTGACTCGCAGGGGCACAATAATAAAAACATGATATACTAGTCTAGAAAAAAATCATATGCATCACGAGTATAGCAATAAACAAAACTATAAAATTTAAATAAAACCACTGTTTTTGGAATGATTTGTTGCATCCATTAAAATCACTTTGTGGAAATTTAAAGTCATGCGGTTGGCAAGGACCTTTTCTCAAATAACGTCTCCTCAACTCATCTCTAATATTAACATCATAAGTCTCAATCGGCATAACTTTTCTGTCCAGCACTTTTCTGCCCGAACACCGGCGTTTGGGGCGGTCAAATAATTCGTTGAAGTTAACTGCGCCAAATTATACATAGAAAAACGCAGTTAACTTCAACGAATTATTTGACTGCCTTCCCGGTCGAATTTTGACCTGAAATTTGGTATAGATAAACTAGACTTGATGAGGAACATGCTCAAAAAATTTCATTAAAAAAATCCACCTGAAACCTCCCCAAACGGCAGTGTTCGGACGGCGTTCGGACCGGGAGGTGCTGGACCTGAGAATTCTCCAATATATATATATATATATATATATATATATATATATATATATATATATATATATATATATATATATATATATATATATATATATATATATATATATATATAAATCACCGCAGGGGCACGGGCACCCCTAGCCCTAGGGTGGGTCCGCCCCCGCATGGAACGTGTCATGATTGTTAATTAGAACCAAATGCAGAAATATATAATATTACCTTCATCCCATCATTGATCAACAATATATATTACCAAAGTGCCAACTTTGTATATAGTATGAAATAAAAAAACAAAAAGTATAAACACGTGGATGAATAAAAAAGTGACGCATCACATTCTTTGGATGCAAACCCTCAAAATGAAAGCACATGTTCCAAAAAAATAAATCTCATGTCACTATTTGAAAATGGCTCAAAGCACAAGTACTTTTACTGTACTTTTCTCTATATTTAATTTTTTTAATTTTTTTAATTTATTTTTAATAATTTTTATTTTCTATTTTTATTTTTATTATTTTATTTAATATTTATTTTCAGATTTTAATTTTTTACTATGTTATTACAAATATACTTATTTTATTGTTATTATATTTTAATTATTAATAAAAATATGAATTCTTATTATAATATGGCAAGTATAGAGTTTGAAAGTTACTCCTATGTATTTAAGAAATTTAAAAAAAAATACGCATATTCTTACAATTTAAATTTCATTTAATCATATTTAAGGAATATCCCCTTATTATAATGGTCTCACTCTTAGGACGTTTTTACCTGGATTGAAATTTGCTGATATGGTGCGATCTGGTCTTTTTAAGTCTGATCTAGTCTGGTATGGTAAACGTCTGGTCACTGTGTATTTTATAACTACAGAAGTCTGGTATGGTCTGGTTTGGTTTGATCTGGTCTGGGATCGAAAACTGTTCAATTAAACCAGCAAATTTTTTATTTAGCTAGTTTTGCATTAGAACTTGATTCAATGGGGGAGGGGAATCAGTGTAGCGAATCAAAAATTTGGGAAATATCCGTCCGTAAGTTAACAAAAGATCAAAATTCTCTCACAATTCAACAAAGTTAGATTCTACGGTACCTTTAAGGTATCGTACTTTTGTTCACATGCACCAATCAGAATGATGTAATTGAATTATTTAAATCTAAATTAAAAATGATGCAATGATTTGAACCAATCAAATGAGTGGTAAGTACGATACTCTGTTTTTTAAAATTGGTACCGGAGTTGTCACCTTACACAAATACATGCTTCTTTGTCACTTTGCACACGCATTAAGCTAAGCTAAGGTATGGAGTAAAAGTAAAGATGCCATAAGTTCATAACGACAATACCTAACACTTGTAGAAAACTTGTAGAAAATTTGCACACGCATTGATGATGAAGAAAACTTGTAGAAAATGAGTGTTATTATTTTGATGATACTAAAAGAAACACTTTTTCATGGGAGGAGAAGATCCATTACAGATTATTTAGCTCTATTATTATGCATTATTTTGATGTTATTATTGTGGAATAATGGTTGTATAATGATTAAGACCGTGTTTGGCAATTTTAAAATTTAGTCGATCAAGTGAATCTATCTGATTTAGTTGAAATTGTGATTGAAATAGGGGGATTGAATGAACATGTCGAATTGTAAAAATGTACACAGTATATTGTGAAAAAAATCAAAGTTATATGAAAACGGTACGTTAACATAAATTTCTTTGACAATTTCAATTAGAAGAATAACTTTAATTCTATACATGCACTCGAATATTACACGATTGAGCAAATAAAATAAAAAATAAGTCTACAATAGGTTACGGGATTGAGCAAATAAAATAAAAAAATCAGTCTACAATAAATAATGTTATGTTTAAATTCTGATAATGTCAAAATTTGTGCTCACTATTTAGTTGGTCTTGGTCATAGTTTACCGTACCACTTGGTGTACGTGATATATCTAGGAATGATCCTACTTTATCATTTCATTTATTGTATAATTTTTTTGGGGTTTCCCAACCTCACTTGATTATGAATGAAAGATGGACGTTGTTGTGTCTGAGCTTACAAAATAAATAAGTACTACGTACTATGTTAGGAATAAAACATAAGTAATCTTATTTGTGTATTTATCTATGTTTTAGTAATCAATTTCTGTAAGAGTTTAAATATAACACATTTCCTTAAATAAGATCGTTACTATTTTCTTCACAAACTAAGACTTAGTCATTCATACTGTATGAAATGTTTATTATTTTATTATTTTTATACAATATCAGTCATATTTTCGAAATACAACATATTTTGTCTTATATACTTGGTAATAAATATTACTCCATTAAAAGGTGTGTAGCTCGTTTAATTTTATTTGTTGGTAAAGTTGAAAATACTTAAAGTTCAAATTCTAGGTAGGGGCGGACCAAGGAAAGTCATTTTGGGGTGTCGAAAATATTTTGGGGGGTTCAAAATACTTTTTGGAAGAGCAAAAATCATTTTTCGTATATATATACACTAAAAAAATTTGTTGGGGGGCGGTAGCCCCCTGGGTCTCTACTACGGTCCGCCCCTGATTCTAGGGATATGTTTTATTCAGCTGGCTAGCATTACTAATTTTGCAGTTACTTACCGTATAAAGAAAATGTTGCGTGGCTTTAACTTTTTGCACAAAGAAAAGGGGGAATGCAAAAGTAGAAAAAAGGAAGAAGAAAGCTCCACCCTTTCACTATCACTATGATACAATTCGAAGCATTTCAAAACATAATAACCAATCCTTAGGAAATGCTAAGTACGTAGTACTCGTATTAATTTATAAATTAAAGTTTAGTGAAAATTGTAGATTTATCTATTTCTTTTCCTATATACACCATATAATTATCAAAATAGGACTAAAAGTCACTCACATTGCACAAATAGGACCAAAAAATAAAATACGAAATATGCTTTCATAGGACTAATTATGTGTGTCTTAGATAAATATACTCCTACCGTAATTGAAATGTTTAAATTCATAATAAAATAATAAAGAATAATAAAAATTCGTAAAAAATACTAAAAAATAATAAAAATATTTCGATGATAATAATTTAATTTTTTTTTTGAAGAAAACTGTACATGTAGCGGTACTTTTCAATCAAAAGTCCTTAAATTGATCCTAAAGGTGGAATCTCCCACCCCAAGAGTCCCCACCCCGACCCGACAGGATGGTGGGGAGGTTAGTCACGGTGACTCAGTCACTAGAATGGCAGTAGACCCATACACCCGTGCGCACCAGAGACTCAACCTTATTTCAGGTTCTATGACCTCCACCCGGTTGCTGTGGGGATTCGAACCTTAGTCCATTGATCCAAATCTTTCACCACTCGACCAACTGAGTTACTCGTACAAGTATCAAAAGTCCTTAAAATTGACAAACGTAGGGGGTTTGGATCGGCGTGTTTCTTAAAATTGCTCTTCTCCTTTATTTATTCACGAAACAATAGGAGAAGATACTTTGTATTAGAGTATTTGAGTCGAAGTGCATAAATACTTGTAATAATTTTAAATTGTTCATCAAATCCTGAAAAATGTATCCTAATTCTACTTTTACTTTTAAAGGAGAACTGGAATCAATTTCAAGACTCTCTTATTACTTGTAAGATCATACGAATATTTTACAAATGAGTAAACGTACCTGTGAAATTACTCCAAGAACTCCTAAAGAAACCCTTGCTGCATTTATCTCCGGATCACCTTCTTCAAGCTGCCGGACGACGGCATACCCTTCTTCCGGCGACGCCGGAGTGACAATCCGAACCCGGACAACATAATCGTGAACGGAGCTCCCCAAGCCCCATAACGTACTCCCATGAGCTCCGGTCCCCATCATTCCTCCCACCGTCACCCCCCACCAGTACGGCGCGTGCGGCAAGGCCAGCCCCGCCTCCGCCGCTACGCTGATCAGTTGCCGGAGACTCACCCCGCTCTCCACCGTCACCGTCATGCTCCGGTTGTCAACTTTCAACGTCCGGTTAAGGAGTTTCGTGCTGATGAGTAGACCGTCGTCGCCGTCCGGGCAGACCAGCTTGGGAATGCTGTGGGAGAACCGGGTCGTGGCTTTCATTTTCCGGTTCTGTTTGGTGGCGTTCGAGATGAAGGCGAGGAGCTCTTCCTCGGTTCTCGGGTACGCCACCGCGGCGGCGCGGCAGATGGCGCGGTCCGGGAAGGCGCCGTAGGAGTTGGCGACGGTGCAGTTTTGGGTGGCGTTATTATCGGTGCATTTAATGGGATCCTCCGGCGGGGTGGATTGCACCAGTAATAAGGTGGTCATGAGGAAAGCATGGCAGAGTAGAGCATAGCCCATTTCTTCTCTCCTTTTTTCTTCAGTGTAGGAGGAATAAGGATATGTGGCAGGTATATTTATTTGGAAAATATGGGACCATATCATCCAACGACTTTTGTAACATGTGTGATGAAGTAGTTCCCGATAATAATCGTCCGTGAACAATACACGCATGAACAGTACTTCTTTTGATTTTTCTCTAGTTTCAGAATGATGTAACTCACGTGTAAAGAAATAGAACTCACATTATTGTTGAATGTAACTCAAGTCTAGTCGAAGTGTAACTTGTCCAATACATAAAATAAGAATAAAATATTGAGTTCAATGTAAAAAAGAGTCTGATTGCACAAATATTTTACATAAATAGTGTATATGTTCTGTTTATAATATCAGGGCTATATTAACAATTTTTTTATAAAAATAATTTTTATTTGAATAGAAGGGCTTATTGGGTTGTGTAACTCGCATTATATTGTGATGTAACACGCGTTGTGGAATATGTAAATCAATTGTAAACATGATGTAACTTGTTAAAAAAATTGACATGCAACCCACGGTTTAAAATATGTAACTTTAGACAAATTGTGATGTAACTGCATGTATTTCCAAATGTAATTTGAGTAGTCCAATCAAAATGTAAATTGTCTAATATTGTTTAATATTTTTTTCAAGAAATGTATCATCGGTTTTTAACCATCATCAAACAAATTTTACAAAAAAAAATCAACTCATCATCAATTCTCCAAGTAACTTGTCGAAAAAATGATTTTTTTTGACAAAATAAATGATTTTAAGAAGAAAAAAACATTATTTATGGTCTTAATATTAAAAACAAAACATATTCACTATTTATGTAAAGTAATTGAGCAATTAGATTTCTTATTTTCATTGAAATCGATGTTTTATTTCTTATAATCCGCATTAGACAAGTTACATTTAGACCTGCCTGCAGTTACATATTTTATCAGCGTGAGTTACATTTCTTTACACGCGAGTTACATCATTCATGCTACCAGGATAAAAAGAAAAAAAACACATCTACTGTACATGCGTAAAATGTTCACGCGAATTTTTTAAAAAAATATATGTAAAACTACGTCATTTTGGGGGTGGAGCATGATGCTCACAGTGTGATGATCCCACGGTATATGAACTGCAAAATGGTAGTTAACCCCAATAATGTCAACATTGGATTTAGAGGTAGACATATCACTTTTTGGTTCGATTTTTTTGCTTTACTTCAGTTTGGAGCTGATTGGAAGACTTACTATCAAATAATTAAAAATCATACTCCATATGTCCCTTAATTGTGTTCTAAAGTACATTTTGTTGAATATGTTGTTTTGTTGATGACTAACCATGTAGGTGGAATGGCGGACAGAACTGCTCTCAGTTCCATGAGGAACGAGAATTGGAACTATACTTAGTTCTGATCTATATGACTGATTGTTGTGCATAATGAATAAATTAATATGTACCTGCATGATAATACCTCACCTACATGCCTGGATTGATCATGCATATTCCTAGTATACGTGGCACAATTTATATATCTTTCCGTATACGACTAAGCACTCACCTCTATGAGTTGGCCTATATAGCTTATGGAAAGAATCATTATTTATGCTACATAAATATCCTGCACAAATTGACCGTAGCATATTTAGATCCACTGAGTAAATATTTCCTTATCACTTAATGTTAAAAAGTCATAAATTTTGGAAAGTATCTTGGGTTGCATGATCTGTAGCATCTTGTTTGAATATCTTACTTATATGATCGTTACATATTCAAACTTGTTAAAGAGAACTAATCATTGATATATAAATATGTTGTTGCTACATAATGTCCGTTGGTTGCTTATATTAGGAGAATAAAATATTCTCCTTATATGTGATATGTAATATTCTCCATATCTGTTTTGTTATTGAGTGATTTACTCATAATATACTTCCATATATATGGTTGACCGAGGATCACCATAATTGAGAGCCGGAAGATCTTTTGAATAAAAGGAAAGGAGAGGCTACGGATGCTATATATATTGGACTGAAGACCAGACGAAAGGGGTGTGTGCTTGACCGAGCTTCTATTGAGAAATATACACGAGAATATTCACTAAGTCCAAGGCACCTGAACCTGCTCACGGAGTTCCAGACAGAGTTTCTTTTTCCCTTCTTCATATTGTAATTGGGTTTTTGAGGATTGGCTAAGTGTAGCATCCTCGGGTTGGTTAGCGTGTTGTGAGAGCTTTGTTGTAAAGCTGAGAGGCTCTCTACCCGCAAGGTAGAGATGCATAACTCTTCCTAGAGAGGATAGAGTTGGGGTGGCTCAAGGGTAGACTAGGAGAGTTTCCCTTGTAATCATTCAAAGGCTTTTTAGTGGAGTTGTTCAAATTCCTCCGAGGGAGGTCGAGGTTTTTTAATCCCTTTGAGCCAAGGGATTTTTCCTCGTTAAATCCTTGTGCACTTTACTATTTCGTAATTCCCTGGACCCCACACTAGACCTGTGCAAAAAACTGTCACGGTTCCACACACACACAATTCACCCCCCCTCTTGTGTTGCTAACCGTTTCATCAATTGGTATCAGAGCCAGGTCTTCACCACAGAAAGGTTAAAACCTTGGGAAGAGATCCGGCAGCATGAATACGGTTGAACGATTGGAGGAAGGATACTCGACTCAACGACCACCGTTGTTCAACGGCAAATTTTATCAATTCTGGAAGAGTCGAATGGAGAACTTCATCAAGGCTGAGAACTACCAGGTATGGAACGTAATTGAAGTAGGCGATAACATCATTACTAAAGAAGATGCCGAAGGTATGGTTATCCCTAAACCCAAATCTGAATATACCTCTGATGATTATTGTAAACTCGAGCATAATGCTCAAGCATTGAAATATTTGATTTGTGGACTTGATCCGGCTGAGCACAACCGTGTTCTTGGATGCAAATCCGCAAAAAAAATGTGGGATCTACTTGAGATTACGCATGAGGGTACCTCGCGTGTAAAAAGATCCAAAATTGACATATTTATGCGTAATTACGAATTATTCGTGATGAAGCCTAAAGAATCAATTAGGGATATGATTACACGTTTTACTAATATTATCAATGAGCTCTCAGCACTTGGAAAAGATATTACTGTAGAAGATCAGGTGAGAAAAGTTATGAGAAGCCTGCCATCCGCATGGAAGCCTAAAACTACAGCAATAGAAGAAGCTAAAGATCTCTCTACCATGACGCTAGAAGACTTGACCGGCTCACTCATGACATATGAGCTAGGCCTACAAGAAGAACAAGATGCAGAAAATGTGAGAAAAGAGCGAGGAATAGCTCTCAAGGCTCGAGAAGAAGAAGAAGAATCCGGAAGTGAATCGGAAGATGAGATGAGCATGTTCGCCAAGCAATTCGGAAAGATGTACCGTAAATTCAAAGGCAACCGAAATAAACAAGGTAAAAAGGGTTTCCAATCTTTTAATAACCAAGGTTGTTTCGTTTGTGGTTCCTTTGAGCACAGGGAAAAAGATTGTCCTCAAAAGAAAAATGATAGAACCTACGACAAGAACAAGACCAGTTCCCATCGGAGGTCCGGTGAAGATAAAGGATTCAACAGAGACCTCAAAAAGGCAATGATGGCAGCCTGGGGAGACTCATCCGATGATGAAGAAGAAGAAGAAGAAAAGGGCCTAAATCATGCTGGATTGTGCCTCATGGCTAATTCCGATGTAGAATCCGACCAAGAGAATTTCGAGGTAAATTTGGAGAGCTTTCTTTCTAAATTTGATTCCCTCTCTAAAGGCAAGGTCCGAAAGATTTTCAAAAGATTAACAATCGAACTAAATCAAAGTCTTTCTGAAAATGATAATCTTAAATCACAAATCACCGAACTTGAGTCTAAACTCGAGGAAGCCACTAGAGCCAAGATAGGGCTGGAAACAAAAGTGGGAGAGTTAATAGATGAAAGGCTCAAGTATAGTGAAGTGGTTTTGGAACAAGATAACCTCATTTGCTCACTTAAGCTCGATAATATGAATAAACAAGTTAATGACGAAGAAAAACTTCTAAGAAAAATTCCGGACATTGCCTTGCTCATAAATCATCTCAATCGCCTTGAGGACGAGAGACAGGATTTTAAAAACAAATTCCCCCTTCTTGAGTCGTGCGGCGTCTTCCTCGGCTACCCTCCCCATTCTTGGATATTTTTGGGTGGAGTCCTTGTCGGAGATGATTCCCACTGCTCCTCGTCGTTCTAACCGGAAAAAGGGCGTAAAACCACCCCCACCTTCATCACCTACCCCGATTGAACTCGACGCCTCACCTCCTTCGACCATGCACTCCGAATCTGGTGACTCCCTACCACGATTCCCGGCGTCCTCTCAGGGGGAACCAGATAAAAACTCTCCATCACCAATTAAACCTCTCAAACGAAAACCAACCACTCGCGACGGAAAGGTACTGCCCCAAAAATACACCCGGAAAAGAGCAATCGCTGAGGGAATCGTCTCCGACAAGGACTCCACCCAAAAATATCCAAGAATGGGGAGGGTAGCCGAGGAAGACGCCGCACGAATCAAGGAGGAATATCTCTCCTGGGGAATAGTTAAGGTACTTTCCATCTCCTATGGTGATATTACTCAAAAAACCTCTGATTTTACTGAGCTTATTTCGTTCCAAAAATGGGAGACCTTGTTTGATTCCAAGAATTGCCCCTCTGTGTTTCCTGAACTCATCTCTGAGTTTTTGGCTAATCTTATTATCAAAGACAGTTTCTTATCTTCTAAGGTACAAGGCACAAAAATTCTATTAAGTGTGAGTGATCTAGGTCAAATATTGGGTGTTCCATGTACTGGTATATGCCAATATAACAAAACCGAGTGGCCCTAACCAACACCTCTCAAACAGTTGCACTAGAATACTTTAACCCAACCATTTCCGAATCCTCTCTTCATGTTGCGAGCCTTGCCCCAATTCCCAAACTACTGTTTTACTTTGTTCATCACAACTTGACTCCTAGGCTAGAAGGTCGATTCACACCCTCTAGAATTGAACTGGCATATATGTACCTTTTAGCCAACAAAGTTCCTATCAACCTTCCTGGATTGATGATGGCCCATCTCAGTTCTATCATCAGTTCCTCATCCCGAAGGATTGGGATTCCATATGCCCCGCTACTCACCAAAATATTTCTCTCTAAGGGCATTACTCTAGACAAATTCTCCTCTGAAGAAGCTTACAAAATCCTGGATAAGAGATGTCTCAGCAATCTAGGCCTAATCATATCCAATTCTCACCTTCTTCCTAAACCAACAGATCCCTCTTCTTCAGAACAAAAACCCAGACCAAAACCAACTCCAGTTCCTTCCATCGACCCAATGATGGTGGTACCCCCAATCACAGACCGCATAGATCTCCTGGAACGTTACCTTCAACACCAATTCGCTTCCCTTTCAGACTCCATCTCTGCATTGGCAAAAAAGGTGGACACACTGGCTGATACAACCAATGCTATTCGGAATGATTTCCGGTCCTTCAAACAGGAAGTGGCAGAGCGGCTCTGTGAATCTGGCTCGACAAATCGCAGGATAATTTATTCTTCTGAGGATGATTAAACATTTCTTTTCTGGGGAGGGTTCTTGCTACATTAACATCTTAACAAGCTGTCCTACTTTGGAGTTTTACTTTGCACTGTTTTGGTTATTTTCTGTTTCCTTTTGGTTGATGCCAAAAGGGGGAAATAATCAGGTGCCTGCTTATTTTGCTACATAAAAACATCGACTGTTACTAATCCGCAGGGACACCTTTATTATGGCACCTAATGTTTGTCATCAACAAAAAGGGGGGATTTGTTGAATATGTTGTTTTGTTGATGACTAACCATGTAGGTGGAATGACGGACAGAACTGCTCTTAGTTCCATTAGGAACGAGAATTGGAACTATACTTAGTTCTGATCTATATGACTGATTGTTGTGCATAATGAATAAATTAATATTTACCTGCATGATAATACCTCATCTGCATGCCTAGATTGATCATGCATATTCCTAGTATACGTGGCACAATTTATATATCTTTCCGTATACGACTAAGCACTCACCTCTATGAGTTGGCCTATATAGCTTATGGAAAGAATCATTATTTATGCTACATAAATATCCTGCACAAATTGACCGTAGCATATTTAGATTGATGGAGTATACGGCCCGGGAACCCCCGGCCCACAGACTCCTACTACTCCAGCAAAGGCCCAACAGGCCCAACAGGCCCAAATCACAGCGCCCAGAGTACCAAGCAGTCCGCACAACGCACAGGGGTGCCTTCGGACCCCTGGTCGAAGGCTCCAAATTGTCACAGAGCGGGTTTGTCAAGCAAATTAGGAAACTGGGAGAAAATGGCGAAAACAGCAGCCCTCGGCACTGCGAGCCCTCGGCACCAGGGTGCCATCGGGCGGGAGAGCCCTCGGTTACTGCTCTATAGCCGAAGGCATCTCACTCGACAAGATATCTGCCTCACATGCGTACAGATCACCGTACCCCGCACAGACGTCCCGTCCAACAGCCGCATTAAATGCCGCCACATGCGGCTGCCAGCGCCAACCAGTTGAGGTGACCCCTCGGCCAATGAGCGCTTGACACGTGTCCCTGCCCGGCATTTATTGCTACTATAAATAGCACCCCATTTCCCCATTTGTAACCACGCTTAATACATATCGAATATACGCTCTCTCTCTTACTTGTTTGCTCTGACTTCTCTCTAAATTATTCCCCGTAATAACCCTTCGGATATATACCCCCGGGTAGACTATCCATCATTTGGTGCTCTCGTTGAGAGGTTGAACAATCAAGTAAGAAACCCTCCCCCTCGACCAAACACAAAACACTAGCCCTCTATCAAAATGGTGAGGACAACACGTGCCAACTCAAAGAACGTAGAAGACAAGAACCTGGCCCTCGGCGACGTCAACGCCCCCGAAGCCTCTCACAGGGCTCCCGAGGGCGGTGTCCTCGCTGGGCTGGAACAGGCGGCTGTCGACCTACGCCTTCAGATCCAACAAAACGCCCCCGATGCCCGCCTCGGCATCGAGGCCAAGAAGAAAAACCGGAGCGATGACCAAGTCAGCCCTCCGGTTCTCACCATCGACGTACAATCGGCGCTCTCCGCCTTCATCCAAACGCTCACTCAGAACCCGGGTGCCTTCGGCACCCTGGCTCCAGCTCACCCTCAGATCGGGGAAAATATCATACTTCCCCCTCTGCCACACCCCTTCGGAAATCCCACCCCTCGGGTGAGAAACGATGAAGGGGTGGTGGCCCAAGAAACGTCCTCCCAGGAAGTTCAGTCCCGGGACCGCCATAATGACAACAGGGAAAGGCCCCGTACTTCCGCCCTCAACCGGCTCGGAGGAGGGCCAGACCACCGAGGGGTCCAAGACCGCCTCGGGGGAAAAGCACTCCAAAGGCCCCAGGAAAGCGGGGGATCTGTTTCGAGGGCAGACGAGGAGCGTCCCCCTCGGGACAAAGGCAAGGCACCCCTTCATGCCGATGATGCTCGGCACCAAATCAACCAAGCCCACTCGGCCCGGGTTCGTTCGCAGGGGGCGGAGACCCTCCCGAGGGACCCCCGGGACGAGATTATTGCGGCCCTCCAACGCCGGCTTGACGAGATGGAGTCCAACAAAGCTCACGCCACCACCTCCACCCCTCACTCAGACCTCAAATACGAGGCCATGATGGCCAAAATGGAGGAATTACAGAAGAAGGTGGCCGAGGGCTCCGGGGAACCCGTCATCCAGCTCCGGACTCGGACGCCATTTACCCCAAGGGTATTGGCGGCCCGGATCCCGGAAAAATACCGAGGGCAACACATACAGCCCTACAGCGGGAAAACGGACCCCCAGGAGCATTACAGTAAGTACCAGAACAGCATGATGATGGTGGGGGCGTCAGACGAATATTTGTGTCGTTGGTTCCTCTCCACCTTAGAGGGACCAGCGTACGAATGGTTCAACAGACTGCCCGAGGGCTGCATTGATTCATGGCAAGAACTCGCCCAGCGATTCTTGACACAATTTGCCGGGAGACGTCGCACAAGGAAGCACTTCTCCCACCTCCTAACAATACGCCAGAAGAAGGATGAGACCCTTCGGGATTTCCTGGAGCGCTGGAGGACGGAGGCCGACAAGGTCGACGGGGCTGATGACGGGACCCTCCTGGCCCTCCTACAAACCGTCCTCCGCACCGGCAACTTTTCAAGAAGCCTCATCATTGAACCCCCCCGCGACTACATAAGGGCCTTACAGCGGGGGGACCGGTATGCTGAGGCCGAGGAGGTGGAGAAGTATCACCAGCATCCGGACCAGCAGCCCTCGAGGGCTGACAACAAGCATAACCGGGGGCCGGGGGCTCCTCCTAATCGCCCCAAGGCTTCGGGACCCTCTGATGACCGCCCTCGGCAAGGCCAAGCCAAACCCGGGGGAGGTTATAGGAGCAACCCTAAGACTTGGGCCCAGCCCATTCTCCTGGACCGCCCTCGGACCCCATTGACGCACCCCGTCAGCATCATCCTCGATTTTGCCGAGGAGAGGGGCCTCGTTGAGCGCGACTCTCGCGCACCCCCGGAGGTACACGCTATCAACCCTCAGTTCCCCTACTGTCGCTTCCATCGGCACCAGGGGCACAGGACCAATGACTGCCATCAACTGAAGACGGCCATCGAGAGATTAATACAAGCGGGGCACCTGTCCCAATTTGTCCAGAGCCCTCGGCAGGAGGGACCTTCTCATCAGGGGCCTCCCCGAGGGCATCACACGAAGGTGAACGCTTGGGTAAACCCGAATACCATCCCCCTCGGCAAGAAAAGGGAGATTGGAAACTTGGAAGAAGAGGAGGAGGAGTACCCCCACTACCAGGAGAAAAAACGCCACATCCTCATGATCACCGGTGGTAACACAGGGGGCGATTCCACCAGCCAGCGAAAGAAGTGGGCTCAATCGCTTTACGTAGGGGAAGTCACTCATATGCCCCCGGTAAAGCGATTGAGGGAGGAACCCATCACCTTCACCAACGCAGATCTCCCTCCTACTTCTTCTCCTCACCGGGATGCCTTGGTGATTCGAACGGAGATCAACGACACCATCATTCACCGAACTTACGTTGACACGGGCAGCTCCGTCAATGTAATGTACCTCAGCACCTTCAGAGAGCTGCATCTGGAGAGGGGGTCCCTTCGGCCCATTAAGACCCCTCTTGCCGGCTTCACCGGCGATACTATTGATTCCGAGGGGGTAATAACCCTCCCGGTGATCTTCGGCGACGGGCCCCATAGAGCCCAGCTCGAAGTGGAGTTCGTCGTCGTCAACATTGACTGCGCTCACAACATCATCCTCGGCCGGCCAGCCCTCGAGGACCTCGAAGCTATCATCTCCATGAGGCATCTCTGCCTCAAGTTTCCCGCCGAGGGGGGCATTGGCTACTGCCGGGGGAACCAAAAAATTGCCTGTGCCTGCTATCTTCAGGTCACTAAGAAGGTAAGCAAGACGGAACTCCGTGTTGACACCATCACCGGAGCCGTCGACCGGGAGGAAAGAAGGCCGAGGGCTGAACCGGCCGAGGACGTAGAAGACTTTGCGCTCGATCCGGCCCAGCCAGAGAGAGTCGTGAAGATTGGAGCCCAGCTCCCTGAAGATTTGAAGACCGGTATCACCGACGCCCTCCGCGCCTACTCCACTGTCTTTGCATGGGGGCCGGAGGACATGCCGGGAATTAGCCGAAGGGTCATCACCCACCGCCTCTCGGTGGACCCCTCGGCAAAAGCAGTGCAGCAACGAAGAAGACCCCTCTCCGCCGAGAGAAGGGAATTTGTGAAGAAGGAGGTCGCCATGCTCCTCTCAATCAAGCACATCAAGGAGGTGAAATACCCCTCATGGCTAGCAAATGTGGTCCTCGCCCAGAAGCCCCCTACCTTCCGCATGTGCGTGGACTACACCGATCTCAACAAAGCATGCCCCATGGATCCTTTCCCTCTACCAAACATTGATCAATTGGTGGATGAGACCGCGGGGTGTGAAATCATGTCCTTCCTCGATGCCTTCCGAGGGTACCATCAAATATTCATGCACGAGGAGGACGCCGAAAAAACTGCCTTCATGACTCCCGAGGGCATCTTCTGCTACCTAGTGATGGCCTTCGGCCTAAAGAACTCGGGGGCCACTTACACCCGGATGGTGGCCTGGGTCTTTCAAGCCGTCCTAGGGCGCACCATGGAGGCTTATGTCGACGACATGATCGTCAAGAGCAAGCAATCTTCCAACCATGCTGACGACCTCCGGGAAATCTTCGCCATCATGCAAAAATTCAACCTTCGGCTAAACCCGAAGAAGTGCACCTTCGGCGTCCAAGGGGGCAAATTCTTAGGCTACATGGTGAGCCGGAGGGGTATTGAGGCCAATCCCGAGAAAATCCAGGCCATCATCAACATGGAGCCCCCACGCAATGTGAAGGAAGTTCAACGATTGACGGGCCGCCTGGCAGCCCTCAACCGCTTCCTATCTAAATCGGCGGAAAAATCTCTACCCTTCTTCCAGATCATGAGGAAGACGGCTGGCTTTCTATGGACTCCTGAATGCCAGGGGGCTTTCGACGAGCTCAAAAGATATCTATCTTCACCTCCTGTGCTCTCCAAACCCAAGGTAGGGGAGACCCTCTACCTCTACCTTGGGGTTAGCCCGGCGGCCATCAGCTCTGTGCTCATCCGGGAGGAAGACGGCATCCAACATGCCATCTTCTATGTTAGCAAGACCCTAAGGGAGGCCGAGCTCAGGTACTCCCCTGTGGAAAAAACGGTGTTAGCCATCGTTTGGACTGTCAAGAAGTTGGGCCACTACTTTCAGGCTCACCCAGTTCAGGTCCTCACTCATCAACCCCTCGGCGCCCTCATGAGGAGCCCCACCAGCTCCTCCCGCATGGTTAAATGGGCTATCTTCTTGAGCCAGTACAACATTGACATCCGTCCAAGGCCTGCCATCAAGGGCCAAGCCCTAGCGGACTTTGTGACGGAATGTACCGCAAGGGCAGCCACGAACGGGGAGCCATCGGCTACCTCGGACGACTGGTGGACCCTCTACACTGACGGCTCCTCCGCGACCAAAACATGCGGAGGAGGGGTAGTCCTCATTACTCCCGAGGGCTTCAGGGCCTACTATGTAATCCGCTTCTCCTTCAAGGTCTCCAACAACGAGGCCGAATATGAGGCCCTCCTATGTGGCCTTCGGCTGGCTGCCAACATGAGGGCTCGGCAGATCCACATCAAATGCGACTCCAAGTTGGTCGTTGGCCAAATCTCCGAAGAATATGAGGCCAAGGAGGGAAGAATGAAACAGTACAAGGATGCGGCCAAGGAGTTGCTTAAGGTATTTGAGGCACACTCTCTCACCCAAATACCGAGGGCTCAGAACTCCGAGGCCGACTTATTATCTAAACTCTCGGCAGACTCCCCCGAGCACATCTCCAAAATTGCCAAAATCGAGGAACTCAGCCTCTCAAGCATCCATGCAAGCCCCATGATGAACATACAACAACGTCAGGAGGATTGGATCTCAGATATCACCGCCTTCATCTCCACAGGGCAGCTACCCGAGAATGAGGCCCGCGCCAAACTGGCGAAGCTGAGGGCTCCCAGCTACACCATTGAAGATGGGAGGCTCTACAAGCGATCCTACAATGGCACGCTACTTCGGTGCCTTCATCCAGATGAAGCAGAGGTCGCGATGGAGGAAGTGCACAGTGGCACTTGCTCAGCTCACCAGGGACCCTTCTCCATGTCCCGAAGGCTCATTCTCCAGGGTTACTTCTGGCCAACCATGGCCAGGGATTGTGCTGATCTTGCCCGGAGGTGCACCGCGTGTCAACATTTCCAGAAAGCCCCCGGCAGGCCAGCGGTCAACTATGCCCCCATCAGCACATCTGTCCCTTTTTCTCGATGGGGGATAGACCTTGTGGGCCCTCTGCCGAGGGGTACCTCCAACAACAGGTACATCATTGTGGCCGTCGACTACTTCACCAAATGGGTGGAGGCTGAACCCCTCGCCAGCATCACGGAGGCAAAATGCCGTCACTTCGTCCTCAAGAACATCCTCACAAGGTTTGGCGTCCCCCAGCAGATCATCTCCGACAATGGGACACAATTTGAGGCAGCCCCCTTCTGTGCCCTTCTGGAGGCGTGGGGCATCAAACACACCTTCTCCTCCGTTGCCTACCCTCAAGGCAACGGGCAAGTAGAGAATGCCAACCGGACCTTGCTCGAGGGCCTCAAAAAGAAGCTAGAGGCCGAGGGCGGTGGCTGGGTGGAAGAACTCCACAACATCCTTTGGGCCTATCGCACCACCCCTCGGCGAGCAACAGGTGAAACACTCTTCTCCCTCTGCTACGGTTTTGAAGCCAAAGCTCCTACGGAAGTCACCCTTCCTACCCGAAGGGTGATCCAGTATGACCCCGAGGTCAACGACAGTAACATGGCCCTCGACCTCCACCTCATTTCAGAACGCCGGGAGCAGGCCTTCATCCGAGCAGAAAACTACCGAAGGCAAGTTAAAAGCTACATCGACGCCAAGGTTCGCACCCGAGAATTTCAAGTGGGGGACTATGTCCTCCGGAGGAGGGAAGCCAGCCAACCAACCGAGGGAGGAAAAATGGCACCAAAATTCGAAGGCCCCTACATCATAGCATCCATCATCAAACCCGGGACCTACAAGCTCAAACGCCCCAATGGGAAAGAAGTCCCTAGGCACTGGAATGTACACCATTTAGTTAAATTTTATCAATAATGTAAGAGCGGCCAAGCCCTCATAACTAGTGAATGTACTATCCTATGGCCCAAGGCCTCCAATTTCGAAGAATGAAGATACATTCAAGACATCAAGCCTTCATACCGACTACAGGCCCCAGGCCTCAACACCTACAACATCAGTGAAAACACCACGTGTTTTCAGTCAAGACCCCTCGGCACCAAGTACCGACAACAAAGAACGCCATGTAACTCGTTTCCCTTCGGCACCCAGTGCCGAGGGTACATCCCCATCATCAAACATCATCACAGAAGACCCTTCGGCACCCAGTGCCGAGGGTACACCTCCATCATCAAACATCATCACAGAAGACCCTTCGGCACCCAGTGCCGAGGGTACATCTCCATCACCAAACATCATCAAAGAAGACCCCTCGGCACCCAGTGCCAGGGATATGCTCTCCTATCAACTTCCGAACATCTGTTGAGAAACACCAAGTGTTTCATTTGAAGACCCTTCGGTACCAAGTACCGAGGGTAGACAAGTCCATCAACTACGACAAAAGAGAACACCAAGTGTTCCTACAGAAGACCCCTCGGTACCAAGTACCGGGGGCTACACATCGAAACTAACACCAAGTGTTGTTTCTAAAAGCCGTACCCCACGAGGACGCATATACCGAAGGCGCCACCATCGGTGCCGGCGGCACGTAATGCCCCCGGCCATTTGCAACTAGTGTGCAAATGAAAACCCTTCCTTGAAACGCTTTCCGCGTCACTACCCCCAGGGTATGACAGGCATGAGAAATGCCCAGGATTCGACTTTCAAAAACGGAACGCTATCCGCGTCATTACCCCCAGGGTATGACAGGCATGAGAAATGCCCAGGATTCGACTTCCAAACCGAAACGCTCCCCGCGCCACCACCCCAAGGGTGTGGCAGGCCACAGACTATGTCTAGCGCCGAGGGGACGACTTTCAAAAATGAGGCGCTTTCCGCGCCATCCCCCAAGGGGAGGCAGGTTACGGACCACCATATCTTGTGCCCAGGAAACGTCCCTTGATCCCCTCGGCACTCGGAAGGTTAACCCGAGGGAGGAGAGCCATTGGTGTATTCTGATGGTCTCCTAATAGGCCCAGCCTTACCAAGAGACCAAGTTTCTTGATGCCTTCCCTTCACCACCAACCAAAAAAAAAAGGGGGGGGGGTGAAGGGGAGTAGACTCAGCGAGAAATCAAAGAGTACACTCCAACAATATCACAACATGTCGAGGGCTCCCCACGGGAACACCTCCGGTAATTGAAGACTCCTATTTCCCGAAGGATGCTACTCAAAGAAATATCATCAGGAAACGGCTAAGTCCACTACCTGGTCACCTCCGGTCACAAAAACACCGAAGGCTTCAACAATACAAAGGGACTGGACTAGCCAAGGTCCACTAAACGGTACTTCAAACAAACACCGAGGGCATCTGTTATGCACAAATACCGAGGGCCCTTTCCCCATGACAAGGGTCAAATTCTACAACTTTTAAAGTGTATGCCGAGGGCACACACTCTTCGTTGGCTTTCTTCGCGACAACAGGATTCAACATCAATTTGTGCTTAGAAAAATTCTAAGTCCTGAAGGAGCAGCCCCCGGGCACCCGAAGGCTACACAGGGAAGCAGCACTTGAAAAAATTCTAAGTGAATATGGTGGCCGAAGGCCATGCAATACAACAACACTTAAAAAAAAAAAGAGGGTATTCTGTCCTAAATGAGTAGCCCCCGGGCATCTCGCAAAGTGATGTGGAATCGGAGGGCACCTATCACCCGAAGGCACCCAAGGGAAAATTCACACTTAGAAGATTTTCTAAGTCCTACATGTATTCCCCCCCCCCGGTCAACTACTCTTACATCAAGGAGGGATGCCATCTACCGAAGGCTCCCAAGGGGGATTTTACACTTAGAATATTTTCTAAGTCCCACATGTTTTCCCCGGTCAACTACTCATACATCAAGAAGGGATGCCATCTCCCGAAGGCTCTCGAGGGAAACTCTACACTTAGAAGATTTTCTAAGTCCTACATATTTCACCCTCATCTCAAGGGACCTAATTACCGAAGGCTCTCTCTCAATCGAGGGCTACAATACACAAGGAATCAACACTCAAGAAAATCTTCTAAGTCCTAAAAGAATCAGCCCCCGGCCTATTCAATATTACAGGTGGGGCTCCACAGTAGCCGAAGGCTACA
The DNA here is from genome assembly GCA_945859875.1 of Cuscuta europaea. Taxonomy (NCBI): domain Eukaryota; kingdom Viridiplantae; phylum Streptophyta; class Magnoliopsida; order Solanales; family Convolvulaceae; genus Cuscuta; species Cuscuta europaea. The sequence goes on from CAMAPE010000045.1 coordinate 9,726,272, forward strand.
TGGCATACTACACTTGCAAAAATCTCTAAGTCCTGTGCATTGGGCCCTCGGTCCAACATTCACACATCAGGAATGGGCGCCGTATCCCGAAGGCTCTCAAGGGGGAATCTACACTTAGAGATTTTTCTAAGTCCTAGGAGGTGGGTTACTACAAACGCCCGAAGGCCTCATGCTGTGCTACACTTAGAAAAATTTTCTAAGTCCTAATTGCTGCCGAACCATCGGTTGCATATCCAGCAGAGGGTGCCCAACTACCGAAGGCTCCTAAGGGCTAGCTACAATCAGATAGTATTCTAAGTCCTAGACATACATTCAAAGGAGAAGACATACATTCAAAAATACCGAAGGCATACATCCAAAGCAAGACGAAGGCATACATTCGACAATGAACAGATCAGAAGGAAGCATATCATATACACCAAGCCCGAAGGCAATCATTCAATTACAACACAAAAATAGTCAATGTGATCAGTACAGAGTATGGCCAAAGCCGAGGGGTAACAAAAGTTTCATTACAAGGCTTTTTTAAAAATTGACTAAGTAATAATCTTCTCGGCGGCTTCAGCCTCGTTGTCACCGGGGGCATCTTCCACGACAGCCTTGGAGGAGACTTCTTCTCCGGCAGCATCACCCCCGACGGCTCCAACCCCGTCACCCCCCATCATCACAGAATCATAGATTGTTGGCCGCTCTTCACCCGGGGGGAGGGGAACTCTGACATCTGGTTGCAACGGAGGGAGGCCATATACCGAGGGGTCAAATTGTTCGAGGGATACGCCGAAGTGCCTGGCGAGCCTCCGGTATATCAGGTGCTGGGTAAAGAACTCACCCCCCTGATAGTAGGCGTCGCCCCTATCGGTCAGCCAGTCAACCCCGGGGCCTTCTACCCAAGCGTCCACCGAGGCTGCCACCACGGAGGCGACCCACTCCTTGTGGCCCTGGGCCCTCCAGCCCTCAGCAAGGAACTCCGCGACTGCCTCCCCTCGGGCCTCGGCCGCAGCTCTCTCCTTAGCAGTTTGGGCTTCATCGGCGGCTTTCTTCGCCACCTCGGCAGCAGCCCTCTCGGCCTCTGCCTTGCCTTCGGCTATGCCATCAGCCTTGGCTTTCTCCGCCGCCGCCTTCGCCTCCCGAAGGGCCTCCTCCAGCTGGGCAGCATGCTTCACCGCCTCGGAGTTCTTGCGGATCAGCCCCTCCACCTTCTTGTCCTGGGCGGCCTCGTGAAGACGCCTTTCCTCGCGCCTTCGGGCCTGTTCCCCGAGGGCTATGCAGGCCTGCAAACAATGATCAAAGGAGTTAGATTGTTCCTCGGAAAATATAAGACTAACCTGACAAGGTAAGGAAAAAGGAAGTGGATACTTACAGTGAGCGAGGACCGGAGGATCCTGTTCTCGAGGGCATCGTCATCGTAGGTCTCGAAGACTTCCATGTCCATCTTCGAGGTGATGCCCCGCAGGAAGGCCTTCGGCTCGGCAGTGCCGTGCATCAACGAGGCGCCGAGGGAAAAGGAGAGCTGACGGATCTCCCGGGGTGATTCCGCCCGGGGGGGATTCACCGGATCCTTCGGGGGGACCGAGGCTAGAGGCCCATCAACAGCAGGCATGTCGTCAATAACTATGAGGGGGGCCGCCTCCCCGACAGCACCCACGGCGCCTTTCTGCTTCTTGGTGGGGGGCTCCACCCCCTTGTCGCTCCTCTTCTTCTTAGCGGCCGCCTCGGCCTTCGACCCCCCGGTCCCCACAGCAGCATGGGCGTCCCCGGCGGAAGGCCCTATGGCCTTCGGGAAAAGCGCGTCAAGTGGCTTCTGGCCCGAGGGCCCCTTCTCCTTTTGCTGGGTCTTGCCCTTCCTCTTCGCGAACAAGGCGTTGGCATTCATCCTGCTACCTGCAAAGAACGACAGCAACAGGTTGAAAGGTTAGAACCGAGGGGTCAAACACATGACAACAAACATAACAAAAAAAATCTCTAAGTACGAAAATGTAAAGCCCCCGGCCACTACCTCCTGCTCCCACGAAGGCTTTATCGTAGAGGGGATATTTCTCATCGGTCTCCCCAATGAACCGATACCTCAGGAATCCGAGGGCATACAGGTCCTCCTCGAGGGTGCACTCCTTGATGGTTACGTTCTTTTCCCGACCCTCGGGAATCTTTGCAATCTTCAGGCCATCCTTCTCGAGGGCGGCACTCTTGGCCTTCACATGGCGCCGAAAGCGATTCCGCAACTCCCTCGGGAACGGGCTGTCGGCCAGTCTGATATAGCACCATCGCTCTCTCCACCCCTTGTTGGAAGAAGGGGCCTCAGTGAACAGCTTGAACTGGGCTATTTGCTGTAAGTTCGCATAGCCCTCGGCATTTGTATGTCCCCCCCCGGCATAGGTTGAAGCTTTGGAAGAATAACTCCAGGCTCGGTGTAACCTTCCGGAGTTTGCACAGGTTCACAAACCCCATTATGTACGAGTGGCTGTTGGGAGTCAGTTGGCAGGGGGCCAGGCCGGTGTATCTCAGGTACTCCCGGAGGAACGGATGGAGAGGGAACCGGAGGCCCATTGAGACCGAAAGCACGTGCACGGCTATGCATCCCTCGGGGGGCCGCGACAGCACGTCATCAGGACCTGGCTCGACTACCACGGCCGAGGGCCCTACATGCAATTGGGTGATGTAGATGTCCGCCGTGTCAGCTTGGGACTTGATCTCCAGAGCGGCGGTGTCCAGGAAGGAGTAACCCTCCGGTAGATCAACTGGCCCCCCCTGATCGACGGTCTTTGCTTTCTTCTGAGGGGCAGCCTTCGTCTTTCTCTTCTTCATCCCGGGGGCCACCCGGATGGGAACTGCGTTCAGCGGCCGAGAGGTACTGGCCTCACCAGCACCCCGAGGGGGAAAGACGGCCACAGTGACCTTCGCCCTCTCCTTCTCCTCTTCCTCCTCAGCAACCTGGACGGTGAGGGCTAACTCCTCATCTTCGACAGTTCGCTCGAATTCCTCCGCCTCGACCTCGGCCGCCAAATCTTTCTGCATCTCGTTGGCGAGAGCTGCATCACCACCCGAGGGCGAACTGCTACTACACTCCGCATCGGAGATACCTTCGTCTTCCATCGAGGGCGTCCTCGAGATGTCCTGGGAATCGCTCTCGGACGACATTTTTTATCACGAATAAGCCTAAGACTCCGAAGGCTCTCTACACGATTCTAAACCTAAACTAAGGCCAGGGGGCGGAACTTACTAAGAACTTTGAGAGAGGAGCAGGGCACTGACCTTGAAAGCAGAGTTTTGACCGAAGGCTGGAGTTTCTCTCTCTAGAAAAATTGACAGAGCTTCGCTAGCAAGTTTATCGCACACGGAGGAATGCCTGGCCTTGGGGTATTTATAGGCGATGAATCCGGGCTTGGGCCTGGATTTCGGGCCTCCGGATGAACGCCATCATTACACGCCGCATCTTCACCCAACCCGTGATGCCGCCCACGGACAGCCAGCCATCACACGCCACGTGTGCCACCCCCCCAACGGCTATGTCCCGTCGTTACATATTCCAACGGCTATATTTCCAACGGCTATACTTTGGAAGCCCCCGGGTTTTCTACTTCACTCCACTTCATCAAGGATAGCCTCCGGGTGCACTCACCCAGAAGTGCCCCCGGGTTGTGCCCCACACCGCACATTACACACGCCTTCGGGATCACTCATTCAGATCCCTAGGGCTGCATAGCAGGGCACCCCTCGGGGATTCCCCCTCAGCACTGCAAAACCGGGTAGCCCTCGGGGAGTGCCTCATTGACAGATGGCCCATGGCACACAGGTAATGGGAGCCCTCGGGTATCTTCATCACCAACTCATCAACGAACAGTGGACCCCCCGGTAACAACTTCACTACTGCCCTCATCTGCAGGCCCTCGATCCCCGGATTGAGGGGCTCCCCTTCGGCGCCACCAGGACATCAACAGCCAGCCTTCGGCTAATCAACACAGGAGCCCTCAGAAGAGAAAGCCTTCGGGATTCCCGTAATTCTCCATTTTTTACCAAGGTTTGATATTTTCGATTCATCATTGGGGGAATTCGGTGCACTCTTTTTCCCTCATTAGGATTTTTTCCCAAAGGGTTTTTCCTAATGAGGTTTTTAACGAGGCATCCCCCCAAAATGAAACGAAAAGCGTCAGCCTTCGGCCCACAATAGCAACGTAACTACTTGACTCCTTTTCACCACTTTACAAGTGCCTCAAGGAGTGGGGGACTGGAGGACCCCTTCGGGAAGATCATTAAATTACAAAATCTGTGAAATTCCAACAACCAACAAAGCAAGCCCTCAAGTCCCGACATGTGGGTAACTGAGGGACTGCCTTCGGCAGGGACATAAAAGCAACAACTCCTCACCAACTTCAGGGATCACGACAGGACAACATCAAAAGGCAAGCACAAATTACTCCTTTTCCCTCAAGTACCTTTCGGCAAAAGGAGTGAGGGACTCCTGATGGAGTATATGGCCCGGGAACCCCCGGCCCACAGACTCCTACTACTCCAGCAAAGGCCCAACAGGCCCAACAAGCCCAAATCACAGCGCCCAGAGTACCAAGCAGTCCGCACAACGCACAGGGGTGCCTTCGGACCCCTGGTCGAAGGCTTCAAATTGTCACAGAGCGGGTTTTTCAAGCAAATTAGGAAACTGGGAGAAAATGGCGAAAACAGCAGCCCTCGGCACTGCGAGCCCTCGGCACCAGGGTGCCATCGGGCGGGAGAGCCCTCGGTTACTGCTCTATAGCCGAAGGCATCTCACTCGACAAGATATCTGCCTCACATGCGTACATATCACCGTACCCCGCACAGACGTCCCGTCCAACAGCCGCATTAAATGCGGCCACATGCGGCTGCCAGCGCCAACCAGTTGAGGTGACCCCTCGGCCAATGAGCGCTTGACACGTGTCCCTGCCCGGCATTTATTGCTACTATAAATAGCACCCCATTTCCCCATTTGTAACCACGCTTAATACATATCGAATATACGCTCTCTCTCTTACTTGTTTGCTCTGACTTCTCTCTAAATTATTCCCCGTAATAACCCTTCAGATATATACCCCCGGGTAGACTATCCATCATAGATCCACTGAGTAAATATTTCCTTATCACTTAATGTTAAAAAGTCATAAATTTTGGAAAGTATCTTGGGTTGCATGATCTGTAGCATCTTGTTTGAATATCTTACTTATATGATCGTTACATATTCAAACTTGTTAAAGAGAACTAATCATTGATTATATAAATATGTTGTTGCTACATAATGTCCGTTGGTTGCTTATATTAGGAGAATAAAATATTCTCCTTATATGTGATACGTAATATTCTCCATATCTGTTTTGTTATTGAGTGATTTACTCATAATATACTTCCATATATATGGTTGACCGAGGATCACCATAATTGAGAGCCGGAAGATCTTTTGAATAAAAGGAAAGGAGAGGCTACGGATGCTATATATATTGGACTGAAGACCAGACGAAAGGGGTGTGCTTGACCGAGCTTCTATTGAGAAATATACACGAGAATATTCACTAAGTCCAAGGCACCTGAACCTGCTCACGGAGTTCCAGACAGAGTTTCTTTTTCCCTTCTTCATATTGTAATCGGGTTTTTGAGGATTGGCTAAGTGTAGCATCCTCGGGTTGGTTAGTGTGTTGTGAGAGCTTTGTTGTAAAGCTGAGAGGCTCTCTACCCGCAAGGTAGAGATGCATAACTCTTCCTAGAGAGGATAGAGTTGGGGTGGCTCAAGGGTAGACTAGGAGAGTTTCTCTTGTAATCATTCAAAGGCTTTTTAGTGGAGTTGTTCAAATTCCTCCGAGGGAGGTCGAGGTTTTTTAATCCCTTTGAGCCAAGGGATTTTTCCTCGTTAAATTCTTGTGCACTTTACTATTTCATAATTCCCTGGACCCCACACTAGAACTGTGCGAAAAACTGTCACGGTTCCCCACACACACAATTCACCCCCCCCCCCCCTCTTGTGTTGCTAACCGTTTCATCACATTTGGTATGGAGATTAAGATAGTGCGTGTAACACCCCCTACCCGGCCCGGAAGGCTAGGACAGAGAGCGCTACCCGCAGTGCCGAAGCACCAAAGCGTTGACTGACTTTTCCATTATCTTTTTCATTATTCAAAATACTTTTATTTTTAAGACGAAGGAATGATAATAACTTTAATAAAAAAATCATATTTGCGGAAGCATTCAAATTTTATATTAACACGTAAATATTTAATGTTGCTATTACATTATACTAATTTGCTGAATACATATTTATTTATGTAAAATAAAAGTGATGAGATATTAATAAATGCAAGTGTGACTCTGTGCTGATTGGCAGGTTGCTCCCAAATGCTTTCCTCCTTGAACTTTGTGCCTCATATCAATTAGGTACCTACGCGAAGGACAAAAATCCAACGTGCTAAGCAAATCTTGCTTAGTGGTGTTCATTCTTTCTCGATACAATTTCAGTATCAAATATCACATAGTAAATCAACAATTAAGAATGATATCACAAACACACTAAATTGAAAAATATAAGCTTAACCAGATTGATTTTACCTGTTTGACTAATAAATCTCAAAGAATCCATTTTGTTCCAAAAAGCTATTCAGTAATACAAACAAAGCTAAGTCAACTCTTTTGAAATTCTTTATAACTTATAAATCACAACTAATTTCTCTATATCTTATAATCAAATATTCAAAGTACATATAGATCAATCATATTGATTATTTCAAAACATATAATACCATATATAGTCCATTCCGTTCGACATAGTCATATTAATTGTAACTTTGCTCTTTATTTGAGCTATTAATACTTTGTAATTTTCAAAGTACGTATTAGTTTAAAAGCATAAAATAATAACTTTATTCAACATTAGTTTATCTCGTTGTCTCTCGTATTTAATCATTAACTTATTATAGAATAAACTTTCAATTAGTAAAATCCAATCCATTAATTGAACTCACATTCTCTTATCGTCTTAATTTTTATATTCATATCTCTTACTTCATTTTCATAATTCTATTTTCCACATTTTCCCTTTTCATTTTCTCTGCCTTCATTTTCACATCTTCATATCATAATCCAAGTTCACATGAGCAATATCATAGATCACTATAAATCAATATTTCATTCGGCATTCTTCTTGTCTCGCCTTAAATTTCATTTTCTCAATCTTCATCTTTTGCTCAATGTCAATCTCTGTCATATTTGTCCGTTTTCACACTGTTATTCTTTTATTAAGCTTCTGAAATTCTATTCCTTAATTTAATGGACTGGATAAACGGGACGTTCCCATCTTTGGTACTGTCCACTCGGTGGCTACGGACCATCAGAGAACTATTTTGGCACGGACCACTCGGTGGCTCTGGCCGGATTGGGTTCGTTTGGGTACTGTCCAATCGGTGGCTACGGACCCTTAAACGAACATATTTGGGTACTGTCCACTCGGTGGCTACGGACCCGTATAGAAGCGCGCGTGTATCAAATATCAAGATTTGGGTGCTGTCCACTCGGTGGCTACGGACCCGAAATCAATGATCAATTCTACGGCCGTGTTAATTATCCCTATTGGCATGCCAACCTATCCAAATCCAGAAACAAGGTTTCAAATTCCATTTGTTCTTATTCAATAAAATTCTTAGTATTATTTCTTATAAACTCAATATTCTAATCTAGTTGAATGTTCGGAACTTTCTCACTTCTTTTATGCATTCTAGTATAAATCACTATATGTACAATTTACGGTGTTGTTGAACTAAGCTCCCTATAAATCACACTTCAATCTTTGTCCTTAAATTCTTATATGTACTTTAAATTCGGACTCTATTCATTTAGACTCTCGAGTTTGTCGTACTTGATATATTAACCACTAATTTAGGTCTAAATGGAATACATCTAACTCATCGTGCTGAATAATGTTCGAATTTAATTACTTAGTTTATGTAGATAAATATTATATTAAATTATAACCTATTGGATGCATAAGAAACCGAGTTCACTTGTTGTATATAGCATATACAATAAATTCCGAATTATAATTATCACATGTGAATTTCAGTTTACCAGCTAATTAGTTATAATTTCCGAATTTATCTTTGATATTTTGCAAGTTACAGATATTATCCCACTTGATTTACAATGAATATCGGTTTGCCTAATTAACTTTAATGATCACAAGATGTTCTTTTGGTTGTCATTCAGTTTAGACTACTGATTTCTTTTCCATTATAAATTATCTAATTTTACAAACAGCACTCAAGCATAAATCTAATACTCCGTATTATTGAATATTGAACACAATTTTAATTTTTTTACAGATTATTAATAGAAATGTAATGTCACAAAAATAGTTGAATAAACTATTAATAAAGCTTTAGTAAAATCATCACTTAGTTTTCTGCTGGAATCCAGCGTCAACACGTGTGTGACACTCCGATCATAATTCCAATTTGATTTATTAACCTCTTATCAATTCTTTTGTATATACTTCGTATAACATATAACGTTTGATGTAAATAAACTCTCTTCTTTTTCAGGAAAACTATCTTTTGATTAAAACTCTAATACTCCGTATCTTTTTCAAGAGAAAAGTATTTTACAGTAATTAAGTCTCTAATATTTGTCGTTATAGAAACTATTATACCTATCCACTGAAAATTGAACTTAATAATATGTATACAATACAAGATTTAGAAGCAAATAGAAAATAAAATAAAATAGTAACACTTAAAATTTAGGAGAAGGAATGAACACAAACCTTCAAAAAATGCAAGATTTTTCCTAAAATTCCTTTCATTCTCCCTCTCTCTTTTCCCTTCTCTCTTTTCCCTTCACTTCTTCTCACAGCCGATGCCCCCTCTTTCCTTTCTCTGTATTTATCATTATTTTAGTATTCTAATAAGTAAAATGTAAGTAATTTTACTTTTTATTTATTTGTGGCTGAACTTTGATAAATGAGTGGCCGTAATGTCTATATATATTTGCATGAATCTTTGTTTGTTTCATGAGCTGATGTGTGTCAATGCATGTCACTCATGCATTTGATCTTAATTATTTTTATATATCTTATTAAATTATTTTATAAACTTAGCTTTTTGCCATGTGTCTATGGAAACTTAGACTCAAGTCTTCCTTTGTTGTTTCTTATGCATGGCAATTTGTCCATTATGCATGGCCTATGATAAGTGTACATAGGCTCCACTATTGTTATTATTATTCCAATATAAAACCTCCTTTTTATAAAAAAAATGTTGACTCTTCTAAATTAATTTGCAAATTTAATATTAATTGACTTCATAATTATTTTCTTTAATTCGTGTTGTCTATTTATCAAAATCTTTAGACATAATTTTCATTTTATAATTTTCATTTATTTACTTCATATTATAATTTTAAAGTGTATAGAATTGAGGGTGTTACAATTCTTCTCCTCTAAAAAGAAATTTCGTCCTCGAAATTTACACGAAATTTACCTGTTCTTTTTGTAGAATAAATGGTGTAGTATTTGTGTAGTATTTTGATCTATTTGTTTTCTCAAGTGGGCCTGTTAGTGGTGTGGTTTCACAAACACTTTGATCAATGTGATCTTTTTAATTCTTGGTTGTTTTTACTACTTTTTACTTATAATATTTGACCAGTCGTCCTTAGCTTCCTTATATATCTCAAAAATGGTTCATTCGAAGAAAAAGTGTTTTTTTTTTTGGGCACAATATTAACATGTAACGGAGTATCACATACAATCCATTCAGATTGATTTATCTTTAATCTAATTGTGAGATATTTATTTTTAATAACTAAATAATGACATTTTACATAGACAATACCATATTGTACTTTGTACATCTTATATTTGATTAAATCTTAAACACAGTGTCACACATTGAATTCTGAAAAGTCAAACAAATCATGGTCAACCTATTTTTATCATTATTGATTTTTTTTCCTTTTCACTATTACATCATTTTTTTATTAATTACTGCAACTACAAGCAGGTTTCATTATTTTCTTAATAACTAAAAGTGCCCTTTTTTTGTATTAGGAATATATAACGTAATTTTGATTTCTAGGGCTGACTTTTAGTAGACAAAGTAATTCTTGTATTCACTTTAAAGTTAGGTTTGGTTTCAATGAATCCAGTTTAATTAATTACTTATTGGAATCCTCACAAATTGTCACATACTTGATACTTCCATGGTTACCTCATTTAAAATCAGGTTTAATTCAAATGAACTAAACACAACTTCAACCATTTATGTAATTTATCTTTTTGGAAAACAATATTATTGGGGTAATATTAAAATTACTGGAAAATTTACACACTATCTCAAGGAAACGCAGACCTAACTCCGGTAAGCTAAAAAGGCATGAATGCAAACTTAAAAAGATAAAGAATAAAATGAAACTTATCTTCTGCAACTTAAACCGAATTAAAGATGCAAACCAAAGTATAAAGTTATAGCAACCCTACTGTTTAGGTTTGGAGGCAATACTACAAAGCACTTCCAATCTAAACTGGAAGACTCTAAGAAAAAATGGTGGACCCTTAGCAAAATATTACCAAAAAACATGGGTTCCAATTAACTGTATAAGCAAAATAATACGCTTTCAAACTGAACTGATACAACTATTCTAGCCAATAACATTATTCTTCATTTTAGCAGTCCTTTTGTCTCTCTGTTGTTGTAAGTCTTTAGCAAGAATCGATGCCTTGTGACCACATTAGGATCATCGCTGGGAGCATCCTGGTATCACAATTTCACTCTGCATACCAGGTTACAGAAATGAAGATAAACTAATTTCAATATGCAGAATCTGCACTAATTTCATAAACATGCATTAGTAGACAATTTCAATTGTCCTTACATTAAGAGTTTGTCTCCCTGAAATAATATCCACAATTACATCAAATCCAGTCATTTGACTTGCAGGAGTACCAGATTTCTGGGACGCAGATCCTGTAGCTTTGAGGTCTTGAAGCACCAAATTACCCCTTTCCTACAAATGTAGTAGCAATTAATAGATAAGTATCTCAATGAAGGAATTACATATAAAAGGAGAAAATGGAAGTTCATTTAAAATGCATACCTGATTTAATTTTTTAATGGGCATGTTCTAGTGTTATGTCCATAAGTTGTACATGAAGTACATCTTAACACTCTGCCTTTCTTTGTTATCTTTGTTGAAGCAGTTGCATTTGGCTCATTTCTTGCCCTAATCCTTTTTTGTCTTGGTCGTCCAGGCATCTTAATAAGTGGTGGAGGATCTATGGGAGGGTATTTGACGGGCACTTTGTCGTAGTGCGTCAAAATAAATTCGATACTAAAACTTATACGTAGTATAGCGTAGTAGAGTTCGTATCCACAAGGAAAGGAATAATTCTATTTTTATGAATGAGTAAACAAAAGGGGGGTTTTGGAATTGAGTGATTTAATTTAATTAAACACTAAGATGAATGAATTATATGAGTTTTAATGTAAAGATAAAAGGGACTTGGCTTTGCTACTTTCCACTTGTTGATATATTTAGTTGATCGTTGTTATATCTATAACTTATCCCCTCTCAAATACTCAATCGAGGAGTATCTCGAATTCATCGAGGGTAGCTATTAACAATGATCGTTCATTAATAACCCTTACTATTAATCAAATATAGAACAACGCCTTATATCGATTTAATAGTAGATTTAATCTTTCTAACTCCTTGATGAAATCAATTGAAATTGATAACCTCAACACAACGGTTTCAGTTTAACCAACAAAATTAAACCCTCTTAAGTTTATCAACCACGACCGTGCATTAATAAACTGAAGTTACTTACTTGTGAAACCATCAACGATTAATCATCGATTCGTTGATCGTTTCTAGTAACATTGTTGTGTTTTAGTCCAACATAAACTAATAGAATATAGATATAATCTGGTATACCACTCGATATTTACGTGGAAACCCGGAAAGGGAGAAAACCACGAGACTTTGTAGACTAACGTCCAAGCACGCTCTTTCTCATTAACTCTCCTCACCAAAATACATGTACAAATGTTGAAGCTCCGTTAATGGAGGTTGAATAACTAAGCTAAAACAAGAAGCAGCTAGGGAGGAGAGCCAGTTAAAATCGGATCCCTTTACATGGAAGCAAGACTTCCTATTTATAGAAAAAGGGGGTGGGGGCTTTCTAGCCTAATGGGTCGGACGGGCCGAAATGGGTCGAGCAAGCCGAGCGGGCTTAAATGGCCCTCAATGGGCTCGAAGGGCCTAAATGGGCCTCACCGACTGGTTCCGTACTGGGGCGATGTCTTGGGCCTCTAAACAGTAACAGGCCGGGATAATATATCCAACACAAGTCCCCCAGTTTCTTGAGTAGTGAGCTTGTGAATCTACTCGAGAAAGTATACTCTTGCTCACGTTCTTCCTTTCCTTCCCTGGATCGATGTGTCTGAATAGTCTTAGATGCAAGGCATGCATAAGTGATAGGTGAGGTGCAGTCCCTACGCTAGGCACAACTGTGGTGAAGAGCCAGCCGTTTGTGCTGAGAAAGCAGCAGACGGTGATAAGTCGAACTTCAAGCTAAGTTTTTTCATCCTGTGTTTAGCATTGTCTTAGTCTTCCCATTGTATTTAGCATTTTTTTCGTCCCTTGTATCTTTTGGACGGTAGCTCTGAAGAATACGAGGATTTCACTGTGGTGAGTCCAACTACGGTGGTGAGTCCACTTCCAAAGCCGATTTATCTTAATCTTTCCATTGTGTAGCATTGTATCATCCCTTGTATCTTCCGGACGGTAGCTCTGTCTTTCAACCATAGCTTCGATCTCCCGTTCGATCCGTCTGGGTTTGATCCGACGTCCGCTTGGTTCGTTCATGTTCCTGGTTTAACATCATCTTCAAACTGGTTTGAAGACCTCGATCGATCATCCGGAGCGCAAGGTCAAACCTAGCTAAGACGATGGCTCTCCTCCAGACCGAAGTGAGGATGCTCGTTCGGCCATCCAGAATGATTCACTAACACCAGCGATCGAAGTGAGGCTTTTAACCATAACTTCGATTCCCCGTTCGGTCCGCCTCGGTTTGACCTGGCATCCGCTCGGCTCGTCCATGCTCATGGTCGAACATCATCTTCAAACTGGTTTGAAGCCCTCGTTCGGTCATCCGGAACGCAAGATCAAACCTAGCTAAGACGATGGGTCTCCCGCAGACCGAAGTGAGGATCTTCGTTCGGTCATCCAGAACGATTCACGTACACCTGCGGTCGAGGGGAGGTTTTTAACCATAGCTTTGATCCCCTGTTTGGCCCGCCTCGGTTTGACCTGGCGTCCGCTCGACTCATCCATGCTCCTGGTCGAACATCATCTCCAAACTAGTTTGAAACCCTCATTCGGTCATCCGGAACACAAGGTCATACCTAGCTAAGACGATGGCTCTCCTGCAGACCGAAGTGAGGATCCTCGTTCGGTCATCCAGAACGATTCACGTACACTTGTGGTCGAGGGGAGGCTTTTAACCATAGCTTTGATCCCCCGTTCAGTCAGCCTGGGTTTGACCCGGTGTCTGCTCGGCTCGTCCATGCTCCTGGTCGCACATTCAGTCGGATAACTAACTCATGACAAATAATCTTCAGGTGTATGCCTGACATATCTTCTGGTCCCCTTGCGAACAGAACCTAGAACTCCATGATTACTGCCTAAAGCATCGGTTCTGACCCTGAGTGGTATGGGCGGACTCGACCGAGATCTGGATTGTGTGAGGGTCTTGTAGGTGCCCTCTGCCCATGGTACGATGGCGTTGTGGGGCCGGTCGTACTTCATAAGACGGTGATCCCCCTTGTAAAGGCGTGGGAGGACCCGACCGTGATCTGGAATGTGTGAGGGTCTTGCAGGCGCCCTCTGCCCATGGTACAATGGCGTTGTGGGGCCGATCGTAATGCATAAGATGGTGACCCCCCTGTAAAGGCGTGGGAGGACCCGACCGTGATCTGGAATGTGTGAGGGTCTTGCAGGCGTCCTCTGCCCATGGTACGATGGCGTTGTGGGGCCGATCGTACTGCATAACACGGTGATCCTCCCCCTGTAAAGGCGTGGGGGAACCGACCGTGTTGGACAGTGGATGTGAGGTTGCCCGTCCTGGAGTGTGATCTGAATGCTGGTCTCACAGCCCTCGACCGTGATGGTCTCGTTTGGGCCATCGGCCTCCTGGTTGATATGCTCATCTCATGGCCCTCGACCGTGATGGATTCCTTGGGGCCCTCGGACTTCTGGTGGATACGCTCATCTCCCGGCCCTCGGCCGTGATGGTCTTCTCGAGTATGTCGTGATACCTACACCTTTGTAGTCTTTCTCTTTTCTATTCTCTCTCTTTTCTTTTCTTTCTCCTTTCTTTCTCTTTTCTTTCCTTTTCTTTTCTTTCCTTTTCTTTTCTTTTCTTTTCTTTTCTTTCTTTTTTCTTTTCTTTCTCTTCTTTCTCTTTTCTGTTGCCAATTATGAATGTATCTGCGCTTCATACCGAACGTCATTGATATCCTCGCTCGAGTCTATCGAACTTCTTGGAATGATTCTATTTACGTTGCTCAATCATGAATGTCTCTGCGCGTCATGCCGAACGTCATTGATCTCCCCGCTCAAGTCTATCGAACGGATTTGAATGATTCTCTTTACGTTGAATGATTCAGAACATCGAACGGTAAGTGTCGTACGCCATAGAGGAACGGCTTAGCTAGTTGATGATCGGCGACAGGCTGGAGACTGAGGTTGTCTTTCCTTGTCATCATCGCCAGTTTGCTCTAACGGGACCTTCTATCCCTGCCAGACGGAAATTGGTTTGGTCTTGGAGCTAGGTGGTGTTGTGACAGAATTCTGGGCGCCGGCGTGCCGGGAAATTCCCGTTCGGCACAGATATGAGGTATGTAGACCCCATCTTCCCCTGACATTTCACAAAGCTAAACCATACATTCTCCCAGAATCTTTCCCGCTTGGGAACGCAACATTGTGGGTGGTCCGGTGTATTTGTGTGTTTACCCTTAGTTATCCTGTGTGCTAGAGCTAAGCTTGGGGCGCCTTTCTAGTCGGGAAGACTTTTGAAGTTCTCATTCGGGTTGTAAATTACAGGTGAGTTTAAGGAGAACGTGCCGACCAGGGGTCGCTGTCTGGTTATGGCCATGAATGTCGGGGAAATCAAGACCGTTCGGGCAAGGGGCATGGCTGTTTCTTTATGACATCTTTTTTTATCTTGTGTTGTCTTGGCCGGGATGGTGAATCTATCATCTTGAGTTATGTTAACCTGCCGCCATCGGGTATGACCAGCCCTCTCCGTGAGCTACCTCTTGGTTTGGGGTACATTTGGACATGCAGCCCTCGCCCGTTCAGCCCCCTGTAAGAGATGGTGTACTGGTAGGCCCCTGGGATTCCCTTCTCAGGATAACTATTAATCTACCAAATCGTCCATCATGGTGTCATGTTCCCCACGTGATAGTAGGAGGCCACTTAGCAGTTGGGGATAATGCGGGTCCCATTCACCACTTGGATCCCCTGCAGCTCTCTCCTCTGCTAAGCTCCCGACAGTTCTTCCTTGGTAGCAGCTGCCTTGGTGAAGCTACCTTGAGCATCTTGGCTTACGCAGGTCGTCTAGCTGGAGCATGGTCTGTGTTCTACCTCAAATCAGGAACTCTTTGGTTGCTTTTCCCCCTGTTGTACCCTGGAAGGTTGCTGCTTCTCTCGAGACTGCTTTTTCCCTTCTATGGAATCATTTTTTCCTCCATTTCTCCTGAAACTGGTAGCTTTTCCGCATCCACTTTTTCCCATGGAGGGGTGTTTTTCAAACTTATTTCCCAAACTAAGGTACTTTTAAACTTATTTTCCAAGTAGGGGTATTTTTTGCCATGTCACCTCATTATCACTGCTGGGCGCCACATCAGCTTATCCACATCATCTCATCAATTCCATGTCATCAATTTTGAGAGTTTAAGTGTTTTTCTAAAATATAGAAAAAAATGAAGCCAACAAGATTCGAACCTGGGTGGAACACAAGAGAGGCATGTACGTGAACCACTACACTACACCATTCATTTGTTAACAAATGTCTTTTAAGAAGTATAAATCATGTATCCTTCACCCATGGAGTGCACTATTTCTTAATCACATGTATTATTCGTTCCTTCAGAAATATCTCTTTACCAAACAATAAAAAATGTAATAATAAAAAACTGAATTTGAGTTATTCAATTAAAAATCTTATTAAAACTTATAATAAAAACATAATTTGCTAATTTAATTTGAAAAATAAAGAAATATTTAACTTAGAATACAAAAAATTAATTTAAACTTAATTATAATGAAAAAACACAATTTGGAATATGTATTTTTTTTAAATATCTTAGCTTCAAATGAAATAAAATCAAATAAAATATAAGTCATATTTCTAAGTTACTTATTGCATGAAATTTACTTATTTTTTATTTTATTTACTTTTGAGTTATTTCAAATAACTTTTAAATTATAAACTTCAATTTTTTTTTATAAATTTAAATTACATTTTTATAGAATTAAATATCGCAAACTAAGCTTTTCATTGTGATTATTTCGTTATAGCAGCTCAACTCTTCTCGACTCGGTTCATTTTTATAGAATTAAATACTAGGTTTGTGATAATTAAAAATAAAGACTTAATTAAAATTTATTGTTACTAAATGTTATGAAAGGCTCTAACCCACCCCAATTTAAAATCGGATACTATTCATGTCAAGAAAATCATATAATATTTATCTAAGAAAGAAAAAACTTGATAAATTTATCAACGAAAAATGCTTGGTTCCGAGGCGGAGTAGAGCTGAGGCTAAACAAAATTGAGCTGTTAGAGAATTTTCATAAAGAAAAATTTATACGATATTTTACATTAATATTAAATCTTTTATAGAATTTAAAGTGGACTAGCATGAAATTTACTTATATTTTCTTTTATTTTATAAGTTTTTTATACGATATTTTATTTTTACTTATATTTTATTTTATTTTATAAGTTTTTTATGCGATTAAGAAATAGTGCACTCCCGGGGTGAAGGATACATGATTTATACTTCTTAAAAGGCATGTGTTAACAAGTGAATGGTGTAGTGTAGTGGTTTACATACATGCCTTTTTTGTGTTCCACCCAGGTTCGAATCTTGTTGGCTTCAATTTTTTTCTATATTTTAGAAGCAGCTAAACTCTCAAAATTGATGACATGGAATTGATGGGATGATGTGGATAAGCTTATGTGGCGCCTAGCAGTGATACTGAGGTGACATGGCAAAAAATACCCCTATTTGGGAAATAAGTTTAAAAGTACCTTAGTTTGAGAAATAAGTTTGAAAAACACCCCTCCATGGGAAAAAACTCGTTCTTCCTTGGTAGCAGCTGCCTTGGTGAAGCTACCTTGAGCATCTTGGCTTACGCAGGTCGTCTAGCTGGAGCATGGTCTGTGTTCTACCTCAAATCAGGAACTCTTTGGTTGCTTTTCCCCCTGTTGTACCCTGGAAGGTTGCTGCTTCTCTCGAGACTGCTTTTTCCCTTCTATGGAATCATTTTTTCCTCCATTTCTCCTGAAACTGGTAGCTTTTCCACATCCACTTCTCCAACAAAATCAAGAACAACAAGTTATGCTTTTTGATCTTTTCCCACAGACGGCGTCAATGTTGTGTTTTAGTCCAACATAAACTAATAGAATATAGATATAATCTGATATAACACTCGATATTTACGTGGAAACCCGGAAATGGAGAAAACCACGAGACTTTTTAGGCTAACGTCCAAGTCCACTCTTTCTCATTAACTCTCCTCATCAAAATACATGTACAAATGTTGAAGCTCCGTTAATGGAGATTGAATAACTAAGCTAAAATAAGAAGCAGCTAGGGAGGAGAGCCGGTTAAAATCAGATCCCTTTACATGGAAGCAAGACTTCCTATTTATAGAAAAAGGGGGTGGGGGCTTTCTAGCCTAATGGATTACAGGAAGAATTAATATTTAAGGAGAGAAGTTAAGAAAACAACTCACAACTTTAATGATCAACAAGCTTCAAGAGCAAAACCAAGAAATGGAAGTTTAGCTCCTCATTTGGAGACTAAACATAGCTAAAAAAAATATAAAGAAATGCTATTTTAAACTGAGCTTAAAAGTATGGAAGAAGGAATATAAAAATAGGAAGGAAAAGAGGTGTATTTATAGGTGTTTTGGTGAGGTTGGGTCTGATACCCGACCGGTATAGAGGATACCCGACCGGGTATCTATGGCAGTAGCCACGAAAGTGTTGAAATCTAGTGATACGTGATACCTGACCGGGTATGTCAATATACCCGACCGGGTATATGACCAAATCTGATTTTCCCACATTCTCTTGCTTTATTTGATTTTGTAAATCTCCGGGTCAAGTCATACCTGACCGGGTATCAAAAATAGTCGACCGGGTATGACACTAAATCGCATTTTTTGCATGATTTCTTGCTCCCTTGCACCTTCCTTTGATTTTGTAAGATCCATTCCATGATTCTTTGTTGATCCTTGATTAATTCTTGCTTATGATGATTCTAAATTTACTAAATTACAACAAACTAGAAAAATAAAATGATTGCACCGTAAATGTGCAATTACCACAACAATGCACCGTAACAACTAATTAAATGTAAAAATATAAACACACAAAAATCAATGCAACCAACTCCCCCACACTTGGTCTTTTACTCGTCCTCGAGTAAAATCATAAAGTTCTTCCCCATCAAAAGAGTTTCAACAAGATTAAAGAAAAATAGAAGTGTTTTCTTTTTCAGTTAAATTTCATCCCCACCGTATAAAGTTATTGTTTCTCCCTCCAAATGCGTGTTATGGTGAAAATGAACTCCTGCAAAAAAAACCTTCTCTCAATTATCTCCTTTTGCCTATGAGTCATTTCAGGTTTTCATCCCAGCATCTTTTTTTTGACTCACTCATTTTCTTTTTTTTTTGCTATTGTTGCTTAGGTTGCCCGTTCGGGTTTTCAACCCAACTAGCATTTCTTCTTTTTATTATTCTTTTTTTCTTCTTTTTTTCTTTTTTTGAAAATACAATGTAGAAGAAATACCATATATAAAATGAAGAGGCTTCTCCCCCCTTACTAAATCAGGCATTGTCCCTACTGCTCATCTTTGTCGTTGCTTGAAGTTTTTTCTTCTTCTTTTTTTTCAAAAAAAAAATTGTGCATTTTGGAGAGAGAGAGTGAAAGTTTCCAAAAGTTACGTGGAGCAAGAGGAAAGTGATGGGAGCAATATTATGATTTGGGGGGGGGGGAGGTTTGGTGTATGATTTGGGTAGATTTTTGAAGAAAGAAAGATATGTTACGTTATGGTTATGTGGTTTGAGGTGATTAGGGAGGAGTTGTATGGTGATAGAGTATATAGACTCGGACCCCCGGGTCTCACGACTATTGGGCCCGGACAGCGGTCCACACACATCTTACGGATATCATTTGTATTATTGTACTGCTTATATGTCATTTGTATGTAACTATGTACTAGATTAGTCTTTTATGTAGTTGGGCTACCGGGCCCATATTAGCGGCCCGGCCCATTATTTCCCTATTTATACTCCTCTTGGAGCCATTTGTAACCCTAACTCATAATTCATACACAATATCATTTCTACTATTCATCCATCTTCTCCAATTATCTAGCTCAATCTCTCCATTTTAATATACTTTGGATACTCTATAATCCATCAATGGTGCTTTCATTGAGAGATTAGAGCAAAATCAAGTGAGAGATCCTCCCAAAAATATCAAAAAATCTCAAACGCAGCAAATCTTGAAAAAAATCATTCTGCAAGAATCAAAAACACAAAAAAATCAGATCTGGAATTGTCAGAATCCGACCCCCGCCCAGCTTCTGGAAAGTGAGGAAGAAGGACGTTGGGGGCTCGTGACTGGAACGAGGACTTGGAAGTGATGTACCATTAGCGACCCCAAGCACGAGTTCTGCCGCCCCCATGGCAGCGCCGCTCGCACAGCTCCGGTCGCCAGCTCCGGTCACCATCTTCCCAGTCATTTCTCCGGTTGTTAAGCTCTAAACCACGAATTTCCGCCATTAATGGTGGTTCAAAGGTCAGAGAAGGATCGTTGCGGCTGATGGTCATCATCGAGTACTCCATGGCCAGAACTAGATGTCTGCAACCTGGCGTGCGGCGCGGCTGAGTTGACTCTGCAGCTGTTGCCTTCGAAAAATGACAACGAAGGCCAAATCTCGAAGTGGCCTAAAGGGATTCGCCGGAGAAGCTACGCACGGAAGCAAGGACGTCCACCGGCGGCGCCTCTCACCCAGCAGTAGAGATGTCTGAAGCGGCTGCTCAGCCTCGTGACCTCCGGCTCTGAGGCGGCCCCATTCTGGCGGTGAAGCTCCACCAAGACGAATGAGTGAAGATGGAGGGCTTGAGTTCTATCGGGTCAGGACTTGGTTCAAGCCAAAGTTAATGGGCTGTCCAACTGGGATGGGCTCCATTATCAACAAATTATCTCAAACAGTCCAAATATAAGAAGCTAAGTACCCCAACTTTCCTCCTATTTATACACTTACAATATTTATTAAGTGATAGTAGTATAATTATTACTATTATTAATTATATTATTTCCACCACCATTATGGCGGGTTAAAAACCCCCGGGGTGGTGAAGACCATTATGAGGGATTAAAATTTCTCGAGGTCGTTAATGAAAATTTATTATTGGCGTTATTATTTTTATCATCACCATTAGAGCGGGTCAAAAACCCCAAAGTGGTGGACCCGAGCTCTAGTCTACCGAACATCTTTATTTGATGATTCGGATTATATTTAGGTCCATCGACCTACCCTAGTCACCTTTATTTGGTGACTCGGGCATCTGAAAATGAGAGCCGCTACCGGCCGCACATGGCATTATGCCCGAGAGCGGTAAACGGTACACCTCGTTCTCCGAGACGTTAATCGCGTCGCCCAAAAGTCGTTGCCATGAACAACGCACCTATTGTATTCCGCTTATTTTTTGGAAATGTAGATAGAAGATACCACGTGTCGTATCGGCAGCCTTCGAGCGAAAAGCTCGGGTCTGCTCCACTTTGTATTTTGTATCAGCGAAGGGCTCAGGCCTAGCTGAGAGAGCACATCGTCCTGGCCCCGTAAGCCTAGAGTGAAACGCTCAGGTATGGCCGACGATGTCCCCAGGACGAGGGGCCCGCAAACGGCCCACGTCTTGAAACGGGAAGCTCACCGCGCCGTCCACACGCCAGATCGCAGGACGACAGGCCTGAAATCATGGTCGAAGTGACCAAATCCCAAAACTCAGGGATGGGCAACGGCAGCCGTTGGAAACCAACCAAAAATCTAGCCCGCGTCATAAATAGGCGACGGGACCCCCCTGAGATCACGGACGTTATAAACGAAGTCCGAACCGTCCGAAGGACGAGCACACCCTTCGGCCGAAGCCTGAAAGAAGGATACTCCCCGAAATAGGGAACGGAAACGGAAATAAAAAAAAGGGAAAAAGAAAAAATAAAAGAGGGAAGCCGAGGACCGCGCGCACTCGCCGTCCTCGAGCAACAAAAAATGAAATCCCCACAACAATACTAAGTACATATCAGGCAAATACTACACATTATGGACGAAGCAAGACCATACATGCGGATTAGACGAGCGCCCAACGCCGTCCCTCATCTTAGACGAGCGCCCAGCGCCGTCCTCCATTTGTAGACGAGCGCCCAGCGTCGTCCCTCATTTTCAGACGAGCGCCCAGCGCCGTCCTTCATTCTTGGACGAGCGCTCAGCGCCGTCCTTCATATTTTAGAAGAGCGCCCAGCGCCGTCCTTCATTCTTAGACGAGCGCCCAGCGCCGTCCCTCATGTTCAGACGAGCGCCCAACGCCGTCCATCATCTCAGACGAGCGCCCAGCGCCGTCCATCATCTCAGACGAGCGCCCAACGCCGTCCATCATTTCTCAGACGAGCGCCCAGCGCCGTCCCTCATTATAGGACCGGCTCCTCATCGCCGTTGTCCTCACATCATGACCGGCCCCTCGGCCTCGACGTGATCATCTATCTCAAGACCGGCTTCCTCAGCGCCGCGAGTCTTGAGCTGGCGATCGGGCTCATCATCCCTTCCCAGATGGTGACCATCGCCTCTATATGACGATCGGCTTCACCATCGCCTCGTCATCATTATTTGGACCGACTCCTCATCGCCGTTGTCCTCACATCACGACCGGCCCCTCGGCCTCGGCGTGATCATCTATCTCAAGACCGACTTCCTCAGCGCCGCGAGTCTTGAGCCAGCGATCGGGCTCACCATCCCTTCCTGGATGGTGACCATCGCCTTTATATGACGATCAGCTTCATCAGCGCCTCGTCATCATATTATAGGACCGGCTCCTCATCGCCGTTGTCCTCACATCATGCCCGGCCCCTCGGCCTCGGCGTGATTATCTATCTCAAGACCGGCTTCCTCAACGCCGAGAGTCTTGAGATGGCGATCGGGCTCATCATCCCTTCCCGGATGGTGACCATCGCCTTTATATGATGATCGGCTTCACCATCGCCCCGTCATCATTATTTGGACCGACTCCTCGTCGTCGTCCTCATATCACGATCGACCCCCTCGGCCTCGACGTGATTATTTATCTCGAGACCGGTCTTAGTCATCCCTTCCCGGATGGCGACCGTTGCATGGATCTTCGGACCGGCCCCTCAGTGCCTTCGTCCTCATATCACGACCGCCCCCCTCGGCCTCGACGTGATTATTTATCTCGAGACCGGTCTTAGTCATCCCTTCCCGGATGGCGACCGTTGCATGGATCTTTGGACCGACTCCTCATCGTCGTTGTCCTCACATCACGACCGGCCCCTCGGCCTCGGCGTGATCATCTATCTCAAGACCGGCTTCCTCAGCGCCGCGAGTCTTGAGCCAGCGATCGGGCTCACCATCCCTTCCTGGATGGTGACCATCGCCTTTATATGACGATCAGCTTCATCAGCGCCTCGTCATCATATTATAGGACCGACTCCTCATCGCCGTTGTCCTCACATCACGACCGGCCCCTCGGCCTCGGCGTGATCATCTATCTCAAGACCGGCTTCCTCAGCGTCGCGAGTCTTGAGCCAGCGATCGGGCTCACCATCCCTTCCTGGATGGTGACCATCGCCTTTATATGACGATCAGCTTCATCAGCGCCTCGTCATCATATTATAGGACTGGCTCCTCATCGCCGTTGTCCTCACATCATGCCCGGGCCCTCGGCCTCGGCGTGATTATCTATCTCAAGACCGGCTTCCTCAGCGCCGAGAGTCTTGAGCTGGCGATCGGGCTCATCATCCCTTCCCGGATGGTGACCATCGCCTCTATATGACGATCGGCTTCACCATCGCCTCGTCATCATTATTTGGACCGACTCCTCATCGTCGTCGTCCTCATATCACGATCGACCCCCTCGGCCTCGACGTGATTATTTATCTCGAGACCGGTCTTAGTCATCCCTTCCCGGATGGTGACCGTTGCATGGATCTTCGGACCGGCCCCTCAGTGCCTTCGTCCTCATATCACGACCGGCCCCCTCGGCCTCGACGTGATTATTTATCTCGAGACCGGTCTTAGTCATTCCTTTATCGAATGATGACCGTTGCATGGATTTTTGGACCGGCCCCTCATCGCCGTCGTCCTCACATCATGCCCGGCCCCTCAGCCTCGGCGTGATTATCTATCTCAAGACCGGCTTCCTCAGCGCCGAGAGTCTTGAGCTGGCGATCGGGCTTACCATCCCTTCCTGGATGGTGACCGTCGCCTTTATATGACGATTGGCCCATCATGGCCTCGTCATCATTTATTGGAACGGCTCATCATCGCCGTCATGCTCACATCGCGGCAGACCCCTCGGTCTCAACGCGATCTTGAGCTAGCGACTGGGCTCACCATCCCTTCCTGGATGGTGACCATCGCCTCTATATGACGGCCGGCTCATCATTGCCCCGTCATCATATTTCGGATTGGCTCTTTTCATCGCCATCCGCGCATCACGACCGGCCCCTCGGCCTCGGCGTGACTATCTATCTCAAGACCGGCTTCCTCAGCGTCGAGAGTCTTGAGCTAGCGATCGGGCTCGCCATCCCTTCCTGGATGGTGACCATCGCCCTTATATGACGATTGGCTTCATTCTTGCCTCGTCATCATATTATCTGATCGGCTCATCATTGTCATCCGCACATCGCGATCAGCCTCTCGGCCGCGACGTGATTATTTATCTCAAGACCGGCTCCCAGCGCCGAAGTCTTGTTATAGCGATTGGGCTCGCCATCCCTTCCCGGACGGCGACCGTCGCCCCTATATGACGCACGGCTCATCATCGCCTCGTCCTCACATTTAGAACGGCCCCAACGCCGAAGTCCTTATCTAGCGACCAGGCTCGCCATTCCCTTCCTGGATGGTGACCGTCGCCTTCATATGACGCATGGCTTATCATCGCCTCGTCCCCATATTCGGACCGGCTCAACAGCGCCATCGTCCCCATACTCGGACCGGTTCGTCAGCGCTGTCGTCCTCATATTCGGACCGACTCATCAGCGTCGTCGTCCTCATATTCAGACAGGCGTCCACCGCCTCGTCCCCCTATTCAGATATAGTGAACATCTTGCGGTCTCCGGCCGAAAGGCTAAAGGAGCCCAGAGTTCAGCCATATATCGCTCCGTCATCTTTATTTGATGACGCGAAGCTCATTTGCAGGCCCATCGGCCATATATCGCTCTGTCATCTTTATTTGATGATGAAGAGCTCATTTGTAGGCCCATCGGCCATATATCGCTCTGTCATCTTTATTTGATGATGAAGAGCTCATTTGTAGGCCCATCGGCCATATATTGCTCTGTCATCTTTATTTAATGACGGAGAGCTCATCTACAGGACCATCGGCCATATATCGTTCTGTCATCTTTATTTGATGACAAGGAACTCATTTGTAGGCCTCTGAGCCACATCTTGCTCCGTCATCTTTATTTGATGACGCGAAGCTCAGTTGCAGGCCCATTGGGCATATATCGCCTCGTCATCTTTATTTGATGACGTGAAGCTCATTTACAGGCCCATCGGCCATATCTCGCTCCGTCATCTTTATTTGATGACATGGCGCTCTCATATAGGCCTCTCTCGGCCATACATCACCCCGTCGTCTTTATTTGACGACGTGGAGCTCTTATGCAGGCCCCTCGGCCGCACCATCGCCCCGTCGTCTTTATTTGACGACGTGGAGCTCTTATGCAGGCCCCTCGGCCGCACCATTGCCCCGTCGTCTTTATTTGACGACGTGGAGCTCTTATGCTGGTCCCTCGGCCGCACCATCGCCCCGTCGTCTTTATTAGACGACGTGGAGCTCTTATGCAGGCCCCTCGGCCGCACCATCGCCCCGTCGTCTTTATTTGACGACGTGGAGCTCTTATGCAGGCCCCTCGGCCGCACCATCGCCCCGTCGTCTTTATTTGACGACGTGGAGCTCTTATGCAGGCCCCTCGGCCGCACCATCGCCCCGTCGTCTTTATTTGACGACGTGGAGCTCTTATGCAGGCCCCTAGGCCGCACCATCGCCCCGTCGTCTTTATTTGACGACGTGGAGCTCTTATGCAGGCCCCTCGGCCGCACCATCACCCCGTCGTCTTTATTTGACGACGTGGAGCTCTTATGCAGGCCCCCCGGCCGCACCATCGCCCCGTCGTCTTTCTTTGACGACGTGGAGCTCTTATGCAGGCCCCTCGGCCACACCATCGCCCCGTCGTCTTTATTTGACGACGTGGAGCTCTTATGCAGGCCGCTCAGCCGCACACATCACCCAATCGTCTTTATTTGACGACGTGGAGCTCTATGCAGGTCCCTCGACCATACATCGCCTCGTCGTCCTTATTCGACAACGTGGAGCTCTCGTACAGGCCTCTCGGCCCATCGGCTTTACGTTCTGGTCATCTTTATTTGATGAACCAGACATCATATTGTGGACGGTCGCTCGACCCATCCCTTAGTCATCTTTATTTGATGACTAGGACTACTGATCATGATGAGCTACCCACATCTAGAGATCGGCCTC
This sequence comes from Cuscuta europaea, assembly GCA_945859875.1. Taxonomy (NCBI): domain Eukaryota; kingdom Viridiplantae; phylum Streptophyta; class Magnoliopsida; order Solanales; family Convolvulaceae; genus Cuscuta; species Cuscuta europaea. The sequence goes on from CAMAPE010000045.1 coordinate 9,752,354, forward strand.
GACCATCCAGCAGACGGGCACCGTTGCAGCTCCATCTCCAGGCCGAAGGGTCCGCACCTTTTGTTTCATTTTGGGGGCATCCGGTGTACTCTTTTTCCCTCATTAGGATTTTTTCCCACAGGGTTTTTCCTAATGAGGTTTTTAACGAGGCATCTCCCCATCGTGGATCAAAAGGTGTCAACCCTCGCCCCCCTGTTGAAGACATCATCCGACACGCATTACTCTACTCCTCTTCACCTCATTACACTCGCCTCAAGGAGTGGGGGACTGGAAGAGCAGGGGACTTAGCGCCTCTGTTAACCAAAGAAGCAGAAATTCAAATTTTATTCACGAAGTTTACTCACCAGACGACGACAGATCAACACACAGTTCTACTCTCTTTCGCCTCGAATACTCTCGACTCAGAGAGTGGGGGACTCCTGATAGAGTATATAGACTCGGACCCCCGGGTTTCACGACTATTGGGCCCGGACAGCGGCCCACACAAATCTTACGGATCTCAGGCCCAACTAGGCCAAGTACATATCAGTTGAACACAAGTGTAGTACCACTGACAGGTAACATGGACGACACGTCCACACACCACAAGAGAATGGTCAAGGTCGAAACATACGCCTATAAAACCCTAACCGAATCAGTTGGGTGACACGCGAGAGGTAACCTTCATCAGCCACAGTCCTTTGAAGCACCAACGTTTGGTATGAAACAAAGAATCACAATCCTGAGGATGACCAGGACGAAGCGGGCACTTATCACACCCACGGAGGAATTAAGCAATCAAGAAACAATCCCTACTTGCCACAACATCCCGGATAGCCGATACAGGCACTGGAACCCAGGCTGTTGGTCAAGCGAAAGTTCTTTGGGGATTTGTCCAAGTGTTTACCAAACACTTAGAGAAAATTCTGAGGAAAAAGGTTCCTCAAGAAGGAACTATGTCTTAGCCGATGCAGGTAGGGCCATCTCTTTGGGAAAGCAAGGGGCACCCTCATCGGCCTCAAGCCAGACCTTGGCCGATAAAGGTATGGCCAGCTCTTAGCTGGCAGCGGTACCCCAAAGAAGGAACTATGCCTTACACTTATACTTTGTTGAAAAATCTCGAAGTACTTAAACGGAGAAACTCTAGACGAAGTGGGCACCTGTATACTCAAAGGCCGTTAGCTACCCACGCCTTGCTTATGTACTTAGAAAAATTCTATGTTCAAAAAACTATGTCAAAGTACCCTTATCGGCTACAACACAAGGATGCAGGCCGACCTTCCTGATCAGATCAGGAACGAGGGAACACGACGGCCATGAAAAACACTGGGCCGACAACGACAGTGGTTCAACACTTGGGAAATCTCCCAAATCATTCGCCAATAATGGGGAGAGACTCAATACCAAGACGATGAGAACACCCATCCACTTGGAGTTAGACACTTAGAAAAATTCTAACAAAAAAGGAAAATGGGACAACACCAGGCCGGGAAGAAAGAAACTAAGTGGACCCAAACACTTAGGAAATTTTTGCATAAATCCTAAGTGTTATGATAGTAAAGAAACGACGGCCAGGCCGACCAGGCCACCGGACAGGATGGACTACCTCACGGACGTAGCGGACACTCGCGGGTGACCCAAGTTATAACTTTTACACTTAGACAAATTTCAGAATTGAAATGGCAAAGGGCAGTAAACATACAAGAAATTCCAAGCCGAGAAGGACAGCAAAATTTCCATTCATAAGCAATTCATTACGATGGTGGGCGTTTCGGCCGTTACATCAATGGGGCAAAAATAGAAAATTAATTACAAGGGGGCGGGGAGTAGCCGATCAAGCCTCTTGGGCGCCTCCCTCCTCGGCTGGCTCTTCGACGTCTTCGGCTCCCTCCTCGGCCTCAGTCCCCTGGCCAGCAGCAGCCGCCGAACTGGTGGCATCGTCCAAGAAGTCAAACTCCGTGTAATCCGGCTCGCCGAGGCCGGAACTCTCAATGGGGGACTCCCGCTCCGACAGAGGAAGCTTGGTCTGCTCTTCGGGATCTTTCATCAGCTTGGGAAGCTTCAAGTTCCGTCTAGCCCACCCGGAAGTGTAATTCATGGCCTTAAGAGCACGAGATAGCTGCCGACACAGGAGCCTCTGCATCCGCTCCTGGCCCATGTTATAGTACACGGCCATCTCCCTGCTGAAATACTCCTGGCCGGCGGGGGAGTTCATCCCCCAATTTTCAAGCTTAGCGGCCACCACCTCATAGCACCAGGAGAGCCGCTCATCGTCCTTCCACCCCTCGGCCAGGAACTGCTCAACGACCTCATCAGCAGCCTTCACAACGGCAGTCTCGGCCTCAGCTTTCGCCTTCACGACTTCATCGTTTTTGCGCCGCTCGGCCTCAAGCGCCCTTTGGCTCTCCTCGAGTTTGGCCAGGGCATCGTCCCTGGCTGCAGCGGCCTCGTCGGCCTTCTGTTGCAAGGCCTTGGCATCCTCCCGGAGCCGATCCAAGCAAGCTACCGCCTCATCGGCCGAGGCAGCTTTCTGCTCAAGCTCTTTCAGCCAAGCTATCTCCCGGTATTGCCTCTTGTGGCTCTCCATGAGCATGAAGGCACCCTGCAAAAAAAAGAAGGCAAACAAAACTCAGGCAAATGATTCCACCCGGACGACGAGGAAAACGACAAACAAAAGGAGGGGAACTTACTTGAACGAGGAGGTCCATCCCGCCCTCGTACACCTTCATGTCCCCGAGCCTCTTCAGGTAGGCCCTATCTTTGGCCGACATGGCCTGGGCCAGCACATCGTGGCCGAGGACGACGTCATCAAAAACACCCCCGCCGACGGGGTATTCCACCATCTTCTGGTAGGTGGCACCGACAATCTCCTTGCCGGCCCTCTTCGTCCGTGGCTCCTGGACGAGAGGGAGCGATTGGGCAGCATCGCTAGGAGCAGCAGTGAGGTCCACAACAGGACAACTTTCGTCCACACTGGGGACGGTCAGAGTGCCGGCCTCAGTAGCCGGGGAAGGAGACGGTGCCCTCTTCATCTTCTTGGTGACGTTCAGGCCGGCCTCAGTCAACTTCTTCTGGCCGTCAGTGGGAGGCCTCTTCTTCTTGGACTGGGCAGGCTTTGGGGCCGCACCAGCAGTAGCCCCGCCTCCCTCGGCCGCGGCACGTCTGGCCGCCTCGACCGCCATTGCAGCCAACTCCTCGGCCGCCTTGGCCTTGGCTATAGCCATGATGGAACGACGATCCATGACAAAATCTACACAAAGGAAAAACAACAGGTTAACAAGGCAAAAGAACAAATCATAAAGAAAGAAAGCCGAAGAAATAATTACCATCGGCCTCAGCAGAAATAATTACAAAATAATTCAGAATGCAAATGAGGTTTCTCGTCGGAGGGGGAGGGGTATTTATAGACCCCCCCACCCAACGGTCACTACACGTGGCACCCTCCCAATGGCCACATCAACGGCCACCAATGGGAGGCCACCACGTCACCAACGGGCCAGGCCCAACCCACATATCAACAGCCCACTGGCAAAACAGACTCTACGGCCTATACACTTGCCAGCTTCACGAGTGCCAGCAAGCGCCCACAACGTCCTACTTGCTTGCCAGGTTCACAAACGCCAACAATAAGGAGATGACAACGGCCAGGAACGTAATGAACGCCCGTAACGGCCACAGAACCAAAGGAAAAAAGAACCCACAGCCATCGGCTCCTCGTAATGACCCTTGATGATAACTCTTTACAAGCGATCTGCGCACAAGGGTTCTCCCACAGGGTTACCTTGGCCAGAAAATCGCCATGAGGGTTGGATTCAGGGGCACTACGAAGAGGCTGCTTCGGCCAGGGACTCAAACAACTCCTTCACCCCTCACATTCTTCGGCCTGAAGCAGTGGGGGACTGGGGGACTACACCGGCCTCAACAAAACAAAAGGAAAAATGCAAACACAAATGTAACCATGAAGCATGGCCGCATCGTCCATGTATCACACTGCGCCTCGTCGGCCAAAGGAACATAATATCATCAGCAAACGGCCAACAGGCCACCTAAGGCAAGGACACTCATCATCCTCCGCCAACAGTTAATCATAATGGGCTATTCGGCCAAGAACACGAAAACCAATCAACGACGGCCAAAAGGAGTGCGCAAGCACCCTCATCGGCCACCCAAAGGAAAGGACGCCATCGTCCTCGAAGCAAGGATCAACCTCAACGGCCTCATCGACCCAAATGTAAACTTCAACCATCAACGCCTAAGAAAGGGAAAGCGCGCCTTCAACGGCCACCATTGAAGCAGGACATTCATCGTCCCCAAACGAACACATCAAGGAAACAACGGCCTCCCCGCCCACAGCGAGGAGCGGGTAACGGCCAAAGCACAGAACATGATCACCGAAATGGAAACAACGCCAACGCCGCAACAGCTGAAGGCCTGGGAATGCCCGCATCGGCCAAAAGCACCAAAGCACGGGAATCTACTCTCCTTCACTTCGTCTGCATCTCAGCTTAGAGAGTGGGGGACTCCTGATGGAGTATATGGGTCTGAGCCCCCGGACCCACATACTCGGAAGAACAGAAAGCACAAGACACAGAGTGGCGCCCTCGTCAGCCAAGGGACCCCCGTCGCCCGAAAAGGTGCCAACTCAGATTATGGTCCTGAAGCCAAGGGACCCGGGTGCCCTCGTCGGCCGCGCCCTCGTCGGCCGTGCCCTCGTCGGCCACGCCCTCGTCGGCCACGAAGACTCCACAGAACCGGATTCTACACTTACTTATTTGTACAGCCCATTAGTGGCTTTGTATTCGGCCCAGTAGCGGTCCAGTTGTAAATAGGCCTCCCAGGCCCAAGGCTTGGGAGCCCAACCCGTATTTTCCCTATAAATACTCCCCTTGGGAGTAGTTATAGGGGTTACAAATTCATTCTATTGAAGCATATATTGCACTTCTCTCTCTAGCTCCCACTTCTCTCTAGGTATACACTATCATATGGTGTTTGGGAAGATTAAAGATCAAAAGAGGTGAAGATGAGGCTGCTGGGCAAAAACAAAACAAAAATTAAACAATCACGTATCTTGCTTGGGTTGCCTCCCAAGAAGCGCCTTATTTAACGTCGTGGCACGACGCCATCTTCTCAAGTTCAATCTTTAAGTCCCGATGGATCCAAAGCCCCAATACCAACCCTTGGATATGAAGTATGATCAATAAAACAAAATGTTTAAGAAAAGATTTATGGCTAATATTCTCACTCAATAGCTCCAATTGTATTAAGTATGTTGTAGATCGATCAAGTATCCTTCTCTCAATTATCTTCTTTTTGTCCATTTAGATTTATATTCCTTACTTATTTGGAATAAAGAATCATGTGTGTGGGTGTGTAAACACGAGTGATAAATTTGGATTTAAGGATAAACATATAGAAACAATAAAAAAATCAAAGTTATCAACAAAAGAAACACAAAGAAACAATATGCAACAAAAGTAACAATTAAATGATAGTAATAATGACTAAAATGTGTAAATTCACAATTATAAGTTTTTCAATTTATGATTTTTCAATTTCATTATTTTATTTTGTTCACCTTTTTACTTTGATTTTCAATATTTACACACTGTTTAATTTACTACTTTTTAATTCTAAGAACCTTGTTTAAATTTTAATTTGAATTTTTTAATTTTTTAAAATGTGATACTCTAATTTTTGCACAACTTTTCCATATTTCAGTATTGTTTAGTCTAAATTTTCACATTTTTAATAATTGTACATTTTTTCCGATTTTACCTAATCTTTTATATTTTTCTGACACTATAAAATTTTTAGTTGTCTTGCTTTTTTTTTTATAATTTTCTTCTTTTTTGATTTTTTAATGTATTTATCTTCATTTTATAGAATATTTTAGAATTTTTTATTTTTAGATTTTTTCGTCTTTCAAGAACTCTGATTATTTTTATATATTTCTGTAATCATGAAAATATTAATTATATGTATAATATGAAGTATGTAATTTTATTTAGTCCAAAAAATTATATGAAAAATAACTAAAATGGTCATCTATAGTAAAATAAAAAATTCAACTAGAAAAGTAACTACAAATTTACTTATTATGATTTTTATACAATTCAACGCGTGTTGATAGGAATTATTTCGAAATCGTCAAGCTACTTGATCTCAAGGTTCCCTCCTCCAACGACCAACTTCAACTTCTTGACCACTTCCTGCTATAATTTCACAATGTCAGAATTCAAAGGCAGTTGAAACCTTATGATATCTATTCGCTAAAAAACCGTTTAACAAGTCTTCAATTTTTTTTTTTAATTTATATATTCAATATTGATGTTATATGAAAGATAATGAAAAGTTATGAGTTTTGATATTTTTTTTATAAAATTGATGAAAAAAATAAAAAGTTATAAAGTTTTAAAGAAAAATGTGATTTTTATTTCATGGGCCCCACAAACGGTTTTTTCCCTCCTCTTGCGGCTTGTTCCCGTATTAGGCAGAAACCCCAAACCAATTGGGGACTTGTAAGTCGTCACTCCATTTGACGATTTTCTCCGACCGCAGTTAAAACTAGCAGTATTTTGGTAAATAAATCTAAGTCAATTTCCATTAGAGCACCTCCATTAGAGCATCTCCAATAGTTTTAAGTCAACCCTATTTTGTATTTTGTAAATAGTTTTTTTTTTATTTTAAAGAGTGACAAAAGTGATAATTTCCTTACCCTATTTTGTATTTTGTAAATAGTTTTCCTTACGCATCTCCATTCCTTATCTTTAATAATCAATTTTTTTATATGATTCTTACCATTTAAATATTGTTATGTAATTAATTATAAAATAATATCAAAATTTGTTTATATCTCTCAATCATCTTCAATAATCTATTTTTTCTCTGTCCTGCATTTATTTCTATTACATACATTTTTCAAATAACCTTAAAATAATCCGGATTCATACGTAATATTTTGATTCGAGATTATTGTAGCAAATAATCCTATTAAACAATCTATGTCACTCATCGATAATTCTCTAAAAAAACTGACATGTCGCCAATTTAATACTCCCTCCGTTCTTTAAAACTTTGCTAACTTTCTTTTTTTGGATGTCCCACTAAATTTGTCATTTTCCCTTTTAAATAAAGAATTTGTTGTTCCAGTTAATTCTCTCTCCTCCTCACAAATCTAACCGCATCATTTTTAAGGGACCGTGATAGTAAAGAATAATCCTCCCGATGAATGCCTTAGAACGCGAACCAAGAGTCGTCCAAATTGATCGAAATTTCAAAATTTGCCTCCAAGACAATGTTTTTAATTTTCTACCTTTTCGCAAGAGGGAAAAATTTGAGGCGCGTCAGTATTTCTGGACCTCCTGCCACGCTGGCGATCCGCGCTCCATTATGTCCACCAATTACAGTACACCACAATGACCTACATATACCATCCTCTCCTCTGAGTTTTTTCGTAGTCTTGAAAATACAGAACAACCGCACTCGCAGTTCAGCTTTCGCAACTTGGCTTTAGGGTTTATTTTGATAGAATTATGAGTTCAAGCGGAGCAGGTAAGGGTGCCGCCGTCGCCGGCAGAGGAAAGCCTAAGGCAGCGAAATCAGTCTCCCGATCATCGAAGGCCGGGCTCCAGTTCCCCGTCGGTAGGGTTGCCAGATTCCTCAAGTCCGGAAAGTATGCCGAGCGTGTCGGCGCCGGTGCTCCGGTTTATCTCTGTGCCGTTCTCGAGTATCTTGCCGCTGAGGTATTGGTTCACGATCTTTCAATAAGTCAATACTCCGACCTGAAGATTATTGAATTCATTTTATACTTGTTATTTCTCAAGATTCATGTTTGGAATTTGCTTGCAATCAATAGATCTATCTGTAAAATAAATTTGACGAATTCTCCAAAATTGAATTAGGTTTTGGAATTGGCCGGCAACGCTGCTAGGGACAACAAGAAGACTCGAATTGTGCCCAGACACATTCAATTGGCAGTGAGGAATGATGAAGAGCTGAGCAAACTTTTGGGAAATGTGACAATTGCCAATGGAGGTGTGTTGCCAAACATTCACCAGAATCTGCTACCCAAAAAAGCAGGCGGTGGAAAGGGCGATATAGGCTCTGCATCTCAGGAGTTTTAGGGTTTCGTCCAATTTGAACCATGTACAATAGCCATATGTTTTTCGTACAAGTTTTTTGAAGCTACTGATATCCCATACAAGCAAATGGAATAGCTGTTTTGGGTTTATATCTGTGTTTCCATTGTTGCTTGGCATTTCCATGTACTCAAAAGATTATTTGCTAATGGAATTGCATTTTTGGTTTCTATCGGTTATCTTTACTGAGGCGTTGATTTACATACTGCGCCTTAAGTTTTTGTGAACATCTATTGTATTTTTATGATGAGCCTTGGTCTAGTGTTTAATATTGGTGCTTCGTATTGAAAGAACTGGAAAAGTGTTTGGGCTGGTTTCTTATTAGTGTTCTTGAGCAGAAAGATGGCTTCTTTGTTGAGAATATTGTGTGGAACATCTTCAGAATGTGATTTTTTTGTAGATGAAACCTGTAGGGGAGTAGGGTCAAGTGAAATTGGCATTAGCATTCGATAATCTATCCTAGAACAAAGTCAGGAAACTCTACGATTGAACGGAATTTGCCATCAAGCAGAAAACAAAAACAGCCATCATTTTCAAGTCCAAATGACACAAAAATAGAGCTTTGCCAAGTGACTGTTGAGTATGATCGCTATGTGAATCAAGAGACCGTTTGCAGAGGCTGGATATGGTTTGTATATGTTCTGACTAACCTTCAAAGGGCCAGAAATTTTACCAGTAACACCACTCCATGAAAACCACTGTTTTTGATTTTGGGCTTGGTCTTCTGCACTCGTCTTCTGCAATTACATGGCCTCAAGGGCTGGGAGCAGTTGATAGGTTTTCGGTTGGATTTGGGCTTGGTCAATCTGTCCAGTTTTCTTGTACACTAAAAAATAACACTTGACAAGAAACAGCATGGTTTCATAATTGATATTTTGAATATCAAAATCCAAAACAATACATTCACAATTGCACGAAGAAAGACAGAAAGTATTACACTAAACAAAGAATTACTACAGATTTAAACGAAAATAATTACAGTCTGCCATAATCAAGTATAAATAATGATGAAGCATTGAAGCCCATAAACGAAACCACTTGAGTTTCACAAAATGAATGAAAGTTAGAGACCTGAAGTTTTGCAAATGTAATCATGAAAGTTCATTTGAGCTAAACATTCCTGTCTCCAATTCACATATGAATCTATGATCACGTGTATACAAAACAAAATTTAGGGGCTATTTACTTTCTTCTTGTATCATGTATTGTCGAGATAAATTGTCTCTTTAAATCATGTGATCCTTGTATCATCATCATCAACCCTAGTGCCTCGAAGGCTCCCACACCTTTGGTGAGGTAAGGGAGTCGGATGTACACAGTTTTACCCATGTACTAATTACTAAAGTACATATAGACTATTTCCGGATGACTCATGTCGAAAAACGCAAATAGTTTAGTAAGCCATTTTGCTTTATTCCATCATATTTCATTGCTTCATAAGTAATGCTTGTATGTGAGACTATATTGTACGAGATCATAAACTTAATCGATTTAGTGTTATTTGTATCAGAGTAAGATATACTTACTACTTCGTATAAAATTCCTCTCACTTATCATTTTGGAATTAAAATTAAGAGAAAATCATATACCAACAATTCCAAAGACCACCCCACAATACTTGAATCTGAACATAAATGATCAAAACACACAACATATAATAGTTCCATTTTTTTTAAATATAAGAGACCATTAGATCAAGTGAATTTTGTTCTTTTTTTTGCCGTGTAATAATAACATTTAGAAAAGAGAGGTCACCAAAAGTGTCATCAATTAATTTCTCAAATTAGAAGAGAGTTAGATCTTATCTTGAAAACATAACTAAATCTCAAATTAGAAGAGAGTTTTAATAAACCAAATCAAATTTAAAAACCAAGCATTCCAGCTCACTAGATGTGAGGTTATCGTGCCTAGTGGAGGTCTCGGGTTCGAAACCCGCTAGGCACATTTAGGAGAGAGGAGGAAGGTCTTGCTCCCAATAACTTTTCCTACCTTCATGGAGTGCCACAGCGACTAAAAAGGGAGATGATGGAAAATACAGGCCTACCGAGTTCGCGTGGTGGGAGGACCTTTGCTGGATTCAGGTTGTCCTGCTGGATTCATCCTGAATTTCAGGCCTATCGAGTTCGCATAGTGGGAGGGGACCTTGTTGTATTCAGTTAACAGGTTGTCCTGCTGAATTCGTACTGTGGAACCAGTACCAACGAAGGCTGACTGTGATCAGATCCGGATTTAACTGTTTAGGGGCTTTGAAGAGTAGTTCATAGACTCCAGGATTAGGGGAGCGCAAACACCGACACCTGGATAAAAAAAAAAAAAATTGAAAAGCATAACTTGCAAAAATTGCATTGACACCCATTATTATTGATCTAGATCATAAACAAGTGCTTCTATAATTTATGCATTGAGCAAATTCAACTTGATTTGGATTGTAATGAAATTGAACTCATAAGAAACGGTGGAAACATCAAGTACATGGACAATTGGACATCATAAGATAGAAAAAACCTTTAATCATCTCAAATGTACCCAAAATCAGTTATTTTTGAAGATCATTTTTCTTTCAATCCAATCCGATTTAAATTTGCATATCTGCTTACCATCGGTAGATTGAGATTGTACAAACTAAGTATAATTTGGAGTTGAAAGGTGATAATCTCGTATTTCATAAAAGAAATAATGACCCCTATATTGTTGATAGTGTTTTAGGTTCCAAAAATATGACCTCTTTAAACATTTCCACAAAAGTGACCCCCCTCTAATTAACCCCCCTCATCACCACAACTTCGTTAGCCTTCAACTGCTCCCCCTCTTGCCGACCAATTGCTCTCACTCCAACATCGGCGCCCTAGGCCAACAACCAACGCTGTCGCCCACTCATCCATCACCTACCTCCACTCGGATTCGCTAGCCGTCATCTTCAAGCCTTCTTCATCTCCTTTCTCGGGGCAAAGGTCGGGAATGGATAGTGACTGGGACATGTGACGGGGGAGTGGTTTGTGGTTACTGGTTGAGGCGGTACGGTCACTGAACGGGTGACTAGCGATAGACACTGAGTGGTTGGTAGTCACTGAACATGTAATTGGATGACAATCATACAAGGGCGTTAGATCGAGTAACAGGGAAAGAAGTGGAGTTACTGGGCGAGTTACCAGTGGTGATCCGACAGACATAGTCACTATTAGGGGTTGAAGAGTCATTGGTCTACTTTTGTGATAGAGTCATTGGAATACGTTTGTGACGGAGTCACTGGGTTAGTAACTAGTGAAGGTGGCAATAGTCACTAATAACCTCCGTACTGTTTAGCGTTCTCATATGCGATCAGATCGATTTCATACCGCGTTTGGGTACGGGACGACCGGTACGCAGATCGTGGCTTCCCCTGGGATTTATGTATCTATGGGTAAGATTATACATAGCTGGATTACGATCATTTTAATGAAAATGTTTTTTATGATGTAAGTGAGATTGATGGGTTTCTTCCCATTATATGTATAAATAGGGACATTGCATTTCTACAAACTCTCATATACTTGGGGTTATTTTATGGCTTATATGTTTCCAATTGGGAATTCAGCGTACCCTAAACTTATGTGTACAAGGTTAGACCATCAGGAACTTCCTTTTCTTGAGTAAATTTTCATGTTTCTGGAATAAGCCACTTGAATTTTGTTTTGTACAATTTCAAAATTTAAATTTAAGTAAACTCAACACGACAGAAGAGTTTCCATACAGAGTCATAAACTTACCAAGACAATAAGATAGAGATACATGGTAAATTACCAATGTGATAACTTTAACAATGATCTTACAGGTTAATTGTGTCCGAAGAGGCCATTTAGGACTGACCTGTAACTCAACAGCAATGATCAATATAAATAGGTCATGGATTCCTATATATTGAGCGCTTCCTAATAGCATAGGGCTAACAAAAGTTAGATATGGTATTTCCATGGGAAGACTGATGAAGCTTGCTTTTGGACTTTTCCATGGTAATGAATAATATCGATTCTATTATATGTCCGGGTAAAAAATAATTATGGTATTAATTACAATAATTTTTTTTACTTTTAATTTAGATGCAGAGAATAGGCCATCATCATCATCTGGTGGTGAACCAAGAACGATTAGTGCGGGCTTGGGAGATTAGTTCGACGTCCCCAATAAACTAAAATCTTTTACCTTCAAGGAGCTGGAAGCTAAGCGGCCACGAAGAATTTTGGTGCAGAAAACGTTGTTGGGGAAGGAGAGTATGGTATCGTCTTCAAAGGTTGGGTCTCCAAACGTGATTGGGGAAGGAGAGTATGGTATCTTATAGATATATGTTAGTGACAATTTGTTGTAAACTCCATATTGTGTTTAAAAGTGTAAATCACCCCGTATATAGGAGGCTCTGTCCGGCGGTCGTCAATCGGGAAGGCAGTTAAATAAATTTTTGAAGATAACTGCGCAATTAAATAGCGCAATATATTTAAGAAAATCATTTGACGGTCTTTTCGGTTGAATTTTTATTTGAAATTTGGTATGGGTAAACTAGACTTAATGAAGAAGATGCTCAAAAAATTTCATCAAACAATTCCACCGGGGACTTCCCCAAATGGCGACCGCCGGATAGAGTCTCCTATATAAGGGGTGATTTGCACTTTTTAAGTTAGTTCGAGTGTCTATTTGTCCCTTTTCCCTATAATTTTTGTTGAATTGAACTTCAGTCATGTTGTAATTTTTGGATTGTTAGGATGGTTGTAAATAAAGGTTTTGTATGGATGTGTGTTAGTGTTGAACTTGTAAAATTGTCCATTTAGAGAAAATATTGGGAAAATGGTTGGAAATTAATTTTGCTTCACTACTTATTGTTGCGGTCGTAAGATAACCGCCGCAAATAACCAAATTTTGAACCGACATTTCCAACCAAAATGGTTGGAAATTAATTTTGCTTCACTACTTATTGTTGCGGTCGTAAGATAACCGCCGCAAATAACCAAATTTTGAACCGACATTTGCTGCGGTTGTTCAACACCCGCAGCAATAAGTTTTTTTGAAAAAAATTATTCGCCACTTATTTGCTGCAGTTCGGACCGCATCAAATAGTATTTTCCCCCTTTTACTGCTCCCGCTATTGGTGTTTTTTCTAGTAGTATAATTATCAATTGCATAAAAGGAATATTACAATAATAAATGCAATACTCCATATTAAATGAATGCTTAGTCACTTTTTGGAATATTTTAAAAGAGGTCATATTTTTGTCTTCTCTATTTATTTTAGTAATATTGATAAAATACATTTAATTGAATATTAAATAGTTATATGGTCAAGAATTACTCTCAAAATTGTTATAAGAATAAATAAAAAATTAATGTACCAAAATGTAAATCTGTTCTGCAATATTAAAAATGTATTTAGCATTAGATGAACAAATTCTAAACAAAATATTTAAATAAAAAATATAATTATTATATATAGATGATGTGAATCTTTCATAAGTAGTTACTTAATATAATATCATAGGGTTAGTAATCAAAATAGGACTAAAAGTCACTCACTTTGCACAAATAGGACAAAAAATAAACTATGTTTTCATAGGACTAATTATGTGTGTCTTGGACAAATATACCCTTATACCTATTGAAATGTTTTAATTCATAATAAAATAATAAATAATAATAAAAAATTCGTAAAAAATACTAAAAAATTAATAAAAATATTTCGATAATAATTTATTTATTTATGTATTTATTTATTTATTTTCAAAAAATAAAAAAAATCAAATAATAAATAAAAAACTCAAATAAATAAAATAAAATTCACCGCCGCCTCTGCACCACTACCTCCAGTCACCAGAGAAAAAAATGCCAAGTTCATTACGAATGCCATATTTATGGCAGAAAACAATGAAAATGTTGGCATTCTCAAAGAGAAATATGCCATGTTTTTGGGAAAATGGCAGTTTGTAGGAAAAAATGGCATTTTTTCCACCGCCCGTAGATGGTGGTGCAGGGAGGTACTACAGGCGGTGGGAAATGCATCCATATATTTGTTAATTTTTTATGGAGTTTTACTATTTTTTTATTAATTTTTTTAAAAAATAAAAAAAAATATTTTTTTTTTAATTTTTTATTTTATAAATATTTTATAAAATTTTTAATTATTTTTCTACGAATTTTTGAATTTTTTTCGAATTTATTATGAATTAAACATTTAATTAACTCATATTTAAAGGAAGGGTAAGAATGGAATGAAAAAATAGGTATGTTTCCAATAGAACTAATATAGTCCTATATTGAAAAAAAACATAGTAACTACTATTTTGAGTTTTTGCCATAGTTTTAGTCCTATTTGGAGCAATTTCTAAATTTCATAACAGCTAGGATGTTTTACTTGGACTGTAATTCCTCCCAGAGCAGACCAGACCAGACCAGAGCAGACCAGACCAGATTAGACCAGACCAGACCAGACCAGACCAGACTTGGATAGTTATAAAAATACAAAGAAACCAGACCAGACCAGACCGGACCAGACAAGACCAGATCAGACCAAACCAAATCAGACCAGACCAGACCAGACCAGCAAATTACAGTCCAAGTAAAAACATCCCTAGTTCCCTCTCTATCGGACCGTTTCAAGCCGATTGACCAAGTTCCAGGTCGAACCGGCGGCCCGATCTAGTTCTTAAAACATACGATTATTTAGAAATCCCATTCACTTGCTTCCAACTTTAGTTTCATAATGTACTTAATTTAAAAAATATACTTCCTCCGTTCTTTTTTAAATGCAACATTTGACTTTTCCACTATTCACATGCTCTACTTTGACTCTATTTTATTTATTAATGTATTGTAAATTAAATTTTAATTTATTTTGTTAAATTCCTCTCATTTTAAAGTTGTATTTTTTTTAATTATTTACTAATAAAGTATGAAAGATATTAATGGTCGTACTTGTGCGTTGGCAAATGTGAAAAATGGACCGTTGCATTTAAAAAAGAACGGAGGAAATATATTCTTACTTGGGGATCTGACTTGAATATTATTAATAAATGGACAATGGACACGCTGCACTCACATTCATCATTACCACCACCTCCGATAAGTGACTACCGCCGGTCGGAGACCACTACGGATCACAGTTAACCAACCACAATGACACTAGTCAAAGTAATACAATAACTCCGTCCACGGTGACACAGTGACCTCGTCACAGTGACACTGCCTTGACTGCTCAACGATATAGGTAAGTTACAACCTATTTTTCAACCAAATCTACCTCGCCACTTTTTACCAGCCACCCCACAAGCACCTACACTCCATCACCACGACCATCAACTCATATACAGCCCTGCCCCTCCCTAGCTCCATGCCCCAACACCCCTACCCAACCCCCCCCTTTATTCCCCAACCCAGCTCTGATTAGCCTCGATCTAGCCCATAACAGACCCGAACATCCCCGATCTAGCCCTGATAAACCCCTCAACAACCGTTGCACCACACCTACACTCCATCCTCAAACTACTACACACTTGCAACAGCAGTCACAGAGAAGCGAGACGAAATTGCCGCTGCCTCGAAGCCCCATTCATATCGCCGTCCTAACCGCCTTTCGTTCGTCTGATCGTGCCGCTACCTCAAAGCCAAACCGACGCATTGCTGCCACAATCACAAAATCCAGGTACACGTACCGCGGCCGTACAAAAGTAGTAGTAGAAGAGAGGTCAGGGATGGAGGCGACATCGAAAATGATGATAGAGACGACGTCGGCGTCAGCGGCGATGCAGATGCAAGCGGCATCGGCGGCGAATACTTAGAAGAGAGTTGTAAGGAGAAAAGAGAAGGTGTTTAGGTTTTTTATATATTAGGGGTATTTTGGGTTGCATACATATAATTAGTCATTTTTTGTCCAAATTGAAAATTAGTCATATTTTTGTCTTAGAAAAGGTGATAGCACATTATTATTCTTGTTGTTCTTTCTTGTTACTAAAGTGAAAACACTAATTTTAACTTTTCAAGTATAAATCTGAAATCTTCAAAAAAGTATAAATATGAAGAGCATTGTTGTTGATCTTTTACAAACACTCCCTCAAAATGCTTTGAAACATAAACACCCACAAATTAAACTCATTCAGATCAAGCTTTATCTTTTCAAAAAAGAAGAGTCGACCCATTATTTGGGAGATTTCCCAAAATAGGAGTAAATGAAGTTTGAAATTCAAAAATAGGACTACTTTATTTTTATTCCCGAAATGAGACTAAATGGTAGTATTTACTGTCATGTTGTAGGCGTGACTGCAAAATAGTTGCAGTACAATGCATCTAACATGACAATACTTATTATAATTAATGACAGTATTTTTCACAAATGACAGTAATAACTCTTATTTCGGAAAGAAAAACATACTAATCCTATTTTTGGAATTCTAAATATCATTTGCTCATTTTTTGGGTAATTTCCCCCATTATTTCACCATATAAACATTCAAGTGATATATGGTCATGTATAATGTATTCAAACTTGTGTGTACGTAGTGTGTATCATATTTGCAAATAAGAGCATTTTCAACTAGTGGGCGTAGCTCAACTATAGCGAGGAGTGTCACAAAGATTAGGTCCCGGGTTCGAATCACGACAACTGCGATGAGAGGTGACTATGCTAAAATTGGCATAGAGCCTCTGCAAGTATGGGACAGAGCCCCAATCTCTATATGTCACATTGAGATTATAGTCCAATTTACATCAAAGAATAACGAAGTTTATTTTCTAAGGATCCCCACAAATCCCAATACTTGCGGGTGAGGAGGTTTCACACTTGTCCCCACCCATCAACATTGCGGGAGAATGAACAAATCATTTTATCAATGTGGACTTACCAGAATCACTTTGTGATGACGAAAGGATTCAAAACTCAACCATACTTGACGTACACACCCTTGTACACACCTTGTACACATCATGTTTGTGAATCCTTTTTTTGTCTGTGAACCCGGTTCACAAACAATATTTTGTTTGTGCAACACATTGTCTGTGAATCGATGTTCACAGACAAAAAAAATGCTTTCACAAACATATATGTGTACAAAAGTGTGTATAAGAGTGTGTACAAACATCATTTTTGTTCAAAACTGGATTGGAGAGACATACCAAAATTAGGGTGCTAATCGGATAATCTAGCCAGACGAGCTAGGCATAGATCGAGTCGGCTTGATAAAGAAAGATCAAGTTCGAGCCGAATTTCAATCGAGTCCAAAAATTTATGACTTGGTTTAAGTTGAGTTTGAGTTTGAATCGTATTTGAGCTTTATCTATTTAAAAATGATATATCGCTAAACAAAGAGTTTGATTTGTTATACGTTTAAACACATGTGCAATCATCAATATTTTTAAGCATAAAACGTTGTTTTAAAATTCTTCACACAATTGTCTCTTACATATTAGGACTCTGTTGCTCGTTTATGTTTTATTTAAATTCAAAAAGAAATCAGTTCAATTAATCCAATCTAAATCTGATTAGTGTTGCCTAATAATGTTTATAGAACGTATAACACTTTTAGAACATTGTAATACACTTTAAACAATCTATGAATGTCTAAGATATTTTAATAGATATCATCTCGAATATAAATTTTATGTATGGATCCATTCTACTGATTAAAGATGTAAATGACATATATATGAATCTAAAATATTCAACAATAACCCATAATCAAATAACTTGAGAGCTTTTTGATTCAAATTTGTATATAGTTTGAGTTTGATTTGAATCAAACCTGAGTACAAATCTTGAATCAAGTCGGGCTAGATTAACTTAGAGAATTGGGTAGCTCAATTGGCACCTATGTGAAAACATAGGGAAGTCAACAAAATTGAATTGAACCTTTTGCTTAATTCAAATTAAAGTATCGTTAAGCCATTATTTTTGTTCCATTTGTCGGGGGAAACCCCTCTTATATTACCTCTTAGGCTTTTACATATGAACAACTTGCGGGGAAAGCAAACATTTTTTTATTTCATATTACTAGAGTGTAGAGATAAAATTGAGCACACTATATTTCGAAACATTTTCTTCATTACTGCTACACATATTAAGATCCAATTTTATCAAAAAAAAAAAAATTGAGCACACATTTTTTTTGAAAGAAAAAGTATTAACTTTCATTCATAGAATCCAATGTTTAGTACATGAGAAATAAATCTAGGAGGAGAACCAATCCAACAAACACAATCAGACAAAGAACATGCAGCTCTAGTCAATTCATGAGCCGCCCTGTTCGCTGATCGTTTTACATGAGAAAAAGAGATTTCATTAAAACTCGATTTAATCTCTCGAATATCACCACCAATAATCCCCGCTAAAGCGCTGTTCGACTCCTGAATAATCTCCGAAACAGCCCCCAAGGAATCCGATTCCACATCCACAAGATCCCAACCATTATCTTTGACCCAGCTCAAAGCTTCCCGAATACATATCAGCTCAGCTTCCAAGGGAGATAAGCTACCCTACCAAGACTTAGAAGTCCCTGCAATAAAATCCCCGGAACCATCTCTAATTAACCAACCAAGGCCGCACAAATTATCTCTAACAGCCGCATCCACATTTAATTTCAGTCCGCCGAAAGAAGGTCTACTCCACACCGAAGAAGCAATCCTCTCATCGTTGCTTTGTCCGCCCCCATCTTTCTGCGCCAAACCCGAACTCTCCACATACACCCGGGTCTTCACTAAAATGTGCTTTGGGTCAGATTTAACACCACTCCAAACTCTGTTATTCCTCTCACACCACAGCCCCCAACAACCCAAACTAACCTGTATAAATCCACCTCTCTTTTAGCTTGTAATTCTGTCTGAATCTGATCCATGAATGTCTGGCCAAAAGAAGACGACCAGCTCCAGTTAATTGATCCCCAAGCTTCCATGGCAATCGGGCAAGAAATGAACAGGTGGTGCAACGACTCTACTTGCATTCCACAAAGCCCACAGCAGTCCACACAATTAACAAACCGATTCTTCAAATTGGGCTTCGTGGGTAACAAGCCGCAACACATCTGCCAAAAAAAGTGCTTAACCTTAGGAGGTATCTTCCACCACCACATATGAGTCCATCCGGTCCATCCATCCCTTTTAGCCTCGCCGACCAGTGCCCTGTAGCAGCTGCGGACGGAAAACCGTCCAGAGCTCTCCCTGCGCCAACACAACTTATCTGGCACTGACCTGAAGCTGAGTGGAATCCCTTTGATGAGATTGACATCGCGCGGCTGGAAAATGTCCTTGAGAAGATCAATATCCCACTCTTTCTTCGCTGCGCACAGAAGGTTTTCGACGCTCGCATTCTCAAGTCCCAAAACCGGATTTGAAATAACTCCGGGTTGACTTTTATCTGGAAGCCACGGTTCAGTCCATATATTTATGGCCAAATCATTTCCAACTCTCCAATAATATCCTTGCCTGATTAAGTCCTGTGTATGATAAATGCTCTACCAGATAAAAGAAGGATTATTGATTTTATTGTCCCATTTAGCAGTCAAAAAGTTTCCGTCTCTAAAATATCTAGCTTTGTACACCTTTTCAAAAAGAGATTCCGGTTATCACATTTTTTTATGATCCAATTTTATCATATTAATGTTTGATTGTCCTTCTAAGAGGCCCGAACGACTCTAACTCAAGTTGGTGGCGTTTTAGTTGTTCACAAAACGTGGGCACCGAATATGTAACATTCTTCAATTGATTTCATATACTTTTTTATTGATTGATTTAGTGTGCAAAAGGAACCATTGATCAACCTGTAAAAACAAATGTGCAGCATTCTTGGAATAGCGGGAACAAATTATCCAACCAACAATGTTGAGAATGATTCGATGAATTAATAAAAAAAGGATGACACCCCATATATGAATGGAAAATTCTCGAATAAGAGTATATACATGGAAAATTCTCGAAGTAGGACTACAAATGTTGGCCCCCGGCTGATCTTCCCTTCTGGTTCCGTGTAGCCTTCGTGCGATGGCCGGAGGTGAGGTGCTTAGGACTTAGAGAATTCTTCTAAGTGTTTGAATACAGTCATAGCCTTCGGTAGTTAGGCACCCTTCGCTAGATGTATGACCGAGGGCCCAACTATAGTTAGTACTTAGAAAATACTTCTAAGTGTAGTCTCACCAAGCCTTCAATCGTGTGACCCCTCGGGTTGGGAATTCAAAAATAGTACTGTCATGTTTTTATTTCCTGAATAAGAGTAATTACTACAAAAAATGTAGTATATAATTGGAAAATTCTCGAAATAGGACTACAAATGTTGGGAATTCAAAAATAATACTTCAGCTCTCCCTCGCCCCGGGGGCATCTGTGTTGCACGGTTCAGCTGAACCGATGTCTTTCGTGAGGGGGATTACCTCGATGATGGATAAGCAAGCTCTCTCCACCTACGACGACGATGCCCTCGAGAGCAAGGCCCTTCGATCATCTCTGGCTGTAAGTATTTTTACTTTGCTTTTATCTTAACACTTAGTATATTCTCAACGCCCGTCTGAACCCATTGTCCGTTGTTTAACAGGCGTGTATAGCCCTCGGTGAGCAGGCCCGAAGGCGCGAGGACTGGCGCCGTCATAAGGCCGAGCTAGAGGAGTCCGTGAAGGAGCTAATCCATGACAAGGACGCTTCCCTCCGGGCGGTGTGCAAGATGGAGGACGCCCTTCGGCAAGCGGAGCTGAAGCTGCAGAAGGCCAGAGATGACGACAAGGCCGAGGGCAAGGCAGAGGTCGAGAGGGTTGCGGCCGAGGAGAGGAAGCAAGCGGCTGAGGACGCCGAAAATGCCAAGGCCGAAGCTGTCGTCAAAGCCCGAGAAGAGGCCATCGCTGGGTTCATCTCCGAGGGTTGGAAGGCCGAGGGCCAGAGGGAGTGGGTGGCTTCCGTGGTGAAGGCCTCGATCGAGGAGTGGGTGAAAGGCCCCGGGCTCGACTGGATGAACGAGAGGGGCGACACCTATTATCAAGCCGGCGAGTTCTTCACCCAGTATCTGGTTTACCGGAGGCTCGCCCGGCATTTCGGCACCTCCCTGGAGGAGTTTAACCCCTCGGTGTATGGCCTCCCCCCGTTGCAGCCAGATGTGAGAGTCCCCCTCCCCGAGGGCGATGAGCGCCCGGTGATTCATGATTCTATGATGATGAGCGGCGATGATGATGGTGCTACCGTCGGGGACAATGCCGTCGAAGAAGAAATCTCCTCCAAACCTGCCGCAGGGACCGTCGATGAAGTTGTTGATAAATCTTAACTTGTACTTAGCGGAGTTTTGAAAAATCTTTGTAATGAACCTTTGTCACCCCTCGGCTTTGGCCCGTATGTAATAGTTACGCTGACTTTCCTTTTGATGATTGATGGATGAATGTTAGCCTTCAGGCTTTTGTATATGAATGTGTGCCTTTGTTCCTTTGAATGTATGTTTAGGACTTAGAATATTTTCTTCCAATTGCGGTGCTTCTTGTAGCCCTCGGTTACTAGTAACCTTTAGTTACTTTAACGTTTTACCGGGGGCGCAATGTTCAGGACTTAGGAATATTTCCAAGTGTGTGTTCATCTGTTGGCCCCCGGTTGATCTTCCCTTCTGGTTCCGTGTAGCCTTCGTGCGATGGCCAGAGGTGAGGTGCTTAGGACTTAGAGAATTCTTCTAAGTGTTTGAATACAGTCATAGCCTTCGGTAGTTAGGCACCCTTCGCTAGATGTATGACCGAGGGCCCAGCTATAGTTAGGACTTAGAAAATACTTCTAAGTGTAGTCTCACCAAGCCTTCAATCGTGTGACCCCTCGGGCTGGGAATTCAAAAATAGTACTGTCATGTTTTTATTTCTTGAATAAGAGTAATTACTACAAAAAATGTAGTATATAATTGGAAAATTCTCGAAATAGGACTACAAATGTTGGGAATTCAAAAATAATACTGTCATGTTTTTATTTCCTGAATAAGAGTAATTACTACAAAAATTGAAAAATACTTCCATGTTTAAAGTCTGGTATTGTCAAAACCTAGCAATAATTAGTCATATTTAGGAAATAAAAACATGACACTCCTATTTTAAAATAGATAAACATATTTCCTTTGATTTATAACAATTTTTCTACATAAATTGAATTTTAATTACATGCTGACAAACAAATAACCAATGCGGTTGTGATCCATGTAGTGACACCTACCAAGTAAAATTTATCATTATTTCCTTAAATAAAAGATTACACCCCATCTCTGAGGGCCTCCAATCCCAAACGAATGGTACGTTGAGAGGATGTAAATTGAATTATAATCACAATCCAACAAATAGAAAGTGTAGCTCTAATCCGTGTTTATAATTTGGCAACAAATTCCATCACGTAAAACCCAATGCTCTATGAGTAATTTTTTTCTATGGCTTGAAATGTGTTTTTTTGTCTATTTCTCATATCGATTCTAGGATGTTCCTGAGATGCCAAGAAGGCCACGCTCCCTTGCAGATTCTCTGGCCCCCACTTTCATTTCAGTCCACGCGATTCTGCGGCCCAAAACCACTCTACGTGGACTCAAATATACCCACCCACCCATCCACCCTTCACTTCACCCCCTATATCTATGCCTTCTTCACTCTCTGAAAGTATCTGACCAACATTTCTAACCGTTTAATTTCCCTCTTTTTGATTTTTCCCTTTCAAAGTAAAAAAATCTCAGAGGAAAGAAATGGCTTCAACGGTTGTGATGCAGTCAATCTTGGGAAGCCCATTGGCCAGCAGAAGTGGGCTGGCCCAGTTCGCCCCAGCTAGCTGCTTGCCCCGCCTTCGCCGGAGCTCTAATCTCCGGGTCAAGAGCATGTCCGAGGTAAAAATTCGATCTTGCTAATAAATTTCGGTGTGGGATTTCAATAATTAGTTTCTGTTTTGTGAAACCAAACACGCCCTAACATGGATTTAAACGTTTCAGGACGGCGAGAGCATCCCCTCACCCCCTCCTCCTCCTCCGGCACCGAAACCCAGCACCGATTGGAAGAAAGTGTTCTCCTTCAGCGGTCCCGGGCCGGAGAGAATCAACGGCCGGCTAGCCATGGTGGGGTTCGTTTCGGCTATCGGCGTGGAGCTGGCTAATGGCGGGGATCTGTTCAACCAGATCGCGAACGGCGGCGACGCGCTGTTTATCGGGACGAGTGTGTTGCTCACGTTTGCATCTCTGATTCCTCTGCTTCAGGGCGTGACGGCGGAGTCAAAGTCAAAGGGGTTCTTCTCCGCCGACGCTGAGATTTGGAACGGACGGTTCGCTATGGTGGGTTTGGTCGCTTTGGCTTTCACGGAGTATGTCCAAAATGGCCCGCTTTTGCACGTCTAGAAGCTGAGCCGGGTGAGCCGTTAAGCAAGCCAGACCAGCCGCTGCTAATGGAGCCGGTATCTTATTTGGTTTAGCTTGAAGAATTAATCTTTTGTTAATAGATTGTACTATGCTTGCGATGAATTTTCGTGCCGTTTTTAGTGCAATTAACTTAAAGATATTGTCTGTTGTCCACTGTTACATTCTTGTTTTTTCCCAAAAGTCTTAATTAAAGTATCAAACAGTATAAAACTAAATTTTCGAATTTTATACTAGTAAAATAATTCCAGTCCAACTTGTAAGCCCCATGAACGAATGCCTCTAAAAAAGCTTAAATACAAATGCGATTTTTTCCCTATTAAGGTTTACAAATATTAGAAGTTAATTAATATGCACACAAGTTACACATTGTTGAGAACTCCTTATAAGCGAAACGAAGTCTTTTAGTAGTTCGGATTTCTTTCACTATCCAATATGCATACCACGAATATTAGACCTTCCTCAAAACTACAAAAGAAGTTACACGAGGACACTCATCATTTCCAACAATTACTCGTGCACTGCACAAGCTAAACCAAATAAGATCCCGGCTCCATTAGCAGCGGCTGGCCTGGCTTGCTTAACGGCTCACCCGGCTCGGCTCCATTACTCTTCTAATTATTTTGATGCTTAAAATCAAACTAACAGTAATTGTGAATTGTTTGGGAGTTCATTAATTGTGAATTGTTTGGGAGTTCATTAATTGTGAATTGTTTTGGAGTTCAAAGTGAGTACATACAACATACTCCCTCGATCCCCATTTAAATGTCCCATTTTACCATATTGGGATGTCCCTATTTAATTGTCCCATAGTTTATTTGGTAAAGTTTGTGTGGCTCAAAATCATTCTTACTTTATTCTTACTTTATCTATTAATATCAACCACACAAATCTACTTTTCTTAAAACTCGTGTCACCCTTTTCCGGGACATTTAAAAGGGGATGGAGGGAGTAACATTTATGAGTACTCCTTTTATTTGTTATGTTATGCCCTACCCATTATTGAGACCTATATATTTTGGAAATTGAGTGACGATTGAGATGGTTTTTCAAGAAATGACGCATTTCTTATGGTCCACATCCTAAGTAGAGGTGGACATGATTGTGATATCGGGAGCAGCCAATTTTTTAAGCAGAGCTGGGATCGGAGTATAAGTTCAAGGCCTAGATCAAGACCGGATAGGTGGGAATGAGGTCTCAATTTCAATTTGGGAAAACATTTTAAAAGGGATGAAGCACATTTAGAGTGATTCTTAACATAAATCAATAAAGTTAAGAATCCATAAAAGATCCATTTATAAAGCTTTTCTTGAATTGATAGTGGATCTGGAGTGGTAGAGCAACATGACATTGTTAACCAAAGTTATCATCAAAGTGCATTAGCAAGATCTTCTACTCAAGCAAATTTGAAGAAAAAGTATAAATAAGCAGCAAGGAACTGGTTAGTGTTTGGAGGTCCAATGCTTTGCAGAAATACACAAAATTTGATACTCCCTCCGTCCCTGTTTTATCTCCCATTTCGGCTGGGCACACTTATTAAGATAGTGGATTTTGTGTGGTGGAGAGTTGTGCAGAGGAGAGAGAAATGTGTAAGAATGATTGTGAACCACAAATTCTTTGCCAAAAAGGAGATAATTTTGGGACGGACGAAAAAGGAAAGTTTGAAGATAATTCAGGTACAGAGGGAGTAATTAGTTAATTACCTGGTTGAAGTCTGGATGTCTAATGCTAGGATCGTCACACTGCTGGGAAACTCTCATCTTCGAGAATAGCTTTAGCTTTCCTAGCTAGAAGCCTAGAACACCTCAAAAACCACCCCTTTCATATGCACCCTTCATTGAAGTATAATCAAGAAGTTAGCACCCTAATAATGCAGTAGTTGAAAAAACTCTATATATGACCGGGAAAATATGTTAACATGTCGTACAAATTTATTGTTAATGACTAATGTAGAAGAAGTGATTCAAGTGAATTTGGAAAATAAATTGGAATGACTTCGAACTACGCCAGACTGTACAACCTCTGGTGTCATCCACGATACAGAAGTGTGTGCTTTACACGTACTAAAGCTTCTTCAATGAATCTTTGGATTTTCTTACCAGTACTATTTAAAGAAACTTTTATTTTTTTAAGAGACCTAAAAAGTACAGAGTGGTTATTCTTATTACAATTAATGTAAAAATATTGTTTGGTCATCAAGGATTCAAATAATATAAGAACAAATAACAAATTATCCCATCAAAGAAAAAATAATCAGACCCCCTTGATGGATAGGTGTACCCGGGGGTATCTATCCGGGGGTTACTGCGGGGAGTAACTTAGAGAGAAGTCAGAGCAAATAAGTGAGAGAGAAGTCAGAGCAAATAAGTGAGAGAGAGAAAGTATATTACGAAGTGTGGAGCGTTTATGACTTGGTTACAAATGGGGAAAATGGGTGTTATTTATAGTAACAATAAATGCCGGACAGGGACACGTGTCAAGCGTCCATTGGCCGAGAGGTCACCTCATCTGGTTGGCGCTGACAACCGCATGTGGCCGCATTTAATGCGGCTGTTGGAAGGGACGTTTGTACAGGGTACGGTGATCTGTATGCATGTGGTGTGGATATCATGTCGGGCAGGGTGCCCTCGGCTGTAGAGGACTAGCCGAGGGCTCCGAGTACTGGGGACCCCTCTGGTGCCGAGGGCTACTGATTTTTGCCGTTTTTCCCAGTAACTTCGTTTTGCTGTCCTGACCCTCCTGTGAGAGTGAGAGCCTTCGGCTAGGGGGCCGAAGGCATCCCTGGTGCGCCTTGTGGGCTGCTTGGTACTCTGGGCGCCGGGATTTGGGCCTGTTGGGCCTTCTGGACCTGTTGGGCCTTTACTGAAGTAGTAGGAGTCTGTGGGGCGGGGGTTCCCGGGCCATATACTCCATCAGGAGTCCCTCACTCCTTTTGCCGAAAGGTACTTGAGGGAAAAGGAGTAATTTGTGCTTGTCCTTTGATGTTGTCCCGTTGTAATCAGTGAGGCTGGTGAGAGGTTTGTTGTTTGTATGTCCCTGCCGAAGGCAGTCCCTCAGTTACCCACATGTCGGGACTTGAGGGGTCATGTTTGTGAATTTTGTGATTTTCCCCGAGGGGGTCCTCCAGTCCCCCACTCCTTGAGGCACTTGCAAAGTGGTGAAAAGGAGTAGAGTAGTTGCGTTGCTGTTGTGGGCCGAAGGTTGACGCTTTTCATTTCATTTTGGGGGGATGCCTCGTTAAAAACCTCATTAGGAAAAACCCTGTTGGAAAAAATCCTAATGAGGGAAAAAGAGTGCACCGAATTCCCCCAACGATGAATCGAAAATGTGAAACCTTGGTTCAAAATGGAGAATAGTGGTAATGCCGAAGGCTCTCCTTGTTCTGAGGGCTCCTGTGTTGATTAGCCGGAGGCTTGTTGTTGATGTCCTGGGAGGTGCCGAAGGCGGGTCCCTCGATATGGGGATCGAGGGCGTAGTGAATGATGGTAGTAGTTGAGGTGTTACCGGGGGGTTCCCTGCTTGTTGATTAATTGATGAAGGGGGGTTACCTGGGGGCTCCGCTGTTTGTGTGCCGGGGGCACTTCGGTCATGAGGTGTTGAAGGCGATGTACCGGAGGGGGTATTTGTTTAGTAAACGGGGCTCCTTGTTTGATGAAGGCGTATTCGCCGGGGGCTTCCTGAAAATTAATGCGTTGAGGGGGATTCCCCGAGGGGTGCTTGATATGAAGCCTTGGGCTTCTGAAGGTTTGATCCCGAAGGCATCTGCTATGTACTGTGTGGGGCGCAACCCGGAGTGAAGTAAAAAGCCCGGGGGCTCCCAGAATATAGCCGTTGGAAATATAGCCGCTGGAATATGTAACGTCAGGATATGGCCGTTGGAGGGGGGGGGGGGGGGTTGCCACGTGGCGCGTGATGGTTGGCTGCCCGTGGGCGGCGTCACTGGTTGGGCGAAGACGCGGCGTGTAATGATGACCTTTTGTCGGGGGCCCGGTTTTCAGGCCCAAGCCCGGATTCCGGGGCCTATAAATACCCCGGAGCCAGAGTCATTTCTTCTTGCGCGATCATTTGTCTAAGCGAAGCTCTGCCGAAAATTTTCTAGAGAGAGAAAATCACCCTCGATCACAGCAACTTCTAGAGGTCAGTTCTTCCTTCGTTCCTCACCGTTCTTCGTAAGCTTTTGCTCCCTGGCCTTAGATTAGGTGTTAGGGCTTTGTAGAGAACCCTCGGTTTAGGAGTCTTAGCTTAAGTACACCAAGGATGTCGTCCCAAAGTGACTCGCAGAATATGTCATGGGAGCCCTCGGTTGAGGACGAGGTTGCTTCTGATGTAGAGTCAACTAGCAGTGTGCCCTCGGTTGCCGATGACGAAGCCGTAGCCTTGGAGTTGCAGAAGGCCCTTGTTGCTGAAATGGAAGCCGAGGGCTTCGAATAGAAGTGCGAAGATGAAGAATTAGCCCTTGTGTTCCAGGTGGCGGAGGACGAAGCTCAAAAGGAAGCGATGACGGTTACCGTTGCTGTTGCACCCCCTCGGAATGATAGTGGTGAGCCTAGTACCTCCAGGCCGTTGGACCCGACGCCTATGAGGATGGCCCCCGGTAAGAAGAGGAAGATGAAGTCGAGGAGGGCTGCCCCCAAGAAGAAAGGTGTTGCCGCTGGTGCTGGGGGGCCGGTTGAAATGCCCGAGGGGTATACCTAGCTAAATACCGAGGCCCTCGATATCAAGTCGAAGGCGGACAAGGCGGACTTGTACATCACGCAGCTGCACGTTGGGCCTTCGGCCGAAGTGGTGGAGCCAGGCGTCGATGATTTGCTGTCCCGGCCACCCGAGGGATGTATTGCCGTCCACATCCTGTCAGGTGTCAATGGGCCTCCGGTTCCCCCTGCACCCATTTCTCCGGGAGTACCTCAGGTTCGTTGGACTTGTCCCTTGCCAACTTAGCCCCAACAACCATTCATATATTGCTGGCTTTCTGCACCTGTGCCGGACGAGGGATGTTACCCCAAGCTTGGACCTCTTCTTCCAAAGCTTCAACTTGTGCCGTGGGGGGCACGCGAATGTCGAGGGCTTCGCCAATTTGCAGCAGATAGCGAAGTTCAAGTTGTTCACCGAGGCACCCTCGTCCAACAAGGGCTGGAAAGACAAATGGTGCTATGTCCGGTTGGCCGAGAACCCCTTCCCGAGGGAGCTACGGGACCGCTTTCGGCGCCACGAGAAGGTGGGGAGTATCGCCCTAGAGAAGGATGGCCTGAAACTCGCCAAGATCCCGGAGGGCAAGAAGAAGATCGTGACGATCAAAGAATGTACTCTCGAGGATGACTTGCTTGCCCTCGGGTTCCAACGGTACCGATACATTGGGGAGGCAGATGACAAGTACCCCAAGCTGGACAGACCCTTCGAGGGGCCGGAGGTACTAGCCGAGGGCCCTTAGTTGTTGTACTTAGGCATTCTTATTTTGCACCCCGATAGTTGTTTGTTGTATGGATCCTTCGGGTTAATCTTTTCTCTTCATTGTTTTGCAGGTATGGAGGCTCTCTTTGCCATGAAAAAGAAGAAGGAGAGGGCTCAGGTCCAGAAGAAGGAGAAAAAGGAGCCCTCGAGCCAAAAGCCCATTGATGAGGTCTTCCCGAAGGAGGTTGTGGAGCCTTCTGCTGATGCTACCCTTGCTACTGAGGCCGGGGGGGCGAAGGCCGAGGTGGCCGTCAAGAAGAAGAAGGGAGGCAAGGGGGTGGAGCCCCCGATCAAGAAACAGAAGGTTGCCGGGGGCACCGTTGGAATGGCGGCCCCCCTCATAGTAATTGATGATCAGCCCTCCGCTGACTCCCCGGCCGTTGACACTCCGATGGCTCAGACAGATCTTCCCCCGGAGGACTTGCCTCGGGAGATTCTTCAACTCTCCCTCGCCCCGGGGGCATCTGTGTTGCACGGTTCAGCTGAACCGATGTCTTTCCTGAGGGGGATTACCTCGATGATGGATAAGCAAGCCCTCTCCACCTACGACGACGACGCCCTCGAGAGCAAGGCCCTTCGATCATCTCTGGCTGTAAGTATTTTTACTTTGCTTTTATCTTAACACTTAGTATATTCTCAACGCCCGTCTGAACCCATTGTCCGTTGTTTAACAGGCGTGTATAGCCCTCGGTGAGCAGGCCCGAAGGCGCGAGGAGTGGCGCCGTCATAAGGCCGAGCTTGAGGAGTCCGTGAAGGAGCTGATCCATGACAAGGACGCTTCCCTCCGGGCGGTGTGCAAGATGGAGGACGCCCTTCGGCAAGCGGAGCTGAAGCTGCAGAAGGCGAGAGATGACGACAAGGCCGAGGGCAAGGCAGAGGCCGAGAGGGTTGCGGCCGAGGAGAGGAAGCAAGCGGCTGAGGACGCCGAAAATGCCAAGGCCGAAGCTGTCGTCAAAGCTCGAGAAGAGGCCATCGCTGGGTTCATCTCCGAGGGTTGGAAGGCCGAGGGCCAGAGGGAGTGGGTGGCTTCCGTGGTGAAGGCCTCGATCGAGGAGTGGGTGAAAGGCCCCGGGCTCGACTGGATGAACGAGAGGGGCGACACCTATTATCAAGCCGGCGAGTTCTTCACCCAGCATCTGGTTTACCGGAGGCTCGCCCGGCATTTCGGCACCTCCCTGGAGGAGTTTAACCCCTCGGTGTATGGCCTCCCTCCGTTGCAGCCAGATGTGAGAGTCCCCCTCCCCGAGGGCGATGAGCGCCCGGTGATTCATGATTCTATGATGATGAGCGGAGATGATGATGGTGCTACCGTCGGGGACAATGCCGTCGAAGAAGAAATCTCCTCCAAACCTGCCGCAGGGACCGTCGATGAAGTTGCTGATAAATCTTAACTTGTACTTAGCTGATTTTTGAAAAATCTTTGTAATGAACCTTTGTCACCCCTCGGCTTTGGCCCGTATGTAATAGTTACGTTGACTTTCCTTTTGATGATTGATGGATGAATGTTAGCCTTCAGGCTTTTGTATATGAATGTGTGCCTTTGTTCCTTTGAATGTATGTTTAGGACTTAGAATATTTTCTTCCAATTGCGGTGCTTCTTGTAGCCCTCGGTTACTAGTAACCTTTAGTTACTTTAACGTTTTACCGGGGGCGCAATGTTCAGGACTTAGGAATATTTCCAAGTGTGTGTTCATCTGTTGGCCCCCGGCTGATCTTCCCTTCTGGTTCCGTGTAGCCTTCGTGCGATGGCCGGAGGTGAGGTGCTTAGGACTTAGAGAATTCTTCTAACTGTTTGAATACAGTCATAGCCTTCGGTAGTTAGGCACCCTTCGCTAGATGTATGACCGAGGGCCCAGCTATAGTTAGGACTTAGAAAATACTTCTAAGTGTAGTCTCACCAAGCCTTCAATCGTGTGACCCCTCGGGTTGCAGGGAGATTTGGAACTTAGAAACTTGTCACCGAGGGTAAGATCCTTTGGGACTTAGAAATTTTCTGAGTGTAGCATGTATGAAGTAGGAGCCCTCGGTCAGCATGGAGATTTGACCGAGAGTCAAAGTGTGTAGGACTTAGAAAAATTTCCTAAGTATAGCTTCACCAAGTCTTCAACCGCATGGTTCCTCCGGTAGTATGGAGAGTTGACCGAGGGCCAAAATATGTAGGACTTAGGAAATTTTCCTAAGTGTAGTATGCGTGAAGTAGGAGCCCTCGGATGACTGTAGTTCAATCGCTGTGTGATGATTAGGTTGAGAACCCAATCCTTAGGACTTAGAAAAATTTCTAAGTGTAGTTTCCCATTGGAAGCCCTCGGCTGGTAGCCTCCTTTCCTGATGTGTGACTATTTGATTGAGGGCCAAATATCTAGGACTTAGAAAATTTTCTAAGTGTTGTTGTATCACGTGGCCTTCAGCTATCATGGTCCCTCAGTTGAAATATTGATCAGGCCGGGGGCTCAATCTTTAGGACTTAGAAAATTTTCTAAGTGTTGCTTCCTTGTGTAGCCTTCGGTTAGTAGCGTTTTCCAATTAAGTTTTCCCTAGGGCGACATTATTTTGGAATAAGCCCCCTTGGTTGGCCTTTGATGATTTGTAATAGGTGCCTCCGGTTGTTGGGTGATATGTGAGCCTCCGGAAAATTTGTAGGGCGTTGATGTTGTAGTGAATGCTGGTGGGATATAGGTGCCCTCGGCATTCACTTGAAGGGTTGTTGAGCTGCCTTAGTCAGTTGCATCCCCTTTTACAGGATAGGAACCCTCGGTAGCAATGGATGACCGATGGTAATAGTGGATGGCCGATGGTGGGTGCCCTCGGCACTTATTTGAAGTGGACTTATCCGTTTAGTATTGTTGAGTAGTAACCTTCGGGAATGAGAAGCCTTCAGTTACCGGAGGTGTTCCCGTAGGGAGCCCTCGATATGCTGTGATTTGTTGGAGTGTTGTACTCATTGATTTCTCGATGAGTCTACTCCCCTTCACCCCCCCCCCCCCCTTTTTTTTGGTTGGTGGTGAAGGGAAGGCATCAAGAAACTTGGTTTCTTGGTAAGGCTGGGCCTATCAGGAGACCATCAGAATACACCAATGGCTCTCCTCCCTCGGGTTAACCTTCCGAGTTCCGAGGGGATCGAGGGTCGTTTCCTGGGCACAAGATATGGTGGTCTGTAACCTGCCTCCCCTTGGGGGATGGCGCGGAAAGCGCCTCATTTTTGAAAGTCGTCCCCTCGGCGCTTAGACATAGTCCGTGGCCTGCCACACCCTTGGGGTGGTAGCGCGGGGAGCGTTTCGGTTTGGAAGTCGAATCCTGGGCATTTCTCGTGCCTGTCATACCCTTGGGGTGATGACGCGGAAAGCGTTCCGTTTTTGAAAGTCGAATCCTGGGCATTTCTCATGCCTGTCATACCCTGGGGGTAGTGACGCGAAAAGCGTTTCAAGGAAGGGTTTTCATTTGCACACTAGTTGCAAATGGCCGGGGGCACTACGTGCCGCCGGCACCGATGGTGGCGCCTTCGGTATATGCGTCCTCGTGGGGTACGGCTTTTAGAAACAACACTTGGTGTTAGTTTCGATGTGTAGCCCCCCGGTACTTGGTACTGAGGGGTCTTCTGTAGGGGCACTTAGTGTCCTTCTTCTATTTGATGTTGATGGTGGGGATGTGTACCCCCGGTACTTGGTACCGAGGGGTCTTCTGTAGGAACACTCTGTGTTCGTGATGTTGATGGTGGAGATGTGTACCCCCGGCACTGGGTGCCGAAGGGTCTTAAAGTGAAACACTTGGTGTTTCCTGTTGCCGGTGATGGGAGTCCCCACCTTCGGTACTTGGTACCGAGGGGTCTTGTTTGAAACACTTGGTGTTTTCACTGTTGTTGAAGGTGTTGATGATGTCCGCCCTCGACACTTGGTGCCGGAGGGGGTTCTTCTCGTGGTGAGGCCTGGGGCCTGTAGTTGGTATGAGGGCTTGGCCGCTCATAAGTGTTTTGCGGTTGTTCTTGGTGTCTTGAATGTGTCTTCATTCTTCAAAATTGGAGGCCTTGGGCCATAGGATTGTACATTCACTAGTTATGAGGGCTTGGCCGCTCTTACATTATTGATAAAATTTAACTAAGTGGTGTACATTCCAGTGCCTAGGGACCTCTTTCCCGTTGGGGCGTTTGAGCTTGTAAGTCCCGAGTTTGATGATGGCTGCTATGATGTAGGGACCTTCGAATTTTGGTGCCATTTTGCCTCCCTCGGTCGGTTGGCTGGCTTCCCTCCTCCGGAGGACATAGTCCCCCACTTGGAATTCTCTGGTGCGAACCTTGGCGTCGATGTAGCTTTTGACTTGCCTTTGGTAGTTTTCTGCCCGGATGAAGGTTTGCTCCCGTCGTTCTGAAAGGAGGTGGAGGTCGAGGGCCATGTTGCTGTCGTTGACCTCGGAGTCATATTGGATCACCCTCCGGGTAGGAAGGGTGACTTCCGTAGGAGCTTTGGCTTCAAACCCGTAGCAGAGGGAGAAGGGTGTTTCACCTGTTGCTTGCTGAGGGGTGGTGCGGTAGGCCCAAAGGATGTTGTGGTGTTCTTCTACCCAGCCACCGCCCTCGGCCTCCAGCTTCTTTTTGAGGCTCTCGAGCAAGGTCCGGTTGGCGTTCTCTACTTGCCCGTTGCCTTGAGGGTAGGCAACGGAGGAGAAGGTGTGTTTGATGCCCCATGCCTCCAGAAGGGCACAGAAGGGGGCTGCCTCAAATTGTGTTCCGTTGTCGGAGATGATCTATTGGGGGACGCCAAACCTTGTGAGGATGTTCTTGAGGACGAAGTGACGGCACTTCGCCTCTGTGATGCTGGCGAGGGGTTCAGCCTCCACCCACTTAGTAAAGTAGTCGATGGCCACAATGATGTACCTGTTGTTGGAGGTACCCCTCGGCAGCGGGCCCACAAGGTCTATCCCCCACCGAGAAAAGGGGATGGATGTGCTGATGGGGGCATAGTTGACCGCTGGCCTGCTGGGGGCTTTTTGGAAATGTTGGCATGCGGGGCACCTTCGGGCAAGGTCAGCACAATCCCTGGCCATGGTTGGCCAGAAGTAGCCCTAGAGAATGAGCCTTCGGGACATGGAGAAGGGTCCCTGGTGAGATGAGTAAGTGCCACTGTGCACTTCCTCCATTGCGACCTCGGCTTCATCTTGATGAAGGCACCGAAGTAGCGTGCCGTTGTAAGATCGTTTGTAGAGCCTTCCGTCTTCGATGGTGTAGCTAGGAGCCCTCAGCTTTGCTAGTTTAGCGCGGGTCTCGTCCTCGGGTAGCTGTCCTGTGGAGATGAAGGTGATGATATCTGAGATCCAGTCCTCTTGGCGTTGTTGTATGTTCATGACGGGGCTCGCATGGATACTCGAGAGACTGAGTTCCTCAATTTTAGCAATCTTGGACATGTGCTCGGGGGAGTCGGCCGAGAGCTTAGATAGTATGTCGGCCTCGGAGTTCTGAGCCCTCGGTATTTGAGTGACAGAGTGTGTCTCAAATACTTTAAGAACCTCCTTGGCCGCCTCCTTGTACTGTTTCATTCTTCCCTCCTTGGCCTCATACTCCTCGGAGATTTGGCCAACGACCAACTTGGAGTCGCATTTGATATGGATCTGCCGGGCCTTCATGTTGGCAGCCAGCCGAAGGCCACATAGGAGGGCCTCATACTCGGCCTCGTTGTTGGAGACTTTGAAGGAGAAGCGGATCGCATAGTAGGCTCTAAAGCCCTCGGGAGTAATGAGGACTACCCCTCCCCCGCATGCTTTGGTTGCGGAGGAGCCGTCGGTGTAGAGGGTCCACCAGTCGTCTGAGGTAGCCGAGGGCTCCCCATCCGTGGCTGCCCTTGCGGTACACTCCGTCACAAAGTCCGCCAGGGCTTGGCCCTTGATGGCAGGCCTCGGACGGATGTCAATGTTGTACTGGCTTAAGAAGATAGCCCATTTCACCATGCGGGAGGAGCTGGTGGGGCTCCTCATGAGGGCGCCGAGGGGTTGATGAGTGAGGACCTGAACCGGGTGAGCCTGGAAGTAGTGGCCCAACTTTTTGACGGTCCAAACGATGGCCAACACCGTTTTTTCCACAGGAGAGTACCTGAGCTCGGCCTCCCTTAGGGTCTTGCTTACATAGAAGATGGCATGTTGGATGTCGTCTTCCTCCCGGATGAGCACGGAGCTGATGGCTGTCGGGCTGATACCAAGGTAGAGATAGAGGGTCTCCCCTACCTTTGGTTTGGAGAGCACAGGGGGTGAAGATAGATATCGTTTGAGCTCGTCGAAAGCCCCCTGGCATTCTGGAGTCCATTGAAAGCCAGCCGTCTTCCTCATGATCTGGAAGAAGGGTAGAGACTTCTCCGCTGATTTAGATAGAAAGCGGTTGAGGGTTGCCAGACGGCCCGTCAACCGTTAACCTTCCTTCACATTGCGTGGGGGTTCCATGTCGATGATGGACTGGATCTTCTCGGGATTGGCCTCAATACCCCTCCGGCTCACCATGTAGCCTAAGAATTTGCCCCCTTGGACGCCGAAGGTGCACTTCTTCGGGTTTAGCCGAAGGTTGAACTTCTGCATGATGGCGAAGATTTCCCGGAGATCGTCGGCATGGCTGGAAGATTGTTTGCTTTTGACGATCATGTCGTCAACATAGGCCTCCATGGTGCGCCCTAGGACGATCTGAAAGACTCGGGCCACCATCCGGGTGTAAGTGGCCCCTGAATTCTTTAGGCCGAATGCCATCACTAGGTAGCAGAAGATGCCCTCGGGAGTCATGGAGGCTGTCTTTTCGGCGTCTTCCTCATGCATGAAGATCTGATGATACCCGCAGAATGCGTCGATGAATGACATGATTTCACACCCCGCGGTCTCATCTACAAGTTGATCGATATTGGGCAAAGGAAAAGGGTCCATAGGGCACGCCTTGTTGAGATCCGTGTAGTCCACGCACATGCGGAAGGTAGGAGGCTTCTGTGCGAGGACTACGTTCGCCAGCCATGAGGGGTATTTTACCTCCTTGATGTGCTTAATAGAGAGGAGCATGGCGACCTCCTTCTTCACAAATTCCCTCCTTTCGGCGGAAAGGGGTCTTCTTTGTTGCTGTACTGCTTTTGCCGAGGGGTCCACCGAGAGGCGGTGGGTGATGACCCTTCGGCTTATTCCCGGCATGTCCTCCAGCCCCCATGCAAAGACAGTGGAGTAGGCGCGGAGGGCGTCGGTGATACCGGTCTTCAGATCTTCAGGGAGCTGGGCTCCAATCTTCACGACTCTCTCCGGCTTGGCCGGATCGAGCGCAAAGTCTTCTACGTCCTCGGCTGGTTCAGCCCTCGACCTTCTTTCTTCTTCGTCGATGGTCCCGGTGATGGTGTCAACACGGAGCTCCGTCTTACTTACTTTCTTCGTGACTTGAAGATAGCAAGCGCGGGCAATTTTCTGATTCCCCCGGGAGTAGCCAATGCCCCCCTCGGCGGGGAACTTGAGGCAGAGGTGCCTCATGGAGATGACGGCCTCGAGGTCCTCGAGGGCTGGCCGGCTGAGGATGATGTTGTGAGCGCAGTCGATGTTGACGACGACGAACTCCACTTCGAGCTGGGCTCTATGGAGCCCGTCGCCGAAGATTACCGGGAGGGTTATTACCCCCTCGGAATCAATAGTATCGCCGGTGAAGCCGGCAAGAGGGGTCTTAATGGGCCGAAGGGACCCCCTCTCCAGGTGTAGCTCTCTAAAGGTGCTGAGGTACATTACATTGACGGAGCTGCCTGTGTCAATGTAAGTTCGGTGAATGATGGTGTCGTTTATTTCAGTCCGAATCACCAAGGCATCCCTGTGAGGAGAAGAAGTAGGAGGGAGATCTGCGTTGGTGAAGGTGATGGGTTCCTCCCTCAGCCGCTTTACCGGGGGCATATGGGTGACTTCCCCCACGTAAAGCGATTGAGCCCACTTTTTCCGCTGACTGGTGGAATCGCCCCCTGTATTACCACCGGTGATCATGAGGATGTGGCGTTTTTCTCCTGGTAGTGGGGGTACTCCTCCTCTTCCTCCTCCAAGTTTCCGATCTCCCTCTTCTTGCCGAGGGGTATGGTGTTCGGATTCACCCAAGCGTTCACCTTCGTGTGATGCCCTCGGGGAGGTCCCTGATGAGAAGGTCCCTCCTGCCGAGGGCTCTGGATAAATTGGGATAGATGACCCGCTTGTATCAATCTCTCGATGGCCGTCTTTAGCTGATGGCAGTCATCGGTTCTGTGCCCCTGATGCCGATGGAAACGACAGTAGGGGAACTGAGGGTTGATAGCATGTACCTCCGGGGGTGCGCGAGAATCGCGCTCAACGAGGCCCCTCTCCTCGGCAAAATCAAGGATGATGCTGACGGGGTGCGTCAATGGTGTCCGGGGGCGGTCCAGGAGAATGGGCTGCGCCCAAGTCTTAGGGCTGCTCTTATAACCTCCCCCGGGCTTGGCTTGGCCTTGCCGAGGGCGGTCATCAGAGGGTCCTGAAGCCTTGGGGTGATTTGGAGGAGCCCCCGGCCCCCGGTTGTTCTTGTTGTCAGCCTTCGGGGGTTGCTGGTCTGGATGCTGGTGGTACTTTTCCACCTCCTCGGCCTCAGCATATCGGTCCCCCCGCTGCAGGGCCCTTATGTAGTCGCGGGGGGGGGGGGGGGGGGGTTCAATGATGACGCTCCTTGAAAAATTGCCGGTGCGGAGGACGGTTTGTAGGAGGGCTAGGAGGGTCCCGTTGTCAGCACCGTCGACTTTGTCGGCTTCCGTTCTCCACCGCTCCAGGAAGTCCCGAAGGGTCTCATCCCTCCTCTGGCGTATGGTTAGGAGGTGGGAGAAGTGCTTCCTCGTGCGACGCCTCCCGGCAAACTGCGTCAAGAATCGCTGGGCGAGTTCTTGCCACGAATCAATGCAGCCCTCGGGCAACCGGTTGAACCATTCGTATGCCGGCCCCTCTAAGGTGGAGAGGAACCAACGACACAAATATTCGTCCGACGCCCCTACCATCATCATGCTGTTCTGATATTTGCTGTAGTGTTCCTGGGGGTCCGTCTTCCCGTTGTAGGGCTGTATGTGTTGCCCTCAGTATTTTTCCGGGATCCGGGCCGCCAATACCCTTGGGGTAAATGGCGTCCTAGTCCGGAGCTGGATGATGGGTTCCCCGGAGCCCTCGGCTACCTTCTTCTGTAATTCCTCCATTTTGGCCATCATGGCCTCGTATTTGAGGTCTGAATGAGGGGTGGAGGTGGTGGCGTGAGCTTTGTTGGCCTCCATTTCATCAAGCCGGCATTGGAGGGCCGCGATAATTTTTCCGGAGGGTCCTTCGGGAGGGTCTCCGCCCCCTGCGAACGAACCCGGGCCGAGTGGGCCTAGTTGATTTGGTGGTGAGCATCGTCGGCATGAAGGGGTGCCTTGCCTTTGTCCCGAGGGGGACGCTCCTCGTCTGCCCTCGAGACAGACCCTTCGCTTTCCTGGGGCCTCTGGAGTGCCTTCCCTCCGAGGCGGTCTTGGACCCCTCAGCGGTCTTGCCCCCCTCCGAGCCGGTTGAGGGCGGAAGTGCGGGGCCTTTCTCGGTTGTCAGTGTGGCGGTCCCGGGACTGAACTTCCTGGGAGGCCGTATCTTGGGCCACTACCCCTTCGTCATTCCCAATCCGAGGGATGGGGTTTCCGAAGGGGTGTGGCAGAGGGGGGAGCATGATGTTCTCCCCAACCTGGGGTGGAGCCGGAGCCAGGGTGCCGAAGGCACCCGGGTTCTGAGTGAGTGTCTGGATGAAGACAGAGAGTGCCGAATGAACGTCGATGGTGAGGACCGGAGGGCTGACTTGGTCATCGCTCCGGTTCTTCTTCTTGGCCTCGATGCCGAGGCGGGCATCGAGGGCATTCTGCTGGATTTGAAGGCGTAGGTCGACAGCCGCCTGTTCCAGCCCAGCGATGACACCGCCCTCGGGAGCCCTGTGAGAGGCTTCGGGGGCGTTGACGTCGCCGAGGGCCAGGTTCTTGTCTTCTACGTTTTTGGAGTTGGCACGTGTTGTTCTCACCATTTTGGTAGAGGGCTAGTGTTTGGCGAAGGGGGAGGGTTTCTTACTTGATTGTTCGAACTCTCAACGAGAGCACCAAATGATGGATAAGTGTACCCGGGGGTATCTATCCGGGGAGTTACTGCGGGGAGTAACTTAGAGAGAAGTCAGAGCAAATAAGTGAGAGAGAGAAAGTATATTACGAAGTGTGGAGCGTTTATGACTTGGTTACAAATGGGGAAAAGGGGTGTTATTTATAGTAGCAATAAATGCCGGACAGGGACACGTGTCAAGCGTCCATTGGCCGAGAGGTCACCTCATCTGGTTGGCGCTGGCAACCGCATGTGGCCGCATTTAATGCGGCTGTTGGAAGGGACGTTTGTACAGGGTACGATGATCTGTACGCATGTGGTGTGGATATCATGTCGGGCAGGGTGCCCTCGGCTGTAGAGGACTAGCCGAGGGCTCCGAGTACTGGGGACCCCTTTGGTGCCGAGGGCTCCAGGTGCCGAGGGCTACTGATTTTTGCCGTTTTTCCCAGTAACTTCGTTTTGCTGTCCTGACCCTCCTGTGAGAGTGAGAGCCTTCGGCCAGGGGGCCGAAGGCATCCCTGGTGCGCCTTGTGGGCTGCTTGGTACTCTGGGCGCCGGGATTTAGGCCTGTTGGGCCTTCTGGACCTGTTGGGCCTTTACTGGAGTAGTATGAGTCTGTGGGCCGGGGGTTCCCGGGCCATATACTCCATCACCCCTATTAATGCAATTACATTTTCCATTTATTCTCCTAAGAAAAGTTAAATGCCACTTACTAAAAGCTTAGCCATGTAAACCTTTTAGACCAGAGATCGAACCTTTTAGTAACTTTGGAATTGCAGTTCTGCACGAACCTTAAACTAAACCCTAAAATATGCACTTTTGGATTGATAAATTTCAATGAAGAGATGGAAGGTGGAAAATAAAACTCACCAGATCAGATCAATAAGTAGATATTGTTGCGAGACCATACAATTCCCTTCACATACAACTCTTTTTAGTGTTTCGTAAAGCTTCGACGTGAGTAGTTTGCAGTCTCTTGTGCGAAAAGTTAAATGCCACTTACTAAAAGCTTAGCCATGTAAACCTTTTAGACCAGAGATCGAACCTTTTAGTAACTTTGGAATTGCAGTTTTGCACGAACCTTAAACTAAACCCTAAAATATGCACTTTTGGATTGATAAATTTCAATGAAGAAATGGGAGGTGGAAAATAAAACTCACCAGACAGATCAATAAGTTGATATTGTTGCGAGACCATACAATTCCCTTCACATACAACTCCTTTTAGTGTTTCGTAAAGCTTCGACGTGAGTAGTTTGCAGTCTCTTGTGCGAAAAGTTAAATGCCACTGACTAAACGCTTAGCCATGTAAACCTTTTAGACCAGAGATCGAACCTTTTAGTAACTTTGGAATTGCAGTTTTGCACGAACCTTAAACTAAACCCTAAAATATGCACTTTTGGATTGATAAATTTCAATGAAGAAATGGAAGGTGGAAAATAAAACTCACCAGATCAGATCAATAAGTAGATATTGTTGCGAGACCATACAATTCCGGATCCCTTCACATACAACTCCTTGTAGTGTTTCGTAAAGCTTCTGCATGAGTAGTTTGCAGTCTCTTGTGCGAAAATGGAGGAAATCAGTGGAAGATATGGAAAAATGGAAAGGAGATGAGGGGGTGTAGCAGATCATTTTCATCTCTGGATGAAGGCGATGGAGAAGCCGATTAAGGCGGTGAAGATTGATGTAGTGGAGAAGGCGAGAAAGTGTAATGGGGATAGGCTAAAATCGGAAAGAGAATGTCGGGTGATTGGTGGTCATTTCCTTTGGTCCTCTTCTTGTTCCCCGGATCGGATGCGAGCAATCGATAGATGTTTTCCGGTGGTGACTTGGATGACGGGTGCTGGAATAAGGCGGCCACGAACAGAATTGAGCGAACAGGGAGCTGGGAACATCGATGGACGGAGGAAATGAGTGGAGGAAAGGTGAACATGGTTTTATGTTTTGGGTGAAAGAGGCGAAGGAAAGGTCGAGATTTGTGTGATCGAATGGCTGGGATGATTTCGGTGCTTAGGCGGGATTACTGTTCATTGAACAGTAAAAATTACTGTTCAATGAACAGTGACCAATTGTATTGTTATTATGTATATATAGATTTGATCGATAAATTTTTCTAGGTCAAGAATCTTTCCAACTCAATTTTCTCTTTGAACCAACCTATAAAATTGAGAACATATTTCTTGCCACTGCTGATTATTGGTTACCATCAGTGTTAGGCGTAAGACGTGTCAAAACGGCACGACCAAGCCTTAAGTCTTCAGAGTGTAAGCGGGTCTCAAAAGGCGTTTTGAGTTTTTACTTAGTTACTAGTTATTTAGTTTTTCTAGAGTTATTAGTTAGTATACAAATGTGATATTAGATAAAATCATGCAAAACAAAGTATACAATTCAATTTTATAACAAAATAAAATACTTTTGGAGTTTAAAAAAGCACAAATAATAGTTGTAACTGTGTTTGACACAAACGTTAGAACTATATAAGTAAGTGGATGATGAAATAACAAGCATAATTATCATAAAAATAGTAACTGAATATGAACTAGTTATTTTAGTAATTGTAATTATGTTCAAATTTTGTAATTAAAGTAGGTATAAAAGTGTACTCATAGTCACTTTAGTTACATTTTTGTCCTTGTTTTATGTTAGTAATATTTTAAGACAAAATCATGATAATAATAGAAGTAATAATAATAATAATAATATTAGTAGTAGTAGTAATAATAATAATAATAAGAACAACAACAATAATAACAATAATAATAGTAATAATAGTAATATTAAGAATAGTAATATTAAGAATAATAACAATAATAACACCAGTAGTAGTAGTAATAATAATAATAATAATAATAATAATAGTTGCAGTAATATAATAATAGTAAAA
Source organism: Cuscuta europaea (assembly GCA_945859875.1). NCBI lineage: Eukaryota > Viridiplantae > Streptophyta > Magnoliopsida > Solanales > Convolvulaceae > Cuscuta > Cuscuta europaea. Next base: position 9,794,216 of record CAMAPE010000045.1, read on the forward strand.
TTTATGTTTAGCATATTGTAAAATAATGTTGTAGTAACATAAATTCCAAGAGTACATTGAAAATATGAAAAAATTTCACTTTTGGTCACATGACTCTTATACTACTTACACGTTTAGTTTCTTACTTTCACATTATCCACATTTAGTTCGTGACCATTATCCCCTCACCACCTTTGGTCCTTCCGGCCAAAATTCTAGCAAATTTAATCCACTTCTCAGCCTCAGAATCAGTCTTTGCATTTAATTTTGTATCATATTGGGTTTTTCATATCAAACTTTGCATTAAATTTGGTTTTTCATACCTAAAATCTGCATTAAATTTGCCGGACTTTTGGCCTGAAGGACGAGAGGTGGTGAGGGGATAATGGTCACGGACTAAATGTGGACAATCCGAAAGTAAGAGACTAAATGTGGAAGTGATATAATAGTCGAGACCAAAAGTGGAATTTTTTCTTGAAAATATGGTATATGAAAATATAGGGGAGATGGGATTGCACAGTTGCACTACGGGTAAGCTTTTGTATTCCGTTATCCGTATGTGAGTTTTTAGTTTCCCACACCAATTTGCAAAGGATGATTCTTCCTTCTGGAGTCCTATAAAACTTCCTCCTCATTTCATTTGTAGCCAGCGACGATTATCATCAATTAATGATCCAATTGATGGGCTTTTGTACATCGGTACCTCTGTTGTTACGGCAATGTGCTAGTTTAATATTTGGGCCGCCTTTTATCATGCCAATAAGGTATGCGAGGCGTCAGGTTGATGCCTTGAGCTTAGGCCTGCCTAGGCGAGACCTTTTAAGGCCTTTAAGAACACTAGTTACCATCACCAATTGCAAGTAGGGGTGGCCCAAACCGGTTTGGCCCGGCCTGTGAACCGGCCAGGCCCGTGAACCTGCCCGCCCTGCTATTGTGGAAGTTTGCAACGGTCTCATATAGATGTAATATACACTTTTTGAAAGATTCCATTTTGTCATTTCGTTTATGAGAAAAATGTCTTTAACCAAGGAAAAAAGTTATTGGAGCACGAGAAAAAGTTAACACGTAAGGCTTTGTTTGCATTGTTCCAAAATGGTGGAATCTCCCACCCTAGGAGCCCGCACCTCGATCCAACCCAATTGTGAATGAGTAAGTCACGATGACTCAGTCAGTCAAATGGTGGCAAGCTTTATACGCGTGTGCACCAGAGGTCCAGTCCTGTACGCAGGAGCTATAACCTCCACACGATCGTTGTTGTTTTCAATCCTTGGTCATTGTTCCAAATTCCCCACCACTGGACCAACTGAGCCACCCGTGCGGGTTAAGGATTTGTTTGCAAACACTACTCGTAAGTGCTTTTCAACTTTTTGAAGTGATTTCGGAAAAAATGCTTAATAGTAAAAGTTGGTACTTGGTAGTGTTTGAGAAAAAATTGATTTTGAAAAGTTAAAGTTGGTAGTGTTTGATAAAATAAGTGTTTTTTGTGTAATAGAAAAACTAAAAAACAAATTCTAGCTTTTAGCTTTTTAGTGTTAATTTAAATAGAAGTTGTCACTTGAAAACACTATTCTTAGTTTTTTTAAGCCAAAAGTTGAGAACGCTTTTTTTAAGCGTTTGCAAATGGTGCCTAATACATGTAGCAAAGGAAGCCATATTAGCGAATAAGATGGTCACTTAATGCCACTTGAGCCATATATAATACTCCTTCCGTCTCGGATAGAACTTGATGTTTGCTTTTGACACGATATTTTAGGAGCTCAATTAATAGAAGAACAAATGTTTTGCACGCCCTTTGACTTTTGAGGGGAATCAATGCTATCCACTTAAATGTAAAAAGTGGGTGAGTAGTGAAGGATAGTTAAGATATTTAATGTAAAAGAAGTTGCCTAAAAAGGAAACGTAAAAGAGTAAATGAGACGTCCTAAAAAGGAAAATGTAAGGATTTAAATGGAACGCAGGGACTATTGACTAGCACTATCAAGGATTTAAATGGGACGCAGGGAGTGTTGACAAGCACTAGCAAGGATTTAAATGCCCAATGGAGGGAATTCTTCATAGAAAAAAATTCTGAACGTGAAGCTGACAAACACGCAAAAGGTAATCACTCAAAAAGGAAGTTAGCAAAAGGAACATGATAGTTTTATAAACAAAAAGGTTGCTTGCCAAGCCAGAAAAAATATTAGCTTGGCAGAGCTTCATGGCAAAGTAGCAGTCCACATGACTGCTCAATCCCCAAAAATAGTAGCGTAGTGTTGTAGCATAAGTGTACGTTGTTAGAAAAACAAGTTAAACCAAATGTTTTTAAGTAAAGACATAAAAACCAATAGTTATCTTTGATTTGATCACATAGCTGTGACTCTCCATAGGCGGCTCTTCCACACTATAGACTGAGATGACCAGCATAAGTACTCCGCCACGGCCATGCTTGAAGAAAGTAAACTGCAGCGGGGATGTATTTCAAACTCCCCTTGAATGTGATGCAAGATAGTCTTCACGCCAGGATAAAAGTGTTTCTGCCCAGTCCCATAATGAACGTCCACGTCTCAAGCTACAGCTGCCAACCAGAAAAGCCTCACACTTTTGTTGTTTTGCACACCCGAAAAACGAGTGTGAGTATATGTTGAGTCTGTTCTCAAAAAACAAAGAAAATTAATTAATTAAAGTTAATTAAAATAGCCAAAGAAAAACAGAAAAGAGATGGAACAGAAAATAGTCAAAGGTTGTGCTACGCACAATGTCCTTAAAATGTATTCGTTGCCTCCCACGGCGCTAAGAGCGTTGCAACGATCATTTCCCAGGATACGATGACTACAAACAATCGTTGAGCACACAACAGATTGTTCCGACGAACAGAAACAAGGGCTTAACACTCAAGATTTTTTTTAAAGAGAACTGGTGGTGTTTTTAGCTCAAAAACGATGTGAGGAATGTGTATGAACATGTAAGTTCGCGTGTTGTTGCAAAGCACTTGCCAGCTTCCTTATAGGGAAGTATTTGTTGTGTGTTAAGTGTGCCTTAATGGACTTGCACGTTGGACATCGATGACCAGAACGTTGGCTATTAATTCATCCAAAACTGCCCGTTTAAGGTGCATTAAAGGAGAAGAACGTTGGACAATAAATGCTGTAACGTTTCAGAAGCGAATCCAAAGAGTTCTGTCCGAAGCCTTTTGATTCGGAACAGAAGCATTCTGATCCGGAGCAGAAGGGTTCTGCTCCGAGCAGTTCTGATGCGGAGAAAAATGGAACGTTACAGGAAGAAACAAAAATTAAATCGTATCTTTGAAAGATAGATTTTCGGTCGACATTCGTGCCGCAGGTCGCCCGCGCACGTAAGTCGCGATTTTCTTCTCTGCTTTTGGGATTTGATCAGCACCGCCCCTTGCGCGGGAAGAGAGCATTTCCACATAAGAATCTTAACTACTTCAAAGAGGATTCCCTTTATAAGGGGTTGAATATCCCTTGGGGTTTTCGGTGTGGGAAATATCACACTTGAACCATGTTTATAAAAATCAACTCTCAATCATATCCTACTTTACAGCGAAGACATGCATCAAATGTAGAATCAAATCAACAAGACATACACATATGAAGGCAAAAAACGTATAATGGGGTTGGCAAGAACGGACACTGTCAACGAGGCTTACAAGCATATAGTTGGGCTAACATCAAGTTAACAAAAAAATATAACAAATTGCGTAAACAATTAGCAACCAAAGTACACACAAACTTTGAAGAACACCGCTTAAAAACCATAACAAAGGTGGGGGGAAAACACAATCCCCAACACCATTTTGGTTTGGGTAGGGGTAATCAAACCTTAAACACTTAATTAGTTGTTTAAGTCAACATGCATCAAAAGATTCTCCGAACAACACTAAAATTTCACAACATTTTGTAAAGTAACGTAGTTATTGAAAGCAAAACGAGCGAGGAATACAGTGGGAAAAACACAATAGAATTACTGACATGTAATGCGAACAAGGAAATCACCTACCTGTGGTGCGCGAAGCTAAAGAGAAAGTTGTGTTGTGCGGAAGAAACCAACTCGAGCGTGAAGCAATGAAGTCAGAAAGAAGAATGTGTGCCTCTGTAGAATAAGAGGCTTTTCAAAATGAACCAAAGTGGGAACCGAAAAGTCATACTTGAATGGTTGGGTATTGCCGCTAAACATAAACCCAAGTGCGGAGTTTGAAATATTTTTCTGGCTATATTGGTTGAAGTTATTGTAAAGGTTCATTATAACTATTTTTTTCTTTATTTTATTAATTAATAACACTTTAAATACAATTTGATTTCGCACAATTAATTGTGTAATAATAAGAAAAGTAAGGTTGGAGTTATTTTTTTGCCGTATTGGACGAAGTTACTGTACACGACCATTCTAGATACCTTTTTCATATAATTTTTTCTTTATTTAATTAATAAAATATATTTTAAAGATATACTTTTACATAAATAAGAAGACTCAGCCAACGCAATCATTTCAGTTAGAACTTCGTAAACTTCTCCAAAATCAACCAATTCAACCGATTTTGGTAACACCAAGCAAACTCTGAATGTAGCTATACCAAGTACTCGTTGCATCCCAAATCGGTTTGCAAATTTCAGATTTTGTTATCACTCAATGTAAATTAACCCCCCTAATTTATTTTGAATCAAATACAAGCTAAAACCTAAAAGTAAATATTGACACATGTAAAAGTCACATTGTCACAACGGCTAAAGAACTGAGAATAGTAGTTAAGAAAGTTCACAAGTTCTAGGGAAAAATAACTTTACAACTATCAAAATCAGATACATGGGGGCGCATGCAGCGAAACTAAAAGTATTACTGCTTCGTAGCAGACTGTAAAAAAGAGAAATCCGACCCTTCTAAAATATAAACGGTGCAATGTCAGACAAAGTTTTAAGAAGTGAAAAAATAGAGAGTATGTAGATTTGAATTTAGAAACATGATTTTTTTTTTCGTTGGACAACACAACATGGTTCAAAGTGATGATAATCGTACAACTTTCTATACGTATTTGGTAGGAAACAGGCCAAATTACCGGATTAGTAAAAAAGAGGGTGGTTTACCGAATTGGTAAAAAAAATCACTTGAGACGTATTGGTAAAAAAGAAGAAGCCCTAGTGACAGATTGGTCAATTTTTTGTGAGTGAAACACTTTTGATCCTCAACATTTCATATCCTAAGTATTGTGAAATTGATATTTTCAATCTTTCTCCTTTGATTTCATCATAAAAAATGGAGGATTAAAAATGTCAACGGACATGTTTGATAATAGCAGTTGTCAACTAGCTAATAGCCGGTTCAATCAGCAGATTATACTAGCGGACTGCGTTAGCTTTTTTAATAATCGTTTTCATTAGCGGTTGAAATAATTTGTTAATAACTTAGCTGTTTATTATTAGCTTTTAAGACGTAAAATGACCATTAAGGATAAACCACCTTTTTTATCAATTTGGTAATTTGGCCATAGGAAACAAATGCATTTATGTTGTATATATGTAGATGGCATTGCCATTACAATAGGGATCACTCAACTCAAATTATATCTCTTTAGCACATTCCAAATGGAGTAAAGTATATGGGGAAGTTAAAGTAATTGATTGGTATTGAGATCTCATTATCTGGCAACAATATTTTCTTCTTTTTAAGGAAGTATATAAGGGGAGTTCATACCGGATCAAGGTAGATACAGAAGACTCATTAGTAATTGAAACTGAAATATGTTGCAGTTGCAAGACTAGATGTCTTCAAAATCTTGATGGTCACAAAAATCCTCCAAAATCTAGTATACATGTAAACACATTTTGAAAAAATACGACATATGAAAACGGACAACCCAAACATTTGTGATCCAAAAACAGGTTGAATAAGAACATAAGATGCAAACAAATTAGACTGCATGTTAATTGGGCAATTAGGATGTTTTTATTTGGACTACTTTTAGTCCCAAATCAGATCCAATCAGACCCGACTTAATTGCATAGTTATAAATCTCCTGACTTTTATTCAGACATTTATCAGACTAGACAAGTTCAGTTCAGACCAGAAAATTTTAGTTCAATTAATCAGAAACATCTTATTCTATAAATCTCCATAAAAAAAAGTATTACTCCCAGACAAAGATAGTATTACATGCAAGAAAACATAGTCGATTTAGATTTTATCATAATTTGCCTACTAAAAAGGGTCGATGATCTTACACTACTAAAGTCTGTAAATCCACCATTTCTTATTTAATATGTAATCCATACAAGCTGAATAATTTGACCTAAAACAAGCTGAATAATTTGAGGTGAACAAATAGACCAAATCGTTCCTCAATTGTCTTACTCCAATTTATAGATGTTAAAAAACCCAACTGGACCATATTGACATCCATATTAGTGATTTAATCCATATCTTATAAGATGCTAATTTTTATTTAAATTTAGCCGATGAAGGACACACATTTACACTCAAATAATCTTTTATTCATTTACTACCACATAGCAATTACAGCAATGCCAATATGATTAAAATAATGCCAATAAAATCTAAATAATTCTTTTTTTTACAGAAAAATTTAAATAATTCTAAGAAATTAAATATGATGAATCAAATAAATGAGCTCCTCTACTCAACCCCGCCATAACATTATTAATTACTCCTATTAGACTGCATGGATGAATGTAGGTTGATGGTTGACCTCTTCATCTTTCCCCAACTCCAAGTTGTTCACTCCTTCATCACTAATAGGAGTGGTGCTTCTTTTGGTGCACATCCTATTGGCAATGCAAGACAAAAAGCTCAAAAGCAAGATCACCCCCACCACCAAATATGCCTTCCGGAATGACCCGACGTCGGAAAATGACCACCCCGATGGCGGCGACGCTGATGACGGAGACGGGACAGTATAATTGCTGTCGCCCGGAAGAATTGGGACATTGTCATATGGATAGTATAGGGGTTGGATTGGTAGAGACGACATTCTTCGATCTCAAACTAGCAGAATGGACACAGAATGATTTTACTTCGTGAGCTTGGTTTAATGTGGTTATTTCTGAATTTTGATTAATATATAGAGGTTGCAAGAACGTAGATTTGTGTGATTTTCCAATTGATTAGGAAGAAACATAATTTAAGCTAAGTTGCCTAATCTACCTTAGAAAGTCAGTACTTCACTTGAAGCTTCTAAATTGGAGTAAATTATTACATGCAAATACATGCAGTATCCACATAAAGATTTATATTTTGAAAGAAACTCTGCATAAAGATTGGGAAAATCAAAATATGTGATTTTTAATTGTCTTAGTTCGATACTTTCCTTGAATAAATTTAGACATATCTATGTATGCGAGGATTGAGAAAAGGAAGTCACAAACTTTTATACTAAAAAATGTATAGTTATTCATCCAATAAAGTAACTTCAAGGGAAAAGTGTATGGTGTATACGACCATGATTCAAAATAAAATCTAGTTGATTTAATACATAATAATTTAATATATACTCTCTCTATTTAAAATATATACACTACAAAAAAAAACATGAGATTGACAGGGATTTGACCTGGATTTTGGTAGGGATATGACAAATCCGTGCCAAAAACACTTTGGCACGAGGTATTTGGCATGAAAAATTGATAAATCCATGCCAAAATCCGTGTCAATCCCGTAATTTTTTTGTAGTGTATATATTTTCCTTTTTGAGATGCATTTTAACTTTTGATATATTTTCCTTTTGTGAAAAGATACAAATATACCCTTGTAGTATGAGCGTGAGAACAAATATATTTCATTCTCTTTTTTGGAACAAATATACCACTGAAGTTTATGTAGATGTTCATATATACCCCTGAAATTTTAAAAGGTGCAAAAATACCCCTCATGTTTCTATAAAGAAGCAACTTTACCCTTATTGACTTTAAATGAATAAGATAAAGTTTAAAAACACTAAAAACATTATAATTCGAAATTCAAAAAAAAATATTAAAGAGTTAAAAATAAATATTTATTTTTATTTTAAAATTATAACTCTTTAATTTTAAATTGCTAAATTATTATATTTCCGTTGTAAATGAAACACTTGAAATGCATAAATATTAATTTTAGTCTTGTTGCGAAATTTTGAACACATTGTTACATTTTTTGAAATAACATTCTTTGATTTTGCTTAATTTTAATAAAATTAAATTCACTATTTTGTAATGTCAAACTATTTATCATCATACCAATATATGTAATTTTGTAGTGCAAAAAAAAAACAAAAAATTAATGATTTTTTTACATTGCAACATACTCCGTATATGTTAACACACATTTCCGAAAGAATCTTAAACATATAAAGAGTTTTGAAATAATATTTTATAGTAACAATATTAAATTGTGATATAAAGGGAGAATTGGACACAAGTAGATCTTTATTTATATTTTATTTCAATTTCAAATTTATGATTTGTTTTTGGTGTTTTTCAAATTTGTTTTGTACTAGAAGGGTATATTTGCACTTTTTCTCTTCCCTTTTTGATAAGTTTTTTCTTAAAAAAACTCGATTACCCTTATTTTTCTATTTTTTATCTTCTATCCATACCCGTACTTTTCTATCTTCTAATCATATCCTCTATTTTTCTATACTATTTATTACCTCTACTACTTTTTGCTTAAATATTATGTCAAATTCTAGAGCCCGTTTAGTGAAAAAGTTGGCTATAAGTCTGACAAGCCGGGTCACCAAATGGGCTCTTTCTTTTTCGACTTATCAAACTTATCAGCCAACTTTTAAAACAAACATGTAATTTTTGATTTCACGTACTAAATTGTGTAATAATAAGAAAAAGTAAGCTTGAGGTTATTTTTCTGACTGTATTGACTGAAGTTACTGTACATGACCATTTTAGCTATTTTCATATTTTTTTCTTAATTTATCAATAAAATAATATTTTAGATCTAATATTTTCATAAATCAGAACTTCCTAAATTTCAGCACAATCAACTGATTTCAGTGTTACCAAACCGGTTCCAGTCACAACCATTCGGCCCCTTTGAGTCGGCCCCTGCGAATAAGTATTTGTAAATGTGGAATTGCAAAATAAAATGTGAAACATTTTGACATTTTGTAATTTATTTATGCTTCACTGTAAGTAAATATGTATCCATGTTGTCAATTGGTGTCAACTGCACTGTATGCCGTATTATGATCAATGTTGTATTTAGGAGCGCAAACGAGCCGAGTACGAATATGGGTATGCTTGAGCTTGATAAGAATTCATAATCTCAAGCTCGATCTCGAGCTTGGACGAGTTAAATAATTCGGGCTCGAACTCGAGCCGAGCTCGACTTGAGCTCCACTCCAGCTCTGTTCGAGTTCGGTTGCTAATTATTTTTATAGGTTTGAAGTCGAATAAGATGCTCGAACTCGAGCTAAAAATATAATACGTTGTACCTGTCCATTCTCATTTTTAGTTTATATCTCCATAATTGACACTTTTATTCTTTATTTTACTGTCGATAAATATTACGGGTACATATTATAATTAATATAGATTATGGTTATAATAGTAATACTACATACATGTTATTATTTTTGTAATTATTACTATTACAATATACTTCGTGATAAGTATTGAAAATGCAATAGTCCTTAATCAGAATACACATTCCAAAAAAAGTATATATATAATCATTACATTTATAATTATTACTCCCTCCGTCCCGTAAAGAAGTTCCTAGTTTGACCTACACACATATTTGTGTAAGGTAGAGTTTTGTTTTGACTTTCCAGGTATACCATTACTTTATGTCAAATCAAACAAAAAGTGGGTAAAAAGTAAGAGTAGTTGTAACTTTTTGGTTAAAAGTAGTTTCCTTTTATAGAAATGAGAACTTCTTTTTGGGACATCCATAAAAGTAAAGTGAGAAATTCTTTGCGGGACGGAGGTAGTATATACTCCGTATAAAATATGACACAAAAGCTCGTGAACCGGCTCGCGAGCCACGAGTCTAAAATAAATAGGCTTGAATTGAGCTTGTTAAATACTCAAGTCGAACCAAATTCAAATCGAGCGTAATATGATCGAACTCGAGTCGAGCTTTTCCGAACGATCCACGAACCGCTCGCGAACGGCTTGACTCATTTGCACCCCTAGTTGTATTTAACACCTTCCATTAACGGTTGCCGGGGGCTGTTTTTATTTTATTTTAGAGACGGAGCGAGACACAGAGTACAAGATGCTTCTGACAAAGATTTTCCAGCTGATATAAACGATCACCTTTTGAGAGAATCAGTTACAACTGTTGTCCGTATGTGTTTTCGGCCCTCATGAATAGTGGAATCAGTGGGCCTTTTTTATCATACAAAGGCATTTGCCGTTGCAGAGGTTTCTCAGCAGCCAGCAGTCATCCTTATTCAAAACTTGAACGCCATTGACGTTTGAGAACACTCACATGGAAGCTCCGGAGATCTCACTGCAATGGTTAAGGCCACTTGTAGAATCCAAGACTTGGGATTACTGTGTTGTTTGGAAATTGGGCAGTGATCCTTCAAGGTGCATGTCTACATTCCAAAGCTTTTTAGCCGAAAAAGATGATATACTTGGTTTGTACTCATGGTGTTTGATCATTTGCCTTTGTGAGTTTTTAGGTTTATTGAGCTGGTGGGGTGTTGTTGTTCTGGTGCATATGGGATTCTAGGCAATGTCAAGGAAGAAGATAAAGTGGAGCAGGGTTTGGCTCATCTGTGCAGGGATGTTCATATTCAGCACTGTGTCTCAACAATGGCTTGTGAAGCACTTGCTGCTTTCCCTTATTCAATTTCCTTGTATTCTGGGTATGTGTATTCATTTTTCATTTTCATTTTCATTTTCCTTGTATTCTGGGTATGTGTATTCCATTCTTAATATTTTTTTCCTTTCTGAAAATACAAGAAAACATCTCATTTGTTGACTAATGAAAATAGGAGTAGAGGAGAAGTAGTAATGATGAACGAAACCCAATGGTTAATCCATGGAGATGCATCAGGTTCAAAGCCTTCAGATGTGAGTTTCACTCTATTTTCTTTCTATTATGTTTTTTTGAACTTTGAGAGGAACCCCTTGAGTTATGATTTATTAATGTTGAGAGAAAATTCCCTAAATATGACTACATTCTTTTTTTAGGACTGAATAAATAAGTCACACTTTTAAGATAAACCAAGTCTACCTACTCCTACTTATGCACTTTACTCATGTTTTCCTTTTATTTGTAGCCGTCTCTTTAATGTTGAGTTGGGGAGTAAGGCAGGTAATGGGTATATGATATTCCCTCTGTCCCATAATTAAGTTCAGGTTTGAATTTTAAGTCTTTAATATAGACCATTTCACTGCTTATATTCAAGATCATAAACTTATAAAATGCATAATACTACTCCATATGTAATTAATAAAAAAACATTTCAATACCATACATCAAAATAAAGCATTCAAAATTATTTTCATGTTATACAGTCATATAAATACTACGTATGATTTTTGAATAGTTAATGGTAAAAGTTAATGTAGTTTGATTCAAAAAGTCAAACCATGAACTTAATAGTAGGATGGATGAGTAATTGTTATGCGTTCAAAACATGGAAAACCTGAGTTCTGCCTAATGAACGCCTTTTATTTTGGAATGAGACTTCGAGCTCGTTCGGTAAGAGTTATTTGGCTAAAGCTGCTATATTTTCCAAAAGGAGAACCTTTGGTAAAATAGGTTTCAACCATAAAAGAAGCATGAAGAGGCTACTTGTTTTGCTTATTTGCAAGTTGCAACCAAACGGGGCCTAAGAATGCGTAGATGAAGACCCTCATGAAATGTTTTCATTGCTCCCAGGAGTTTATTACTGGCACTCGGGTTTTGATCCCCATCGTCGGTGGTCTTGTTGAGCTCTACAATTCAAGGCTGGTAACACTCTCATTCTTTGACTATCCCTAAAACTATGTATTCATGAAATTGTAATATCTCAAACCAAGATCTTCTGTTCTCTACCTCTGTCATTTCCTTTTCTGTTTCTATAGATTCCAAAGGATCAGAAGACAATAGAGTTTGTTCGCAATAGGTTCAAGATCTATGTACAAGGCAGTGTGAATAGAAAGCAGTCAAAGCACCTTTACAATACGAGAAAAGAACATAAAGATCTTCATGAAATTCCCAACCAGTGGCCAAGTAGCTGTTTGGCTCCTCTTCATCTTGGTTCACACTATCTTTCTCAAACACCTGAACCCTATAGTGGCCCAAGCTTACAAGGATCATCTACCGGCTCTACTCCTGCAACAACTGAACTCACTCAATGTGATTCACCATTTGATCAGTCGGTGGACCTGTTCGAGAAGAAGCTCAATTTACACTTCAATCATTTTCCTGCCACAATGAAAAGCAATGTTTCGTCACCGACTTGCATTAACAATGACATTGCTAAAAAAAGGCAAAGAGGACAACACTGTGCGAAGAATCTTGTGACAGAGAGAAAAAGAAGAAACAAAATCAAAGATGGGCTCTATGCTCTAAGGGCTATAGTTCCCAAGATCACTAAGGTAAGGTATCACTATGTTATTGTTGTACCCAGAAACATTTAGGGAAAGAAAAAAACAATGCTAATGGTAGTTATTTTCTTTTGTTTGGCCTGAACTCAGAAAATGCAAAAGGAAAATGAGAAATAGAAACTTAGTTATTGAGTTTGAACCAATGTTTGATTTCTCCCAACATGTTCTTTTCTTCAAAATGTTCCTATATTTTCCTCTCATTTCTTTCCCTAGCATTTTCTGAGTTACAAAAAGGCCCTTACATTTCGTTCAAAAGATGATATTGGAGTTCATTCAAAATTTTCTCTTTGACTCGTGAGAATTTCTTACAGATGGACATGGCTTCAATAGTTGGAGATGCTATTAATTACATAATGGAACTTCAGGAGAGCTTGAAGGAACTTGAGAATGAGCTCAATCAAATTGATACAGAAGATGTCATTCAGGAAAGAGACAAACATATGACCCCTGAGAAAAGACAGAGTCCATGCAACATCAATAACAAGGTACTCCCAGTCGGTTGTTTGGTTTCCCAGGAATATAAACTTACTTTCAATAAAATCTATTGGTCTTTCATCATATCGCTCCCTCCCCCTGAGTTGATCTTCCCAATTGAAAATATTCTACGTTTGATCCTACTAGGCTACTACTACTATTAGGTCTTTTTCATTTTTGGTCCCTGAGTTATTTTTCCCACTTTTGGTTCCAAACAAAATTTATGTTTACCTTTTGTCCTTTCGATCACTTATGTCCAAAAATTGTTGGACCTAAAGTGACTTTCCGGATAAGTTATGTGAAGGACCTAAAGTGACTGCAAATTAATAGTATAAAGAGAGGCCTCAAATTTAATATTTTCTTTCCCAGTTTTAGGGGGTAGTAGGATCAGTTTTCAAGTAGTAATATTGTTTGGCTGTGTGGAGGAGGGAGGCAAACTCTCTCTTATTTATTTTCCATGGGAATAACACTTTCATGGCAAACAAAATTACTTATGCTTGATTCCTGACATTTAAATATTGTGTATTCATATAAATAAAAGTCTGAACAAATTCTGCATCTTTTCTTGAAGGTCCATGTGGAGGTCAACCAGATTGGTACAAGTGTTTTCATGCTTAGATTCATGGGAAAACATTGCAGGGGTCAATTCTCAAGGATGATGGAAATTATGGATTCACTAGGACTTCAAGTACTTGAAGCTAATGTTACCACATTCAATGGATTAGTCTTAAGCGTCTTCAGAGTCGAGGTTAAGGTCCAAATTAAGAAAAATAATTCTTAAATAGATTTTAAATGAAGAAAAACTTTCAAAAGACTATGAGTAGAGCAGGTCTAGGGTTTTGTGTTAGGCTAGAGAAAGAATGATTGGACTGGGCTGAAAGAAATATTGGGATGGGCTAAATGAAAACAAATTACAATTAAAAACTATAAAGAAAGGAAAATGGGCTACCATGGGCTTCAACCCACCATACCCTAGTGTGATGTGTCGATTCGTGTTAGCCGACCCCAAACTCTTTTGGAACTAAATGCAATCTAGTTTACAGGTTGTTGGTTGAACTTCATACTTCATAGCTTCTCCTGCATTGACATCGCTACAATTTTGGCAGGATCAAGCAGATGGAGCATACGATTCACAAAAGCTAGAATATGTGTTGGTTCAGCTAACAAATTGGGAGTGCTAAACAATGTACAGCAACTGATCTGCAAATCAAAGAATACCTCTCTAGTTCAAACTGCATGTCCAATGCACATCATGCCTTTGGTCTGATTTATTTCTTACATTAATTTTAGTATGTTAGTAGTTTTCGAAGTACATATGATGTTATGTAGATTGAGTTCATCTGTGGATGTTAAGGAAGAAGAAAAGACAAACTTCTTTGGCAGTTCACAGGCTTACTCCTTTGCTTTAATCTAAAGGCATATATGTCTTCGGTGACCATTCTTGATCAAGTACGTGTTTTCTAGCAGAAAACAAACTGCTCTTATTGCTCATAGCTAAATGTCATTTAATATGTCACACAAATTAAGAATCAGTTTCATTGTAACAAATCATGGTAAAGATACTATAATACAATTTAGAACATGAAATAATTATAAAAATGTTTGTAAAGTAATTGTAGCAAGGTTAAAATTAAGACCGGAAAAGACTCAACTAGGAGTGCTAAGTCTTGCATACCCTTGTACAACTAGGGTGTGTTTGGGAGTTGTATTTTGGAGGTGAGGGGAAGGTTAATGGGGTTATGACCCTCCTTTTCATGTTTGGGAGTTTAAAAAATTGGAGGGGATGATTTTAGAGGGCTTTTGTAACCCTCCAAATGCTTAATTTTTAAGTTCCCCCAATTTGGAGGGTTTTGGATGATAATTAACAAGATGGTAATTTAAGCTAAATTAGAAATGAATATTAGCTCAATAATTTGAATTTGTCATATCTCAAAGTGATTTTAATTATAATTCCTTCAAAAACCATTTCCTTCCAATTTTATTACTCCCAAATACAAAGAAAGGCTTCCTCACCCTCCCTTTCCTCTCCAACAACATACCTTCAAAAACTTCTCCTCCCCTTCCTTCCGAACTCCCAAACATACCTTAGGGGTAGGACAACATGGACTAAACGGTGGGCTAGGTTAGCATAGCCCATAATCAGGGTAAAATTTACGCTCAATTTTTTCATCTATAGTGTGAACAAGTTACTATTTTGTTCGTTTAGGGTGTGTTTGGGAGTTGGGTTTTGGAGGAGGGGAAAGTTGATGGGGGTTTGTAACCCTCATTTTCATGTTTGGGAGTTTATAAAATTTGAAGAGATGTTTTGGAGGGCTTTCATGACCCCTCAAAACCCTCTAAAAGCTCAATTTTTAAGTTCCCCCAATTTGGAGGGTTTTGAAGGATAATTAATGAAATGATAATTTAAGCTCAATTAAAAATAAATATCAGTTCAATTATTTAAATTCGTCATATCTCAAAGTGATTTTAATTATAATTCATTCAAAAATTCTCTTCTTCCAAATTTATTACTCCCAAATACAAAGAAAGGGTTTCCTCACCCTCTCCTTCCTTTCCCCTCCAACAACATACCTCCAAAGTCTTCCTCTCACTTTCCCTCCGAACTTCCAAACATACCCTTAAGTTCTACTACTATAATATTTTTTTCTCAAAAAAAAAGGGAATGTAACTACACATGTGTTATGGAAAACGGAGAGAAGTCGGATAGTGCATATGTGCAATAGATAAAAGCTAGAGAGAAAAAATGTTTCAAAAGAATGACGGGTAATAGTAAAACAATAATTTTAAAACATGTAAAAAACTACGTAGTATAAGAACGTGGATTATTGAGAATTTAATTGTTAAAATGATAAAACTTCATAAAA
Source organism: Cuscuta europaea (assembly GCA_945859875.1). Lineage (NCBI taxonomy): Eukaryota > Viridiplantae > Streptophyta > Magnoliopsida > Solanales > Convolvulaceae > Cuscuta > Cuscuta europaea. The sequence continues at coordinate 9,810,078 of CAMAPE010000045.1, forward strand.
AAGAATCTATCTCACCCCAAGAAGCTGAAGTGATTTTTTACTTTGCAATCGATGCTTGTGTGACTACCTTTGTTAAAATATTCAATTAATTTATAATAACTTTATTCATTTAATATATGGTTCATTTAAAAAACATTACATAGTATTATACTTCTTACTTTAAAATGTAGAGTTTATAACATTTTTTTAAAAAGCGCCAACGATAGAGTGTCACCCGTAGCCCGTAAATCAAATTCTTCCATTGTGAATTAAAGTTAATGACATTGTAACTGAAATTGTCCATGCAATTTCATATTGTGAAAAAAAGTGAAGCTAATTACGTTATAAATTTATAATATTAAATAAAATTACAATATGTCAAATTTTATACTTTAGTTCTCAATCATTTGTGGCAACATATCTTTGCACATACAATAAAAAAACATATCTTTGCACGCTAGGTTTTCTCACCTAGATACTTGATATTTTTAATTTTACAAATACTTCTACATAATATCAATCTTTTAAGGATACGTATTTTATTTCCTTAAAAGATTGAACAAGCTTGGGTAGCCCTGAGAAATAAGATGTCTAATACAATCAGGATACTGACTAATAATTAATTCTAATTATTTTACACTATTAAATACAACTGTTAGATTAGAAGCAAATAATATCTGAAACAATCAAGGAGTACCATTCTAATGAAAATCACTCTACCTCTGTTTGACAGTGTACAAGTAAAAAATACACTTTATCACTTCGCTCTTTAATTTTTCATGCACTGGAGCTCATGATTATAATCATGTCTTTCACACATTTACAAAGAACTTGTTATTGCTTTTCAACTCTTCCTTCATGGCAAGTTTATTTCCAAGAATCCCAGTACAGTTGTGAGTTGTTGATGCTGTAATGCTAAACAAATGTTTTTGTTGTATTTGATAAGGCATTGTACATCCTCCCTTCCCAGTCATGTTTAGACTTTAGAGGTAATATCTTCAGGTGCTTCTTCCTCTAATTGGGCAAATTCATGTCAGCAGTTCAACACTGGCAAAAATTGTCATCACAAACTCACATATTTATACATATAATCAAACTGAATCCATGGCCATCACATAGAATACACATGCCTATGGGAAACATTATTTTATCAAAGTGTAACGATAACAGGCCCCATGATGTTAAAGTTTCTTGGTTCTATATAATAGTCTGTAGTGTAGTTGGTAGTACAATAGCATACTTAGGCAGCAGCATCAACAGCAAGACCTGTAGTAGCATCATCCATCCCAAATGTTTCAATGTACTTTTTCCTTGCGTCGAGATGGTCATGTGGGCGGTTGAACGGAGTCCAAACTGGGTCACCAACAAAGAGTCGCATCGCCTGGAAAAAAAACAAAAGGCAGTTTTTGAGAAATCACAGCACGCAAAAAAACAGCTACTGATTCCGTGCTGGACTGCTGGTTTATCACTTTACATATTTCTTTTGGAAATTATGATGTTCAATTGATGTATGTGTAGAATAAATGCGAAATAACTCTTCCTTCCGCTTCTCCTCCAAAATACAACTCCCATACATAGCCTTGGGGAGAGAGGATTACACCCGCACGGGTAGCTCAATTGGGTGAGCGGTGGGAAAAATTGGACGTAGACCAAGGTTCGAATCCCGCAGCGGACAAAAGGGGGTTTTCAGAACCTGAAATAAGGCTGACCCTCTGTTGCGCACGGGTAAAGGCCTACTACCGCTTTGCTGACTGAGTCGCCGTGATTAACCTCCCCACCATCATGTCGGGTCGGGGTAGGGGCCTTGGGGTTGGGCATTCAACCTTTTGGACGTAGGGAGAGAGGATTACGAATACAGAGTATGGTCGACAGCATGAACTTCAAATAGACAATATTGGTAGCTAGGTACCCCTCAAGTCCCAATGGATATACAAAAGCTAGTCATATTATAAAGAAGAGCAATATACTTCTCAAATCTCAACTTTATGATTGCATCAAGTGTCGAACTATAGAAGACTTTATATGACAGTCACTTAGCAAAATGAAATGATGGCAGTAAAACTACTTTAACAAAGCACATGTAAATATTGTTTGGGTATACCTTAATGTAATTATTAGAATCAAGGGTAAAACGGTGATAAATTCCAGCAGGTAGGGTGATCATCGCTCCTTTCTTCACCCAGATCCGGATCCATTCATCATTCTTATCGCGTACATCAAAATAACCTTCAATTGAAAGGAGTACAAAACATTAACAACTGTAAAACAACACTGATGAAGTAGAACTAAAAATATATGTTCTGATTGGTAAGGCTTGAGATTATGATGGAATAAAGCAAAATGGCTCACTAAACTGTCTGCGCTTCTTTGTTATGGAGCAACTGTCAGTCCATGCAATTTTGGACGCGATTTTCACTATGGGTCATCCGGAAACATTCTCTATGTGCTTTAGTACAGGGATAAGACTGCGTACATCCGACCCTCCCTTACCCCACCGTAAGCCTTTGCGGCACTGGGGTTAATGAAAATGAAAATGAAAATGCTGTATATACTGAACTTGAAATGGAAAATGTTTCCTAACATCCATTTCAACCGGAAGAGTGAAGGAAAAGCTGCTTAGCAGAATAAGCAAAAACTATGACTTCATCTGAACATAATGAAAATTTTATTATTATTTAATGCTAGTCCTGTACTCGGTATGTTTTATGTGTAGTATAGTATGATCTAGTCTCCAAGTACACAGGTCTTGATGCCAGACAAGTCCAGAATAGATTAAGACCTACCACTCCCGGCAACACAATAGCGGATTTCTTCATCAGTGTGAAGATGCTCTTCAAAGAAATTTTTTATCTTCTCTTCATAATTGGGCAACTTTTCAGGGCACACCTCACAAAAGTCCTGAAGAAGCATAGTGTATACAAATAGATGATAGCCTTGAAACAAGAAAAATGATTAAGCTTATACCAAAATATCAACAATTCCACTTTTTTTATTCTCACTTACCATGTATGAATATCCTCGGGATTCACGGATTTGCTTCAAAACCTCATCCTTTTCATAATTATCAGCATCTAACCTCCAGCTGAGCACTCCAAGCTCTAAGAGTTACAAATTAAGTATATGATGAACTGGATGATAAATGCTAATTGCATCATCAGATGAATAATGAAGTGTGGCGTCAAACAAGATACCATCAAGTTTGTCAAAGGAGACGAACAGATTTGGCTCACGGTGATGGGGAAGTCTCTGGTCTGCATTGCTATCATCCATATACCATGCCTGTATAACTTCTTCCCTGCTATCCTGCTTGAAAGAAAATTGTATACATAATGAAATAATAGAGCATCATTTTTCTTCCCAATTTTATTTCTAGGGCAAAACGTTCCAACTTTGATTGGAGAAAATCAAGTTAGTCAAGGAGTATTACGGAGTAATATTCTTTTTCGCTTTTCAAACCCGCCAATTGACTGCCATTTTCAGATCACCCCTAATAATTCATATCAATCCATCATGATTACTGGAATTGCAGTGGTACAAACAAAAAGTATAGGAATTTAAACGATTGCAAACAATAATCAACATCCATTCCTACAAAGAGGAAGAACTACTCCTAAATAATACGTATAATACTTAGGAAAGTGCAGATAACAGAGGACAATTGAAACGATTAACAAGAACATTTCAATTTTTTTCTTCTATCAATTGATTTCTTTTATCAGCTTTCCTATTCAACAACATATACGGAGTAGAAGATAGTAATTAAATAATTTCTCCATGTCGAAACTCAAAAGAATTCGAAATTGCAGCATGGAACCCTATATTCGTGCTGCACGAATATAAACTCTTGAAAAATCTGAAATTTAAAAAACAAATCCGGGTAGCATACAAATATCTGAACAAAAAAGTAAGGCCCGATAGAAATTTTTAGAGAAATGATTAAATAGTACCTTTCCGATGGAACCCATATTTTCAGTTTTCACAACCTGAGATTCGAACGCTGATTAATGAATTTCGTGTTCAAGCCGTTTGATAATATAGCAGTCGAAATATGATGCATCGGGTCTAATGGAAGGAATAAATTTTAGTCAAACGGTAAAGAGTAAAAACCATCTCCTAGAAAAACAAAACGAAAAGACTCAATTACCTCCCACCCGGTGTCCAGGTTAAAAGAATTGATTGAAACTGAAGCTAGTCTATTGAGGGTGTTTCCATCTTTCCAATTTCTAACTTTCCAGATTTATATTGAAAAGGTTGGCAACTTGGAATCGAATTCAGTAACTGATATCAGACTACCACATTTGCTTTAATAAAAATAAATGGTCTTAAGTCTTATAAATTAAAAAATAAAAATATTAAATATACGAAGTATATCCTAAAATTTGAACTGGAAAACGAGCCGACCAAATATCTGGATACGAGTAGACTCAAACCAGATCGGTTGGACAAAATGTGGACACTCTAAACAGGAGAAAAATATCGCGTCTCATAATAAAAGCTGCACTAAAATATTCTTCTTGACTCCTTGCATAATACTCTCTATGAATTCAAACAATCTTTTTGAATTGAGGTGCTTGTCCTCTACGAATCCTTCATCTAATAGCTAAGAACAGAAATGATTTAGTATCAAAATGGATTTCTATTGTTCTAACTGAATCACAAGAAATTGTATCGAATTCAATATCTGGACTATATAAAATATTTATGAATTTCAAAGATAAAAAGAAATAATTTGAGAAACTTGTTCTTAGTATCTTAGAAAAATATTTTGATTCATAGTTTCTCCTCCAAAAATGACTTATCCCATGGGTGAAAAAAGGTTGTGAAAGGAGTAGTAATTATATGGATCCTCTACGAACATACCTTCCAGTTGTGAAAGGAAAGAACATAACTTTAGTCACATATTTATTAATTAAAATTTAAATGATAAACAAATTGATGTTAAAATTTGAATAAAGGAAAGATAATTAATTTTAACCACATGTTTATTAATTTAAATGGAAATGATAAAATTATCTTGGATAAAGCTAAATGAGGATGATGGATAGTCTACCCGGGGTATATATCCGAAGGGTTATTACGAGGAGTAATTTAGAGAGAAGTTAGAGTAAGTGAATAAAAGTAGAGAGAGAGTGTATTCGGTATGAATGCCGTTTTCAGCGTGGTTACAAATGAGGAAATGGGGTGCTATTTATAGTAGCAATAAATGCCGGGCAGGGACACGTGTCAAGCGCTCATTGGCCGAGGGGTCACCTCAACTGGTTGGCGCTGGCAGCCGCATGTGGCCGCATTTAATGCGGCTGTTGGATGGGACGTCTGTGCGGGGCACGATGATCTGTACGCATGTGAGGCGGATATCTTGTCGAGTGAGATGCCTTCGGCTATAGAGCAGTAGCCGAGGGCTCTTCCACCCGATGGCACCCTGGTGCCGAGGGCTCACAGTGCCGAGGGCTACTGTTTTTGCCGTTTTCTCCCAGTTTCTTAATTTGCTTGAGAAACCCGTTCTGTGAGAATTTGGAGCCTTCGGCCGGGGGGCCGAAGGCACCCCTGGCGCGTAGTGCGGGCTGCTTGGTACCCTGGGCGCTGTGATTTGGGCCTGTTGGGCCTTTTGGGCCTGTTGGGCCTTTGCTGGAGTAGTAGGAGTCTGTGGGCCGGGGGTTCCCGGGCCATAAACTCCATCAGGAGTCCCTCACTCCTTTTGCCGAAAGGTACTTGAGGGAAAATGAGTAATTTGTGCTTGCCCTTTGATGTTGTCCCGTCATGATCTCTGAAGTTGGTGAGGAGTCGTTGCTTTTATGTCCCTGCCGAAGGCAGTCCCTCAGTTACCCACATGTCGGGACTTGAGGGCTTGCTTTGTTGTTTGTTGGAATTTCACAGATTTTGTAATTTAATGATTTTCCCGAGGGGGTCCTCCAGTCCCCCACTCCTTGAGGCACTTGTAGAGTGGTGAAAAGGAGTAAAGTAGTTATGTTGCTGTTGTGGGCCGAAGGCTGACGCTTTTCGTTTCATTTTGGGGGGATGCCTCGTTAAAAACCTCATTAGGAAAAACCCTTTGGGAAAAAAATCCTAATGAGGGAAAAAGAGTGCACCGAATTCCCCCAATGATGAATCGAAAATGTCAAACCTTGGTAAAAAATGGAGAATGACGGGAATGCCGAAGGCTCTCTCTTCTGAGGGCTCCTGTGTTGATTAGCCGAAGGCTTACTGTTGATGTCCTGGTGGCGCCGAAGGGGAGCCCCTCAATCCAGGGATCGAGGGCCTGCCAGATGAAGGCAGCAGTGGAGTTGTTACCGGGGGGTCCACTGTTTGTTGATTGGTTGGTGATGAAGATACCCGAGGGCTCCCATTACCTGTGTGCCGTGGGTCATCCGTCAATGAGGCAACTCCCCGGGGGCTACCCGGTTTTGCAGTGCTGAGGGGGAATCCCCGAGGGGGTGTCCTGATATGAAGCCCTGGGTTTCTGAAGGAGTGATCCCGAAGGCGTGTGTAATGTGCTGTGTGGGGCACAACCCGGGGGCACTTCTGGGTGAGTGCACCCGGAGGCTATCCTTGATGAAGTGGAGTGAAGTAGAAGACCCGGGGGCTTCCAGAATATAGCCGTTGGAAATATAGCCGTTGGAATATGTAACGACAGGATATAGCCGTGGGGGGGGGGGGGGGTGGCACACGTGGCGTGTGATGGCTGGCTGTTCGTGGGCGGCGTCACCGGTTGGGTGAAACGGCGGTGTGTAATGATGGCGGTCCGTCCGGAGGCCCGGAATCCAGGCCCAAGCCCGGATTCATCGCCTATAAATACCCCAAGGCCAGAGCCATTTCCCCTGTGCGAACTCAGTTGTCTTAGCGAAGCTCTGCCAAAAAATCTAGTGAGAGAAACTCAAGCCTTCGGTCCTAACTCAGCTTTCGAGGTCAGTGCTCCCTGCCTTTCTCCTTCTAGTATAGCTGTACGTTGCGCCCTCGGTTTAGGAGATAGAATTCACTAGAAACCTTAGTTCCCCCGAACCCTCGAGCTAGAGATAGAATGTCGTCTCAGAGTGACTCTCAGGACATCTCGAGGACGCCCTCGATGGAGGACGAGGGCATCTGCGACGTGGAGTCCAGCAGTGGCCAGCCCTCGGACAGTGCTGATGCCGTCCTGGCCCGGGAGGTCCAGAAGGAACTCATTGCGGAGGTCGAAGCCGAGGGCTTCGAGCAGGAGTGCGAGGACGAAGACTTAGCCCTCGCATGGCAAACAGCGGAGGATGAGGCACAGAATGAGAGCTCGAAGGTTACGATTGCTGTTCTCCCCCCTCGGGATTCCGGGGAGGCCAGTAGCTCGAGGCCGTTGGATCCGATACCTCTGAGGGCGGTTTCCGGTTTGAAGAAGAAGAAGGCCGCTACCAAGAAGAAGGAGAGGGCCGTCGATCAAGGAAAGCCCGTGGACATGCCCGAGGGGTACAGTTGGCTGAACACTGAGGCCCTCGAGATCAGGTCGAAGGCTGACAGGGCAGATCTGTACGTGACTCAGCTGCACGTGGGGCCCTCGGCCGAAGTGGTGGAGCCAGGTCCCGATGACGTGTTGTCCAGGGCGCCCGAGGGGTGTATCGCTATTCACGTCCTTTCGGTTTCCATGGGACTTAGGTTCCCTATGCACCCATTCCTCCGGGAATATTTGAGGTTTGTTGGCTTGGTCCCCTGCCAACTCACGCCCAACAGCCACTCCTACATTGCGGGGTTCCTCCAGCTCTGCAAGTCCCGAGGGGTGAAGCCCAGCCTGGATCTATTCTTCCAGAGCTTTAATTTGTGCCGGGGGGGGGGGGCACGAAAACGGCGAGGGGTACGCCAACCTGCAGCAGATTGCCCGCTTCAAACTATTCTCCGATGCTCCTTCTTCCAACAAAGGATGGAGGGAACGTTGGTGCTACGTAAAGTTGGATGAGAGCCCATTCCCGAGGGAGCTGCGTGATCGATTCCGAAGGCACGAAAAGATCAGGAGTGCCGCTCTCGAGAAAGACGGCCTAAAGCTGGCCAAGTTCCCGGAGGGGAAAAATAAGAACGTGGCGATCAAAGACTGCACCCTCGAGGAGGATTTATACACCCTCGGGTTCCGGAGGTACCGCTTCATAGGGGAGACCGATGAAAAGTACCCTGCCTTCAACAAGGCCTTCGGAGGGGCCGGAGGTAGGAGCCGAGGGCTTTAGAATTTTGTACTTAGTTTTTTTTTGCTTGGATGTTATTGTCCCTTCGCTTAGACCCGTCGGACTAACCCTTTGTCTCCTTTGTGCAGGTATCCCCGTCTCTATGGTGAACGTAAAGGGCCTTGCTCGTCTGAAGAAACAGGACCCGAAGGGGTCGGGACAGGGCAGCCAGAAGCCCGCCACTGCCCTCTTTAAGAAAGCCGAGGGTGATGCCGCTGCCGGCAAGAGGAAGGCAGCGACCAAGGGGTCCCCCCCGGCTACCAAAAAGCCGAAGAAGGGGGATGTCGCCGAGAAGGAGCCCCCGGTCATTATCGCTGATGAGCACCCCGCCTCCAGGGTGCATGTGGAGAAGCCGTCGGGTGAAACGCCGGCAGGGGCAGAGGAGTTGCTGCTTGAGGTCCTCCAAGTCTCGTTCCCGAGGGGGACATCCCTGGCCAGCGGCGCTGTCGACCCGGGGGCCATCTTGAGGGGCATAACCCCTGAGACTGATAGGGCTGCCCTCGGGGCTTATAACGATGCGGCTCTCGAGGACCACATCCTCCGCTCCTCCCTTTCTGTAAGTGTTTACTCAGCTTTCCTCCTTTTCTCCTTTGATTATATTGTGCAATTGTTTTTAACCATTTTGGTTGTTGGTCTGCAGGCTTGTCTAGCCCTCGGTGAACATGCCCGGAGGCTTCAAGAATGGCGCCTCCATAAAGCCGAGCAGGATGCCAAGATGAAAGAATGCATCCTCAAAAATAAAGAGGCGGTGAAGCTGGGGGCCAGGCTGGAAGAGGAGCTTCGGCAAATGGAGCAGAGATTGGAGGCCGCAGAGAAGGGCAAGGCTGACGCTGAGGCCGCTGCTGAGGAGGCCAGGAGGGCTGCCAAAGAGGCCGAGGACTCCAAGGCGCTGGCCGTCGCCAAGGCTCGGGAGGAAGCCGTTGATGCCTTCGTCGCCGAGGGCTGGAGGGCCGAGGGACGCAAGATGTGGCTGTCCTCGGTTGTGGAGGCACACGTCGAGGAATGGGCTGAGGGCCCTGGGTGGGAATGGATGGCCCGGAAGGGCAGAGAGTACTATGAAGCCGGCGAATTCTTCACCCAGGCCCTCATCTACCGGAGGATGGCCCGACATTTGGGCATTGAGCAAAAGGACTTCTCCCCCTCGGCGTATGGCCTTCCTCCCCTGCAGCCTGATGTCCGTGAGTCGCTCCCGGAAGGTGTTCAGAGGCCCGACCTTGAGGACACGGAGTTGAAGAATGAGGCCGAGGACGACGCTGTCGAGACCGGAGCGGAGGCATCATCGAGGCCGGCTGCAGAGGGTGCCCCGGTGAATGATGCTGTTGTAGTTGTAGAGTGACTTTGTATTTAAAAATCCTTGAACATATTTTGTAATGAACAACTTTGATCCTTCGGCTTCGGCCTGTTTGTAAATTTCACACTTACTCTGTTTTTGATGAATGCATGCTGCCCCCGGGCTTTTTACATTTGAATGCGCCTTATGTTTTGAATGTATGCCTCCTACTTCTTGAATGTATGTTTTAGGACTTAGAATATTTTTCGATTGCAACTTGCCCTTGGAAGCCTTCGGTAGTTGGGCACCCTCTGCTGGATATGCAACCGAGGGTTCAGCAGGAATTAGGACTTAGAAAATTTTTCTAAGTGTAGCACAGCATGGGGCCTTCGGGTGTTTGTGGTAGCCCAATTCCTAGGTCTTAGAAAAATTTTCTAAGTGTAGATTCCCCCTTGAGAGCCTTCGGGATACGGCGTCCCTTCCTGATGTGTGAATGTTGGACCGAGGGCCCAATGCACAGGACTTAGAGATTTTTTGCAAGTGTAGTATGCCATGTAGCCTTCGGCTACTGTGGAGCCCCAACTGAAATATTGAATAGGCCGGGGGCCAATTCTTTAGGACTTAGAAAATTTTCTTGAGTGTTGATTCCTTGTGAACTGTAGCCCTCGATTGATAGGTAGCCTTCGGCAATTAGGTCCCTCGAGATGAGGGTGAAATATGTAGGACTTAGAAAATCTTCTAAGTGTAGAGTTTCCCCTGGGAGCCTTCGGGAGGTGGCATCCCTCCATGATGTATGAGTAGCTGACCGGGGGGGGGGGGGGGAATATGCAGGACTTAGAAAAAATTCTAAGTGTAAAATTTCCCTTGGGAGCCTTCGGGAGATGGCATCCCTCCTTGATGTATGAGTAGTTGACCGGGGAAAAGAATGTAGGACTTAGAAAATATTCTAAGTGTAAAATCTCCCTTGGGAGCCTTCGGTAGATGGCATCCCTCCTTGATGTAAGAGTAGTTGACCGGGGGGAAAAATATGCAGGACTTAGAAAGTATTCTAAGTGTAGATTTTCCCTTGGGAGCCTTCGGGTGATAGGTGCCCTCTGACTCCACATCACTTTGCCAGATGCCCGGGGGCTGCTCATTTAGGACAGGATATATTTTTTCAAGTGTTATTGTATTGCATGACCTTCGGCTACCATATTCCCTTGGCTGTAATGCTGATTGGGCCGGGGGCCCAATCTTTAGGACTTAGAATTTTTTCAAGTGTTGTTTCCTTGTGTAGCCTTCGGGTGATAGGTGCCCTCTGACTCTACATTACTTTGTGTAAGTTGATGTTGAATCCTGTTGTTGTGAAGAAAGCCAATGAGGAGTGTGTGCCCTCGGCATACACTCTGAGGAGTTGTAGAGTTTGACTCAGCCAGTTGTGTCCCTTGTAATGGGGTAGGGGCCTTCGGTACATATTTGAAGGTGTTGTCTTAGTGTACTTTGGATAGTCCAGTCCCTTTGTATTGTTGAAGCCTTCGGTGTTTGTGTGACCGGAGGTGACCAGGCAGTGGACTTAGCCGTTCCTTGCTGCTATCTGTTCGAGTAGTGTCCTTCGGGAAATAGGAGCCTTCAGTTACCGGAGGTGTTCCCGTGGGGAGCCCTCGGCTTGTTGTGATCTGTTGGAGTGTACTCTTTGATGTCTCGCTGAGTCTACTCCCCTTCACCCTTTTTTTTTTTTTTTTTTTTTTTGGTGGTGAAGGGAAGGCATCAAGAAACTTGGTTTCTTGGTAAGGCTGGGCCTATTAGGAGACCATCAGAATACACCAATGGCTCTCCTCCCTCGGGTTAACCTTCCGAGGGGATCGAGGGACGTTTCCTGGGCACAAGATATGGTGGTCCGTAACCTGCCTCCCCTTGGGGGATGGCGCGGAAAGCGCCTCATTTTTGAAAGTCGTCCCCTCGGCGCTAGACATAGTCCGTGGCCTGCCACACCCTTGGGGTGGTGCCGCGGGGAGCGTTTCGGTTTGGAAGTCGAATCCTGGGCATTTCTCATACCTGTCATACCCTGGGGGTAGTGACGCGGATAGCGTTCCGTTTTTGAAAGTCGAATCCTGGGCATTTCTCATGCCTGTTATACCCTGGGGGTAGTGACGCGGAAAGCGTTTCAAGGAAGGGTTTTCATTTGCACACTAGTTGCAAATGGCCGGGGGCACTACGTGCTGCCGGCACCGATGGTGGCGCCTTCGGTATATGCGTCCTCGTGGGGTACAGCTTTTAGAAACAACACTTGGTGTTAGTTTCGATGTGTAGCCCCCGGTACTTGGTACCGAGGGGTCTTCTGTAGGAACACTTGGTGTTCTCTTTTGTCGTAGTTGATGTAGGCGTCTACCCTCGGTACTTGGTACCGAAGGGTCTTGAAATGAAACACTCGGTGTTTCCCAACAGATGTTTGGAAGTTGATAGGAGAGCATATCCCTGGCACTGGGTGCCGAGGGGTCTTCTTTGAAACATTTTGGTGTGTTTTTTTTTTCGTTTCGATGTTTGATGATGGAGGTGTACCCTCGGTACTGGGTGCCGAAGGGTCTTCTGTAGGAACACTTGGTGTTCTCATCTTTTCTTTTTGATGTTGAAGGTGGGGATGTACCCTCGGCACTGGGTGCCGAAGGGAAATGAAACACATGGCGTTCCTTGTAGTTGGTGATAGGAGTTCCCTCCCTCGGCACTGGGTACCGAGGGGTCTTGACTGAAAACACGTGGTGTTTTCGCTGTTTGTTGTAGGTGTTGATGGTGTCCGCCCTCGGCACTTGGTGCCGGAGGGGGTTCTTCTCGTGGTGAGGGCCTGGGGCCTGTAGTCAGTATGAGGACTTGATGTCTTGAATGTATCTTCATTCTTCGAAATTGGAGGCCTTGGGCCATAGGATAGTACATTCACTAGTTATGAGGGCTTGGCCGCTCTTACATTATTGATAAAATTTAACTAAATGGTGTACATTCCAGTGCCTAGGGACTTCTTTCCCATTGGGGCGTTTGAGCTTGTAGGTCCCGGGTTTGATGATGGCTGCTATGATGTAGGGGCCTTCGAATTTTGGTGCCATTTTTCCTCCCTCGGTTGGTTGACTGACTTCCCTCCTCCGGAGGACATAGTCCCCCACTTGGAATTTTCTGGTGCGAACTTTGGCGTCGATGTAGCTTTTAACTTGCCTTCGGTAGTTTTCTGCCCGGATGAAGGCCTGCTCCCGGCGTTCTGAAATGAGGTGGAGGTCGAGGGCCATGTTGCTGTCGTTGACCTCGGGGTCATATTGGATCACCCTGCGGGTGGGAAGGGTGACTTCCGTAGGAGCTTTGGCTTCAAAACCGTAGCAGAGGGAGAAGGGTGTTTCACCTGTTGCTCGCCGAGGGGTGGTGCGGTAGGCCCAAAGGATGTTGTGGAGTTCTTCTACCCAGCCACCACCCTCGGCCTCCAGCTTCTTTTTGAGGCCCTCGAGCAAGGTCCGGTTGGCGTTCTCTACTTGCCTGTTGCCTTGAGGGTAGGCAACGGAGGAGAAGGTGTGTTTGATGCCCCATGCCTCCAGAAGGGCACAGAAGGGGGCTGCCTCAAATTGTGTCCCATTGTCGGAGATGATCTGCTGGGGGACGCCAAACCTTGTGAGGATGTTCTTGAGGACGAAGTGACGGCACTTCGCCTCTGTGATGCTAGCGAGGGGTTCAGCCTCCACCCACTTGGTAAAATAGTCGACGGCCACAATGATGTATCTGTTGTTGGAGGTACCCCTCGGCAGAGGGCCCACAAGGTCTATCCCCCATCGAGAAAATGGGACAGAGGTGCTGATGGGGGCATAGTTGACCGCTGGCCTGCCGGGGGCTTTCTGGAAATGTTGACATGCGGTGCACCTCCGGGCAAGGTCAGCACAATCCCTGGCCATGGTTGGCCAGAAGTAGCCCTGGAGAATGAGCCTTCGGGACATGGAGAAGGGTCCCTGGTGAGCTGAGCAAGTGCCACTGTGCACTTCCTCCATTGCGACCTCGGCTTCATCTGGATGAAGGCACCGAAGTAGCGTGCCATTGTAAGATCGTTTGTAGAGCCTTCCATCTTCGATGGTGTAGCTAGGAGCCCTCAGCTTTGCCAGTTTAACGCGGGCCTCATTCTCGGGTAGCTGCCCTGTGGAGATGAAGGCGGTGATATCTGAGATCCAATCCTCCTGACGTTGTTGTACGTTCATAACGGGGCTTGCATGGATGCTTGAGAGGCTGAGTTCCTCGATTTTGGCAATTTTGGAGATGTGCTCGGGGGAGTCGGCCGAGAGCTTAGATAATATGTCGGCCTCGGAGTTCTGAGCCCTCGGTATTTGAGTGAGAGAGTGTGTCTCAAATACCTTAAGCAACTCCTTGGCCGCTTCCTTGTACTGTTTCATTCTCCCCTCCTTGGCCTCATATTCTTCGGAGATTTGGCCAACGACCAACTTGGAGTCGCATTTGATGTGGATCTGCCGAGCCCTCATGTTGGCAGCCAGCCGAAGGCCACATAGGAGGGCCTCATATTCGGCCTCATTGTTGGAGACTTTCAAGGAGAAGCGGATTGCATAGTAGGCCCTGAAGCCCTCGGGAGTAATGAGGACAACCCCTCCCCCGCATGCTTTGGTCGCGGAGGAGCCATCAGTGTAGAGGGTCCACCAGTCGTCCGAGGTAGCCGAGGGCTCCCCGTCCGTGGCTGCCCTTGCTGTACATTCCGTCACAAAGTCCGCCAGGGATTGGCCCTTGATGGCCGGCCTTGGACGGATGTCAATGTTGTACTGGCTCAAGAAGATAGCCCATTTCACCATGCGGGAGGAGCTGGTGGGGCTCCTCATGAGGGCACCGAGGGGTTGATGGGTGAGGACCTGAACTGGGTGAGCCTGAAAGTAGTGGCCCAGCTTCTTGACAGTCCAAACGATGGCTAACACCATTTTTTCCACATGGGAGTACCTGAGCTCGGCCTCCCTTAGGGTCTTGCTAACGTAGAAGATGACATGTTGGATGCCGTCTTCCTCCCGGATGAGCACAGAGCTGATGGCCGCCGGGCTAACCCCAAGGTAGAGGTAGAGGGTCTCCCCTACCTTGGGTTTGGAGAGCACAGGAGGTGAAGATAGGTATCGTTTGAGCTCGTCGAAAGCCCGCTGGCATTGTGGAGTCCATAGATAGCCAACCGTCTTCCTCATGATCTGGAAGAAGGGTAGAGACTTCTCCGCCGATTTAGATAGAAAGCGGTTGAGGGCTGCCAGACGGCCCGTCAACCGTTGAACTTCCTTCACGTTGCGTGGGGGCTCCATGTTGATGATGGCCTGGATCTTTTCGGGATTGGCCTCAATACCCCTTCGGCTCACCATGTAGCCCAAGAATTTGCCCCCTTGGACGCCGAAGGTGCACTTCTTCGGGTTTAGCCGAAGGTTGCATTTTTGCATGATGGCGAAGATTTCCCGGAGGTCGTCAGCATGGCTGGAAGATTGTTTGCTCTTGACGATCATGTCGTCAACATAGGCCTCCATGGTGCGCCCCAGGACGGCTTGAAAGACTCGGGCCACCATCCGGGTGTAAGTGGCCCCCGAGTTCTTTAGGCCGAAGGCCATCACTAGGTAGCAGAAGATGCCCTCGGGAGTCATGAAGGCAGTTTTTTCGGCGTCCTCCTCGTGCATGAAAATTTGATGGTACCCTCGGAAGGCATCGAGGAAGGACATGATCTCACACCCTGCGGTCTCATCCACCAATTGATCAATGTTTGGTAGAGGGAATGGATCCATAGGGCATGCTTTGTTGAGATCGGTGTAGTCCACGCACATGCGGAAGGTAGGGGGCTTCTGTGCGAGGACTACATTCGCCAGCTGTAATACCCGAGATTAATATAAGAGGATTAATAGTACTACTCATACCAACAGAGGTGCATCTCCTTTTAAGGGAGCTCATCACCCAAGAACTCCAAAGTTAAGCGTGCTTGCACGGGAGTAGTCTTGGGATGGGTGACCCCGTGGGAAGTTTCTCAGGGCGCGCATGAGTGAGGACAAAGTGCGCGGTAAAGGCTCGTGGTGGTTTGTGGGGACAGTACTAGAGGTCTAGAGTAACTACCTCGGGTCCGTGTGGGGCCCCGGGGTGTTACAGATGGTATCAGAGCAACCCTGCGACAGTGTACTGACCCGTTAGATATCGGGCGGGCATTTAGCGGGGCAAGATTCTGGGGTTTGATTGAGATTGTTAAGGGCGCAACGAGGACGTTGCGATCCTAAGTGGGGGTGATTGTAATACCCGAGATTAATATAAGAGGATTAATAGTACTACTCATACCAACAGAGGTGCATCTCCTTTTAAGGGAGCTCATCACCCAAGAACTCCAAAGTTAAGCGTGCTTGCACGGGAGTAGTCTTGGGATGGGTGAGGGGTCCACCGAGAGGCGGTGGGTGATGACCCTTCGGCTGATTCCCGGCATGTCCTCCGGCCCCCATGCAAAGACATTGGAGTAGGCGCGGAGGGCGTCGGTGATACCGGTCTTCAAATCTTCAGGGAGCTGGGCTCCAATCTTCACGACTCTCTCCGGCTGGGCCGGATCGAGCGCAAAGTCTTCTACGTCCTCGGCCGGTTCAGCCCTCGGCCTTCTTTCCTCTTGGTCGACGGCTCCAGTGATGGTGTCAACACGGAATTCCGTCTTGCTTACCTTCTTAGTGACCTGAAGATAGCAGGCGCGGGCAATTTTTTGGTCCCCCCGGGAGTAGCCAATGCCCCCCTCGGCGGGAAACTTGAGGCAGAGGTGCCTCATGGAGATGATGGCTTCAAGGTCCTCGAGGGCTGGCCGGCCGAGGATGATGTTGTGGGCGCAGTCGATGTTGACGACGACGAACTCCACCTCGAGCTGGGCTCTATGGAGCCCGTCGCCGAAGATCACCGGGAGGGTTATTACCCCCTCGGAATCAATAGTATCGCCGGAGAAGCCGGCAAGAGGGGTCTTAATGGGCCGAAGGGACCCCCTCTCCAGATGCAGCTCTCTGAAGGTGCTGAGGTACATTACATTGACGGAGCTGCCCGTGTCAATGTAAGTTCGGTGAATAATGGTGTCGTTTATCTCCGTCCGAATCACCAAGGCATCCCTATGAGGAGAAGAAGTAGGAGGGAGATCTGCGTTAGTAAAGGTGATGGGTTCCTCCCTCAGTCGCTTTACCGGGGGCATATGAGTGACTTCCCCCACGTAAAGCGATTGAGCCCACTTCTTTCGTTGGCTGGTGGAATCGCCCCCTGTATTGCCACCGGTGATCATGAGGATGTGGCGTTTCTTCTCCTGGTAGTGGGGGTACTCCTCCTCCTCTTCTTCCAAGTTTCCGATCTCCCTCTTCTTGCCGAGGGGGATGGTGTTCGGATTTACCCAGGCATTTACCTTCGTATGGTGCCCTCGGGGAGGTCCCTGATGAGAAGGCCCCTCCTGCCGAGGGCTCTGGACAAATTGGGACAGGTGCCCCGCCTGTATTAATCTCTCGATAGCCGTCTTCAGCTGATGGCAGTCATCGGTCCTGTGCCCCTGGTGCCGATGGAAGCGACAGTAGGGGAACTGAGGGTTGATAGCGTGTACCTCCGGGGGTGCGCGAGAGTCGCGCTCAACGAGGCCCCTCTCCTCGGCAAAATCGAGGATGATGCTGACGGGGTGCGTCAGTGGTGTCCAAGGGCGGTCCAGGAGAATGGGCTGGGCCCAAGTCTTAGGGTTGCTCTTATAACCTCCCCCGGGCTTGGCTTGGCCTTGCCGAGGGCGGTCATCAGAGGGTCCCGAAGCCTTGGGGCGATTTGGAGGAGCCCCCGGCCCTCGGTTATGCTTGTTGTCAGCCCTCGGGGGCTGCTGGTCCGGATGTTGGTGATACTTCTCCACCTCCTCGGCCTCAGCATACCGGTCCCCCCGCTGCAAGGCCCTTATGTAGTCACGGGGGGGGGG
This sequence comes from Cuscuta europaea, assembly GCA_945859875.1. NCBI lineage: Eukaryota > Viridiplantae > Streptophyta > Magnoliopsida > Solanales > Convolvulaceae > Cuscuta > Cuscuta europaea. Next base: position 9,827,416 of record CAMAPE010000045.1, read on the forward strand.
GGGGTTCAATGATGAGGCTCCTTGAAAAGTTGCCGGTGCGGAGGACGGTTTGTAGGAGGGCCAGGAGGGTCCCGTCATCAGCGCCGTCGACTTTGTCGGCCTCCGTCCTCCAGCGCTCCAGGAAATCCCGAAGGGTCTCATCCTTCTTCTGGCGTATTGTTAGGAGGTGGGAGAAGTGCTTCCTTGTGCGACGCCTCCCGGTGAATTGTGTCAAGAATCGTTGGGCGAGTTCTTGCCACGAATCAATGCAGCCCTCGGGCAGCCTGTTGAACCATTCGTATGCTGGTCCCTCTAAGGTGGAGAGGAACCAACGACACAAATATTCGTCTGACGCCCCCACCATCATCATGTTGTTCTGGTATTTGCTGTAATGTTCCTGGGGGTCCGTTTTCCCGCTGTAGGGCTGTATGTGTTGCCCTCGGTATTTTTTCGGGATCCGGGCCACCAATACCCTTGGGGTAAATGGCGTCCGAGTCCAGAGCTGGATGACGGGTTCCCCGGAGCCCTCGGCCACTTTCTTCTGCAACTCCTCCATTTTGGCCATCATGGCCTCGTATTTGAGATCTGAATGAGGGGTGGAGGTGGTGGCGTGAGCTTTGTTGGACTCCATCTCGTCAAGCCGGCGTTGGAGGGCCGCAATAATTTCGTCCCAGGGATCCTTCGGGAGGGTCTCCGCCCCCTGCGAACGAACCCGGGCTGAGTGGGCCTGGTTGATCTGGTGGCGAGCGTCATCGGCATGAAGGGGTGCCTTGCCTTTGTCCCGAGGGGGACACTCCTCGTCTGCCCTCGAAACAGATCCCCTGCTTTCCTGGGGCCTTTGGAGTGCTTTCCCCCCGAGGCGGTCTTGGACCCCTCGGCGGTCTGGCCCTCCTCCGAGCCGGTTGAGGGCGGAAGTACGGGGCCTTTCCCTGTTGTCATTATGGCGGTCCCGGGACTGAACTTCCTGGGAGGACGTATCCTGGGCCACCACCCCTTCGTCGTTTCTCACCCGAGGGGTGGGATTTCCGAAGGGGTGTGGTAGAGGGGGAAGCATGATATTTCCCCCGATCTGAGGGTGAGCTGGAGCCAGGGTGCCGAAGGCACCCGGGTTCTGGATGAGCGTCTGGATGAAGGCGGAGAGCGCCGATTGCACGTCGATGGTGAGAACCGGAGGGCTGACTTGGTCATCGCTCCGGTTTTTCTTCTTGGCCTCGATGCCGAGGCGGGCATCGGGGGCATTTTGTTGGATCTGAAGGCGTAGGTCGACAGCCGCCTGTTCCAGCCCAGCGATGACACCGCCCTCGGGAGCCCTGTGAGAGGCTTCGGGGGCGTTGACGTCGCCGAGGGCCAGGTTCTTGTCTTCTACGTTCTTTGAGTTGGCACGTGTTGTCCTCACCATTTTGATAGAGGGCTAGATTTTTGTGTTTGGTCGAGGGGGAGGGTTTCTTACTTGATTGTTCAACCTCTCAACGAGAGCACCAAATAATGGATAGTCTACCCGGGGGTATATATCCGAAGGGTTATTACGGGGAGTAATTTAGAGAGAAGTCAGAGTAAGTGAATAAAAGTAGAGAGAGAGTGTATTCAGTATGAATGCCGTTTTCAGCGTGGTTACAAATGAGGAAATGGGGTGCTATTTATAGTAGCAATAAATGCCGGGCAGGGACACGTGTCAAGCGCTCATTGGCCGAGGGGTCACCTCAACTGGTTGGCGCTGGCAGCCGCATGTGGCCGCATTTAATGCGGCTGTTGGATGGGACGTCTGTGCGGGGCACGATGATCTGTACGCATGTGAGGCGGATATCTTGTCGAGTGAGATGCCTTCGGCTATAGAGCAGTAGCCGAGGGCTCTTCCACCCGATGGCACCCTGGTGCCGAGGGCTCACAGTGCCGAGGGCTACTGTTTTCGCCGTTTTCTCCCAGTTTCTTAATTTGCTTGAGAAACCCGTTCTGTGAGAATTTGGAGCCTTCGGCCGGGGGGCCGAAGGCACTCCTGGCGCGTAGTGCGGGCTGCTTGGTACCCTGGGCGCTGTGATTTGGGCCTGTTGGGCCTTTGCTGGAGTAGTAGGAGTCTGTGGGCCGGGGGTTCCCGGGCCATATACTCCATCAGAGGACTTTCGGAAAAGTTTTGTGAGACAGAGGAGGGAGTATGAAATGGATAAAGATGTATATGTGCAAATTCATTTGCATTTTGCATGAAAAACTACATGCTACTTATTAGAACATATGCATGCGATAGTATTTACTACGTATTCACTAAAAAGTAGATTGTATTACAAAAACATTATTATACTACCTCCGTTCCAGAATTATCTCCTTATTTGACTGGACACGGGGTTTAAGATAGTGTGAAATGTGTGGTGGAGAGTTGTGCAGAGGAAAGAGAAATGTGTAAGAATGGTCGTTAACCACAAATTCTTTGTCAAAAAAGGAAAGAAGAAATAAATTTGGGACGGACCGAGAAGAAAAGAATGAAGATAATTCCAGAACGGAAGAATATGTTTTATCTTACACGTTGTTGTATAGCAAAAATAGTTAAAATAACCTGATAGTTGTCACTTTGTAAGTGATATTCGAGACACTTATTTAAATCTTAGTTCTATCAATAGGGGTTACATGAACTAGTGATCAGGAGGTTGCAAGTTCAATACCTCTGGTAAAACGGTCTCGCTCAAGCCTATCACACAGGACCCGCCAAGTGTGATTACTTGGTTGGCACTCTCTTACTATATGATTGGCGTAAATAGGGGCCTAGTTAGGGTGGTTCACCTCAAATTTTAAAAATGTCTATATTTCTAGTGTAAAATGTTCATGTAAATTTGTTCGAAAAATATTCTTTGTACCGGTCTAGTGCCCTGGCCCCGGCCTTAGCGTAATGCAACATTTTATAAAATGTTTAATACTAATAGGCTTCATATGAAATGTGAATGTCCAAGTCAGTAACCAATGCTTACTCCCTCAGTCCGTCATCACCAGTTTTGGTGATTCTACTAGTGTTGATAACTGAAGTTCAGGAGTTAGTGCCGAAAAAATGAACACATTAGGATTTTAAATACGCAACAAATGTTGGGTGTGTCTCGGAAAAACGAAGATTAATTAATTACTTAATTAAAATTAACAAAATAGCTTAAGAAAAACACAAAATAAGATGAGACAGAAATTAGTCAAAGCTCTGCTATGCACGATGTCCTTAAAACGTATTTGATGCCTCCCACGGTGCTAGGAGCATTGCAACGATCGTTTCTCAGGATACGATGACTACGAACAATTGTTTTAGCACTCAAACGAATTGTTTCGGCGAACGGAAACACAATATGATCACTACGGAATTTTTCGGAATACTAGAGGTGTGTTTTAGCTCAAAAAGTTTGTGCAAACTGTGTTGTGAGACGTGTTGTTGCAAAACACCTGCCAGGTATATACATGGACAGATTTGTGGTGTGTTAACTGAGCTTTAATGAACCTGGACGTTGGACATAAATAACTAGCACGTTGAACATTAATATGTCAAAAACTGTTCATTTAAAGATAAGAACGTTGGACAATAAATTTTGTAATGGTTGAGAACCGTTCAGATGCGCGACCAGAACACCCCCAGAGCTGCACGACCAGAACTGGTGTTGGCATGACCAGAACACCTTACGAAGTGATCTGGTTCTGGAAGACTGAAAACCGTTACGGGAAGAAGCAGAATTTAAATGGACCTGGACGTTGGACATAAATAACCAGCACGTTGAGCATTAATATGTCAAAAAATGTTCATTTAAAGATAAGAACGTTGGGCAATAAATTTCGTAATGGTTGAGAACCGTTCATATGCGCGACCAGAACACCCCAGAGCTGCGCGACCAGAAATGGTGTTGGCGTGACCAGAAGACTGAAAACCGTTACGGGAAGAAGCAAAATTTAAATGGTATCTTTTTTGTAAGATACACTTTTGGACGACATTCGTGTCTGCGGGTCACAGCTTTACTTCTCCGTTTTCGGGATTTGATTCACACCCCCTTGCGCGTGAAGAGAGCCTTTCCACCTAAGAATCTTAACTCCTTCAAAGAGGGTTCTCTTTATAAGGGGTTGAAAATCCATTGGGTTTTCCGGTGTGGGATAAATCACACTAGAAACCCATCATTTTCCGAGTTTTTCCATTTCAACGAGTGAACTTCGAGAATCAATTTCTCATTCACCCGTTATCCGTTTTGAGTGTATCACATATCGAATTGTAGTCCTTAACAAGGACAATCCAAAACCACTTTGACCCGACCCAAATCAGAAGTGGACTACACTCAAAATATTGCCCCAAATTACCCATTTAATGTAACGTTTAACACATTTTTCCAACAACAAATACACACACACTCACACACGCAACGATTGTTTATTTATCAAATGATTTCCTATTTTATGCAGGTGAATTGGTGGTGAATTAGATGATGTATTTGATGCAAGGTCCATCGAATATGATTTGATTCATCATTCAATATGATTCATCCATTATCCCTTTATTCGTTTAGAAATTTCACTCATAATTTACGAGCCACATTCCCTTTACTCATTGGATTCAGATGAACTTATTTTCAGAGGTACTTTGTCTATTTGACCACACTAATCACTTTTATTTTCTTAAAAATTGTGTAAGTTCTTACACTACATAATTACATATGTAACTTGCATGCACTTTGAAACAAGATGAAAAAAATATTTATGGGCACACAACCTGTGGAACCCTCATGTGAGGCTTTCGAAAGAGAGGTTCATTAATGTGATACTAGATTCTCCAATGAATAGGTTTCTGTCATATATTGCTTCCGTCCTGCAAAGATTGTCTCATCTTTGTTTTTCGGTCTGTCCAATTAAGATTACTCTATACCGGTGAAGTTTGTGAGGTTCTAAATTATTTTTACTATATTCTTTCTTTATCAATTCAATATCAACTACATAAATTCATTTTTCTTAATAAACCTGTCACCTCTCTTAGTGACTCATTATTAGTATAGCAGGTAACAGTACTTTTAAAAGCGGGGGATACAACACCAATTAGCCATTCTAGCAGCCCAATTAGAAATACAGCACCAATTATGAAAAAGTATCCATTCTACTATTCTAGCAGTCCAGTTAGAAAAGCACTCCGTAATACTCAGTAATTAATCGCAAATAACAATGGATGCAATAATTAGTAAAATTTGTAAAGAACGTATGTAGTGAAAGATTAAAAAGTGATCAAATTATTCAAGAAGTCCAGAAGAAAAGGTAAAGAAAAAAAAGAATATACTGATACACTTCACAAATGTATCCTTCCTCCTATAATCCTGTACTCCTATTACAAAGACTACTTGTTCTGATACATTAATTTCACCACTTATATTTTTACTAAATTCTTTACACACATCCTGCGTCAAGCCGTCAATGACAGACGCCGCAGTAATTTTCAAGGGACTCTACACTTTTACAGTTTTACGGTTAGAGCTATATTTAGAATTCTACAATAACACCCATACCAATTTCAAGATTAGAGAATATTAAGAGCCTGTTGGTAGCACGAAAATCGGCTAATTTGACTAATTCTGGTGAAATTTATAAAGTTATGACTAAAGTGACTGCATTGGTTGATTCTGTTGATTTAAGGGGAAAAAATTAAAATATATTTTATTAATAAAATAAAGAAAAAATTATATGTAAAAATAGCTAAAATGATCATCTACAGACTACAATAACTTCAGTCAATACAGCCAGAAAAGTAACTTCAACTTTACCTTTTCTGTTTATTACACAATTCAACGCACGAAAACAATAGTTACGCGTTTGGTGAAAAAGTTGGCTGATAAGTCTGATAAGCCGAAAAGCAGTGTTGCGAAACGGCCTCTAAAACTCATAGAAATTGAAAAGTTTGTAGACCACTACCAATTTTGTAAATATTCCAGCTACAAAACATGTTCAAGTAGAAGATTGAGTTCAGAAATTAAAATGGACAGAACGAAAAATTGGCCATAAAATATATCGAGGCATATTATGATAAACATTACCACAAATATCAGCATAAAAAACTCTACTTCAAAGATCTACAACCAAAGGCTCTATTTTACACTCAACACAGTGACATAGGGTTGTATTGTCTTAACCAATCCAATTGAAAACTGGTCACATAACACCTACAAATCTCCTGAGTAAAGTGTGCTACTATTCATTAGTCTCAACGACTCTCTCTTCATCCATCTCTTCACCAACTTTTTCGTCAACTTCCCCATTAGCCTCCTGCATTGGCGAAGGAGGGGCAGGCAAAACATGTTGTATTGTCTCGACCAGTGCCATCAAAGGTTCTTCAATCTCTTCCTCATCACCAGTTTCCTCACTTCTCGGAAACCGAACATCATATTCCTCTATTATCTGTGGGAGAGTGGGGGGAGGGGGGCCTACATTTAGCAGTAGTATACAAAGAGAAACTAAAACATCGTAATCACCACAATAACATATATAATAAGATACTCCCTTCATCCCGAAATTAACTTCCCGGTTTGACTTCACGGGCTTTTAGGTAGAAAAAAGTAAAAATTTGAGGTTCCAAAATTACCCTTTGATATAATAAAGAATGGTAGTAGTCCAAATAAAGTAAAGGAGGTAAATGAATATTAAAGTAGGAGGCAAATGAGTACTTCAAAGCAAAAGGTTACCAAAAGTAGAAATAAAGTAAAGTAGGAAGTTAATCTTGGAACATCCCACATAGGAAAGGTGGAAGTTAATTTCTGGACAGGAAGAGTATATACTATCATTAAGAAAGTAACAGCACAGCACATCTCACAATGAAGGGGGTAATGTAGGGGTAAAGAAAGAATTTATATTCCATTATTTTGGCTATTTAATGTCAATGATTAATATTTAAAAGTTTTGTTGTCATTGCTTATTCCCTCCCCTCCCCCCTCCCCCCTCTCCAAGGGAAAAAAATCAAAAGGGTTCATGATCCATGAGAATATTTATTCCTCAATGTTTTAGAAAAATGAGAGAAAACTGACAACCAAATAAACTACTTTGTCATCGAGAATGATCAAATCCTCTCTCCAACCAAACATACTGTTGGTGATTTTAGTATCACCAGGTTCATTTTAGTGTAATGGAATTTACAGATTACCAATGGAGTTCAAGTTTAATTTTAGACAAGTTAGGAGGTGCGGAGCGCACACTTGTACGAAATTAAATTTAAACTTGGTTCGATTAAATGGCGGGGGTCAAGGGGGCTGCGCCCCCTTGCGGGGTCCAAGGGGCAGCGCCCCTGGCGGGGGTCTCGCAAAGAAATAAATATGGAAATTTATTTTCGGATAAACATGTCCATATTAATTATTTAATAGAATGACTTTCTGTTAGAGTAAAACTCTAACTGATTGGCCTTATCTCTTTGGTAATCAGAAGAATTCGAGTTCTACTAAAACTGCTAGTTCGTGGTCTATATATTGGTGCCTCAGTTTTAGACTGTCTCTTAGAGTGATTATCCCCATAATCTAAATTTCGTGTAATCCAGGCATAGGGTCGAAATATTAGATTCGGAAAGTGATCACACGATACTCTGAGAAATCCGCCAGATTTTCTAAAACAGTTTCCCAACTCCCCAGATCTAACACATACTGACTGCAACAGTTAGCAGAGGAATAAAAGTTCAACAAATGCACTGTTCCCAATAATGGAATATTGAAAAAACCTTACCGGGTAAATTTGAGATAGAGTACATGGTCTGACATTGATGATGTTCAAAATTTCAGCTTTTGATATATTGAAGCTTTTACATTTTTCTACAAATTGGTCAATAATTTCTCTAGTCTGATTAGTGCACACAACAGTCTGTTCTAAATAATCAAAAACCTGCCATAAAAAAAAAAAACTTCATAAATAATCACAGTATTATGTCAAGAAGCCATTGATGGAAAGTAGAAGAGTTAACCTTAAACTCAGATGCCAAAATTGGGAGCATGACACGTGCAGCACCCCTTCCAGCTCCTCTTGATCTTAGAAACTCAAGCACCTCAAAATTGGTGAGTGCACCTGCATTTGCTTTAAGTCTGCATAGAACTAATTCTAAGTTAGTGTATCCTTACTTTCCAACCAAGGATTATAATTACCACATGTCAAGAGTCAAGAACAACTTAATTGTTTGCTTGGAAATAGTTTGCTGTTTTTGAGTGAGAAAATGGAGAAGGTAAATGGGAGAGAAAAAGCACATTGTTTGGTTTAAGTGAAAACTATGGGAAAGAAGTAAATATGGGCCCATTAAAAAAGTCTACAAATGTACAAATATCGCCTCATTAATGCTGATTACGTTTCACGTTGAATGACTGGATTAACATAAAACGTCAAAACACGAGACATGTAAATAAAATCAGTGAATAACTAAATACTTGCATCTTCATCGCCTGAAAGCAGAAAGCAGTACTTTGACACTACTAAACTTCTTTTATATTTATTCTTCAAATTATCAGGAAGAAAAACCTGCAATGCAGAGATCTTAAACAGAAAGGTGAGTGGCAATAAGTTAGCACAATACAGAAAAATATAAAGAAATAATTATGTATATATAACTAAAGTAAATGTTGTTTACAAAAATGCCACCTCCTTAGTGTAGTGACTATAATAGTAACTTATGTTCAATATTTACACTTAAATGATGACGAGACTACTATAGAAACTATTGGTCATATTTTTGTAAAAAAGTTTCATTTGAGTAACATTTTTGAAACAAAAACTCAAATATAAATCCAAGCAACATGAACAGATCAATAGGAGATTTTAACAAAGAAACACGACCGCTCTAGTCTATCAATCTATATATATGCATGTATTCTGAGTTATTATTATTATAACCACAATTATTACTCCCTCCGTTCCTTAAAACTTTGCCAAGTTTGACCGGCACGGGGATTAATAAGGTAAAAACTGTGTGGTTGAGGTTTGTGCAAGGGAGAGAGAATTAACTGGAACCACAAATTCTTTACTTAAATGAGAAAGTGGCAAAGTTAGTGGGACATCCAAAAAAGGAAAGTTGGCAAAGTTTTAAGGGACGGAGGTAGTATATTATTATCTACTTCCTTACCGATAAATTGAGACGTGGTACCTTCTAATACAAAGTGATTAGTAAAACAGGTGCGGTTTAGTATTGAATATTCATGCGTACCAATTTTTAGCTGCATATTTTGAGAGTATGGAGCTCTGAAATACCTTCAGTTTGATATATTATGGCTCTTGTAAGTTGTAACTCATTACGAACAAAGAGTTATGACTTTTGGAAAATCAACACCATTGAACTTAAAATGAGTAAAATTTGATGCGTAATATTGATTATATTCTCAAAATTTTAAAATAGCGTATAATTTACTCATTACCCGGGACAGAGCAAAGACAACCTATCTTACTGTTACGAGTGTGTACTCAAAAGCCAATTCTTTTCTGGTACGAAATCTTGGGGAAATATATAGTTTCAATGTAAGGCAAAGGGTCTCAAGGCAATCACCGGGCGAAAATTTGTCTACTAAACCCGTATAAAACCAGTATAATATATATGAATTACGGCATATATATCAAATCTATAACGGTATTACTCTTATTTAAATTACCATTTATCCAAGTTACATAAGAAACATTCAAATATGGTATTGTCTAGAAATGATCCACCATTTTCATTTTATATATAGTTGAGTTTCGACCCCCCGAGTCGTTTTTCTAGCTCCGATACTGTCCATCACTGTATATAATGTAATTACATCTTACAAATTACAATGAGATGCTAGCGTTGCTTATTTTCAAGAAACATTATCTAAAACCAGGGAAATAGCAAGGACGGAGATTCAAGGGGAGCCAGTTGTACACTAAAAATATTATGTAAAAAACATTAAACGATTAAACAGATCGAACATAATGATTAAAATCCATTAAAATTCATAACAATATTTTTAAGTACATAAAATATAATATATGAATCTAAAACATTAACTGAACACGGCGTTCTATAACTCGGCCGCTTTGTGAAAGTTGAGTTTCGGTTGATAAGGTCCGAGCATCAAATAAGATCGTGTGATTTTATCTCTTTACTCTAACATCAAAGTATCAAACAAGATCATATGATTTCATCTCTTTCCTCAAATGCCCAATGGCTTATTTTTCTGTTTTCCCGGATCCCACTCAATTTCATCAACAACAGAAACTAATCCCCCTTGAAATAGCTAGAGTATCAATCAAGTCATTGAAAAACAATGCAGTATGGTTTTTTTTCATTTTAGAAGTAGATTTGGTAGCAATACCGAATTAAATTGGCAAAAATAATAAAATACTTCATTTGTCCCATAAAACTTGGCCAATGTGACTTTCTAGGTCAACGACAATAATAGAACCTACATCTATAATAGAATCTACATCTATATTATTGACAAAATCATCTCCCGTTTTGTTTTGAAGTGCTGTCTTCACCATCGTAGGTATACTTTCACAACTCCCTTCACCACTTTGACCATTCACTTTCGAAAAGAATGACAAAATCAACTTGTTTCCTTTCTTGGCAATATGTTCATTATCCATTCTAAAAAACATTTTTAATATTGGTATGAATTAAAATACTTCTATAAAATTATACAATCGTTGTACATATACCTAATAAGTATTCCCAAGTTCAAAACTCTATTCAAATTTTCAATTTTTTCTTACATACCCACTCAATAAAATGATAAATAGATCATTATCTAATCTTCAATTGTATAATAAATAAATCATTCTATAATCTTCAGTTCTATCTTTAATCATTATAAATTTATAATGAATTAAAAACTATTTTATTATGCACTGAAAAATTCAATTAATAATCAAATTGATTCACTAGACCTAAAAATAATAATACTCCGTACACAATACCACAAAGCCACAAAATAATAGATTAAAAATCTATAACTGTATTAGAGTTAGAGCATACCTGTATGCTGGAGCAGCGGAGCTGGAGACAGAGCCCAGGCGGCCAGGCAGACCCGGATTCGGAGAGGCGGAGAGCGCAGAGCCGGAGTGGACGGCGGCGCAGCTGGTGGTCTGCTGTTCTCCTATTCCTGTTCGTCGCGTCTCCGTCGCAGGTCCAGGCTCGTGAGTTCGTCTTCCTTCTTCGTACAAGGCCACAAGCGTTCGCACTTCCGCATTCGCACAAGAGATCACGCAAGAGATTTGTTTAATTTTGAAGTGGGCTTGCCATAAATTTTGAGATGGGCTGAGAATTAATTTTGGGTTGAAAACATTGGGTTAGGCAGAAGCCCACCCCTGCCCTCTGGGAAATGGGATCAAGCCCACCCCTGCCTCCTGGATAATGGGCTGAACCCCACCCTTTCCCTCTGGTAGCCTGGCACTGTGCCAAACAGTTAATCTCACTAGGCCAGTAATCTTTTCCCTGGGCCCAGGCCCCTGTGTAAAACTTTGAACACAGTGATTTCATGTAGTGAAAATTGAGTACTCCCTCCGTTTCAAAATCGGGGTGTTTGGAATTGATTCTGTTTCTACTTCTTTTTTAAAGCAGAAGCAGAATCAGAATCCGTTTTCAGAGGCTGATCTCCCTCAGCTTCTAAACAAACTGATTCTGAGAGTAAATTATAACACCAAAATCTCTTCTGCACTTTGACCAAAACACTCCAACTTTTGCTTCTGATCTCTGAAGAGCAGAAGAAGTTTTAAGAATCAGATCCAAACACTCATTCAATGACACACTTTGATTTCACAAAGATTAAGGAAACAAATTTATCGAGGGGTAAAGTTTACTGTACATTACTTTGACACTGTATGGCATTGTTTGATACAGTTTTGCACAATTTTGTTCTTTATTAATATAGATTTGTTTAAGAAATAAGAAAGTGTGACTTTTTTTGGAACATATAAAAAAGGAAAGTGCGTCATCGATTTTGAAACGGAGGAAGTATAATTCTATTCACCGATTTAATTTTTAGTAAAATTAGATGATTAATAATTGTAATTTTTTCAAAATTGGGATGATGATATTTTTCTCTTTTCAAAAAAAAAGCCACAAAATAATATCAAATTCAGGCAAAGCTTCGGTGCAAATTGCATTAAAGCAACACCATTCATTAGGGGTGGACAATTCGGTTTACAGTTCAGTTTTCATCAGTTTCGGAACGGTTTCGCTTTATTCGGTTTGAAAGATATTATATCAAATTCAAATCACTTGTGTTTTAATTTTGTTTCGATTCGGTTTCAGTTTGATTTCGGTTTGGTTTACCAAAGTGAAAATTGTTAGGTTCAATTTAGTTCGATTTGATTTGGATTCATGTGTTTATTATTTTGTTTGATCAAGTTCTATATTTTAGAATAAGAAAATGAAAATAGTAGTTCATCACATCTTTTTGTATTTATTATTTAAATAAAATGTAAAAGGGAATACGTGATGGAAAAAGAAATAATAACATATTATAAATGAACACATAATTTAACTTACTAAGACTAATGACATGAAGACGTCTAGCCTTTTCTGAATCACTAGAAAAAAGATTCACCTCTCACAAAAATTAAATTTATCAAAGAGAGTTATAAAATCCACGTCTAGCCTTTAGCTGATTACAATTAATAATATCAAATAAAATATGCAAAGAAAACTAAACGAGTCGGCAGAAAAAATGTTTTAAAATTCACAATTTTATTCAAATAAATCATGTAAAATATAGTGTACTCTAGTTTGACTGAAATTAATATAAATGCAATTTGATGTTGTTATCGTCAAACATCTTTCCATACGCATGTACCGTGCAAAATATAACAAATACACGTATGTCTTATTAGCTAACTTTATCATAATGAATGTATTAAATGTGTAAAAGCTAAAATGATATATAATGAACGTGTATTTTTCATCTTTTAAATTATTTGTTTGTATCCTAAAGATGAACAGTGAAAACAATTGCAAATTATTTTTATAAACATTACAAGTTGTTCAGTGTTTGGTTTACGATTTTTTGGTTTAAAACCAAACCAAATCAAACCTTTCGGCGTGAACAAATTCTTACCAAACGATTTGCTTAAATAAACTCAAACCAAATCAAAGTGCCAATTTTTCGTTTGATTCGGTTCGATTCGGAGCATGGAATATTTAACATAAACTCAAACTAGTTATAATACATGGTAATTAACCTATATTTCAACCATTACTTTATAGGATTCGAGTAGCATAATTATCAGTTTATGCTCCATCAATTCTTGGTGTTTGTTTAAAGAACACTAACACGAAACACTACATAGCGTAAACATTTCACACTGAAAAAGATATGATTTTCTTATTCTATAGCTGAGCCAAGCAAGTGACTTATATGACTTTAAAGATATACATTTAAAATAAAGTCATTCTATGACTTTAATGACTTTAATTATTTCTCCTAAATGGACTCATTCTTTATTATAAACATTATTGATATAGGAAGTTTTTAAAAAACATTCAAATTCCTCTAAGTGAGTTGGGAGTATCCCTGTTAATTACACATTAGAATATCATTGAATTGCTTAAAATGCTAAATACAGATTCCTCATGATATATAAAGAGAAGTAAACAAAGAGTAGGATGGACAAAGATCGTATACTTTACTTTTTAGCTCACACTACTGCACATTTTTCTACTAGTTTGCTTTAAAAGTGGTACTTCAAAAACAAAATTAGCCGGAAATTAGTCATTCGTACGCTTGATATCCTAAATAGGACACAAAATATGGTACAGATCATGAAAATTAACAATAGTGATAGGGATTAAAAATTAAAGATGTAAGATTTGAAACATCTAGGCATCACCTTTTATTCATATACCCGCTTCAATAAGGTCCAAATCTCCAACTTTATTAGAAATAAAAACATGTTAGGAAATCTATAAGCATTGTTGCTATACTATATAATTCTGTTTTATAATTCAAGAAATTATACTAAAAATACATAGAAATCAGATATTGTATGCATATGTTAGTAGTTATCTTTCCTTTATTTGCAACTTTGTAAATGAGGTTTTGTTATTTGTTTTAAAATTCAATTCATTCTTTACACTAAAACTCGCAATTACTTGTAATATATAACTCTTTTGCAATGTGTGGAAGAAAACATGGATTGTTTAGCTCTATGACAATATGTGAAAAAGGAGTGTTTGGGTATTTAAATTCTAATGTATCTTATACTTTAGGGTGTGCATTTTAGAGAATTATTATTGGTGCAATTGTTTTAGTCCTTAAAGTTGATAATATCAACTTGATATGGGTGGGTTAGGAAAGCAATTATCTTGGTATTATAATTTGTGTTTTTGTATGAGACTTAAGGTTGTTGGCTAAAGGAAACTAATTGTCTTGTTGTATCCAAGATCAAGAACCACATGACCTAAGCTAATGACATTTCCTAAGGTCTCGTGGCTGATGGATCTACACTACTAAAAAAATAATGTAGCTAATTTATCTTTCGTAATTTGAATATGGAAATTGTCTTTTAAGAGAATCGGATGTTATACTTTGTTGTAAGTTAGATGTCATTTTATTAAGTACTCCGTATCCAATTGTTATACTGTTATAGAAATAATAATTATTAATTATACTAAATTTTTTGGAAACTCTTTCATTCAAATAATCTTATCACTTAATACCTACTCCATTTTTTAAAAAATTAAAGAAATTTGATTATAAAAATAAAAAAATTTGTTGAACTAAAAAACCGAACCGAATTGAAACCGGAAAACCAAACCAGAACCAAATCAGTTTTGGAACCAGTACTGTGCGGTTCCTGTTCCAGTTCCCTGAAATTTGGAACCGTGAACCAACAGTGCGGTTCTGGTTTCGGTTCTAGTTCGGAGCGCGGACAAGTCTATATATACGTATACATATAATTTCATCATAAAATCTCTGTTAATCTGACAAGACTAGTGATTTATCTTCAAGCCATAATAATGCTTGTTGAATACAAGAAAGAACGAAAAGGGAAGGTAGCACAAAACCAATTTCACATATGGCTAATTAATTAGTGCATCATCATATAAGCCCCCATAGTCATACTTATAAATAGCAGGAATAAGACATTAATCTCCGCTCGCACACCCTTTGCAGCCACAATGGACACATTCTATGACCTCCTCTTCCCTAAGATGTTTAGGAACCCGACACACACAAGTGGTCTGATAGTTGTGATCCCGAGGTTGGATACACCTCAAACAGCATAGGCGTTCATACCCTGGCTGCATTCATGATACATTAAGGTTAACTTTGTTTATCAGGAAACAGGCATAGTTTGGTAGCACTATGAAACTGAAAGGAAAGAAATGAATGCAACATGAGAGAGCTCAATGCATTTCTTTGGTACCATGGAGTGGAAATAGCACATAAATGGAAAAGGTCAGATAATCCCCATCTAGTCATCTCCAGTCGCAAGTGAGGATCTATGGAGGGAAATGCTATCAATTTACAAATTTGACCTTGTACCAAATTATATAATGTAAGGATATTGTAAGGATGATTATGTATATCGCTAAACACAAGAAAGTTTATATTTGGTCTCTATATCCACTTTACTCATCTTCAGCCAAATCACTTTTTTTCGTTCTATTCCTCAGTCATTCATAAATCAATAAACACAAGGCACTTTATATTTCCTCTCTATATCCACTATACTAATCCTCACCCAAATCACTTTTATTTCCATCTATTTCTCAGTTAATCCACCCCCTGAAACTTCCCAAAATAGGACTATAGGAGTAAAAAGGTGATTGACCTGAATAAGAGTACACTGCTTTTTCTCTATATAGGACTGAAGTACTAAATATTGAAATCAGGTTGCCATAATATGGCATTATCAGACATTAATATGACACTAGTATTTAAGGAAATCATACAATTCCTTAGGAATTAGAAATTCCTTAGAAATTTCTACACATACAATTCCTTAGAAATTTCTACACATACAATTCCTTAGAAATTTCTACACATGAGTAAAAAGGGTCGTTAAATTAAATTTGAAATCACGTTTGAAATCGAGTATTTTTTTTTACTGCTTAGCCCACCCCACCCCACTAGTATTTTTACTCCTATTTTCGATTTTTTCAACACATGCAGTTTTTAGATATGATGATGAGACAAACCTTTTTCCACTTGGCAATTAAGTTGCGGTCTGCATAACCCTGATCCAAGCAAAACTCATACAATTCCTTAGAAATTTCTTTCCTTCTGTAATAGAGGTCAAAGATGTAGCGACTCTTCTGATGAGAAATTTTAAAGATGGGCCATAAACCCTCACACTTCCTTTTCCCATCATGCGGATCATTCTCAGCTGTAAACAGAAAACATAGACTCGTATTAATCATCAAGATTCCTTTTCTGAAGTACTATGGATCTTGGAAGATTATAGGCGGAGAAAAGTAAAAGGAATTTAAAAGTAAAGTGAGAAGAACTAAAACATTGGTTGCATCTCAATGCATTTTTTTGCAAATTTGGTCTTAGCACATTTTATATATTTCATCCTATTATATTACTACGTATGACTAATAAATGTAGACATCAGTAAAAATTTAAAAGCAAGAATCTAACAGAAAAATTAGACTCATAGTAATCATCAAGACTCCTCTTCTGAAGCACTATGGAGCTTGGAAGATTACAGGCAGAAAAAAGTAAAAGGAATTTAGAAGTATGGAAATGTGAGGAAGAATAAAACATTGGTTCAATCTCAATGCATTTTTTTTTAAATTTGGTCGAAATCAATTTATTTCTTTCATTCTATTATATTAAGACTAAGAAATGTAGACATCCGTAACTATTTGAAAAGCATGAATCATGCAGAGTATTTAGTTCGCCTTTGCATTTTCTGAGGTAAAACGAAACACAAGAAAGTAACTTTCCTTAGAAATATTTCTTCCTTTCCCTAACATTTTAGGTGATTCAAACATACCCTAATTCAAAAGGATACCACATAAATGAGGAACCATCTAGAAAAAATTATAATTCTGATGAGAAAAAAACCTTCTCTCATCTTAGCTTGTAGCTCAAGAAGAGTAGGCTCGATCAGTTCCCATCCTTCTGGGTACTTGACACGGTTTGTCTTCACCTTAGGCATGCTTTAGCTGCACAATTTACAGAATGTTTTTATATCAGTTAAGACAACAACCACAATGTTTTATCAAACTATGGATTCCTTCCACGTAATGACCTTATGTTACAAGTATGTACGGATGTAGCCTTTATTTTATATTCAAGGCAACATGACAAAGTTCAACTAGGTCCTCATCAAGCAGGTTTTAAACTCTTGGAGTCCAGAGGAAACTAAAGATGACACATTCTGTACCATATGAAGGGAAAATCTATATGGTCTAATGGTCTAAGCAATGGCTATTTACCTGCTTAAGTTAGAGCAGTGACAAACATTGCAAAGGAAATTAACATGTAAAAATAATCTACCTATATATAACAGTGCAGTTTGCGTTGCCAACTTCTTGCCAAAATTGACTGAAGAAAAAGTTCTCCTTGCAAAAACAAAAGTACTCTGTGGAGTCTGGAGATAACAGAGGTAGGTTTTTAGCTAAAGCATATGTCCACTTTTAGTATAGTCTTAGTTATCTCCAGACTCCACAGAGGTAGTATAGTCCACTCCGAGATAACAAAGAATATGTGCACAGCACACAAAAGGCCAACTTTAGAAATACAGTAATAATGATAAAATAAAGAGTCATTCCCATCAAAAATAAGAATAAATCTGGAGCATCGGATTTATGATCTAATGGTTCTAAATATGTCAAAAATGCATTAAAGTGGATGAAAAACGTGGTGACATTTTCGTAATTGAATCAAAGTTTTTTTCGTTGCAAAAAGTACACTTCCAGTATGCAAAAAGTACTGTATATGACCAAAAGTGGATGTTGAAAATAATCTGAATGCAATAGTGCACCTGAGATGGTCAAAAGTGGAGTCATTCGCATTTTTTACGAGAAGACCACTTTTTATATGAACTGTACCCTATATATAAATATACTGAAGGAAAAATGTATGACACACTGTAACCCTTTTTAAAGAAGAATGTTTGAGCTAGACTCACAACACTACTAAAAAATAGTAAAACTATGAGTAGAGAACACTTCTGAAAACACCAAGGGTATGTTGGGAGTTTGGGGGAGGGAAGATTTTGAAAGTTAGCCATGAGAGGAAAAGGGGAGGGGAAATGAAATAAAACCTTGTTTTTGTTTGGGAGATATAAATTTGGGATGAGGAGGGGTACAGAAAATTATAATTAAAACAGCTTAAGATATATATCGAATTCAAGTAGTTGAGCTTGTATTCATTTTAAATTGAGCTAAAATTATTACTCCCTCCGTCCCGGTCATTTCTTCCGGTTTTGACCGGTATCGCAAATTAAGGTAGTGAGAATAAAGTGAAAATGTATGGTTGTAGTTGTAAGAAAAATGTGAATGAATGTGAACCACATATTTTTTTCAAAAGTGGAAGTTGGAAGAATTAATTGGGACGGATCAAAAAGGAAAGTTTGAAGAAATGACCGGGACGGAGGGAGTATTTATTTTGTTATCCTTCAAAAACCTCCAAATTGGGGGAACTTTAAATTGAGCATTTGAAGGGTTTTGGAGGGTTATAAAAGCCCTCCAAAATCATCCCCTCCAATTTTTTAAACTCCCAAATACAAATAGGAAGGTCATCAACCTCACATGCCTTCCCCTACCCCCTAAAAAACAACTCCCAACGCACCCCAAGTCAGTAACAAGTTTTAGAAGTGGCAGCTATACTAATATTCAAAATTAAAAAATATATAGTTCAATGTAAAAAAGTCCAAACATTAACATAGTCAATAAAAGAACTGAAAACCCCCTGATAGAGATCTAGATAGCACTACTAATAAGAATAATATTAGTGTTTTAATATTCTATAATAAGTGGTTTCTAGGTCCAGTAACTTAGTAACTGAGGCTGGCCCATTTAGGAGATGAGTATATTAACAGCAGAAATGGGGAAAGGAGAGTTAGGCAGAAATTGGTTTGGGACTTGGGTCGTGGGAGTGCCGGAGACTACTCGAAGTGTCTCCATTGTATCTTTCTCTTTTCAGTTCATTCATTTCATCTTAATTCTACTTCAATTTACCGTCAAATTTCTGTGTACCTATCACCCCCCCCCCCCCCACTAAAAACAGAGAATATACAGACGAATCAGTTGTAATATAGAAACATATATTTTTTATAGGCTTATAGCGGGGCGGATTTCTCATTTCGATTCAGCATGGGCTGAAAATGTAATATATGTAAAATAACAGCAATTGCTTCTTCACCTAATTAATATTAGCCTCTTTAAGTCTACTACGTCTTTTAAATTTAGCTGCGCAATGGCTTCAAAAGTTGGAGTTTCTTTTAGTGAAATAAGCCAGTAATAATAGTTCTAATAAACTCTTGTTTTTTACATCCTAAAAGCAAAGTCTAACTGCATCAGATCCATAGTAGTCGATAGCACAAATGGTGATCGCCATTTCTCGCCATTGGTGTTTTAGAGGGTCATCGCCACAAATCCTGGATGTGGCGTCGAGTATAAATCCGGCGTTGCCATTTGTGCGCCATCGCCATGCCTGCGCTATTTGCGCCATTATTTGGCCCAGACTTACGGGATCTGCGACCATAACACCTATCAAGCACCCATGGACCAGCCGCCACCCAGTGACCAGCGACCACCCAACGCCCATCCGACCACCACCCAGCGACTGGAGACCACACAGCGCCCACCTGACCACCACCCAGCGACCGGTGAGCACCCAACGCCTACCCGACCACCACCCAGCGACCGGCGTCCGGCGAGCACCCAGCACCTACCCGACCACCACCCAGCGACCGACGACCACCCAGAGTCCACCCAACCACCACCCAACAGACGACGACCAACCCTCGACCACCCTGCTACCAGGCCACAGGGGCGGATCCATAAAGTTACAATGAGGTGGGCTGAGGAAAAAAACTGAAAGACACATACATAATAATACGTCAAGTCGTCAACACTTCAAATATTCATCAAAACATCATTTAAGTTGTGCCCTACGCGACTTCGAATGATAAAATCTACATCTATATTATTGAAAAAATCTCGTTCAGTATAAGTTCATTATCCATTCTAAAAAACATTTTCAATATTGGTATGAATTAAAATACTTCTATAAAAATATAAAATTATAAAACTAACAAGAAAAAATGATCGTTGTACATAAAACTAATAAGTATTCCCAATTTTAAAATTCAATTGAAATTTTCAATTTTTTCTTACATGTCAACACAATAAATAAATCATTCTCTAATCTTCAATTGTATAATCAATAAATCATTCTCTAAGATTTAATTTTATCTTTAATCATTATTAAATTGTAATGAACTTTTGCCCAATTTTATTGTGCACTGAAAAATTCAACTGATAAAATTGATTAACTAAGGACTAAACCTAACACTCTAAAAGGCTAAAAATTACACAAGTTAACACAATCACAAAATAAGAGAGAAAAAGTCTAAAAACTGACCTGCGCCAGAGCTGTAGGCAGAGCCAGAGAGAAAGGAGTCGAAGGACGCTGGAAAACGGAAGCACGGAGTGTACGGCGGAACAAGGCGTGGCTGGTGGCTGGTGGCTGGTGGCTTGGTGTTCTCGTCTTCGTCGCAGCTCACAGGTTCTCCGTTCTCGCCTTCTTCGTCGCACGCTCTGCCTCAATCTTCGTTCTTCGCTTCTTTCTTCTCTGTGCGCAGGTTAGTTCATTGGTCTGGGCTGCGCTGTGGGTTGGGAATAAATTTTAGAGTGGGCTGGGATTAAATTTTGGGGTGAGCTGATATTAATACACATGGAAAACTTAAAATTCTTAAAATAATACAGTATCACTATTGTCACGAGTTTTTTCCGGGAATATGCTAATTAAATAAATTATTCCTGAAATACTGTCGAGTTAAGAATAATTCCCAAAATACTGCTGAAATTAACCACGGTTAAGGAAAGCCGTCACTCCGAGCGGCGGCTCTTCTCTTATAGTACGGAAGCCGTTACTTCAAGTGGCGGCTCTTCTCTTACGTCCCATTTTGTACATATATAAAACGCAGTATGTTTCAAAAATTTGTTTACCTGCCTTCCTGATTGAATTTTGAGCTGAAATTCGGTATGCATAAACTAGACTTGATTAGGAACATTCTCAAAAAATTTCATCAATTCCACCGGAAACACCCTCTGGTGGTGTTGTCTGCGGAAGGTTTCGGTCAGGATGTTATGACAAAAGGGTGGTCCGGCCACCTCAATTTGAGGTGATTCCCGGTGGGATGTTTTGCTGAATTTTTGTGTGTACGTTATTTATCAAGTCTAGTTAATCCATATCAAATTTCAGAACCAATCTCAATCGGGAAAGCAGTCAAATGATTTTTTAAAGATAACTGCGTTTTATATGTATAATCTGGCGTAGTTATCTTTCAAAAATCATTTGACGCCCTTTTGGATTGAATGTTTTGCTCAAATTTGGTATGACTGAACTAGACTTTATTAAGAACATACACAAAAAATTTATCAAAACATACCACCGGGAACCACCTCAAATTGAGGTGGCCGGACCACCCTTTTGTCATGACGTCTTGACCGGAACCCCCCTGCGGACAACACCATCAGAGGGTGTTTCCGGTGGAAGTTTTTGATGAAATTTTTTGAGCATGTTTCTCATCAAGTCTATGAGAGAAGAACCGCCACCGGAGTGGCGACTTTTGTGAAGTAATACAAGAGCCGCCACTTGGAGTGGCGGCTTTCCTTAACCGTGATTAATTCCAGCAGTATTTTGGAAATTATTTTTAACTCGACAGTATTTCAGAAATAATTTATTTATTTAGCATTATTCCGGAAAAAAACTCTATTGTCACCACTTAAAATTCTTTTCAAATATAAACTATGCAAAGGTTTTTCTTTCATAAATAGACCATCCGTATGAACCTGAGCTTTGAACTAATGTATTCAAAAATTCGTAGACCATTCGTAAACACCGGAGCTTCGAAGTACTGTTCCCAAATTCGTAGACCATTCATAAACCTATACGCAGGGGTCACTAACTTTTTTACTTTAAAATATAAAAATATAAAAATTCAAAAAGATGATACTGCCTATAAAAAAATTTAATTCTAAAGAAATGAAGTCGTATTTAAAAAATCAAACACTCAACTAAAAAATTAATAAAATTTTGATAATTGTGAATCAAATTTAAAAAAAAAATGAATTTACATTGTAAAAAATAAAACTAGAAAAATAGAAAAAACATATAGAAAACTTAAAAATAAAAAACTTGGAAAAAACTTACAAACAAGTTTAAAATAGTTAAAATATGGGAAATTTTAAAAATGTACAAAATTCGATTTTTGTAATGTAAATCTTTTAAATAGTTAATATAATATACTCCCTCCGGTTCTTATTAAAGTTCTCACTTTCCTTTTTGGGATGTCCCTTATTTAAGTTCACACTTCCATTTTAGGAAATAAAACAATGCAAAACAGTGCCAAACAGTGTCCAAACAGTGCCAAACAGTGCTAAACAGTGCACTCTACAGTAAAGTCAAATTCATTTTCTTAATATGTGTGAAGTCAAACTGGGAACTTTAATAAGACTCGGAGGGAGTACGTAGTATATAACTGCTGCGTAGAGCCACCAGTACGGGCTTCCTCTGCTTCAACACTTTGCTCCTCGTGGCGGTTCTGCGGGCTGTGAATGGCTGGCTCTCCTATGGATCCTTGTTGTCCGTACTACCGTTCAATGGGGCTCCATATCCGAGGTGCTCTAAGGGCTGTGACACTTCAAAAATTTAAATGACAATAAAAATATTTTTTATTAGTGAGATATTTTTTAATTGTTAAGTGAGTCAAACAAAAATTCAACAGTTGTAATATTCTAACCAGATGAAAAACTTCCAAGTTTACGACGTTTTAGTCAGATAAAAAAATTCAATAAAAGGAAGCCACATTTTTATGATAATGAAAGTGAGATTTTTCACAAATGTTAAACACTTAATAATAGGTATGTACAATTATACACATAAAACACATAATATTAATCTAATATACTACCTATGTCCCTTAAAACTTTGCTAAATTTCATTTTTTGGATGTCCCACTAACTTTGCCACTTTCCCATTTAAGTAAAGAATTTGTGATTCCATTTAATTCTCTCTCCCCTGCACAAATCTCAACCACACAGTTTTTACTTTATTAATGTTGTGTATTAATAAACCCTGAGCTAAGCATGCGTGTATATATATTCATATAACACACTTATAAAAACACTTATAGTTATGAGTCTTATGACCTGCGTCTAAAACACGGCTAAAGAAACGAGAGAAAAAGGGAGCGTAAGAGAAGAGAGCGGATGAGAGATGTACAAGGGCGTCGACGCCTCACGCCGCCGCAGAACGAACATCAGCGAAGCTTGAGGATGAGTTTCAGCTGATTCGCAACCCACCTTGATAATGGATTCATGGTAGACTGGCCGAAGTGAAGAGGACGTTGTTAACTTCGAACGGAACAGTTAGAACACCTGAACGACGGAGAATGTAATAACTATTGCCATCGCCGGAGAAAACGAACGCCGGAGGAAAAGCTCGTGCGCCGGAGAAGAAAGGACCACGCCGCATCTTCTCCAAGGTAAAGAATACGTTGAACTGACACGTCGCCGCCGGTCTGGCTTCCTGTTGACGACGAGAAGAGACTGCCGGAGTAAAGGAAACCGCAGTGGCCGTCGCTCCTGTCTTCTTCCCTGCGTCGAGTGAACGAAGAAGATGACCGGCTGAGTGTTGAGGATGGGTAACGGTTTGATAATATTTTCCCCCAAAACCGCCCCGTTACCCGTCGGGTATTTTTTACCCGCGGGTAACGGTTTTCCCCGCGGGTAACGGTTTACCCACGGGTAACCGTTTTATTATAAGGTAATTTTTTTTCTTCAAAATTAGTATAAATCCTAAAATGATGATTAACTACTTATAATTGATCGCCTAAATTAAAAAAAAAAACAAAATTAAATAGCACCACTTGTTTTATTAAAAGATCTTTTTTTTCTTCAAAATTAGTATAAATCCTAAAATGATGATTAACTACTTATAATTGACCACCTAAATTAAAAAAATCAAAATTAAATAGCACCACGGATAAAGTTTTTTAAAACATCACAAAAAACTACAATCTTTTAAACCTAATATTCACAAATTATATATGTCTAGATTCAAAATTATGAATCTCTTACCACATCAACATCAAAAGATTAAGTCTTGTCTCGACAGTAAAATCTAAATATGAATCACAAAAATATTTAACTTCCAAAAATTCAATAATCATACCCACCAGCATTTAATATTTAAATTTAAGAACAGTAATGTGTACAAGTAAAATAATGAAAATGAGAAGTTTTTTTCCTAAAATATTACTAATAAAAAATATATGGACATAAATGTGACTATAGGTTATCATGGGTAAGTTTTATAATCACTACGATATAACACTTGAATAAAATT
This sequence comes from Cuscuta europaea, assembly GCA_945859875.1. NCBI lineage: Eukaryota > Viridiplantae > Streptophyta > Magnoliopsida > Solanales > Convolvulaceae > Cuscuta > Cuscuta europaea. Next base: position 9,851,889 of record CAMAPE010000045.1, read on the forward strand.
ATAAACACTAAAGTTACTAGAGTCGCATTTTTGTCCACAACTTTTATTTTGATTATAGATTTGGAATTATTTCTAAAAAATGTACTTCAAGTACTATGATTTAAGTATTCTTGTAGTTACTGTTTTAGAAACCTCATAATTTAAATTTTAACTTGATATAAATTAGAGCAACCAGTCAAAATTAATCTAATCATCCAATACACCTCTACAAAATTATTAGCAATTACATAAATTAAAGCAATCTAGAGTAATGTTTCCCAATATTTGGATTTTAAACTCATATGTGAGATGTATGAAAGTTATTGGGTGAAAAATTAAGAGTGTCACAATGTAAAAATTGTGTACAGAAAATCACGAAAATCAAATAATCAATATGTGAAGAAAATAAATCTTGTAGAAGTTAACAAAGGAAGGATCACTACTACAGAAATAACATTCCACGTCAGTTATTTTATACCTTTCACGTCGGTTTTCTGAGAGACGTGTAAGAAGGAGACGTAATAGATGAGGACATTTGACGTCGGTTAAAGAACCGACGTAAAAAGGTACCTTCCACGTCGGTTTTATAAAAAACCGATGTTACATATATTTTCGAAAAAATAAAATAAATACATGTTACGTCGGTTATTTAACAAAACCGACGTTGAATATAATTTCATAAAAAAAAAATACATACTACGTCAGTCATCTCTCGAAACCGACGTTGTAAGTAATTTTTTTAATAAAAAAATATAGACGCACTATGATGGTTAATTTAAATAACCACCAGTTTATTGCTACTTTTTTTTTCCAAAAAGACTAATACCATTGAATGATTCTTCTTAAAGGCCTGCTGGAAGTGGCACTTTTTTTTAGACTGAAACCTTAATTAAATATAATTAATATAGTCCAACTAAATTCTTGTCGAAATTACATTTATCAGCCACAATCCTAGAAGTTATTGTTCAGGTAAAAATATAAACCAGCAAGTGCAGCTACTCCAACGACGATCACAGCGGGCAATGCTAGGCCAATAGACCCATCTTTTTTTAATTGTTCTTTCCTGGCCTTCCTGACGGCGGTGTCATTGGCATTTTTGGCCACTGCTGGTTCATATGCTCTAAATCTTCTCTTAGGAGCACCACATATGTAAATGTAGGAGTCTTGGCATTGTAAATGTAGCTGCACACCCGCAATCGTGACATATGTAAGCTTGTTTAGAAGCCGCCGCCGCCACACGCATGGAGATGATCTTTGGGGCCTTCGCCACATATGAAGCACTGTGCTTATTACCTGGAGAAGAAGAAGAGAGCAAGAGATGCAGCGAAAATTCAAAAATCTAGCAAAAATTCAAAAACTTAACAGAATTACAAACATCTACCTTCACACACCTAAATTCAAAAAACATTTAAATAGAAAGTAAAGACTAGCAAAGAGTCTCATCAAAATCCCTACAAAAAGAACACTTAAAGACTAGCAAAAAGTCTCATCAAAATCCTTACAAAAAGGACACTTAAAGACCTGCTTAAAGATTGAGTACAATTGAATGGTTCTTATACAATTGTATCTTTGCAAAATGTTGCTCTCGTAAAACACCTACAAAAAGATAATATATAAGCAAGTTAGAAAACCACAGAAAATTACACACCTACGGGTTTTCAATAATAATATCATCATGATGAAGCTTCTTATATCTCGAATGCTGTAATTAATAAAATTCTCAAAACACTTCAAATGAAATCAACTAAATCAATGACATAAATCGCTCAAATTTTCTTTGAATATAGATGCAGAACACTGTTATAAAGAAGCTAGACTAATTCCATTAAAAGAAAAACAAATCTACAAACGATTCAGTACTTTACCATTAATAGTATTATAGAGCCTCTTCACTAGCAATCTCAATTGCTTCAATTCCATGAAACAATATGCAGAAAACTTTCCTGACAATCAATAGACATACCCAGACATTTCCCTTTTGAGAGCAAGACATGAACTCATAGAAAAAAATGAAAATGGCCATTGTGTGAAAAAACCTAAATAAATGAAACAGAAATTGAACTCATTAAAATGGAATCGATTGAATCATATTCAAGCTTATGGAACATCAATCAACAAAAGCCTTTATCTTTCTAGTCTCTTGAGTTATAAATAAAATAGTATAAAATGATATCTTGTGGTATAGCATTAAATATCATATACAAGTATATAACCAATAGTTCACAAACACTTACTTCCTTGTGGCTGGATATATAGACTGTGAACTATCAATTCCATCAAATGACTGATCTATAAAACAATATCTTAACAAAATGAGATTAAACAATAAATATGGCGTAGAATTATGAACTAATCTGATTTTTTCAAACATTAATAAAAAAGTGAAAGAAAAAAAACAGATAATAAACTAACGTCAACCTGTGCTAGTACTCATGTGTCTATCCAAAGCTCTTCTTTTGGTCAAAGAAGATGTCTCACACCTGATCGACAAGCCACAACTATTGAAGGAAAATAATTAAGTTAGAATTCAGATCAAGAAAAAACAAAAACCAAAACTTGTCCTAATTGATGAATTGCATATGGACATTCAGATATGCTAAAGATGTTTTTATTGCTAAATTATTCCTTGACTCTATTTCACCCCAAATAGATACAAAAGTCAAATAACTCAACTGACTTTTTTGAATTGTCAAATAATTCCTTGGATCTAATATTTTATAACTCAATTGGTTTTTTGAATTGTCAAATAATCAAAGCTCCACCATGACCTCGAAAAAGAAATATTGAAATAACAACAATATAAAGCAATAGGCTAGTAGATATACCTGAAAGATAAATTTGTACTCATATGTCCAATCATATGTTCTCTTTCTCAACAAGCTTTCTATATCTTTGAATTATTTTCTATCAAGACATATAATGATATAAATTTGTACTCATATGTCCAATCATATGTTCTCTTTGAATAAAGTAGCGAAGTAAATATAAAGATAGGATTTCTAGAGGGCCAGGTTAGGAGTTAAAAATGACAGTATCAAACATGATATAAAATAATAAAATTCAGGCTAAATTCAAAATGCACTAGAATCGTGAGTAGATAAATCACCCACTAAATGATAAATAACAAAAAAATTCAAACAACATTATACAATCAGATCTTTGTTGCATGTTAAACATGTAGATATTGATAATTAAAGAGGACAGTAACATGAAAATCAATGAGTAGCTCCTTACTCAACACGTGTGTTGGGGTATAAGTGGATGCAATGAGGTTCAATTCTTCTAATTGTATAATGAGCAAAAGAAAAATTCAATGACCTGCAAAATCAACTAGAAACTAAATCAAAAGTTAGGCAAAACTGCATAAGTTATAGGTCACATATCTTAAACTTGTCAAGATAGTTTAAATTTAGGTTTTGATCTGTTAGCCAAGATCAATAAATTTCCAAGTCAATAAATATATAAGATGGTAGAGTTGTGTGAAAACCAGCATCACCATAATAATACAATAATTTCATAACCTTAGATGACTAAATTGTATCCTGAATTGCAAATAGGATCTCTACCGCAAATATATGGGTCATAAAATATTAATAGTTACTAACACATTCTCACTAAGAATCAAGTAATGATCAGCTACTCCACAGAGGTTTAATCTTTGGGATGTACCTAACATTATCTCTCTGCTCTCTTTGTTTATGTTGTAATGCAATCACTGTCTTTGGGGAATTTTATAAATAACCTCCTGAGCACATAGTACTATCATCGATTCTTCAAAGTATAACCTGCAAACTGGTTTGGTTAAGAGAGGAAAGAGTTGTCTACAGCACCATTTAAGATCACCTTAGTCACACTGGAAATTAGAGTCATCAAATGACCATTATCTTTATCAAGGATAGACTTATTCACTTATTTTCCTTCTTGAAACCTCGCCCAAGACCTGGTCGGCAATCACCCAAAGAGAGGGGCCTGGTAGTAGCCGAAATCATGACTATTTGTTATAACACCAACAATTATAACAATCAACTATTAAGAATATGAACTAATCATATTAACATTAAACAAATAAATATCAATTAATAAACTAATCAAATAATCATATTAATCATTAAAAGAAAAGGTATATAACTCTAAAACAATTCAGGGATGGCCGCAGGGGAGGACTGGAGTCTAGATCAGTACCTCAAGCTTGATTGCTGCGGTAGTACTGTGTTGGATCTGCCGAGCTGGACACCTGGACTGAGAAGCCATTAGACGAGATTCCGATTTCCGAGAAGGACGAGAAAGGGTAGGGCAGCAGGCAGCAGGGCGTATTTACAATTAGGATGGTACGTATATCTGATTTGCCCCTAAATTAACATAAAACCCCTAAATTTCGAAAAAAGTTATTCTTAATATACAATTAATAGTATTCAAGGAGTTGAATTACACAATAATAGGAACGGAAAACATACCGCAGATGAAGAAATCATTGAGTTGGTGCACCAGAGTACATGGACTCTCATGATATCACAATTTACAACCTCAATCTTCCCACTCTAAGTAGGGGTAGCTCGGTTCGCATCTATGATAAATCGAAATCACGGTCCCGTTCCCTGCCAAGTATTGGGTGCGTCTAATGACCCGGCCTCCCCTGACTCTTCTTCCAGGCGCGAGATGTATCTTGTGCGCAGCGGCGGAGGCGTAGTTTTGTTGATGATGGGGATGCTTTATCCTCCAACCTTGGGTGATTCGTGTAGAAAGAAAACTAATTATAGGAGGAGGACATCATATCGACAAGTTGAAGAGAGAAAGTAGCGTACGTACCTTGGATGGCGTAGGTTTTGCAAAGCAAGAGAAGAAGATATGCGCAGGTCGACAAATTTAGGAGGGTGTGCGTCTATTATGCTTTCTTTTTTTTAATTCCGCAGTAGGTTTTTTAATTGAAAAGTATCCCAGCGCGGATATCAAACACATTTTTAAGGGCACTTTCTAAAAACCGACCTTATAGGTGAAACCCGACCAACCTATTAAGGCCGTTAATAAAAAAACCGCCATTAAAGGATTAAATATTTTTTCGGGAAAATACGTGCAACAGCGGTTTTTACAAAAACCGACGTAGAATAGTACTTAAATACGTTATAACGACGGTTGTCTAAAAACCGACGTGAAATGCATGACGTGGTATGTCATTCTTGTAGTAATGGATGATGAATGAAATTGAAAATTAAAAATCTAAAATAGTGAATTTTGAGCACCAACTCCTCAGAATTGGCAAGGATAGCCGATTAGTTGAATATTTTTCAAAAAATAGAGGGAATTATACTAATGTACTACTATTCTTTTTTTACTAATGTACTACTATTCATATATACTTAATATATTAAATAATAAATACATAAACTATTAAAATATGTAAGTTAATTGTGCGGGTCGGGTAACGGGGCGGGTAACGGGGCGGGTAATGGGGCGGGTAGGTATAAACCCATAACTGCCCCATTACCCGTTTACATAAATCGGGTATTCCCCGCCCCGTACCCGTTACCCAGTCAAAGCGGTTTTCCCCATTTTGACCGGTTCGGTTCGGTGTGGATATCCATCGGATCGGGTTAAATTGTCATCCCTAAGGAAGACGAACGTAAGCTGCCTACACTCTTGTTTTAATTTTTGATGGGCTCGGCTGAATTCTTGTTTGGGCCAAGTTATTTCATTAATGGACTGTTATAGATTCACCCTTTGGACCGGACATAAAATATACGGAGTATTATAGAAGTAAATGAATAGATAAAATCTAATTTGGCAGCTTAACTAAACTGAATTAAGGGATTTGATTAAAGTGGATACATTAAATTAAATTGGACTTTTGAGTAATATTAAGTGAGCCAATTAATCTCAACCTTATAAGTCAAATACTTAACCAATAGAGAAATGGGGTAAAATAGCAAAAATAGAATAAAGTGCTAATTCTAGAAATTTAATATTCTAGAAGGTGAATCTGAAGAAGGTCAAGGTAGAAGCTTCGGTTATGATTTATCGTGAATCGAGGTAAGTTTCTCTGCCAATCCAAAATCGTTTCCTCATATTATTATATATGTATTATGTGGTACGTGATTTTAATGAAAGTTATGATGTATATGCATGTGATTTTGAGATTGTTCGATCTCTGATATTTGAAAAGTGAAACTAAGTGCTTTTGGGTATTAAATATTTTATTTAAATATTTTCGAGGCAGTTTGAGAAATTAAGGAATATTTTGAAATATATTAAGTCAAGATAAAAGAAAGGATTTAATAAGAAGTGAGCACCATGGGAGAAATCTGTGATGTCGGTTTTCCACATCCAGATAAATGTGGAGGGTGATTAGAGCGACTACTACTAAGAAGTACAGTTTGAGTTTCAAGTGACATTTGGATCTATGATCCCTTTTAAGAAGAAGATAAGGTAGTAGTCCCTAATCATTAAAAAAATTTAAAGGTGGGGTAGTTGGTAGGCTCAGTCCCGATTACTCGTGACGACTTACTAGTCGAAGGGCTTGGAATCCCTTTTAGGGGGTGTGCACACTTAAGGTAGTCGTTTCGTTTCCGCAAGAGCAGTTGTGGTACCGGCGCTTGTTCGGGGTGGCCGTCCGTAGCCACGGTCCACCGGGCTCAGTCGAAAGGTTGAGCACCACCCTTCTAAATTACTAGGAAATTAGAAAAGAAGTGATTTTTGAGATAATCAAAGAAGAAGAGAATTTTGGTGGAGAGTTCTTTTTATATAGTATTATATGAAAAACTATTTTTGCCAAACTTGATTATTTTACGGGGTTGGGTAGTACTTACTTAGCTCCAAAGCTAATTTTTGTTATTTCCCTTGTCCCTCTTTCCTCCCTTAAATTTTAACAGGTCAGGAGTTGGATGCCTATGTTGATTGATGGATTGCTCGAGCTTGAGAGCGAATTAGAAGATGCCTTAATCAAATTTAGTCTTGAAATTAACATTTATTTATTATTACATTAGTTTTATTATTGTGTTTTGGTTGCATGTGCATTCGGTTGAGAGATGACCGGTTGTGGCGGTAACACTCATTTCCCTTTTAAACTTTCGTTGTATTTCTTCAACACTATGATGAATAAATAAAGAATTTCTTTTAAATACGTAGTATATCATTATTTTGGGTGGGAAATTTGGGGGTGTTACAGTTGCGCCTAAGGCATGGAAAGGCGGTGTGCGAATCATGGTCGGTTCTGGTGGGGGGTGGGTGGGTGGGGGGGCAAGAGGGGCGACAGCTGCTTGGGGTACTCCGTTCGTCCGCTTCAGTGTTTGCTGCTTGGGTACACCCAGCTGGTTCAGTCTTGGTGGCTGCATTGATGCCATAGACTGTTTATTGCTTTTAGTTCTTATTTTTCAGATCTGAAAATTTTAAATCCAAACCTGTGGTTTTCTGTTAAGTTGTGATCAATTTTTTCATTTTCTCTTGAAAAATGTCCCTTGATTTCTCCCAAATTTCCACCTCGTGAGAGATGACTCTAAATGAAAGCACTAATGTTGGTAGAAATATCCTGGGTAGAGAAATTGACAGCATTTCACTATATTAAAAACAACTTAGGTGAATACAGGGGTTGGTGGCCTATTTATAGGCGTATATACAACATGCCCACCAATTAAGTGTTCATGGGCTTGGCCCGATTTATCAACTAATACTGACGCTAATGAGTCAACCAACCCGATAAGTAATTAAATAATCCGGACCAATAATAGCTAGCCGGACTGTGTTCTGAGCTTGGTCGAGGCAAAGCTCGGGTGCAACGGGCCGGTAATCTTGGACCGGCCCATTATCCCAACATATACTACCATTCAAGTTGATAAATTTGGCTATATTTTGTGATCTATCATAAAATTGTTGGAAAGCATATTCCAACCATTTTACTTGTTCTTTAAACATCAAACTCAAATATAAAATTAGAAGAGTTAGAGAATATAGTCACAATAATTTTCAAGAAAAACTAATTATACATATATCAACATACTTCGTATTATACAAGTGCATCGGTTAGTCAATATTCAATCACTAAAGAGGCTAAAACTCACTTTGTAATTTTTCCGAACAATTGGTAATAAATCAATTAAAAAAACTACAATGAAGAGGAAGATGTCTGCTTTTTATTCTAATAATAGTCATCTAATTTGTTTTTTAGTTCACAAGAATCAATTTTAAATACTCTTATCAATTACTCCCCCCGTCTCTAATAACTTTGCCAAGTTTGACTGACACGTAAATTAATAAAGTAAAAACTGTGTGGTTGAGTTTTGTGCAGAGGAGAGAGAATTAACTGAAATCGTAAATTCTTTACTTAAAAGAGAAAGTAACAAAGTTAATGAGACATCCAAAAAAGAAAAGTTGACAAAATTATAATGAACAAAGGGAGCAAGACTTAACAATATAAATATAAAAGAAAATGAAATAAAGAATGAGAGCTGGGAACTTAGGGGTGAAGCAAGCCTACATTCATATGATCCATTAAAACCGATTTGGGAGCTTAAAGTATGAAATAGACTTAAACATGAAACAAATTAAAGAAAACCTGGTTGTAATGTACAACCAGGTGTATAGTACATGAACTTTTTTTCGATCTTTTTCCATATCAAATTTGATAAAATCTATATGATTTTAAATCATTCTTACTTTATTCGTATTTTATTAATTGAATATAATGAACTCATTTTTTCTTAACAATCACACATTTTCTCTTTTCTTCTTAATATCTAAACTCACTTTTCTTACCGCACATTTTCTTCGTCTCAAATCAGATTACGCAATGCAAAAAAATGTGATACTCGAGAAAGACCCATAATAAAGGAAAATTCTACAATAAATTGAGACGGTGGTTAAACAATAAGCGCAGTATGCTGCGTTCCGATTTCCTCGGAAAACGTCGCAATCGCGCATCACAGATACTCCCTTCCTTCAAACCGCAGGATTTTTTTAAAGAAATTTCCATTCTCCTTCAATTCTTCCTCCTCTCCATCGTACCACAACCCGGCCGAAGCAACCCACCTGCGGCGGTGCATGCATATATCACCCCACGCTCTATCCAGGGGTTGATATATACGACGGGCAATAACTATTCCTAAATTAGATACACGCAGAAACAGAGAAGCCATAGAAAATCCAGAAATTAACGATGATGCCGGGTTTCGCCGATCGGGGAAGTGACATTGAGGCCGGAGTGAAGCATGGCGGCGGCGGGTTGTACCCTGGGATGATGGAGAACCCGCAGATGCGTTGGGCGTTCATTCGCAAGGTGTACGCCATTGTTTTCACCCAATTGCTCATCTGCACGGCCGTATCCGTCGCCATGTTCTTCACCCCCGCCGTCAAGACATTCATGGCTACCACCAATGGGTTGATCGCCCTCATTGTCTTGGTCGTTCTCACCTTCATACGTGAGTAATTTTTGCTCAATGCATTCGTTTTCTTTTACAATGTTGTTGCCCCTTTAGTGTTTCCCCTTTTCCCCTTTCATTAGTTTCACAATATGATTTCCCTGAATTTGGTTTCCCTTTTGTTCAATTGCTTCATGGTTTACAGATTTCCCAATGAATTCATATGGTTTATTGTTCTTAATTTACTTCGTTACTTATATAATTATGACTTTGAAATGACTCTTGGTATATTTTTATAGTCCAAGTTAGTTAAGCAATATTCATAATCAGGAATGACTTTGAAATCGTTACTTATACAAAAAATGACTTTTTTGCACTTCCGACAGTTAGCATAGCAATGGGATTCTGCAGCCAGAAACATCCATGGAATTATGTTCTTTTGGGGCTCTTTACTCTGGCCATGGCTTTGATGATTGGAGTGGTTTGCACATATAAAAAAGGTACTGATGAGTAATAGCAATTTTTCTTGATATTCGTCTACCCATTGTACTATTGTAGTGTAACTAGTAATTAATATATATATAGGGTTAATTTCATGCTAATTTGAAAATTTTAATTTATAAATCTACCGTATATGTATAGGAATGCCTATCATGATAGCTGCTGGTGCGACTGCACTTGTATTCGTCGCGCTTACGCTGTACACATTCTGGGCTGCAAAGAGAGGCTCTGATTTCTCGTTTCTGGCTCCTTTCTTGATCTGCGCTCTCATGGTGCTTATAGTCTTTGGTTTTATCAGGGTATGTATGCATTTGGTTATTATTGGAATTGGAATTGTTTCTTTTTGTCCATAATTAATTAGTGGAGATTTAGAGGACCATGGTCGTCTTTTAGGAGGTGCAATAGGTGTCTGACACCGCGACCCACTCATGTAGGGGGCCTCCAAAAATTTAGAATGTAATATTAGTCACGTAGTATAAGTTTATTTTTATAGATATTATGCATTATTCAAGATTTCAAAAGGTATATAATTAATATTTAGATTTTCTAATTTGTGCATTTTAAACATCATAAAACTTATATTTCATTGAACTGTCTAGTCTTTATGAATTTCATTGTTCAAATTTGTAATTTTGTTGTTTTAGGGACTCAATTTTCCATTTTGAACTGGGGTCTCCAAATTCAGACGACCCTGTTTAGACCCCTACTATATATGTTGTGCCATGCATTTGAGTGGATATATGTATGCATGGCTTGGTTTTGACAACACCTACTAACCGAAAAATGCATATTCTCATCATGAGCATTGTTCAAATTACACATCCAATGAATTAATGCATTAATTTTTAGATGAATTCAAATTTTTGTTCTCTCATTAATTACACATTTTGAGATGTAATTCATGCCTTTTAATTTTTTATAATATCAATTATATCAATTATTAATTAATTGTGTATAGTAACATAATAACATGTTATTAAAGTAATGTGTCTAATTTGTTCAATGCGTCAAATCCCATCATGATATATAACTTTTGTGCATATATTAGTCCCCTATAATTTAAAAATGCATCAAGTCCTTCTATGTTTTGTGCCCAACATCCTGAAAAATCAATTTAGCATTTCAAAAATCATGTGTTTTAGCTTTGTGATTAAACAAATGATTAAGTTTGTGAAAATCTTTGAATAATACTCCGTATAAAAAAGAACCAATCACTTTTCTTATATTAGTCGTTAGATTACTTTGTTTTTACACCATAAGATTGAAAACCTTATATTTACAATATTGTTCGAGCTTGTTACATTATTAACACCAGGTGCATGAGATGATGAGATACTATATTAAAAAGTATATTGGTATTCAAAAGTTGATATTTACAAAACCATAAGAAAACACTCCCTTAGATGATTTTGACAAATCTTAAAAGGACATTGTCTTTCATATCATCATCAATTTAATGCATGTACAACTTGAAAAATGAGCACTTTTTGAAAAATGAGTACTTTTCATCATAAAAATCTTACACATCATAAAAAACCTCCATGCAAAAGGAGTATTATAGTTTACTAACAAAATATTAAAATCATATCAGTAACAAGTTATGCATTGTTTTAATGATGAACAGGTGTTTGTTCATATGGGGAGCACTGGACAGTTGATATACGGGTGCTTAGGAGCGCTTGTCTTTTCTGGTTTCATCATATATGATACAGACAATTTGATCAAGCGATTCAGCTATGATGAATACATCGCTGCAGCATCCTCTCTGTTTTTAGATATCATTAACCTCTTTATGGCCATTCTTAGTATCTTGGAGGGCTCTGAGTGAAGTCTCTCACAAAACAATTAATGGTTCTGATTGTATAACCTCATTGTTCATTATTGTTGGGTGTCCAGCGGTATCTGTGTTTTCATGAGTGTTTAATACGTAGTATTTCTGGGTGGTTAAAGTTTAACACAATTAATTTGTACGGACTAGAAATGATGTATATGTTCTTATGAGAAAAATAATTTAATTATTGGAAATTTTTACCATGTTTTTACGTGTTGCGATCATTTTGCATCAAACCAATCACAAAGTATGCGATTGAATTTTAACACCATTGATTAAGAAAAGTTAATTTGACCAATCTTTTTAATTAGGATTGATTAAGAATTTATAAGTATCCAATTTAACCCAAGTTGTTCCCCTATTAATCCGTTTAAATTAAATCTCAAGTATTACAAGGATTGATTAAGAATTTATAAGTATCCAATTTAACCCAAGTTGCTCCCCTATTGTAATACTCATACCAACAAGGTGCATCTCTTTTTAAGGGAGCTCATCACCCAAGAACTCCAAAGTTAATTGTGCTTGCACGGGAGTAGTCTTGGGATGGGTGACCCCCTGGGAAGTTTCTCAGGGCGCGCACGAGTGAGGACAAAGTGCGTGGAAAAGGCTAGTGGCGGTTTGTGAGGACAGTACTAGAGGTCAGAAGTAACTACCTCGGGGCCTACGAGGCCGGGGTGTTATAGGTGGATTGTATTACTTGAGATTTAATTTAAATGGATTAATAGTACTACTCATACCAACAAAAGACTTGGGGCCTGCAAAATAGATTCTTGGCATTCGGATCACTCGAGATAGAGCTTTGAAGAAGCTACACATGTCACATGAGCAATACATCGGGAAGGTGCTTCGCAGATTTACCATGGATAAAGCTAAAGAGGTTAGTTCTTCTCTGATTACCAACTTCAGGTTGACAGATAAAGATTGTCCATCTTCTGAGAAGAAGATTGAAGAGATGGATAGAGTCCCTTATGCCTCAGCCGTAGGGAGCTTGATGTATGCTATGGTGTGCACACGGCCCGATATTGCTCATGCGGTAGGTGTTGTTAGTCGTTTTCTGTCAAATCTAGGTAAGAAGCATTGGGAGGTAGTGAAGTGGGTTCTCAGATATCTACGTGGTACTTTCAAATTGGGTATAACATTTGGAAATGAGAAGCTAGTACTTGTTGGTTATACTGATTCTGATATGGCAGGAAATAAGGATAACATGAAATCCACTTCTCGATATTTGATGACTTTTGCAGGAGGAGCTGTTGTTGGAAGTATGCCCTAGGACAATCATTCTTTATGATTTATCAATGAATATTAAATGCTCATTAATTAATAAAGTCACAAACTCATTTTATGTCAATTATTATTGTGAGTTTTCTTTATTAATATTTAGTCTCTGAATATTATGTTTAGTAGCTAATTAAGTACGTGACTTAATTATGGAATGCTACACTTTAAAATAAGCATAATATTCTAATTGTCCCTGGTCTAATATTATTAATTTGGGACATTAATAATTAATAGACCAGTATGTGGATGAACTAATGGCTATATTCCACTAGTCATGGGTATAGAGATATCAAGTTAATAACATAGATGCTTGTTAGTGAACAAGTTCATTGGACAGACCCAACTTGAGGACACTGCTAGGTTATATGTCATCAGTGTTGTCCTCAATAATGATGAGTTGCTATATTCTTATACTTGAGATAATCATGATTACTTGCATGTGAATTAATATGTATTAACATCATTAAATGTTATCTTTAAATGAGTAATTATAAAGGTGGTGATTGTACATATTGTGAACCATGTAGTGGTATGTGAATTATCAAAGATAGTTTTTGTCACTCTCGTATAGCGAGAGAAAGATATCTATTGGGCCCCTTGACAAGTAAGATCAATTAGCATGACCATGCTCAAATGAGGTGTCATTTGTTCAAGATTAATCTTACTTTGTAATCAAGAAATATTAATTGAGAATAACAAGGATGACACGACCTAACCTTGTCTCAATTAAGATATCATTTGACAAAAGAGAATTATTAGCACAAATTAATCATTAAAAGGTTATGTCAGATTTAATTGACATTTATATATTTTGGATAGTCATAATGCCTTGCTAGAGGCCAGTTATGATTTGTGAGGCTTGAATTAATTTTCTAGTCCACTGGACAATGATATATAAACCTACAGGGTCACACACCTAAGTGATTTGGATCATTAATGTTCGTTAATAACATTAAAATAGTCTTATTAACTCAATTCGAAGTAGTTTTTCGAATGGTATTGGGCTAGGGCCTCCAGGAGAGTTTTATTAGCTATAAAACTCCTTCTTTCCTCCTCTTATAAATAGGGCTAAGGAGACCCACGAATTTTAAGAGTTAAAAATTCACATCTCAAAACCTAGAGAGAGAGAAAGAAGAGAATGCTAGCACGTTCCCTGTGGCCGATCCAGTCACGTGCGTGTGGATATCGATAGAGCTCGGGATCATTTTCTCGGACTGTCTGACATCCTTGCTTAAGATCCGGTTGACATCCTTGTCTGATATCTATGTAAGTCCATCTTATATCTTGTAATTTCGTTTATAGTAAGAGTCTCAGATCCGATTGTTTACTTTTGGGCAGTATTTTTTTTTGTTTATTCCGCTGCATTTTTATGCCCGAAATCCAACAACTGTGTCATGGCAATCGAGACTACAAATCTGTGTGGTTTTATCCACCACCGAGGCTGAGTATGTGGCTGCAACAGAAACGTGCAAGGAGCTATTATGGCTCAAAAGATTTATGCAAGAGACTGGCTTTATGCAACAATGCTACATGGTTTTTTGTGATAATCAAAGTACTTTTCACCTTGCTAAAAATTCTATGTTTCACAAACGAACCAAACATATTGATGTGAGGTATCATTGGATTAAAGATGCACTTGAAGACAAACTGTTTGAACTTGATAAAGTTCATACCGATAATAATGGTGCCGATATGTTGACAAAGGGTCTAGCAAGGGAAAAGTTGAAGGTATGTTGCTCCATCGCCAGTATGGTGAACTCTTCCTCATAAGTCAAAAAGGGGAAGATTTGTTGGGTTCTTTCTTTGTTTTTTTAACCCATGAGGAAAACCTAACTATTGAGCCCATTAAAGTCTTATTTGGACTTTCTATTTTGGGAGCTTCTAATTAAAAAGGGTCAGCTACTATTTCAAACACAAGGACAAGAGCAAGACAGAAATTAGATGTCGTGAAAGTCAAAATCGGGAGTGAATCGTTGGATCGTCGTGATTTTTAGATAACAGCTACACAGCATCTGAGACAACATTCTGGACGGTGGTGATCGGGTTTTGAGGTCCGGAGGTTGGGTTTCGTGGGTCTGGACAATAGCTATTTTTCTGGTGATATTTTTCTTATCTTGGCTCTATTTTGATTCCATACACCTTGATGTGCTTAGTTCCAAGGATATGATGATCGTGTATGTCTCTAGTATTATCTAGAGAAGACTTTGTGCTGCTCCTTTGATGATGATAGTGGATTTAAGCAGCCAAAATGGTCTTGTGGTTTTCCCCTAGTTTATGGGTTTCCACACTAAAATTCCGGTGTCTTTGTGTTGTGTGTGCTTACTGTTTTTAGCTCAATATCTTGGTGCATAGCAGTGGTATTGTGTGTGTTCTAATTGCATTAATAACACCCTATTTGTTTGCATCCTCAAAGGTTTATTCAAGTTGGGAAAGTTTAGCCAAATGAAAATTAATTCCGCATTTTATTAGTTACCGTTTGTGGCTGTTTTTCCCATCAGAATTCACCGGTTGAAGGAGCATCTATGAGACTAGAATCCATTTTCATATCATTTAGGTGTTTCATTGCATAAGCCGAGGGAGGGGCAAACCCCCTCCTCTAATTTGGAGAGCCAACACAATTGAAATCACCTAAAAGAACTCAAGGAGCTAAGATATTTGAGCTTAACCCGGATATATGTTCCCATAATTCCCTTCTTTATATGACCGTGTATAAAGCATATATGAAAGTGACATAGAAATGTAGTTGTGTAATTTTACAAGTGAATCTCACATGAATGTGTTGTCTATCCACTTGTAAGACCACACCATCTACAAAATTGGGATCCCATATGATAGTCATACGTCCCCCACTCATTTTATCAAAATTGGTAATAGACATCCAAGAATTGAACCTAAAGTTCATGAAATTGTCAAAAGTGGTAGAAGACATTTTAGTTTCTAATAAACAAAAAATGCTGTAAGGAATAAATTGTATTTAGATTTTGATGATGCTAGCTTAATAAGGATATTAGAGTACCCCCATTAGAAATCTTGTATTAGAAATTTTCAAAGTGTAAGTTTTAGCATAGTCGACGGACCAGAGAACCTCAAGGGTTTCTGTCTTCTCGGATGAATATTTAGCTAAAATTTGGTATGAGTAAACTAGACTTAATAAAGAAGATGTCAAAAACTAGACTTGTTTTAGCTGTTATTTTCTCAAGCCTTAAATGGACAGTTACGGACGAATCAATTGCTTAAATGACCTGCATTTTGATAGCTAAGGATATAAAAATATCCTTCTATTTTTAGATAAGTTCTCACATATCACATTGTATTAAAAAATGAGATATCTTTATTTTTGTAGACAAGTCTCGATTGTTTTATTGCTAAGGAGTAAAGTTTAAGAAATAACTGACACACCTTCTACAATATTTATAAGTCAAAATAGAAATTAAACATCTCTTTTCGTACTTTAGAAGATTATTGATTTGCTATTTAGCAATGCTAAGACCAACAATTTACTTTTTGTTGCATCCTTTTTTCTCCTTCATTCGAATTATTAATGATGAATCACTTATTGTAAAATATATATGTCGAGTCAATGCCCATTTTGACCCATAAATGTATTAAATATGCATTTTCTTTTGCATTTATTAGATGTAATGTGATACCTTCTATCAAATCTACCTCATTTTAATAGAGTTTCTTTGTGAAAACCATCAGGAATCAGGAATGAGGATAGGTCGGTGGATATTGATGTTTACGCAATGTGAGGGTTCGAGGAAGCCCCACAATGATGTAAAGGGGTAACTCTTTCTAGTTACTTTGACAAAAGTCCGCTCACAAGACCTGAACCCATGACATGGTTCAATTACGTGAAACTCATTGTGATGAACAAATTTAGAACACAACAAACTTTAACGACTTGTAGATTCATTTAGACTTTTTCAACTTATTATGACTAATTTATGTTAAAAACTGCCAACTTTCTCTTAAAAGTTACTCGGTGAAGCAATAGGCCAGTGCTATATTTTCCAAGGTCAATGGGCAAAACTTTTTCATGGGCTTATTTTAAAAATTAAAATCGTACTTCATTAAAGAAATTAGTATAATTGATAAAAAGAAATTACCCTAAATAGGAGTAAAAACAATTAAAAATTTTAAAATAGGACTATCATATTTTTTCTTCCGAAATAGGAGTAATTGTTGCCATTTGGCAATACTAGACTTTAAACATGGTAATGTTTTCCAAACTTAGCAGTAATTACTTCTGTTTAGAGAACAAAAACATGACAGTCCTATTTTGAAATTCCAAAATGTTTTTACTCCTATTTCGTAAATTTTCCCTAAATAAAATAATGTATAGAGTCATAAGAAAGGAAAAGTTACTTTTAAATGAGATTATAAGTTATATATTTACTCAAAAAGGGCAATAAAATTATTTCCTAACAGTTTTTTGGAAGAAGATGACTTATATTAATAAGAAAGAACGTAAGCAGGATACAACCAGACAAAGAGCTCACTGTCTACCGTCCTCTCTTGAACCAAACTAAGAACCTGCCACATCAAAAGAAGCAACTGTTGGAAAAATGTGTTAAAAATTGCATTAAATGGTCATTTTGGGGAAATTATTTGAGTGGGGTCCACTTCCGATTTGGGTCGGGTCAAAGTGGTTTCGGATTGTCCTTGTTAAGGGCTACAATTCGATATGTGGTACACTCAAAACGGATAACGGGTGAATGAGAAATTGATTCTCGAAGTTCACTCGTTGAAATGGAAAAACTGGGAAAATGGTGAGTTTCTAGTGTGTTTTATCCCACACCGAAAAACTCAAGGGATTTTCAACCCCTTATAAAGGGAAGACTCTTTTAAGGAGTTAAGATTCCTAAAGGGAAAGGCTCTCTCTTACGCGCAGAAGGGGGGGGTGGTGCCGATCAAATCCCGAAACGGAGAAGAAAAACCGCGACTCGTGTGCGCGGGCGACCTGCGGACATGAATGCCGTCCAAAAATCTATCTCTCAAGAGATACAGTTAATTTTTGGGGGACAGAACCCCTCGAAGGGGTGTTCTGTTGGCTACGGACAGAACCCCTCGAAGGGGGTGTTCTGTTGGGGTCTTCTGTCGCACGAGCACCGTGGGAGGCGACGAATACGTTTCAAGGACATCGTGCGTAGCACGAGCTCTGGCTAAAATCTGCTCCATCTTATTTTCTGTTTTCTTTTAGCTATTTTGTTTATTAATTAATTTTTTTTAATTAATATTTCTTCGTTTATTCCGAAACACACCCAAAAATCTTAAAACGTATTCGGTGATTGTTCTACTCCGGTAAACAATCCTAAAACGTATTTTCCTTGGTTGTTGTACTGCGGTAAACAATCCAAAAACGTAGTTTGTCACTTCGGTGAACGAACTTAATTTTTGTGTTTTCGGAAAACGTTGAAAACGTTAAAATGGCTTCGCAAGAAATTGGAAATGTTGGTGGGCAGAACGTGCCAAACGATAATCAATCTGAAAGTGGAGCACCGGTGAACAATGGTTCACAACGCGCAATCTTTCAACGCGGTTGAAGCTTGGAAGCATTCTGACTTCCTTTGCTGAAACTATGTGTTGAACGGGCTGCATGATGCTTTGTACGACGTATATATCAAACTAGCTACGGCTAAGGAGCTATGGAATGCTTTGGACCACAAATATAAAAGCGAGGATGCCGGCGCAAAGAAATTTGTTGTTGGTCGATTCCTTGATTTTAAAATGGTGGATTCGAAGACAGTCTTGAGTCAAGTTGAGGAAATGCAAATGATCTTCAACGAAATTCGAGATGAAGGAATGACAGTTAGTGAGTCTTTCCAAGTGGCGTCAATTATTCATTTATTGCCGCCGGCTTGGAAGGATTTCAAGAACTACCTTAAGCATAAACGAAAGGAAATGAACTTGGAACAATTGATCCTCCGTCTGCGGATTGAAGAGGATAACCGGAAGAACGATGGGAAACTCCCAATTGTTCATGGCGCCAAGGCAAACGTGGTGGAGCATGCAAAAGGCTCCAAAACCAAGAATAATGGGAAGAGCAAGCTCGGTGCCAAGGGAGGCGTTTCCAAGACAAAGTTCAACGGAAAATGCTTCAATTGCAATAAAAACGGACACAAGTCCGCGGATTGCAAGGCACCCAAGAAGAAGAGGGACTCTCAATTCAACTTGGTGCAAGGTGGGCAAAAGGATGAAGACATCATCCTTGCGGCTGTGGTGACCGAGATCAACCTCGTTGGATCCAATTCCAAGGAGTGGTTTGTGGACACTGGTGCAACCCGACATATTTGCTCAAACCGGGAGTTATTCACAACTTTTGAGCCATCAAATGGTGAGAAAGTGTGGATGGGTAACTCGGCTCATTCCGCGGTTGAAGGCGTGGGCAAAGTGGTCCTGAAGATGACTTCGGGCAAGGAGCTGACTCTAAATCAAGTTTTGTTCATTCCGGAAATACGCAAAAACCTGATTTCCGGTTCGTTGTTGAACAAACATGGCTTTCGCATGGTTTTTGAGTCGGACAAATTAGTTTTGTCTAAATCGGGAATGTATATGGGAAAGAGGTATACATGTGATGGGCTGTTTAAGCTCAATGTAATGACTATTATTAATAATAATAATAAAATCCCTTCTGCTTACTTGCTTGAGTCTTCCAATGTGTGGCATGGTAGACTAGGACATGTTAATTTTAATTTTATACGAAGATTAATTAACATGGAGCACATTCCTTGTCACGCCCCGGACCGCGTCCGAGCCACGTAGACAACCGCCGTACAACCCGATAAGAACAACAATAGTTCATCCCTATTGAGTTGTACAAGGCGTCCGATTGATTCTATGGCCAAACCGATTAGTAAACACATACAATCAACATCAATATCATAATCAAACAAACGCGGAAATAATAAAATGTTTGATACTTAGCCACACGTGGCAAACACAGGCACGCAGGCCCCCAACTGTTTTAATGAAAACATTGTTCAAAAATCCATGAGCAGTTTATACATTTGAAATATGAATGGAAGCACGAACCACGTCTTCCTCCTCGAATGATCACCCTAGGCAAAGGTGCAGGTAGTAGGACTCTAGCCTCAACCTGAAAAATGTGAGCCCCCCGGAGGGGTCAGTACTCCATAGAAGTACTAGTGACAAGCAGGCTATATGAAGAATAACTAATGTTTCAGACACAAGACCCAAAAATAGGGTGATATATACATATAGATGTCCCTCATCCACCCGATGATACATACTGTATATATACTCGTAAAATACTCAACCCGTAGGTCATTTACCTTAAAGAGTCTTTTAGAGATAAAGTTCTTACCTGACTTTTCTCACTCCTTTCCCGGTTACCTAGCTCACAAGCTATAGTCTACCTTCGATTCATACTACTGAGTGTTTTAGGATCATTTACCGTCCAAGACACTCAACCCATCCTGGAGTATTTAAGATCATTTACCGTCCAAGGGTACTCGGCCCCACCTGGAGTATTCTGGATCATTTACCGTCCAAGGGTACTCGACCCAACCTGGAGTATTCTGGATCATTTACCGTCCAAGGGTACTCGACCCCACCTGGAGTATTCTGGATCATTTACCATCCAAGGGTACTCGACCCCACCTGGAGTATTCTGAATCATTTACCGTCCAAGGGTACTCGACCCCACCTGGAGTATTCTGGATCATTTACCGTCCAAGGGCACTCAATCCCCAGTCTATTCTCTACCAAATCCTAACCTGGATATGGCTAACCTTTCATTCCTTTAACTATGGACAATCCTTAGGATCCAACGTGGGCGGGTCCCACCCGAACGGCCCACGTTAACCTACTAAAAACTGCCCATTCTGAGCTTAACCCAATACCCGGTCGGGTATCCAACCTTACCCGGTCGGGTGGGGTGAGGCAGTAGCCCCTAGAGCCAACTTTACTTGAGACCCGGTCGGGTCTACACCCATACCCGGTCGGGTCTAGTGTGGCAGTGGCTTCTGGAGCCATTTTTAATCAAAACCCGGTCGGGTATTCACCCATACCCGGTCGGGTATCACCTTTGTCTTGGCGGTCAACGCTCGTTTGACCGCCCAAACGAAGTCCGATTAACGTGAAATTTTATACACTTATACTTCTTGACGTCCTTGATACAAAAATACCATTTTGGATCCCTGGAACATCACACATAAGAAGTTATCACATTTTTGATCACCAAACCTACATAACATGCTTTTCAATTATGTTTTATGTATAATCATGGCATAAGCACACACTTGGTTATCTTTAATCATTCCACAAAAAATATTCCTGATTACTTTAGGTAATCTCATGCCTCACGCAAAAGTTATAAAGCATAAAGCCGTCTTCTCACCTTAATGAAGCTTATGAAGTTCTAGCCTTCCCGATTTAGCTCCGACGAAACTCCGGCGAACTTCAACGAACTCCGGCGACAACTCCGGCGACCTTTTCAACTCCGTGAAAGTTCCTTGAATACCTTAGACAAGTTACTAACAAGGTTTTATCATCATAAAACCCATAGTAATACAAATAACCTCAAAAAGGTTATTTTCCGGCGAACCGGTCACTTTGGCTTCTAAGTCCGTTCTTGGACTTAGAACTACCTTCCAACCCCTCTTTCTACACATACCAACGTGTAGAACATTACTAGGGTGTGAAATATGATTGAATAATCATAAAAGAGTATTGAAGAACAAGAAATGGGATTAATGGAGTCCTTACCTTGCTAAACACAAGTTTTCCTCTCCAAAACCAACTTTTCCTCTTCTCTTTTCCCCTCCTTCTTCCTCCTTAGCTCAAGTGCGTAGATGGTGGATGAAAATGGAGTATTTCCAGACCTTATATCTCTTACTTAGGTTGGTTGGCCGAGCTTATGGGTTTAGGAGTGATAGAGATACTCCTCTTGGCTTATTCACCAATAATGTGGGGGAGGGACCCTTCTCCTATCACATTTGGTCTCCCAGTCCTTTCTCCCCTCTTCCTCATGTTAATATGCGGATCCCCTTATTCACTTGCAGCCCAAAAACGTGGGTTGGCCCCCACTTATGTGGGAGGTCAACCCTTTGTGTCCCGAGGTGTACAATCGACCCCGAAAGTTGTATTTTCCGGACTGTTTTAAGTATATTTTATTTTATCGGGTCAAATAAAATATAACACTCGTTCCCAATCCTTATTGGGCCTTAGAATCATTATGCAATCATCAACTTTAATTTATAGGTTCTCGGAATCCCTTTTTGGGCTGTTATCTGATAAATTGTCGATACCGATAATTTGGCCCGTTTGACCAACCGGTCAACCCTGTGCCATTGTCATGGCCCAATTAGGATATCCACCACCATATACATATTATCTAGTCCAAGATTAATATAATATGTGGTCCCGATAATATTGGGCGGCCCCACATCCGGTGTGGGCCCCACGTAAATTTTACTATTCACGTAATAGAAATGATAAAAATTTTCAATCACGTAAAAATGCTTTTATACATTTCTCAAGGTACAATACATGATTTGGTACAGTACAAATACTCGGGGGCGGTGTTACAAGTTCTACCCCCCTTATTTGGGATTTCGTCCCCGAAATCCACGCGTCTAGTCAAACAGAAATGGATACTGTTCCCTCATCAGGGTCTCCACTTCCCAAGTTTGCTCCTCGACACGATCACTCTTCCAAAGTACTTTTACCATCGGCACCTCTTTGCTCCTTAGCTTCTTTACCTGTCGGTCCATGATTTTCACCGGCTGCACCGTATAGTGTAGGTCTTCTCGGATTTCCACCGGTGGTTTCTCAAGAATATGTGACGGGTCCCGCACATACTTCTTGAGCATAGAAACATGAAATACGTTATGAATCTTTTCTAACTCCGGAGTCAACTGAAGTCGGTAAGCTACAACCCCAATCCTTTCAAGGATTTTGAACGGACCTATGTAACGTGGGTTAAGCTTACCCCGGCTGAGGAACCTGATGATCCCTTTCCAAGGTGATACCCTCAGAAATACCTCATCACCGACCTCAAACTCCAACGTCCTCCGACGTTTATCAGCATAGCTCTTCTGCCGGTCTTGGGCAGCCTTGAGCCTATCTTGTATAACTTTTATCTTCTCTTTAGTGATCTCGACTAGCTCGGTGCCCTCGAGCTTAGCCTCGCCGACCTCGTCCCAACACAATGGTGTCCGGCATTTCCTCCCATACAATGCTTCGTATGGAGGTATGCCTATACTCGCCTGATAACTGTTGTTATAGGCGAATTCCACTAAAGCCAACTGATTATCCCAGCTCCCCTGGAACTCCAAGGCACATGCCATCAACATGTCCTCCAAGATCTGAATCACCCGTTCAGATTGCCCATCCGTTTGAGGATGAAACGCGGTGCTAAACCTCAATTTCGTACCCATGGATTCCTGGAACTTAGGCCAAAACCGTGATGTGAACCGTGGGTCTCTTTCCGATACTATAGTAACCGGAACCCCATGCAGTCTCACAATCTCATCTGTGTACAATTTGGCCAACCGCTCGAGCGTATAGGTAGTGTTGATAGGTAGGAAATGAGCGCTCTTGGTCAACCTATCGACTACCACCCATACTGTGTCGTAGTTCCTAACTGTCCGTGGTAGACCCACCACGAAGTCCCTGGTAACATGCTCTCACTTCCATTCTGGAATGGTAAGTGGTTGTAGTAACCCTGCTGGGTGTTGGTGCTCTGCCTTAACCTGTTGACAAGTAAGGCAACGGCTCACGTATTCTGCAATCTCTCTCTTCATCCCCGACCACCAGTAACTTTCTTTCAAGTCCCGGTACATCTTTGTACCGCCCGGGTGCATGGCATACGCAGATGAGTGAGCCTCCTCAAGGATAGACTTTCGGAGCTCCTCATCCGATGGCACACACACTCGTTCCTTGAATAGTAGAAGTCCATCTTCTCTCTCACGGAAACCCTCGACGGGCCCCACAAGCATCCGTTCCCGGATTTTCTGACATTCCCCGTCATTGCCTTGACATGTTCTGATTTCATCTAACAAGGTGGGTCTCACCTCGAATCTGGCCAATAGCGCCCCATCCGTGGATACCTCCACGCGTGCCCTCAGTGCCCGTAAGCATGTGAGTAAAACCCCTGATGATGAGCTCTTCCTGCTCAATGCATCGGCTACTACATTAGCCTTGCCTGGATGATAGTCAATGACCAAGTTGTAATCCTTGATCAACTCCATCCATCTTCTCTGTCTCATGTTCAACTCCTTCTGAGTGAACACATACTTCAGGCTCTTGTGGTCGGTGTAAATGTGACACAACTCTCCGTAGAGGTAGTGCCTCCAAATCTTCAATGCAAATACCACAGCACCTAGCTCCAGATCATGTGTGGGGTAGTTTACTTCATGCTTCCTCAACTGCCGAGAAGCATAAGCAATTACCTTCCCTGATTGCATCAGTACACATCCCAACCCCTGAATGCTAGCATCGCTATAGATGTCATACCCTAACCCTTGCACGGGCAAGGCAAGCACTGGTGCTTCAGTTAAACGTTTCTTTAGCTCAAGAAACCCCTTCTCACACTTGTCATCCCACACAAACTTAGCCCCCTTTTTAGTGAGCTTCGTGAGTGGAGATGCTATCACCGAGAACTTTTCCACGAATTTGCGGTAATAGCCCGCTAAACCGAGGAAACTCCTTATCTCCTTCACGTTCTTGGGCCTCGACCAATTAGTGACCGCCTCAATCTTTGAGTTATCAACTGAAATGCCCGAGCCCGATACCACATGCCCGAGAAAACCGATCTCCCCAAGCCAAAATTCACATTTAGAGAATTTGGCAAAGAGTTGCTTCTCCCGCAGTGTTTCAAGCACAAGCCTTAGATGTTTTTCGTGTTCCTCTTCATTCATGGAGTATATCAAAATGTCATCAATGAACACTATGACGAACTGGTCTAAGTATTGATGAAATACTCGGTTCATGAGGTCCATGAATGCCGTGGGGGCGTTCGTAAGCCCGAACGACATCACTAGAAACTCATAGTGACCATACCTTGTACGGAATGCACTTTTGGGTATGTCACTCTCCTTGATCTTCAGTTGATGGTAGCCTGACCTCAAGTCAATCTTAGAGAACACGGTTGCCCCCCGTAGTTGATCAAACAAGTCATCGATCCTCGGCAAAGGGTATTTATTCTTTATCGTGACCTTGTTCAACTGACGGTAATCGATACACATTCTAAGTGTACCATCTTTCTTCTTTACAAAGAGTACCGGTGCTCCCCACGGTGAATGACTCGGCCTGATGAATCCGCTGTCCAGTAATTCTTGCAATTGCACCTTCAACTCTTGAAGTTCAGCCGGTGCCATCCGATATGGAGGAATCGAGATGGGTTTCGTACCGGGTTCTACTTCAATAGTGAACTCAATTTCTCGATCTGGTGGGAGTCCCGGGAGTTCTTCAGGGAAAACTTCTGGGTACTCACTCACCACTCTCACCTCAGTGAGACTCTTTCCCTTGTCTTCCTTGCTCTTATGGCCGATATGATACAAGGATTGAATTTCCCTCTATCTCCCTCGAAGCATAGAGTATTTCCTTCTCCATCTTTTAGTTCTAACACCTTAGTGTAGCAATCTACTCTCGCATGGTGCTTTTCGAGCCAATCCATGCCCAGTATAGCGTCAAACTTGAGCATATCTAGCGGCACAAAGTCACCCGTTAGACAGTGCTCCCCTATCCCTACATTACACGAGGGATAGTAGTGTTCCCGCTCTACATCATCTCCCAATGGTGTAGAGACCAGCAACGGTTGCATCATTGCTACCAAAGGCATGTTCAATCCCTTGGCAAACGCCTCGCTTACGAATGAACGTTGTGCCCCGGTATCGATGAGGATTCTCGCATCTCTATCCTTGATCTTTAGTGTTCCTACATATATAAGTCATGTGAGACACCCTATTCAACATCCCGACTGAAAAGGACCAAGCGAAAAAATTTTCAGCCGAGGGATACCCTATACCCGGTCGGGTACATCCCTATACCCGGTCGGGTATCTAATCCAGAAGCAATTATCTTGCTCTACCCGGTCTGGTAAGGCTGATGGGTACAAGAATTTGGCATACCCGGTCAGGTGACTCATTCTACCCGGTCGGGTCTCTGTTGCAGAAGCGATTCTTCTCCCTTACCCGACCTGGTAGTACCGGTGGGTAGGGAAACTTAGCATACCCGGTCGGGTAACCTACTAGACCCGATCGGGTGTCCAATGCAGTGAGTTTACCAGGCCAAAATCCCAGCATACCCGGTCGGGTGAGCTACCATACCCGGTCGGGTATTAGCTTATTTGCGTTTAGTGTTCCCGATTCGACTCTAAGTCCGCTCGCAACTGACCCCTAGGGATTATAACTTGAATACCAGCCTAGAAACATACAAGGTTTAGTGTATTACCTGCAACGGAGTCCGGGTTTGCTCGCGCATCCTCCTCGGTCATTGCATACACTCGTGCCTGGGTTCTGCCTTGGTTAACGGACGCGACATTGCTAGCCGTGGGTCCGCCCCTACCTGCACCGGTCTGAGACGGTCCCGCACGTCCCCTACTAGCCGTAGGCCCCTCAATGCCCCCCGATGGACCGCCTCCATTCAACATTGGGCAAGAGGATTTCAGGTGACTCGTGCTACCACATTTGTAACACCGGGGTGGTTCATTGCACTTCCCCGCATGATTCTTGCCGCAGTTTGCACACCTCGGTGACCACGTACTCCCTGGTTTGGCCCATTGCCCTCCTGAGCCTTTATTCCTTTTCGCCGGTGGTGCCGGCGCCCTGAATGAACTGCCACCCCCAACATGATGCTTCCGGGAGTGGTCTTGGGGTCCAACATTTCCCCATCTTCTTTTCTTCGCCCCCTCGGCGTCCCTCAACTTCCTCTCGTTCCATTGGGCTTCCCCAAGGAGCCCCTGATCAACGATTTGGCTAAATGTCATACTGTGATGGTAAGTAGCCCGGTCACGGATGTCCAACTGTAGAGCATCCCAAAAGTGATTGGCCATATGATTTTCATCCAATGAGTATTCTGGGATGAATCGTGCCAAGTCACGGAACCTTTGTTCCAATTGCCTCACCGAGCAACCATCCTCTTGTTTCAGGTTCGTGTACTCTCTTCTTTTGAGATTGACTTCAAAAGTTGAGTAGTACTGATTATAGAACTCCACTTCGAATTTCTCCCAAGTGGCTGTTAGGAAATTGGTGTAACGTACCTCGAAAGTACGGCAGCGGAAGTTTAAAATTTTTCCAAACAGATCTTTCCTGATTATGACAAAACAACGAATATGATAATAATAACAGATTTAGAACTTACAGATCTTCCAGCCTAGCGGTGATAATCCTTGACCTTAGGTATCCACGTGATTTCTCCTCTCCGAAAGAACGATTAGATCTCCCTTTAGAGAAAGGCTAGGAAATCTCTTCGCAGAGAAATAAACTGGTAATACTGAATCTAAAATTCTACAATGAATTATGAAGGAGGAGTATGTATTTATACTAGTTCTAAACTAGTTTCCTAATCACAATGAAAGTCTTTCTCATTAATGAGTTCTAGTCCTGCTAGGACCAATACTCCTAATTAATTAAATAATTAGATAAAACAAAACAAAATAATAATAATAATAATAATTGAGATGTGGCTGCACACCACTTTCTAATTATTATATATTATTATTTATTTTATTTACTTTTTCTTTTTAATTCCAAATTACAAAAGAAAATATCTACTTTATTTAATAATAAATACATCTTATTTAAGTATGATAAATCTAATTTATCTTACTTAATTAATTCTATCAAATAGAACTCTCCTTCACCTTTATGAATTAAATACGTCTAATCTAATTAATATTTAATCCATTTTCAGTATTACGAATTAAATATTATTTAATCCAATTAATAATATTTAATTCCTTCTAACAATTCAATCGGAAGGTATAATCACTTGTTGTGTGACCCATAGGGCCTTGTATATTAAGCACTAATCAAATTAAGGTCTTAGTAGAATCCCTAGACGATTTACCAGACAAACTTAACATATAAGGACGTTTGAGAGGACTATTCAAACTCCCTGTAATATAGAGTTCATAGTGATACGGTCCTTTCATTCAGCGAACATTCGACTAAGTCTAGAACATGATATTGTGTCTATTCCAATAACTCAGTCTCTGTCTCTCAATCTTTCTAGATGATCTTTAACGATCATATTCGATATCCAAAACGAATATATCTTTGCATTGGCCAATGACTTTATGATCCATCTAGATATGAGAAGTAGAATGTTCTCTCCTAATCTATTATGAGGAATGAATCCTTTCTTGGCTCAACTACTACTCCATGTGCTTCGTGATGCACCCAACACATGCCGTATCTACCCCGATTGGAGTGCAAGCGTTGGTCATGGTCAAAGTACATCACTCTGCACATGTAGTACGTATTGACCTCAAGTCGGAGGACTATTACACTACTCTATACGCCGATAATCCCATAGACACATGAATAGAACTTATCAAATGGTTTCTCGGTGGGTATGCCAATATTCTCTAAAATATCTATGTGACCATCATGAATTACAGGAATTCATAGTTGTGAGATCAACTATACTTTCTAAAAGTATGATGCAGTCCACATACCAATCTTATCGCATATCATCAATATCCCTTTCTTGATGATCATTGATTGAGGCTATTTTAGGACTTTATGTTATATCATATAAGCTCTCACTTACTTAGTGACAACATAAATCCAAGGGAACACAATTATGAATAAGATATTGGCAATCGAAATACTTAATCATCAATGTGTAATACCGTTTATATCAAATATATAAAACTGAATGTGATCAAGTACATATATCTCTAAAAAATGATTGTCGCTAGGACATAATATACTAACAATCTCCCACTTGGCCTAGTGCCAATCACTGATGCGTCTAACACCTAGACTCTCAAAAGTCTAGTGTGTTTCTCACATCTCAAGGGTTTGGTGAATGAGCCAGCCAAATTGTCCTCTACGGGAATGTGTTCTATTGCAACTTCTCATCTTGCTATTTGTATCAAAACATGATAGCATACTGGTATTTTCTAGTTCCTTACTTTGCATCTTGGTTCCTTAGCTTGTGCAAAAACACCGGTACAGTCACAAAAACAATTTTTGGATAACTGTCGCTAGGAACTACACCTATTTCTTTAAGGAACTAACGTATCTAAACGCTTACCTATGTTGCATCAAATGCAACAATTTACTAGGCTCTAGTTTTCGAATTTATAGTAGTTTCTTACTTGCAACTCTTTCAGCACTACTATTACATTGAGACTAAAAACATATACTGACTGTGACTTGTAGTCTTTCTTATCATCCATGAAACTAGTGATAGAATAATTAAATTCTACTAGTTCTTTCTGTCTACCATAGACAAAAGATATTCATGAAGATTTTGGGTGACCATTCTTTCACGGACTTCAATGAGGGAATATCATTCTCTATGATCAACATATATGATTATAAAGACCACGCTATCCTTGTTGCGCACTCTAAACACGCAAGCACCCTCATTTCATTTGATGAGGTCAAACGATTTGACTATTTCATCACAATTAATATTTCAACTCCTAGAGGCTTGTTATAGCCCATAATTAGATTTCTCTAATTAACATAATGATTTAGAATTTGACTTGGATTCAAAAAACTTCAGGTTGTACCATGTACACCTCCTCCTTGAGGTTTCCATTAAGGAAATGGGTTTTGACATCCATTTGTCAAATCTCATAATCATAGTATGCGGCTATCACAAACAAAATCCGAATGGACTTCAGTTTTGCAACTGGCGAACAAGTATCACTATAGTCAATTCATTTTCATTTGACTATAACCTTTAGCCACTAGCCCAGCTTCGTATGTTTGCACCTTGCCTTCGGCATCAATTTTCTTCTTGAAAACCCATTTGCATCCAATGGGTCTAACCCCAACAGGCAAGTCAACCAAGTTCCATACTTGATTGATATACATCGAGTCCATTTCAGATTTCATGGCCTCTCGCCACCTCTCTGAATTAATATCTAATATTGCTTCAGTGTAAGTCTTAGGTTCATCCTTGTCAGGAATTTCAACATCATCATGATCCTCCATGAGGAAGCCTAACCTAGTTAGTTCATGATGAATCCTAGTAGACCCACAGAGTTGAATGTTTTGCGTTTTGTTCAGGCTGTTCATTCTGATCGTGAAGAGATTCTCTTTTATTGGACTATCCAATGCTTAGAGAGTTTTCTGGTGATACACTTTTAAGTGTTTCCAGAGAAAGAGAAGTGGGTGCAAAAGGAATGACAACCATGTCATCTTATCTTTAATAAGAATCACTTGCTGGTGCGAGGTGATTCCTATATTACTCCCACTAGCTGAAGGATATCCTCCTAGAGACATTCTTCAAGTCAATTCTCCCACCGAATCCTTCGTTAGACCATCTAAAAAATCTTCATTCTTTATGTTACTTCAGCTTTCAATTTGATTAGTGCACATTTCTTTACATATGCAGGGCAACCCATATTTAATATGTGAAAAACATGTCTTTTATCATGCTATAACTCATGTAGTACATTTTGCACTAATCAAACTATTCAGAATGTGTAGTGAGATTTATAGCGTGTACCCTCAAAAGAATGTTTGGAAGAGAAAATGAATTCATCATAGATCTAGCCATGTCTAACAAAGCTCTATTTCTCCTTACAGAAACGCCAGTCTTCTAAGGTGTTCTGGAGGAGTTCATTATGACCGAATTCTTTGACCTTTTAAATAAATCAGAAATTTTACTGAAGTACTCTTTGGCTTGCTATCCTTTTTCCTAGAAAATGATTATTAGTCAAGTTGCTTGAAAGACAAGATTGCAATTTCCATATGACTCAAAAGCAAATGGTGTTAAATAATCTAATTCATTTAACGTTGCTATTCTTGTTTCATTAATTTGACCAAGTTTGCAATGTCATAGATAGGTAGTAATTTTCTGATTACTTAATCGAGATCCTTTTATTTTATTCATTTAATATCTAATATGTCGATTGATAATTAACCATTCATAAGAAAAGCATTTCCACAACAACACCATTTTATGAAAATAATAATTATTATTAGCAAAATGGAAATAGAAATCTTTTAATGTCTAACATATGAATGGAAATAATCTTCTTGGTAATAGAAGGAATAAAATAACAATTATTTAATTCTAATCTAAAACCACTGGGCAAATCTAAACTATAAGATCATATCACGTTCAGCAGCAACTTTTGCTCCAGCCTTCACGTGTAGGTCAATTTTACCCAGTCCAACTGCTACACTGCTTCTCAGGCTTCTGCACATTTTTACAAATGTGTAAGCCATAAGTTGTATCTAATACTTTAACAATGAGAGTTAGTTATAGACATATTTATTTAATGATAAAAATACCTAAGCTTGAAGCACCCGGTGCTTTGGCTAGATTAGCCTTATACAACTCACAATCTCTCTTCCAATGCCCCTTCTCTTTGCAGTAGAGGCAAACATCCTTTGCAACCTTTGGCTTCATATGACCTCCACCTTTAGGCTTAAGAGCTGTAGGAGTAGGTCCAACCTTACCTTTCTTCTTTTGCTTATTCTTGTTCTTAGAACGAGACTTAGCATTAGAGCTTACCATAAGAACAGTCTTTCCTTTAGAGGTTGAGGCTTCATAAGACTTGAGCATGTTATGGAGTTCAGGCATGGTCGCTTTCGTTTTGTTCAAATTATAATTCACAATGAAGTTAGTAAATGAACTCGGAAGCGAATATAGGATGATAGCAGCTGAGACACGATCCTCAAACTTAATTCCGGTGGTAGCAACTCTTTCAATTAAGCCAATCATTTTGAGGACGTGCTCAGACACGTTGCCACCCTCTTGAAGCCTACACTTGAAAATGTCTGTCAGAAGTTCATACTCTAGAGTCTGACTCTCTGAATCAAACAGACTTTTCAAGTGTTCAAGCATCTCGAAGGCGCTCATCCTATCGTGTTGCCTTTGCAACTCCATAGACATTGCAGCCAACATAACACATTGCACAGTTTTAGCATCAGTAACGTGTTTCTCTCGAGCAGTCAGGTCAAACGTGGCAAACTCGGGAGAGTTAGCATCAGGAATCTTGGGTACCGGCGTGTCTAACACATACTCAATATTTTCTTGTCTAAGAACTAAACGCACATTTCTTTCCCAGTCCAGAAAGTTTGGTCCAGTAAGCTTGCATGTATCCAAGATACTTCTCAATGATAAATTCGACATTCCTAAAAGCCTAAAGAAATTCAAATAGAACGGAATTAAAATCATATATTAATTCCTATGATCACATCTAGTTAACCAAATAATATGGACTTTTAATTATTTGGCTCCCACTATTTTGCATGCTCTTTGACCCCAATAAAAAGAACATGGAATGTTTCTAGAATCATAGTGGCCAAGATCCACATTCATACTATTACAGTCCCAGCTTGGGCTGATCACTGCAATAATATAATGGGTAGGTCCCTAGACCAATTGCATCCAAGCAATTCTTGGTTGATCAATTTTCAAATTGATCGACATCCCTAAATTAACCCTGACGCTTGGGCGACTCGAGCTAATTTAAGTAAGTCAAAACCATCACACGATCACAAACATATGTATCTATAAATTAGTTCTATATTTTGTCGAATAGAATAAACACTTGGGTGAAATATTCTTCAACGAAAAAATATTTCTACTAATTTAATTGTGATGGGTGATGTCGTTATCCTAGATAAGACTTAAATTTTCATTTATGGGGAACGTTTAGCAGGGCATTAAATTATTCTATTTAATCAAGATGCTAATAACATATTATCAAATAATATGTTAATGAGATCTAACTCAAACATATAATTTAAAGCATGGAATATAAATCTAATTTATAAGAGACACAATATTCAAAAATTAATAACATAATTTAAGTAAGCTAAAAAAATAGTAATCATCAGTAAATACATGTTCATTAAATTAAACTTATTGAATCTCTAAGATCATTAATCTAATTAATATAAAGTTAGTTTAATTTAATTATTACGGAGTACAATAACCAAAACAATATGTTTTATTATTATACCAAAATACATAATATGAACATAGTCTCCTACTCAAAAACGAGTTCATAAAAATTAGTGCTTCGTATAAACAACACTACAACAGCAGGTCATCACCAATACAGATGAAGAGTTTTACAAAGTTTAGGTCATCACCAATCACAACTGCACGAGGTTCCTAAACTCAAAATACGAAACCTAATTTCTCGTAGGAAAACCACATGCAGATCTTCCATAAGAATGGCTTGGTTCCAAAATTTAGAAGCAAGATAAAAAAAAAAAAAACTGCGTTTTGCGCATTTGCGCCTTTCCTGGAGATTGTATTTTTTTTTTGTTACTCCGTAAAAGTTTTCTAATCTCCAACATTGAAAAACTAGTGTGCAGTTTTGTAGATTTCCAATTATATTTACGTATTACGTGATCTCAAAAGATCACTTATAATCCAATTTCAGAAGTTGATATTCAAAATCACATATACGGCGTATATATTTTTGAAATTAAAATATTGCAGACACAAAAATATCATCAAGAATTCGCATGATGCCATTAAAATCAGTTTGGCTCTGATACCACTGTTAGGAAATTGGTGTAACGTACCTCGAAAGTACGGCAGCGGAAGTTTAAAATTTTTCCAAACAGATCTTTCCTGATTATGACAAAACAACGAATATGATAATAATAACAGATTTAGAACTTACAGATCTTCCAGCCTAGCGGTGATAATCCTTGACCTTAGGTATCCACGTGATTTCTCCTCTCCGAAAGAACGATTAGATCTCCCTTTAGAGAAAGGCTAGGAAATCTCTTCGCAGGGAAATAAACTGGTAATACTGAATCTAAAATTCTACAATGAATTATGAAGGAGGAGTATGTATTTATACTAGTTCTAAACTAGTTTCCTAATCACAATGAAAGTCTTTCTCATTAATGAGTTCTAGTCCTGCTAGGACCAATACTCCTAATTAATTAAATAATTAGATAAAACAAAACAAAATAATAATAATAATAATAATAATTGAGATGTGGCTGCACACCACTTTCTAATTATTATATATTATTATTTATTTTATTTACTTTTTCTTTTTAATTCCAAATTACAAAAGAAAATATCTACTTTATTTAATAATAAATACATCTTATTTAAGTATGATAAATCTAATTTATCTTACTTAATTAATTCTATCAAATAGAACTCTCCTTCACCTTTATGAATTAAATACGTCTAATCTAATTAATATTTAATCCATTTTCAGTATTACGAATTAAATATTATTTAATCCAATTAATAATATTTAATTCCTTCTAACAATTCAATCGGAAGGTATAATCACTTGTTGTGTGACCCATAGGGCCTTGTATATTAAGCACTAATCAAATTAAGGTCTTAGTAAAATCCCTAGACGATTTACCAGACAAACTTAACATATAAGGACGTTTGCGAGGACTATTCAAACTCCCTGTAATATAGAGTTCATAGTGATACGGTCCTTTCATTCAGCGAACATTCGACTAAGTCTAGAACATGATATTGTGTCTATTCCAATAACTCAGTCTCTGTCTCTCAATCTTTCTAGATGATCTTTAACGATCATATTCGATATCCAAAACGAATATATCTTTGCATTGGCCAATGACTTTATGATCCATCTAGATATGAGAAGTAGAATGTTCTCTCCTAATCTATTATGAGGAATGAATCCTTTCTTGGCTCAACTACTACTCCATGTGCTTCGTGATGCACCCAACACATGTCGTATCTACCCCGATTGGAGTGCAAGCGTTGGTCATGGTCAAAGTACATCACTCTGCACATGTAGTACGTATTGACCTCAAGTCGGAGGACTATTACACTACTCTATACGCCGATAATCCCATAGACACATGAATAGAACTTATCAAATGGTTTCTCGGTGGGTATGCCAATATTCTCTAAAATATCTATGTGACCATCATGAATTACAGGAATTCATAGTTGTGAGATCAACTATACTTTCTAAAAGTATGATGCAGTCCACATACCAATCTTATCGCATATCATCAATATCCCTTTCTTGATGATCATTGATTGAGGCTATTTTAGGACTTTATGTTATATCATATAAGCTCTCACTTACTTAGTGACAACATAAATCCAAGGGAACACAATTATGAATAAGATATTGGCAATCGAAATACTTAATCATCAATGTGTAATACCGTTTATATCAAATATATAAAACTGAATGTGATCAAGTACATATATCTCTAAAAAATGATTGTCTCTAGGACATAATATACTAACAGTGGCTTCACCGTGGAACTTTCCCTCCACGCCTTCCCACCATACAGCAGCTACCCCTTCTAGTAGCCTGGTGCATCATTCAGCTTCTTAATCCAGTCGGCGGCCTCAGATATGTCGCCCTTGCCATCAAATGATTTGCACCCCAAGGCCCTGGCCTCCTTGAGGTACTTGGAGATACGCACCATCGTGTCTCCTCCAAATGCCCCCGATGGAGCACTAGAAGCACCTCGGCTTCCCTGCCCCATGGTTTGCCTAGCCTGTCTAGCTTGGCGCCGCTGTTCCCTCCTTGCCTTATTCTCGAGGTACCATTCCAGTACCTCACTCATACGGTCATAATGAGGATCATCATCCTCATCTTCTTCCTCAAAGTCCTCCCCGTTGTACGGGTCTCCTCTTGCTCCGTGCTTGGAGCATATGTGAAATCGTCCGGTTCGGTGGCCCTAGATGGGTGCACAGAACCGACACGCGTGCTACTTGCCGTCGGCGTGGTAGAACGCCCACGACCCCTGCCTCGGCCTCCTCCTCGGCTTTGGCCCCGGCCTCTACCCCTAGAGGTCCGTGATTCCGCCCGAGTGGCATGCCCGGTGGCCCCCGGCACATGCCCTGTCGGGTTCCTCCTAGTAATCCTGCGTCCACCCTCCATTTCTGAAAGAAATAAGGAATGAGTCATTAGACTCGTTTCAATGTCAATTGACGGATTAGTATCAAAGACACCACTTGATCCAACATTATGGCCAACAAACTGTTAAGGGTACCGTCTTAACAATAAGAGGTCAATAACTTGGTTTCCAACGGTTCCTTAAGTACAAAAACTTTTGCTCATGGTTTTATTCAAAACTTTTTTGAGGATAACCATATTGAGAGGTTAATTATATAGTTTAGAAATCGATGGCTCTGATACCACTTAATTTTCACGCCCCGGACCGCGTCCGAGCCACGTAGACAACCGCCGTACAACCCGATAAGAACAACAATAGTTCATCCCTATTGAGTTGTACAAGGCGTCCGATTGATTCTATTGCCAAACCGATTAGTAAACACATACAATCAACATCAATATCATAATCAAACAAATGCGGAAATAATAAAATGTTTGATACTTAGCCACACGTGGCAAACACAGGCACGCAGGCCCCCAACTGTTTTAATGAAAACATTGTTCAAAAATCCATGAGCAGTTTATACATTTGAAATATGAATGGAAGCACGAACCACGTCTTCCTCCTCGAATGATCACCCTAGGCAAAGGTGCAGGTAGTAGGACTCTAGCCTCAACCTGAAAAATGTGAGGGCCCCCGGAGGGGTCAGTACTCCATAGAAGTACTAGTGACAAGCAGGCTATATGAAGAATAACTAATGTTTCAGACACAAGACCCAAAAATAGGGTGATATATACATATAGATGTCCCTCATCCACCCGATGATACATACGGTATATATATACTCGTAAAATACTCAACCCGTAGGTCATTTACCTTAAAGAGTCTTTTAGAGATAAAGTTCTTACCTGACTTTTCTCACTCCTTTCCCGGTTACCTAGCTCACAAGCTATAGTCTACCTTCGATTCATACTACCGAGTGTTTTAGGATCATTTACCGTCCAAGACACTCAACCCATCCTGGAGTATTTAAGATCATTTACCGTCCAAGGGTACTCGGCCCCACCTGGAGTATTCTGGATCATTTACCGTCCAAGGGTACTCGACCCAACCTGGAGTATTCTGGATCATTTACCGTCCAAGGGTACTCGACCCCACCTGGAGTATTCTGGATCATTTACCGTCCAAGGGTACTCGACCCCACCTGGAGTATTCTGGATCATTTACCGTCCAAGGGTACTCGACCCCACCTGGAGTATTCTGGATCATTTACCGTCCAAGGGCACTCAATCCCCAGTCTATTCTCTACCAAATCCTAACCTGGATATGGCTAACCTTTCATTCCTTTAACTATGGGCAATCCTTAGGATCCAACGTGGGCGGGTCCCACCCGAACGACCCACGTTAACCTACTCAAAACTGCCAATTCTGAGCTTAACCCAATACCCGGTCGGGTATCCAACCTTACCCGGTCGGGTGGGGTGAGGCAGTAGCCCCTAGAGCCAACTTTACTTGAGACCCGGTCGGGTCTACACCCATACCCAGTCGGGTCTAGTGTGGCAGTGGCTTCTGGAGCCATTTTTAATCAAAACCCGGTCGGGTATTCACCCATACCCGGTCGGGTATCACCTTTGTCTTGGCGGTCAACGCTCGTTTGACCGCCCAAACGAAGTCCGATTAACGTGAAATTTTATACACTTATACTTCTTGACGTCCTTGATACAAAAATACCATTTTGGATCCCTGGAACATCACACATAAGAAGTTATCACATTTTTTATCACCAAACCTACATAACATGCTTTTCAATTATGTTTTATGTATAATCATGGCATAAGCACACACTTGGTTATCTTTAATCATTCCACAAAACATATTCCTGATTACTTTAGGTAATCTCATGCCTCACGCAAAAGTTATAAAGCATAAAGCCGTCTTCTCACCTTAATGAAGCTTATGAAGTTCTAGCCTTCCCGATTTAGCTCCGACGAAACTCCGGCGAACTTCAACGAACTCCGGCGACCTTTTCAACTCCGTGAAAGTTCCTTGAATACCTTAGACAAGTTACTAACAAGGTTTTATCATCATAAAACCCATAGTAATACAAATAACCTCAAAAAGGTTATTTTCCGGCGAACCGGTCACTTTGGCTTCTAAGTCCGTTCTTGGACTTAGAACTACCTTCCAACCCCTCTTTCTACACATCCCAACGTGTAGAACATTACTAGGGTGTGAAATATGATTGAATAATCATAAAAGAGTATTGAAGAACAAGAAATGGGATTAATGGAGTCCTTACCTTGCTAAACACAAGTTTTCCTCTCCAAAACCAACTTTTCCTCTTCTCTTTTCCCCTCCTTCTTCCTCCTTAGCTCAAGTGCGTAGATGGTGGATGAAAATGGAGTATTTCCAGACCTTATCTCTCTTACTTAGGTTGGTTGGCCGAGCTTATGGGTTTAGGAGTGATAGAGATACTCCTCTTGGCTTATTCACCAATAATGTGGGGGAGGGACCCTTCTCCTATCACATTTGGTCTCCCAGTCCTTTCTCCCCTCTTCCTCATGTTAATGTTCGGCTCCCCTTATTCACTTGCAGCCCAAAAACGTGGGTTGGCCCCCACTTATGTGGGAGGTCAACCCTTTGTGTCCCGAGGTGTACAATCGACCCCGAAAGTTGTATTTTCCGGACTGTTTTAAGTATATTTTATTTTATCGGGTCAAATAAAATATAACACTCGTTCCCAATCCTTATTGGGCCTTAGAATCATTATGCAATCCTCAACTTTAATTTATAGGTTCTCAGAATCCCTTTTTGGGCTGTTATCTGATAAATTGTCGATACCGATAATTTGGCCCGTTTGACCAACCGGTCAACCCTGTGCCATTGTCATGGCCCAATTAGGATATCCACCACCATATACATATTATCTAGTCCAAGATTAATATAATATGTGGTCCCGATAATATTGGGTGGCCCCACATCCGGTGTGGGCCCCACGTAAATTTTACTATTCACGTAATAGAAATGATAAAAATTTTCAATCACGTAAAAATGCTTTTATACATTTCTCAAGGTCCAATACATGATTTGGTACAGTACAAATACTCGGGGGCGGTGTTACATTCCTAAATTCACAATTGATGTGAAGCACAAATGTGAAGTTTGTGTAGAGGCAAAACTAACGAAAACGCCTTTCAAATCGATTGAAAGAAAAACGGAACCACTTGAATTAGTTCATAGTGACGTTTGTGATTTTAAATCAATAGAAACACGTGGCGGTAATAAATATTTTATTACCTTTATCGATGATAGCACTCGCTATAGCTACGTTTATTTATTAAAAAATAAACACGAAGCAATCGATAAATTCATTCTTTATAAGAATGAAGTGGAAAACCAACTTAATCAACGGATTAAAACGGTTAGGAGTGATCAAGGTGGTGAGTATGAAGCACAAATTGGTGACTTTTGCGCTAGTGTGGGTATAGTACACGAACGTACCGCACCCTATTCACCTCAATCAAACGGTGTTGCCGAACGAAAGAATCGCACATTGAAAGATATGATGAACGC
Source organism: Cuscuta europaea (assembly GCA_945859875.1). Lineage (NCBI taxonomy): Eukaryota > Viridiplantae > Streptophyta > Magnoliopsida > Solanales > Convolvulaceae > Cuscuta > Cuscuta europaea. The sequence goes on from CAMAPE010000045.1 coordinate 9,891,380, forward strand.
GATGCTAGTAAGTTCGGGCTTGCCACAAAATATGTGGGGCGAAGCAATCTTGACAAGCAATTACCTTTTAAATAAGGTTCCCCGGAAAAAATATGATAAAATTCCGTACGAGTTGTGGAAAGGCAGACGGCCTTCCTATCAATATTTAAAAGTGTGGGGGTGTCTTGCTAAGGTGCTTGTACCAACACCTAAGAAAATAAAAATAGGTCCAAAAATGGTGGATTGTATTTTCATTGGATATGCACAAAATAGTAGTGCGTATCGGTTTTTAGTGTACGATTCGAATAATCCGGATGTACATAAAAACACAATAATTGAATCAAGAAATGCTTCATTCTTTGAAGATGTATTTCCATGCAAGTCCGACGAAGGGCCTAGCACGTCAAAACGAACATTTGACGTAGCTATGGAAAATACTAGCGAGGGATCCGGAGAAGAACCCGAACCCAGACGTAGCAAACGTGCTAGAATTGAAAAATCTTTCGGACCGGATTTTCTCACCTACCTGGTAGAAGTTGAATCGGATATTCTAACATGTATGGTAGAAAATGAACCGGATTTTCTAACATGTATGGTAGAAAATGAACCGGATTTTCTAACATGTTTGGTAGAAAATGAGCCACGGACTTATACGGAAGCCGTGACGTCGACTGAAGGTCCTATGTGGAAAGAAGCCATCAAAAGTGAGGTGGATTCTATCCTTAAAAATCACACATGGGAATTGGTTGATCTTCCTCCGGGAAATAAACCTTTGGGATCCAAGTGGATTTTTAAACGGAAAATGAAACCTGACGGTTCCATCGATAAGTACAAGGCCAGACTTGTAATCAAGGGATACAAGCAACGTGAGGGCCATGATTACTTTGACATGTATTCTCCTGTGATGAGAATAAATTCCATTAGGATGATACTAGCAATTGCCGCATTGCGGAAATTGGAAGTTCATCAAATGGACGTAAAAACCGTTTTTCTAAATGGCGATATAGACGAAGAAATCTATATGGAACAGCCCGAGGGCTTTCGTGTTCCAGGCCAAGAAAGGAAAGTGTGTAAATTAATTAAATCATTGTATGGATTGAAACGAGCCCCTAAACAGTGGCACGAAAAGTTTGATCATGCAATGTTAATTAATGGGTTTAAAATAAACGAAAGTGACAAATGCGTCTATGTGAAGAGCACGGTAGACGGTTATGTCATTTTATGTTTATACGTGGATGATATACTCATCGTGGGTAGCAATAATCTAATGATTAATTCTACCAAAAGCATGTTAAATTCTAAATTTGACATGAAGGATATGTGGCTGGCCGATTTAATCCTTGGGATTAAAATAATTAGAGGACCTGACGGTCTAACGCTAAGCCAATCCCATTACGTTGATAAAATCCTTACTAAATTTAATAAGGATGATTATCAAGAGGCAAGGACGCCATTAGATAAAAACACTCATCTTACCAAAAATCGTGGAGAGTGTATTTCTCAAGTTGAATACGCTAGGATTATTGGAAGTTTGATGTATCTAATGAGTTGTACCAGGCCTGATATTGCCTTTGTGGTTAGTAAGCTAAGTAGATATACTAGCAACCCCGGTGATGAACACTGGAAGGCAATAATACGGGTTTTGAGGTATTTACGTAAAACCCAAAACCTTGGACTGCACTATGGAAGATATCCAGCTGTACTTGAAGGGTATAGCGACGCTAGTTGGATATCCGACATAAAGGACTCCAGGTCCACAAGTGGATATGTCTTCACTTTGGGAGGTGCAGCCATGTCATGGAAATCCTCAAAACAAACGTTAATAGCTAGATCCACGATGGAGTCTGAGCTAATAGTCTTGGACAAGTGCACTGAAGAGGCTGAATGGCTACGCCATTTTCTCGAGGATATTCCAAGTTGGGAGAAGCCTGTCCCTCCAATATGCATGCATTGCGATTGTCAAGCGGCAATTGGAAGGGCACAGAGCAATCTCTACAATGGTAAGTCTAGACACGTTCGTCGTAGACATAACACCATTAAACAACTCCTCACAACGGGTGTTATCACTGTTGACTACGTGAAGTCAAAGGATAACATAGCGGATCCGCTAACCAAGGCATTGGATAGAGAATTGTTGGAGAAGTTGTCACGAGGAATGGGACTAAAGCCCGTGAATTGAAAAGTTCTATAGTGGATACCCAACCTAGTTGGTCCTAGGTTCAAAAGGGACAACTAAATTATAGAGCGAAGGATGGTCACTGTGGGGGTCCCGGACTCCTACCCACTCCTCGTTTAAAACAGTGACTCCCGCACGAGGTTAGAAAAAAAAATTGCTTTAATGATTCTAAAATGTTGATCTATTCGATAACATTGGAAGATTATGCGGGATACTCGTGAAAGAATCACCTATGTGAGAGAGAAGAGAGCCGCTTCAAAGGAGAACTGTAAAGGCTCAGTTCTTTAGAAACTCTTGCAGAACCAGGACGGTGACCCATGGCCAAAACGGGCACACCCATGAGAACGGAACAAAGTTGGAAGGTTCTTGTTTAAAGATAAGTCAATGTTTACACGACGGCAGTATAGTTCAAGGACATCGAGTCTACTAGACAGCCAGTAAATAAACGTGTCTTTACAACGGAAGGTTCAAAGGATAAAACCTACCTCTCCGTATGCAAGGATCATCCGGTGAACACAACGTGTCCTCCTATCTTCGTGTCTTTTTAAGTCCCGAAAATCAATTTTCATTCATGTGGGGGATTGTTGAAAAAATGTGTTAAAAATTGCATTAAGTGGTCATTTTGGGGCAATTATTTGAGTGGGGTCCACTTCCGATTTGGGTCGGGTCAAAGTGGTTTCGGATTGTCCTTGTTAAGAGCTACAATTCGATATGTGGTACACTCAAAATGGATAACGGGTGAATGAGAAATTGACTCTCGAAGTTCACTCGTTGAAATGGAAAAACTGGGAAAATGGTGAGTTTCTAGTGTGTTTTATCCCACACCGAAAAACTCAAGGGATTTTCACCCCCTTATAAAGGGAAGACTCTTTTAAGGGGTGTTCTGTTGGATACGGACAGAACCCCTCGAAGGGGTGTTCTGTTGGCTACGGACAGAACCCCTCGAAGGGTGTTCTGTTGGCTTCGGCCAGAACCCCTCGAAGGGGTGTTCTGTTGACTTCGGACAGAACCCCTCGAAGGGGGTGTTCTGTTGGGGTCTTCTGTCGCGCAATTCTTCCGTTGCAACAATTAATGCCCAACGTTCTTCTCTTTTAATGTTGCGTTAAATGGACAGTTTATGGACGATTCAATGCCCAACGGACTGGTCATTGATGTCCAACGTTCAGGTCCATTAACACCCCATTTAACACACAACAAATCCTCCTATAAATAGTTGACAGGTGGTTTGCAACAAGACACAACGCACAATACATTCCTCACGTATTCTTGAGCTAAAAACTCTTCCAGCTACTCCCAAATTTCTCTAGTGTTCTGCTTTTGTTCCAGTTCGTCGGGACTTTCGTTTGTGTGCTCAAACGATCGTTCGTTAGCCACCGTATCCTGGGAAACGGTCGTTGCAACGCTCCTAGCACCGTGGGAGGCGACGAATACGTTTTAAGGACATCGTGCGTAGCACGAGCTCTGGCTAAAATCTGCTTCATCTTATTTTCTGTTTTCTTTTAGCTATTTTGTTTATTAATTAATTTTATTTAATTAATATTTCTTCGTTTATTCCGAAACACACCCAAAAGCAACCACATTTTCTGATCCTGAATTGAGCTTACCTGAGCCAATGAGTGACAAATTAAACTAGACTCCTCATCACCTGTCCTATGTTCTAGAGTCTTGACATAAATAAAAATAAAAGCTAACAATAACATACGATGTTCAAAGTAAAAACCAACATGAAGAAATATCATTTTAAAGTAAAAAATAACTTCAATCTGTCAGAAGCACATGATCTTCACAGGTTTAGGCGGGTCTGAGTGCTCCAGCCCGCCTCTTCCCTGTTTTTTTGCTCCATCCAGAGCCATGACGTCCTCCCCTGATTGCTCCCATTCCACTGCTGTTTATTCTTGCATCCTCAAGCTTTGACTCATCCTCTCCTTCCTGAGACTTACCCTTCATGTGACTCTGACCTTGTTCCTGTTTTTCTTTGAGGTTCTTTTGCATCCCCGCTTGGCTTCTTCCTACCCTCCTCCGCTGACTAGCCATTTATTACCCATAGAAGGATGATGTCTCCCTCCACCCGCTCACTGCCATGGTCCAAAGGATTTCACAACAACCTTATTCCCTTTTGTCATACACGGCACCATTTACCCAGATTTAAATATCCATTTTGTTGATTTGAAGATGAAGAAAATCAACAAAATAGTGGTTAGATTGTTAATATTTTGATAAAGGAGCAGTGAATAATTGAAGAAGAAAAGAAAAAGAAAAACAAATCAGAGGAATCGAGGAAAAAATGATGAGATAAATCGGTAAAGAAGATGAGTGAATCTAGGGGTGAAGTCTGACGGGGCCAACTTAAGCTCTGGCTCACTCCAAATAAAAAAAAAGTGTCCTTTTTAGTATGAAAGTTTCATGTGATTTTTTCTTCTAAAAATACTTTTTGAGAATATGTTACGGAACCAATCTGAGCCGACCGGTTCAGTGCTTTGCCTCCTCGGCACCTGAGCCAATAGCAGACTAAAGATGACGATAGTATAGTTTGAGAATATGTTACGGAGTAATTAATGTACGGAGTGGAGTGCTTTCCCAGTCCCCCTAGAAATGTATTCATCCGTATGACAACAATTCTCCCTGATTCCGCGGCAAATTCTTTTAAGTATTCCCTCCATCCCGCTACACGTTCCCTGTTCATATACTGATTATTTTTAGTAAATAAAATTAACATATTCAGAAACTACAATAAAATCGTTACAAAGTCTGATAAAAAAAATGTATATTTGGTAAAAATTTGATTTATAAAGTAAAAGATTAAAAATGATTTAAATTGACCATGAGAATAGTGGACGAGAACCTTCTGATGAAACGGAGAGAGTAACTTATTACTTGATCAGTGAGGTACACATAAAATCAATAAGTAATTAATGTTTGACATTTTAAAAAAAAACTTATTAAAACACATAAGATCATAGACCGAATGAGAGATAAATATCATGAACTTATTATTTTGTGTATTTCTTTCTCATGTCTCGATGTATGCATTTCTGGACATTATAGCATTGAAGATACTTTAATGTCAACCGGTCAACCCCGCCTCCCACGCTGTATACCGGAGGTATTATATATACTTCGTACAATGAATCTCAATTACAAGCAGAAACACAAAACCTAAGAAAATGAGTGGTTTTTTCAATGTAAAACTATACCCCGGGGAGAGCACAGAGACGCGTTGCACACTCAATCGAGGGGTTTACGCCATTGTTTCCGTCCAATTCTTCATCTGCACGGCCGCCGCTGCCGTCATCAAGTTCTCCATTCCCGCCGTTAAACCATTCATGGACACCGTTTATGGAGTTTTCTCTCTGGCAGGAGTCATCATTCTCATCATCATACGTGAGTAATTTTTAATTACCAAAGTATATCATCATGTTTCCTCTTTTTTATTGTTGTCTTGTTGACATTTTTGCAATCAAGTATATAAGAAATTGCTCTAAATAGCAATAAAAACAAGTTATATGAGTGATAACTATTAACAAAGTTGCTCTAAATCTATCTTTTCTATTTAAAGATTTTCTTTTAATATTATGCAAAAGCATATTAACAATACTCCCTCTGTTCCTAATTAAACTTCAAAGTTTGACTTTACAATTTTTAAGAAAGTGAAATTTTTGTTTACGACTTTATGATTTTATGTTCCATCTTTAGGATGATTTAATTGGAATGAATTTTTTTGATCTAGTATGATGACTTTGATTTAGTTTGGTCTGAAGTAATGTGATATGTTAGATGTTTGATCATTGTGTATTTTACATGGATGAAGTCTATTTAAGTCTTATCTACATTCCATCTGCGACTAAAATTGGTCAAGAAGACTAGTAAAGATAAAAAAAATGTTTGTTAAAGTCTCGTCTTTTATACCTTTTTGTCTTTCAAAAAGACTAGAAGAGAGAATATTTTAATAATTTTTTTCATTAATAATGTATGTATTGGAGCACTTTGTTACCTTATATTGCAAAAAAGAAATCGGTTTATATTCCCAATTTATACTTTATTACTTTTCATTTTGTATGACTATCGGGGGACTTTTTTACCAATTTCTTCTTTATCTATTTTTTCTATTCCAGAAGATTTTTGTTACTTTTCTATTGCATTTACTAAAATTTTTGTTAATTGTTCTGAATCCGTTAAATTGAAACTTGATGATAAAGTTGAGAACTCACCAACTTGTAATGGTTTTTTTTTTCATTTTTTTTTTCAAAAGTGGACATCAACAATAAAGCATGAAGTCTATTTAGCATAACATTCTCTCTCAACTTTTTGATCGAAGTACCGTTTATCAATGTGATATCTTTTTTTATTCTTCCGCGGGAAGGCCCACTTAAAAAGGCATCATACTTTTACGCCTGAATGGATACTGACGGATAGTGTACCCGGGGTAGCTTATCCGAGGCATACTATAAGAAATATCAAGAGAGAGGCCAGAGCAAGTAAGAGAGAGAGAGTGTGTATTCGATATAAAAGTTGTGTGTTGATTACAACGGAAAATGGCCATTATTTATAGTAGCCATAAATGCTAGGTCTAATCAACGATGGTACACGTGTCAAGCATTCAGCGATGGAAGGTCAACTCAGCCAGGGTGGCGCCGACATAGCATGTGGCCACATTGAATGCGGCGGTTTGGGTGTGACGTTGCATTTAATGCGGTGATTCAGCACATGTGGGGAGAAGATCTTATCGAGGAGAGTGCCCTCGGTCATGTGCATCCGGGGGCTGCAAGTACCGAGGGCTATGCATGATCCGGGGGCTGCACGTGCTGAAGGCCGCACGTAATTTTAACATTGGTTCCCAGTGATGTTAGTGGACCAGACATAACTGTTTCTCAAACATGTAGCCTTTGGGCATGAGGCCGAAGGGCAAACTTGTTGTAATATGGGCTGTCTGGAGTCCTGTTCGATGTGTTTGGGTCACTTGGTCCTGTTGGGTCTGGTTGTAGTAGGGGAAGTATGTGGGTCGGGGGTTCCTGAGCCATATACTCCATCAAATACTCTGAAATAAAATGTAGTTTAAGCAATGTGCACAATCCTTGACCTTTTTTTTTTGAAATCTTTATCATTCTCCTACATAATCAATTAATTTGTGGCTCTAATATTAATTCTCTTATGTGTACCCAAATTTCAACAACACAATTTAAATTTATTATTGGTGTAGTCAAATTTGGTAAAGGAATGAAGTAAATCTGTATTACAATATCATACTCCGTGGTTTTTAATTTAAACAAGGCATTTTCTTGATTGAGATGACAGTTGGCGTAGTAATGGGAGGCAGCAGCGAGAAACGTCCATGGAATCTTGTTCTTTTGGTGCTCTTTACTCTCGACATGGCTCTTACAACTGGAATGGTTTCTACATACAGAAAATGAGAAAAGGTACTCCACGAGAGAATACCTTTTTAGAAGGTACCTTAACTATCGTATTTTGGTACTTTAACTTTTAAATGAATCAAAACGGTACCTTAATCATACATAAATGTTTCAAATTGAGATTTTATTCAAATTTTCGATCAAAAAAAGATTTGTGGGGCCCATAATTCTATGGGTAAAGTCTACATGACTACGTCACCTTTGTTTTGTCTATATGGTCACTATAGGGTGACTTTACACGGAATTTTGATCGTCATGAAGAATTTTTTGATCGGAAATTTGAATAAAATCTCAAATTGAAACATTTAAGTATAGTTAAAGTATCGTTTTGATTTATTTAATATCAGTTAAGGTACCAAAATGCAACATTATCAATAGTTAAAGTACCATTTATGCATTTGACTCGACTTATGTATATATGAATATGATTGATTTCATGCTAGCTATTTAAAGAGAAAGAAATTTACGAATCTAACTGTATTTATAAAGGAATGCCTATTGTGATAGTGGCGGGTGCGATGGCATTTGCATTCCTTGCGCTTATGTTGTACACTTTCTGGGCTAAGAAGAGATCAGCCTTGTTCATAACCTTGGTTCTGTTCCCTTTTCTGATCTGTTCTCTTCTGGAACTCATGGTGCTCATCGGCTTTGGTTTCATCCGGGTAAATATACATTTAATTAATGGTGACTATAATGCTATGCTCGATACAAGTAAAATTGATGTTATTATACCTATATCGTTCATTTAATTGATTCAATCATTCTTTGATCATTTGTTTATGTTTAATTTACGTTATTCATTTGCAATGTTGTGTTAGATATTCATGTATAAGTTGTTAGATATTCATATATAAGTTTTGGTTCAAATAAGAACATGATCTTTGGAGAGAAATGAGAATGAATATGGACCGTTAGATTTGCTTAAAGTAAAATTCAATGTGCATTAGATGAAACTTTAATAAGCATTCGATAAAATTCAAATGTGCAGCACAAAGGGTACTGATGGAGTATATGGGTCCAAGCCCCATGACCCACATACTTCCAGCTACACGTAAGACCCCGGGGACGTACGACATCAAGCACAAGGAACACCCCGGGAAAGTACGGCGTCAAGCACAAGGGACACCCGAGGACGTACGGCTTTCAGCACATGGACCACCCCGGGGACGTACGGCCTCCAGCACTCCGTCAGCCAGACGTACGTCTCCGAGGATTTCATCTGCCACAGCCAGACGTACGTCTTCAAGGACTTCGTCTGCCACAGCCAGGCGTATGTCTCCAAGGACTCCGTCTGCCACGACTAGACGTACGTCTCCAAGGACTCTGTCTGCCACGGCCAGACGTACGTCTCCAAGGACTTCACCTGCCACGGCCAGACGTACGTCTCCAAGGACTTCATCTGCCACGGCCAGACGTACGTCTCCAAGGACTTCGTCTGCCACGTCCAGACGTACGTCTCCAAGGACTTCGTCTGCCACGGCCAGACGTACGTCTCCAAGGACTTCATCTGCCACGGCATGACGTACGGCTCCAAGGACTCCGTCTGCCACAGCCAGACGTACGTATCCAAGGACTTCGTCTGCCACAGCCAGACGTACGTCTCCAAGGACTTCGTCTGCCACACCTCCGTCAGCCAGACCTACGTCTCCAAGGACTTACATACTTAGCTCATGTATCCGAATGTAATCAGCCCAACAGAGGCCTTATATTGTAATGGGCCTCCCAAACCCAAGGCTTGGGAGCCCATCCCGCTTTTCCCTATAAATATTCCAAAGGGAGTAGTTGTAAGGGTTCGAAACTCGATCATTTAATACGAATCACTTCTCTCTCTAGCTCTCACTTCTCTGTAGGAGTCAATACTCCATCAGGTACGATATAATGGGCATTATGTGAAGCTAAATTGTGCGTTAGGTGAAAATGAAATGTGGACTAGCTAGGTGAAACTAAAATATACATAATAAAAGGTACGATGTGATGTTATTTTTGTACATTTTATTTCGCATATTTCAGTTCACCTAATGCACACTTGAGTTTAATTTTTTATTATGCACATTTCAATATCATCTAATGCACATTTCAATTTCACCAAATGCAAAATTCAGTTCTACATAATACAATCCAACACTCCAGATTCATTCTCATTTCTTTCCTAAGAGTCCGTTCTTACTGGAACCGCTCCCTTCATATATATATATATATATATATACCTATATATATATATATATATATATATATATATATATATAGACAAAGCTCCATATGCAGTATATATATATAAATATATATAGTAGCTAAATCCATATAAATCCATGAAATCAAACATGCATGAGTTATAATTAGAATTAGAACCTTGAGAATTCATTTGCTTAACACTTTAAGAAGACACAGGAATCCAACGCGATTAATCGACTAAACCTTCCTGTGCTATGTAGCGTATGAGATGTGTCTTAGTCCTACGAACTGATGGGATGTTTATAGGACTAGAATGACATGTAACGGTTAGGCCTTATTAATTTATAATTATTCCTTCATTATTGCTACAATAATGATATTAAGTAGAATAATTTATTAGGCCATTTTCCGTTATGATGTCGTTACAATTATCTCTTTATTTACATGCACCGGGGGTCATAACCGTTGTATCACTTTAGTGTGATATATTTAATTTGACCGATGTCCAAAAGAGATATATTATCCCAGTATCTACACTTTTATTATTTCATGAGTAGCCACTGTATTTTTTTATTATTTATTTGATTGTAAACACATTTTAATTAATTACATATTAGGCCCCTTTTATAGTTTCCAACATGTTGTAATTGATTGAGGGCTACACATCCTCATTGATGCAAAAAAATATTGACATAATCCAGGAATATTGATACTACCCCCCACCCCCCACCCCCAATATTGACAGAATGGAGTAATGCATTGTTTAAAAAAGTGAAATTATGTGGTTGATAATGATTTGATTAAAGTGAAAATAAAGTAAGATTGAATTAAAGACACAAAATATTACTAAATATGGTATAATCGAGACAAAATTAATGAGATGGACAAAAAACGAAAAATGAGATAATTATAGTGGGATGGAGGGAGTATATATAAGTTATACTCCGTATATGGTTTTTGCATAAAATGTTGACATAATCACGGGTGTTATGCACGGAGTAATATAATAGTACGTGCTATTTAATTAACTAGATATTACTCCGTACAATATTCTAAGATTACAAGATATACAATGTTTTGATGATGGACAGGTGTTTGCTCATATGGGAAGTAGACAATTGATGATCTACCTCATATTCTGGTATCTCGGAGCGCTCGTCTCTTCCGGTTTGATCATAGTTGTCATCAACCGCTTGAGCACGACATCATCCCATGACTACATTGAAGCAGCATGTTCTCTGTTTATCGATACCATTGCCCTCTTCTTCTCCATTTTCCAGTGTTCGAAACAAAACAGATAAATAATGGAGTGCTTCCTATATTACTTCCTCTGTTCTTTGTAGTTTTGTGTTCTTTTCCTTTTTATTGTTAAAAAAAATTTGTCACCTTCCTTTTAATCAATTAATTTGTGTTTAATGATATTACTTTTACCTCCGCATAAATTTCAAACATAAAGTTTTAATTTATTATTTCTCGTGCCTGTCAAAATTAGCAAAATCTAAGAGATTGGTATTAGACTATGCACAATCGGACAGATAGTTGTGTATGAATTGCACAATTAGATGTGCCTCTTTTGAATACTACATTTGTTCTCTTTTAATTGCAACATTGAACTTTTTGCACTATTCACATATTCTAGTTTGACTATATTTTATTAATTAATGTATTATAAATTATTTTTTTAAAAATTAATGTTAATTCTTCTCATTCTAAATTTTCAAAATATGGATTTTTAAAATTTTTACAAATAAGAAATGAAAGATATTAATGGTCAAACTTTTCCGTTGACAAACGTGAAATGTTGATAGTTACGGAACTAGGAAGTACAAGTATTTGTTTACATATCGATCGACAATTTAAATAGAACTTTTATTTTTATATTTAGAAGTTGTTTATATTATTACAATTTGTCATGCAATTGTATGTAAAATTGGATTCTAAGGAAGGAGAAAAAATATTTATAGACTTTCTCTGCCCCGTGATCGTAAGACTCAAGATATCAGAAAAGTTAAGTGTGTGAATGATATCGATCAAAGGGTACTAATGCAGGACGATGAAGTAAAAGAGAGGTGTATGTCATACTTTGATACCTTGTTCAACGAGAATGATAGATAGTCTATACCGAGATATCGCTAGTAGTATCTAGAGAGAAGTCAGAGCAATAAGTAAGAGAGAGGAAATGTGGTTGTAATAAATAACCGGAGCATCTTGGTGCACCTTTAAAAGTGCTGGGCGCACCTATTTTATTTCAAAACTGGACAAATTTGTCCTATTTTAGTTGTGAGTCACGTTTCGTATGAGTGCCTATACCGTAAGACCGGTATACGGTGAGCACCGTATACCGGTACGTATTTATATTTTTTTTTCCTTTTGTTTTTAAAAAATGGTAATAACTTTTTTATTTTTGATCCGATTTTTATAAAATTTATATCAACATTTTTTATTTTTCATGATCTTTCAAATGAGACCAATATTGCCTATGTAATTTTAACATATTAACATTTGCGTGTAAAATATGTAACTTTACGGGTTAAAATATGTAACTCACGTTCAGTCAGGCCAAATGCAACTCGTGTGTATAAATATGTATGTCTACGTGTAACAATATGTAACTTTACGTAAAAAAATATGTAACTCGCGTTCAGACAGGTCAAATGCAACTCGTGTGTATAAATATGTAACTCGCGTGTATAAATATGTAACTTTACGTGTAAAAATATGTAACTTTACGTGTAAATATATGTAAGTCGCGTTCAGGCAAGTCAAATGCAACTCGTGTTTATATATATGTAACTCGCTTTTAAAAAGATGTAACTTGCTTATAAAAAGATGTAACTTGCTTATAAAAAGATGTAACTTGCTTATAAAAAGATGTAACTCGCTCATAAAAAGATGTAACTCAATGTATTATCAAATGTAACTAAGGTCACTGATCCACTCCCAAACAGATTCGATCTTCTATTTCACAAACCTATCATCTCCCAAACAGATTCGATTTTCCTTATAATCCAATACTCATTAATATAATAGTTCGATAATTTCTTAAAATTACATAAGCAATATTGGTCTCATTTGAAAGATCATGAAAAATAAAAAATGTTGATATAAATTTTATAAAAATCGGATCAAAAATAAAAAAGTTATTATTATTTTTTAACAACAAAAGCAAAAAAAAAAAGGGGGGGGGGGAGGGGGCAAGCTGCGTCGTTTTGCAACCGGGCGCACCATCCTCATGGTGCGCCGGTTGCACGGTATAATTTGCGGTTTCGTATCTTTCATCAATTTTTAAATAAGAAAACATTTCATTAAATTTTGTCTAATTTTATTTCAAAAAAACAACTCTTTAAAATATACTCCGCATTCATCTTCAGACAATTAATATATAAATATATGTAACACTGTCACATTATAATGGCCTCACAAATTTTTACAATCATTAGCTATAATGAAGGATGAAACTAGATGTTATTTGAAAAAATAGCACGGTTAAATTTCACACTTACAAGTTATTTGTTTGGGTTTTTTTCTTCCAAAAATATTACTAAAATAAAATTTATTTACACAAATATGACTAAGAGCAACCCCAATGGGGCGCTGTTTAGTGTCCGTTTAGTGTGCCATGTCAATAATGTAGACACTTTCTATTTTTTAGACTCTCCAATGCTAATAGTCTTTATAGGGTTTTGATGATCTGGCAGAAAAAAAATTAAACACCGTGAAGGCCCAAGTGCGAGTGAAGAAAGCCTCAAAAACTTGCTGACTCGGAAAAAGAAGGTGCCGCTTCATGAAAAAAGAAGAGGGAAACGAAAAAACTTCCTGTCATATCTTGGAAACTCCTGCTCAGACTGCTGCTCAGACTCCATTTCTCGAATCAGGGAAGGTCGGTTCTCTCGAATCATGGAAGAAGTTGGGTTCTCTCAAACTGCTGCTCAGACTCCATTTCTCGCCGCACAGGTTGGTACAATTTCATATGAACAAAAGCATCTTTTGATTTTAGCCGCCTCGAGATACAATCGGTTCCTCATTGAACATTTTATTTTGCTTTAGGCACACTGTTATTTTGCAACTAGGGCATATAATCATCTCATAATTTGTGGTATTTAGTGTATGGTTGAATTTAGCGAGTGTTATTTAGCCGCCTCGATGTGTTATTTTGCAACTAGCGAGCATCTACGCTAAATTGGTTCCTCTGTTATTTTCCATTCATGCCTTCTCAGTTGAATTTGTTCTCTAGTTTTGATTTTTGTTTGTTCAGTACTTTTTGTCCAAGCCCCCAACTTTGGAAGATTATTGAAATAAACCAATCTGGGAATTCACCAAATAGGTATTCTTACACCTTTTACATAAATTCTTCATTTTCAATGAAGTAACAATAAGGAAATAAGAAATGTTGTTGAGTTCTTACAAACCTGGACAATCTTTAAGCATTGGTAATGAAAACATCAACCCCTAGGTCCGTTAGCTTAGCCAAATACATACTGCACATATACATACTGCAATTCTATTGATCTTATTTTCCCAATAAAGCCAAACAAAGTAGTTAATAGCTTGTTTCTTGTTCTTATCTGTTCATTCCCATGGATAGGATATGTTTCTCTTTCAATCCCTTTATTGCTCCAGCAACTTATATAGACATTTAGTTTGGTGTATTAATTATCATAATGACAATTTTAATTACTTCAATCCTACTTATTTGTGTTAACAGTTTGCCTAATTTCCTTAACTCTAGAGCTGCCCTAACAGAGTACTATCAGAACTGATTATAATGTTTTACAATTAATCTGAATAGTGGAAAAGCTTGAACAACAACTTTAGCTAATTAACTAGCGGTATGAAAAGTATGACTTTTATTCAGAATGTTAAGGACCTGAGATAACAACATATCAAATAAACTAGCAATTGCTAGTTGATTTAAACTAGCAATAACATACCTATTAGTGTATAAATGGCCCAAATCCTAATGTTAGCATAGTCCAAAAGTGCAGTAACATTCTGAATGAATAGCAGTTGCTAGTTTATTTGATATGTTGTTATCTCAAGTCCTTATCATTCTGAATGAATAGCAGTTGCTAGTTGATTTGATATGTTGTTATCTCAAGTCCTTTGATAGGTAACACAATTTTGTTCTTTTTCCTTATTCTTTTCATTATGTGCAGGTACAATTTAACATGGATTCAGGGTCTAATCCATTCCCAAGCTCCCAACATCCTAACCATGCTAACCTGTCAAGCCAAATTCCAAATCTGTTTACTCCCATAAGCCATCAGTTTCAGCCCCCATATCAGCTCAATCCATTAAATGGTTCTTATCCTCCTTATAATAATCTACCTTACGGATCTCACTTCTCATTCCAAAATCTCTTAAATACTCCCATTATTTCAAGTGAACGTAATGAAACACACAACTCACGCGGGGGATGGAAAAGGAACCCCAAAGGTGTCCATGATAGTTCCAATACTTCTCAACCTTTCACTTCTAAAAGAGATTATTGGAGTTCAGAAGAAGATGTTGCACTAACAAAAGCATGGCTACGTATTTCTATGGATCCTGATGTTGGTAACAATCAGAAACTGACAGCTATGTGGGAGCGAATCTTACAAGTTTGGAGGGACACCATGGGAGATAAATTCACCAATGCCAGAAAAAGTAACAGCATCCAATGCCGATGGACAAAAATACAGAAAGCAGTCAATAAATTCCACGGAATTTATGAAAAACTTGAAAGGCATCCTCAAAGTGGATCAAACCCAGAAGATTTAGTATGTGTTCCTTTATATTTTTTATTTCAGCTATGCATATGAATGCACAAATACATCATTGCATTATTTTTTGTTTTTTTTTTGACAGAAAACAAAGGCGTTGAGAATGTATGAAAGGCTTTCAAGTGGTAATAAGAAAAAGGAATTCAAGTATGTGCATTGCTGGGAACTTCTTATCAGGAATGCAAAATGGTGCACAAATCAGCTTACAAAGTCATCTACATATGATAAAGATTGTTTAGTCAATGGTAACACAGTGGTAACAGATAAGAACACATCTAATGTAGGCAATTGTTCTGTGGAGCCTGAAAAAGTTACATGTGATGAAATTGTGCGCCCACAGGGAAGGAAGAGTTGTAAAGAAAGAAAGCGTAAGTTGAATTCAGAAAATGGAGTGATAGAAGTGTTGAGTAAATTACAGTGTACCTTAGACAAGCAAGTCGAATTTAATGTGGCAGAGATGGAGTTGAAGAAGGAACTAATGAAGAAGGAGATAGAACTAAAAGAGCACAATAAAAAAATGAAGATGAAGGATCAGGAAATGAGAGAGCGAGCCCAAAAAAGATTAGAACAAGAACGCGTTATGAATCTTGATTTGAGTAAGCTATCCCCTACAGCCCGAGCTACATATGAAATATTACAAGCTCAAATATCAAAGGAGTGGGAAAGTGACAGCTTTTAAACCTGAATACATTAGAGATACATTAATGCATTTTAGTTTAAAACATGTCAGTGTCATTTGATATCAAAGACTTTATTCTTCCTTTATAGCATTAGTTATTTAGATAGTTTAATTATATATTTCCTAAGAATATATGAACCTTGTTTGTTTATTAATGACATTATTCATTTTTTCCCTATAACATGTATGTTTATTTTTGTCCATCTCTAATCCTGAGCTATCAGGGAAATGATAAGTGAAAGGAAGTGCTTACTTTTCTTAGTTGGAAATCCATTGCTCTTAAGAATTTCAGCCACTGTAACAATTGTGGTGTTGCTTCATTTTTTTATTCTAAGGGATTGTTATGAGTCTATTCAAGGTTATTGCAGTATTGGCACAAGAAAAAATGGAAGAAAGGAAACAGAAAATGATACTGTATATGTTAATGAAAAAGGACTCCAAATCACAAATCCATTAAGTATTACATATCCGTTTTTCAAACCAACTAATAAATCATTACTTAAATATCAAACCAACATACCCCTCTGATGAAATACAGTTATATTTTTTGAGTTTTCACTATATTTTTTGTTTACATTATTTATAATAATTTCAAAGTTTCATACTGTTATATTTTGTAAATGATGAAAAAGAGAATAGAGTTAATATACTAAAAAAAGTCAATTTTGAAGGGAAGGAGTTAATGTTTATATTGTTCTGAAAACATGTAACATATACATATTATAATGAGTGAGCGGGCTACAAATTTAAATTAAAGACGCGATAATGGATCATATATAAATCTTATTACATTAAATAAAAATTTGAGGGTTCACAAAATGCAAAAAAAAAAAAATTAATCATCAACAACTTGACCACCATAGACTTCCCACAAATGGTTGATGAGATCCCTTTTTAGTTCTCTATGTAACCACGTGTCTTGTATCTGCTTTGTTCGATTAATCATCATGGACATAATTAAGGTAAAATCATGCTCTAGATTAACACCTTCACTAGGTTCATCTCCTTCATCCCGCCAATCTTCTGGATTAACGCCTTGACTACGCTCATTCTCAATAATCATGTTATGTAAGATAATGCATGTCTTCATTATCTTTCCCAAGTCTTTAGCACTCCACATCCGAGCAGGTCCTTTAATTATATGCCATCGACTTTGTAACACACCAAATGCTCGCTCAACATCCTTTCGCGCTGATTCTTGTTTTTTTGCAAATAATTTTTCCTTGACAGACGATGGTTGAGATATTGTTTGGATAAGAATAGCATACTTTGGATATATCCCATCAGCTAAATAATAACCCATGTTGTACTCATGACCTTGAACAATGAATTTGCATGGCGGAGCAATGCCATTTATTATATCATCAAATAGGGGTGATCTATCTAAAACGGTAACATCGTTGTTACTACCAGCCATTCCAAAAAAAGCATGCCAAATCCATAAATTTTGTGAAGCTACAACTTCTAAAATAAGAGTGGGAACCCTTTTAAAACCATTCGTATGCGTGCCATGCCAAGCAGTGGGACAATTTTTCCATTGCCAATGCATACAATCCAAGCTGCCAAGCATACCGGGAAATCCTCGAGTCTCATTTTCTTCTAGGAGCACTCTAATATCATCCTCATTTGGTTTTCTCAAATAATGCTTTTCAAAGAGTCCTAAAATAGCATCACAGAAACGCTTTAGGCTTTCAACTGCGGTACTTTCTCCAATTTGAACATATTCATCAAGCAAATCAGCTGGACAACCATATGCAAGCATACGTATTGCTGCAACCATCTTCTGGAGGGGGCTCAACCCAATGTTTCCAACAGCATCTGTCTTTTGTTGAAAATAATTGTCATAGTTCTCAACATCTTGTAGTATTTTATTGAATAATTCAATATTCATTCTAAATCGACGACGAAAAAGTTCTGGGGTGTACTTTGAGTTTTCACCTTTGAAGTAGTCATTAACTATTATGTCATGGTGCTCTTTCCTATCACGGCGAATATAGCATCTACCTGATGTTGAGCCGTCAAGAGCGAACTTTACGGCGGTCAACATTGAAGAAACAATCAAGGGAGCATCCGAATTCTTATTTGCGCCATGAAAGTAATGTTTGGAAAGTGAAAGTTCACTTCACTTGAAGATGAACTATTAGAGTCTGAATTGAAATTCGGAGAACCCATATCCATTAAATTAAACCTGTTAAAACACACACACACATCAACACCCTCATTCTTATACATACTATAAAAATTTCCATAGTTTAAAACTAATAAATAAAATATTATATATAAATAATAAACAACAATACTGTATAAACACATATATATTAATATACATGTATGTATATAGAAATATACTACTAAAACACACGTATATGGCCAGAATTATACATGTTGGTCCAAAATAGGACGCTCGTAGGCTTTAGGAAAGCTACGTACGACACTCAAGCAAGAATTAGGAAAGTACGAATATGGAAAGTTAGCCAGAAATAGCATATCTGTATTTGAAATTCGAATTGCCTTTTATAGGCGATTACAAATGGTAACTGTCGAACATAATAATGACTAAATTAATTACAACATTAATACGGAATTAAACACATAATTAAGTAGCGCATTGATTGTTGGCCGTTACTCTTCCTGGCTGGCAGGTCAGCCTGGCTGGCAGGCTGGACGCTTGAGCTCCCTCCTGCTGGACTGGACGGTGGGCTTCCCGCTAGGCTGGAGGAAGGCTTCTCACCGGGCTGGAGGCAGGCTCTCGGGTAGGCTGGAAGGCAGGCTCCCGGGTAGGCTGGAAGGCAGGCTCCCCGATGGGCTGGAGGCAGGCTCCCACCTGGGCTGGACCGCGGGCTCCCAGTTGGGCTGGATCGCAGGCTCCCAGCGGGCTGGTGGTCGGCTAGGCTGGAAGGCAGGCTCCCCACTGGGCTGGAAGGCAGGCTCCCCACTGGGCTGGACCGCAGGCTCCCAGTTGGGCTGGACCGCAGGCTCCCGGGTAGGCTAGAAGGAACGCTCCCGGGTAGGTTGGACCGCAGGCTCCCAGTTGGGCTGGACCGCAGGCTCCCAGCTGGGCTGGTGGTCGACAGGCTCCTGGCTAGGCTGGAAGGCAGGCTCCCGGGTAGGCTGGACCGCAGGCTCCCCGCTGGGCTGGTCGACAGGCTCTCTTGGGCTTCCGCTCCTTGATTGCCCTGGTTGGTCGGGCTGACTCGAGCTCTGGGTTGCTGGGCTTGGGCCCGCTGGTCCAAGTTCGGGGCCTGGGCTGATTAGGCTCTGGGCCTAGTCCCATAACCCCATCACGAGTCCCCCACTCCCTTAGTCGAGTAGTAGACTCGGCTAAGAGGGAGTAGTTTAAGTCAGCTGCCGATTAAAAAATATTCACATATCAGGGAGCCATAATTGTGGATTATGGGAATCCCAGAGTTTATGGAAATTCCCAAATTAAATCAGGCTCCCAAAAAAGGCTCCAAATAAATTCATTCCTTTTTTTTCTTTCCTTTTCTTTTCTTTCCTTTTTTTTCTTTTCCTTTCTTTTCTTTTCTTCCTTTCTTTTCTTTTCTTTCCTTTTCTTTTCTTTCCTTTCTTTTTTCTTTCCTTTCTTTTTTCTTTCCTTTCTTCTCTTTCCTCTCTCTCCTGCGTCCGTCTTCCTCGCGTCCGTCTTCCTCGCGTCCGTCTTCCTCGCGTCGCGCAGTGCCGCCGTCCCAAGCTTGTGTGGTTGACCGCCGCCCCGTAGCTTCCCCGTGTCGCCCCCGCCGTGCCAGGCGGACGTCCTGTGTTGGCCGCCGGTTGCTGACGTCGCCTGCCAGTCCGGCGAATCTGGTCGGCCGGCCAGCCGGCCTGGACCTTGGTCGGCGCAATTTACAGGTATTGGCGGGCTGTCTTGTGCCACCCAACGGTCGCCGATGTTGCCCCTGCAGCCCGGTGAATCTGGCTGGCGGGCCTGGGCTTCTGTGGTGGTCGGCGCACGCTATAGGGATCGGCGGCCACCCCATTGTCGGACGGTGTCACCCAAGAGGTTGGCGGCTAGACGGCTGGGTGACCAAGCGCCCTCGGGCCGGATGGATTTGTCCTTCTCACGGGCGTCCATGTTGTTCATCCGCTGCCAAGCATCGTTGCGTAGGAAGCCGAGCGGCCAGGTGGTTCCTCGAGTCCAAGTTGAGCGGCACCGTCCCTTTCTTGGCCGGCTGCTGTCGGGCCTTGAAGGAACTAGGGCTGAGGCAAGCTAATGCCCATATGTGCGGTTCCCCATGGAGCTAGGCCGAGCAATGTTGGTTGGGGATCGGACCGGTGGCCGCCACTCTGCCGGTAGACTTTGCTTAGGAAGCCGACGGCCGTCCCACTGCTGGCTGGCATTGCCCTTCCCCTGGGCGACCAAGGCGGGCACATATCGAGGTAGGTTGATCACGTTTTGGTGTGGATTGTGTTTATCCCTGAACCCCCTCACATTTTCGTTTGTCTATCTTGCAGGGGCTCGCCAAGACTATCAGGGCACTTCACGCAGCCAATCATTCTCAGGCCAGGCTTCAGCGTGAGGCTGACGAGGCTAGGGCTGCCCTGTGGGCCAGCCAGAAAGCCTTCTCCGAGCTGCAGTCCTCGCGTGCAAAAGAATGTGAAGAAGCGGCCAAACAAGGAGCCAAGAAAGCGCTCTCCGAGTTCCAGGCCTCCGAGCAGTTCCAGAAGCTCGTCTCTGCGAGGGTGCAAGCGGAAGAGTCTGAACTGGTGCAGAGGTGGCTGACGACCCTCGACGGAGAGTATTGGCGCGCTCGCGAAGTCCTGTATGCTTTTCAGAGTGGCAAGTATTTGATGCAGCAGAAGGTGTATGGCCGGTTGAAGGATCTAGACCCTGACTTTCATCCATCCACACTCGGCCTTCCCGGCCGCATGAAGAAACCCGTGGAGGCGATAGCCCTTCTTCCCCCAGAGGCCGTCCGTCAGGAGGAGGAGCTTGGTAGTTCTAACGAATGGGCTTGGTTCTTTCCGCCAGCTCCGGGGAACATGACTCCTGTGGCCCCTGGCCAGGACTTGGTTGGTGTGTTAGATGACATTCCCGAGGTTGATGGCGATGGGTCTGTCCAGCCGTGACATTGTATTTTGTATTTCCTTTGTTTCCCACTTGAATACCTCGTGGATGTTTGATTTTTATTTCATACGCCTCCTTTTCTATACTTTGCATTACGAATACTTAGCAATTTATTCGGGGATCTGGCTTCTCTAACCTCCCGGGGGGCAGTTAGGCTGGCGTGGCCGAGCCTATCCGTGCCCCTCCTAGTTGGGTAGAAGTGATCTGTTCGCTATTGATGTGGAATCAACAAGTAAGCGACTTGTTTGGCCAGCAAGGTCGGACATTGAACCGACGAGGAAGACCCTTAGGTCGGTATCCTGAACGTTCATGACCCGGGGGTCAGTCCTACTGTCACTTTAACCCGTCCAGTTTGCCCGGACTTGGGGAATAATCTGGTTACTCCCGCATGGATAGCCAAACAACAGGGGCGGACCCTGCATGATCCACCAGAACGAACCCGCACCGCCAACTCAGGGATGACGAGAGTGCGAGCTGCTTGGCCAACGATGTTAGGCAGCGAGCACTCGAAAGGACCCGGAGGTCAGCATCCTGAGTACCCTCGACCCGGAGGCCAGCCCTACCGTCGCCTCGACTGTCGCGGCTAGCTCTTTACTTTAGAAAATTGCCCAGATTCTTGAAAATCGCTTGGCTATTTTCGGTTAAAGAGCCTAGCCGAGGTCGGCCAAACACCGAGGGGGGGCATAGTACCTTTTTTTTTTTTTTTTTTTTTTTTTTTTTGCCGCCGCCCTTTATTGCTAAGTGAGGTCGGACCTCTTTTGATGACAAAATATCGCTAGCAAAGTATATTGAATTCATGATGTGGGCGGACCACATGAAGAATTACAAATTGTAATCCCGTGCTCGGAGCACAGGAGTTTACAAAGAAAAGTGAAACTTCGATTTTCTACTGGTAAAACTTCATCAGGTGCTCGGCATTCCAGACGCGGTCTACCAACCGGCCTGTTGTTGTCTTCAACTTGTATGTCCTAGGGCCGATCACTGCGTCAACCACGTAAGGGCCTTCCCACTTGACGGAGAGCTTACCTCCCTCTGTCGGCCTGCTGGCCTTCCTACGTCTTAGGACGTAATCACCGACGTCAAAACTCCGGGGTCGGGCTCGGCTGTCTTGGTACGCTTTGACTTGTCGTCGATAGTTTTCCGCTTTGATGAAGGCACGGTCTCTTCTTTCCTCAATGAGGTGGAGCTCGGCTCGGAGCCTCTCCTCATTGCTGGCTGGTTCAAACTCTTCTACTCGCCGGCTGGGAACTACGACCTCGAACGGTGCCCTCGCCTCAAAGCCATAACACAAGGCAAAAGGGGTCTCTCCTGTTGCCTTCCTTGGGGTTGTTCTGAAGGTCCAGAGTATATTGTTCAACTCCTCCACCCAGGCAGTCCCGAGGGCCTCCAACTTCTTTTGCAGTCCATCGACGATCGTCCGGTTAGTGTTCTCCACCTGCCCATTTGCCTGGGGGTAGCAGACCGCAACTCGGCTGGATTCTACTCCCCACTCTGCACAGAATTGCCGGAAGGCTTCACAGTCAAACTGCCTTCCGTTCTCGGAGATTATTTGGAGGGGAACCCCAAACCGGCAGAAAATATTCTTCCATATGAACTTCTTGCATTGGAGATGTGTGATGCTGGCAAGCGGCTCGGCCTCAACCCACTTCGTAAAGTAGTCCACCGCGACGATGACAAACTTCCGGTTTCCCGACCCGGTTGGTAAGGGACCGACCAGGTCGACACCCCATCTTGTTAATGGAAGGGCGGTGCTGATCGGTGTGTACATCGTTGCTGGTCGGCCGGGGCTCTTCTGGAATTTCTGGCATGTCTTGCATCTCCTTGCATAGTCAGCGCAATCCTTCATTATTGTTGGCCAAAAGTACCCCTGGAGGACGACCTTCCTAGCTAACGTGCCTGCCCCCTGATGGGCGGAGCATACGCCCCCATGGAGTTCAGAGACGATCATTTCCGCCTCATGTGGGCGTAAACACTTTAGCAAGGTCCCATTGTAGGACCTCTTGTATAACTTCCCATCCAAGACGACGTAGCCCGGAGCTCGTCGTCGGACTAACCTTGCCTCCTCTTCTCTCTCGGGGAGCGTCCCATCGGCTATGTAGCGAAGGAGGTCATCCACCCAACACCAGGCGACTGGTTGCAGGGGAAGGACGTCAATGGACGGTGAGGCTGATATGCTTGAGGTCGTCATCTCCTCAATGCGTGCAATTCTCGATATATGTTCAGGTAACCCTTGGGATAGCTTTGAGAGGAGGTCTGCATCGGAGTTTTGATTTCTCGGGATGCAGATCAACTCTGCTTGCTTGAACAACCCGAGCAACTCCCGAACAACATCTCGATACTTCATCATTCTTTCTTCCTTCGCTTCGAACTCACCTTTGACCTGTGAAACCACCAGGCGGGAGTCACATTTCACCGTTATCCACTCTGCTCCCATGGCGGCTGCCAATCGTAGCCCGGACAGTAGGGCCTCGTACTCCACCTCATTGTTAGAGACTTTGAAAAGATAGCGGTAGGCATAGTAGGCTCGGAATCCCTCGGGTGAGATGAGGACGATTCCGCCCCCGCATCCCTTGGCTCCTGCCGACCCATCAGTTGCTAGAGTCCACCATTGTTCATTGCTCTCCTGTTGCCTATCTGCCACTTCTCGGGCCGTGCATTCCACAATGAAATCAGCCAGAGCCTGGCCTTTGATGGACGTCCGAGGCTGGAAGTCAACCTCGTATTGGTTGAGGAGCATCGACCACTTCACTACCCGGGTTGTGCCGGGCGCCCTCAGAGCGGCACCTAGGGGCTGGTCCGACAGGATTCTGATCGGGTGCGCTTGGAAGTAGTGTGTCAACTTCTTGGCAGTGATGTAGGCAGCATATATTGTCTTCTCGAGCGGGGTGTACCGGAGCTCAGCATTCTGGAGGGTCTTGCTCACATAGTAGACGGGACGCTGAACGCCTTCCTCCTCGCGAACCAGCACGGAACTGATTGCACCTTGAGAAACCCCAAGATAAAGGATTAACGTCTCCCCCCTCTCCGGCTTGCTGAGTAAAGGCTCAGAGAGGAGGTACTTCTTCAGGTCGTCGAAGGCTCGCTGACACTCATCATTCTAGACGAAACCATTTTGTTTCTTTAGGACTTGGAAGAAGGGTAGGGACTTCTCGGCGGACTTGGACATGAAACGTCCAAGGGCTGCTAGCCGGCCGGTGAGAATCTGGACTTCTTTCACCGACCTCGGGGGTTCCATGTCAAGTATTGCCCTTACCTTCTCAGGATTTGGCTCAATCCCCCTCCGTGTGACCATGTACCCCAGGAACTTGCCTCCTTGGACGGCAAAGGTACATTTCTTCGGGTTCAGGCGCAGACGGACTGCCTTCATGATCCCGAAGATCTCTGCCAAATCATCTGCATGATCGGATGCCCGGGTGCTCTTGACGATCATGTCATCAACATACGCCTCCATGTTCCTTCCGAGCACCTTCCGGAATACCTTGGCCACCATCCTCGTGTACGTCGCCCCAGAGTTCTTCAGCCCGAAGGCCATGACAAGATAACAAAAAATTCCCTCTGGGGTGACGAGTGAGGTCTTCTCCGCATCTTCTTCATGCATGAAAATCTGATGGTATCCTCGAAAAGCGTCCATGAAGCTAAGGAGCTCACATCCGGCCGTCCCATCGACTAGTTGGTCGATGTTAGGCAATGGGAATGGATCCATCGGACATGCCTTGTTGAGATCGGTGTAATCAACACACATCCTCCAGGTTGGCGGCTTCGGGGCCAGGACCACGTTTGCCAGCCAAACCGGGTACAAGACCTCCCGGATATGCTTGATACTCAGAAGCATGTTGACCTCCTTCTTCACGAATTCCCTCCTCTCGGTTGAGAGGTGTCTTCTTTTCTGCTGGATGGGCTTCGCCGTTGGATTGACCGCCAGCCGATGGACAGCGATGCTTCGGTCAAGTCCAGGCATGTCCTCCGGTCCCCACGCGAAGACAACGCTAAAAAGGACAAGTACCTGGATAATCTTCTCCCTCAAGCGGACCGGGAGCCCGGTCCCGATCTTGACCTTCCGCTCCGGCCTCTCAGGGTCAATCTGGATCTCCTCCACGTCTGAGGTGGGTTCAGTGCGGAGCTGACCCTCCTCATACTTCATGGCTTTGTTGTTGATAGTGTGGATCCTCAAGTCTTTTTGACCGATTTGTTTGCAAGCTTTCAGATAGCAGCTCCTCGCCATTCGCTGATCTCCCCTGGCGACTCCGACGCCATTCGGAGTGGGAAACTTCATGCATAGGTGCTCCTGGGATATCACACATCTGAGGTCTTCCAGGGCCGGCCTTCCCATGATGATCTTATGCGCACAAGTTAGGCGTACGACGATAAACTCAACGTCTAACTTGGATACGCAGGGCTCGGAGCCCACCATCACAGGGAGGACTATGTTGCCCTCCGACTCAATGGAGTCCCCGGTGAAGCCTGAGAGTGGGGTTCTCACCGGGATCAAGTCTTTTCGGTCCAGCCCGAGACCTTGGAAGGTGTCATAGTACATGATGTTAACGGAGCTCCCATTGTCCACCAGGACTCGGTGGACGATCGTGTTGTTGATTTCGACCTTGATGACCAAGGCATCCCTGTGCGGCGGAGGCATCGGTGGCAAATCTGCGTCGGTGAAGAAGATGGGGTCCCTCTTCACCCTCTTGTCGGCGGGAGCCCTGGTTATCTCCCCGACGTATAGGGCTCGGGCCCACTGCTTCCGCTCTCCAGAGGTGTCGCCTCCCTGGGGTCCCCCGAATATGAACGAACATCGATGGTACTTCCGGGGGCCGTTCCCTAGGTCGGCATCGTCTTCCTCGGAGAAGGCGCCGAGCTCCCGCTTCTTGGCAGGGGGTGTCTCCTTTGACGTGGTAGCTTGGTCGGACCGCTGCCACGTCAGGCTCCTCTTCTGCGGGATGCCTCCTTGTTTGCCAACGAATTGGCCCAGGTACCCTTTCTGGATGAGTTCTTCAATTTGCCGCCGGAGAATGACGCAATCATCTGTATCATGCCCTGCTCTCCGATGGAATCGACAATATCGGTCGTGGTTGCGCTTGGCAGTCA
The DNA here is from genome assembly GCA_945859875.1 of Cuscuta europaea. Classification (NCBI taxonomy): domain Eukaryota; kingdom Viridiplantae; phylum Streptophyta; class Magnoliopsida; order Solanales; family Convolvulaceae; genus Cuscuta; species Cuscuta europaea. Next base: position 9,917,703 of record CAMAPE010000045.1, read on the forward strand.
CCACATCACACTCCTCAGGAAAGTCGACTAAACCTTGCTCCTCCGCGTAGTCGAGGATGGCCCCGACCGGCTGAGCAAGTGGAGTCAATTGCTTGACGGGCTGTAGCGGTCCGCTCGGGACGTCCGCCTTGCCCTTGCCCCTACTTTTGTTACCTTTGTATTTGTTGTTTTTGTTGCTAGCTTTGCCGTCAGCTTTCTCAGCACCCGAACCGCCTTCCTTCTTCTTTTCTTCTTTTGCACCTTCTTCCTCATCTCTTTTCCTCTGCAAGGCGTCCTCCGCCTCGGCTTGCCGGTCGGCACGGCCGAGCGCCTCCTCGTACGAGGTAGGGGGACTTCTGACGAAATCTTTGTAAAGCTCGCCCGATCGGATAGAGTTTGTGAGCATGGCCACCCCGGTCTTGTCATCAAGGCCCTGAACCTTTACTGACTCGGCCCTCCACCTCGCTAGGAAGGTCGACAATGGTTCCTTCTTCCCCTGTTTTAGGCCGAACAGGTGGCTGGAGTTTTTCTTGACGTCTCGGGAGCTCGCGAACCTCAAGAGAAAGCGCTGAGCCAACTCACGGAAATTCGTGATACTCCCGTTGGGTAGAGAGTCATACCATTCACGAGCCGGGCCATCCAAAGTGGCGGAGAAACCGCGGCATCGGATTGCGTCCTCGTACCCCATCATGACCATGTAGGAAAGGTACCGAGATACATGATGCTGGGGGTCCGAAGCGCCCTTGTATGCTTCAATGGCGCAGGGCTTGTAGCCCCTCGGCAACGGCGCATCCATGACCGCCCGGGTGAAGGGTTCGGGTATCCGGAGGTCGGCCGTGTAAGGCTCCCCCCCGACAACCCTCCTTCTCAACTCGTCAAGGCGCTGTCGTAGATCTTCCACCTCGGTCGGCGGTGGGTTCCCCCGGACAGCTCCAGCGCGGGGCTCGGCATGTCTGGCGGCACCTCCAAGTCGTCCGTGCATGTGAGGTCGGGGCCCAACGTTTTGCCTCTCCGTGGAGCCAGTCCGACTGCTCGCCCGGTGAGAGTGGCGAGAGGGCTCGCCTCCTTCCATCTGCGTTGGGCGCCCCTGCTGGGCGCCCCTCCCCGTCTGTCGATGGGGTCGACTAGGCTGCTGAGAGACTTCTTCCCCCCGCCGATGGGAGACTTCTTCCCCCCTGTTTTGGTTGGATCCAGAGCGTCGCTCATCACGCCGCCTCGAGGACACCTCCACATCCGCTGGCGTCTGTTGACGGGCATGCTCATCCACATTTCCGCCAGACACCATCTGTTGGAAATTTTGAGCCAAGGTCCCCAGAACCCGAGTTGCCTCCTGCAGGGCTTCCACCCCGGCATTGAGTCGAGCCGGGTCCATGCGCGGAGCATGACGTCGGCCTCCCCCCCGCCGGCTGCGGACCGAGCGCTCACCTTGAGTGTGGTTGAGCGTCGCCCTTAGGTCGCCGTGGCCTGATAATTGGTTCCGAAGGTCGCCTTGGCGCGCCGCCCTCCTGCCCTGTGCATGGTTGTCGAGGGCACGCTGGCGGCCAGACCGGGCGGACTCCTCGGTGTGGACTGAGACATGGTCACGTCGAGACGAGATTCCGGCCATCTTCCTAGGTGATTCCTACTCAAGTGATGTGAGAGACAATAGAGGCTCTCAATGAAAGCACCAATGTTGGTCCAAAATAGGACGCTCGTAGGCTTTAGGAAAGCTACGTACGACACTCAAGCAAGAATTAGGAAAGTACGAATATGGAAAGTTAGCCAGAAATAGCATATCTGTATTTGAAATTCGAATTGCCTTTTATAGGCGATTACAAATGATAACTGTCGAACATAATAATGACTAAATTAATTACAACATTAATACGGAATTAAACACATAATTAAGTAGCGCATTGATTGTTGGCCGTTACTCTTCCTGGCTGGCAGGTCAGCCTGGCTGGCAGGCTGGACGCTTGAGCTCCCTCCTGCTGGACTGGACGGTGGGCTTCCCGCTAGGCTGGAGGAAGGCTTCTCACCGGGCTGGAGGCAGGCTCTCGGGTAGGCTGGAAGGCAGGCTCCCGGGTAGGCTGGAAGGCAGGCTCCCCGATGGGCTGGAGGCAGGCTCCCACCTGGGCTGGACCGCGGGCTCCCAGTTGGGCTGGATCGCAGGCTCCCAGCGGGCTGGTGGTCGGCTAGGCTGGAAGGCAGGCTCCCCACTGGGCTGGAAGGCAGGCTCCCCACTGGGCTGGACCGCAGGCTCCCAGTTGGGCTGGACCGCAGGCTCCCGGGTAGGCTAGAAGGAACGCTCCCGGGTAGGTTGGACCGCAGGCTCCCAGTTGGGCTGGACCGCAGGCTCCCAGCTGGGCTGGTGGTCGACAGGCTCCTGGCTAGGCTGGAAGGCAGGCTCCCGGGTAGGCTGGACCGCAGGCTCCCCGCTGGGCTGGTCGACAGGCTCTCTTGGGCTTCCGCTCCTTGATTGCCCTGGTTGGTCGGGCTGACTCGAGCTCTGGGTTGCTGGGCTTGGGCCCGCTGGTCCAAATTCGGGGCCTGGGCTGATTAGGCTCTGGGCCTAGTCCCATAACCCCATCAATACATACAAAATATTGTATGAAAAAATTAAAAGGAAGCCGAATCCAAATCCATCTGCAATCCCATTTATCACATTACAAAATTATGCATATGCCATCTTGAGTATGAAATATTATCGTTGCTGATTCATACATATAAAAAAGCTGAAAAAAGTCGGCCATATTACTTGCTCTTCAACGAAAAGCGTTCAATTTGATACCCGTTAACAAAATAAATTACCTGTTCATGGAATAACTTCAATGGATGGGGCTGAAATAGAGAAAGAGGCAGGAGCTTGTTTCGATCATAACGGAAAGTTGAAACCTAAATAAAATTGGAATTTAATTTTCTTTACATATTATTTAAGAAGAAAATGAATACATGATAGTGATTTACCTGCTATCAACTTTTGCTTGTACGATTAAATCAGAAATAGAGCAATTGGAGATGATGCGAGAAGTAGAAGCAGATGATATGAAACTACGAGTACCTGGTTACGTAGGGAAGTTGTTTGGCAAAAAATAATTTACATTTATTTTAATGTTATTTTATTCCACATGGCAGTTTTGATGGGCCGGAAGACTTGGTGCATTGGGGGATTATTTCATTCTCCACTATCGGCTCACTCCACTACTTCTTATGTGGATTAGAAGCCCTTTTAATTTTTTGACATTTGGCATTATTAATAGAGACTAGACATCCTAGCATTGTGGTTGCTCTAATAGTTACTACAATGTAGTGTCATGGTTAATTACGTTGAAATATTGAATATAAGTTACTATGATTCCATTACTACTCTAGTCATTGGTCATATTTTTGTTTTTCAGCGGTTTGTGTAAACCGCTGCTATCCAAACGGTGCATTTATGTTAGTCATAAATGTGTAATTATTTCTATGGGTTAATTATCAAAATAGGACTAAAAGTGACTCACTTTGCACAAATAGGACCAAAAACTAAACTATGTTTTCATAGGACTAATTATGTGTGTCTTGGACAAATATACCCTTCTAGCTATTGAAATGTTTTAATTCATAATAAAATAATAAAAAATAATAAAAATTCGTAAAAAATACTAACAAACTAATAAAAATATTTTTATAATAATAATTAATTAATTAATTTTTTTCAAAAAATAAAAAAAATAAAAAAAACAAAAAAAAAAATCAATAAAATAAAATTAAATTCACCGCCGCCTCTGCCGCCTCTGCACCACCACCTCCAGTCACCAGGGGAAAAAAATTCCAAGTTCATTACGAATGCCATATTTATGGCAGAAAATAATGAAAATGTTGGCATTCGCAAACAGAAATATGCCACTTTTTTGGCATTTTCAGAAAAAATGACATTTTTTAGGAAAAATGACATTTTTTTCACTGGCCGGAGGTGGTGGTGCAGGGAGGTAGTACAGGCGGTCAGGCGGTGGGAAAGGCATCCATATTTTTTTTAATTTTTTATGGAGTTTTACTGTTTTTAATTAATATTTTTTAAAAAAAAAAATTTAAAAAAAATTGTTTTTTGAATTTTTTATTTATAAATATTTTGTAAATTTTTTAATCATTTTTCTACGAATTTTTGATTTTTTTAGAATTTATTATGAATTAAACATTTAATTATGGCTTTTGACTATTTTTAACTCATATTTAATGAAAGAGTAAGAATGGAAGGTAAAAATAAGTATGTTTCCAAATAGGACTCATATGGTCCTATTTCGGAATAAAAACATAGCAAATCCTTTTTTGAGTTTTTGCCATTGTTTTAGTCCTATTTGAAGTAATTTCTATATTTCTATTTATTTATCTCAATTCTTAATTCATCTATCTCACTATTTTTATTTAGTTTTTTCTTTTTATGTTTTATTAAATTTGTTGCATACAATGTTCGACAATATTTGGATGGTCAAACATATACTCTATCATTCATCTTTACATTGATTATTGTCTTTATTCTAATGTCATCCGTGTGAGTTTTATTATTTGATAGATTTATTATTTGATACATTATAAAAAAAACATTTTCTTTTTACTTTGTGCAATTCTAGATAGGATTAAAGTCATATATTTATATTTATGGACATACATGTGAAGTTGTAAATGACATTTAGAATGTTTTTAATTGCATTGATTTTGATCTCAGATCAAGTCAGATTTAAACAAATCAGATCAGGTTAGATTAGAGTAATTAAATCATATAAGGTCAAATTTAATCAGACTTGAACTATATTAAAATACACATTCACCGTCCATTACTTAGACTTAAACTTACCCAATCAAAATAATTTTCTTTTTAAATTTTTTAGATATATATTGGTGTCATATGAAAGATCTTAAAAAGTTATTTAATTTGACATTTTCATTTGTAAAAAATGGAATACAAATAAAAAAGTTATAATGTTTTACCAAAATAATACTAGAGTAATTATTTGCCACATGGATGAAAACTAGTAGATGAAGAGTAAATTTTAAAATAGATTTGAATCGATAGTGTAATGGGGTGAACTCATACGGATCATACTCTGTATTAACTTGCAGTAATTGTAATTTCAAATATAGAAAGGACAAATGAGTCTTATTAGAGATACATTAAGTAAAAATAGAGATGCACCGAGCAACACCCTAAATAACCAATGGTCCGTTACAACCGCCCAAGGAGTGCTATTTATACTAGTCATAAATGCTATGTGCATTAAATGCATGTACACGTGTAAGCTAGTCTATGACGGAGAGCCCCCAGCTGAGGGGTGCTGGCACGTGGCACCGCATTTAATGCGGTGGTTGGGCGTTGAGCAAAGGATAGATTCTGTCGAGAATGGGGGCCTTCGGCACCGCGACCGAAGGCTGTGTGCCGGAGGCTGACGCTCAAGACCGATTTTTCCAGTTGTGTTGTTGGGCCAAAAAGTGGTGGCATTCTTGAGTTTGAGGCCTTCGACCATGATGCCGAAGGCTCTCCCTATGGGGTATGATGTCTGATTTGGTTCTGCCACTCCTCCTGTCCTTTCTACGCCTGACCCAATTTTGGTGCTATCTTCCTTGAGAAGATTTCTTTTGTTATTGTATTTAGATAGGTATGGAATTATTTCTCAATGTCAATATATCCTTAAATCACATACTATCATGCAAAACAATTGACGACATGAATGTAGTTGTGCGTCTCAAAATAAATTTAATATTTGCACTAATACCTTAATATAATGAAGTATTGTTCTCATTCGCAGAGAAAATTGTTTATCTTATGTGAAATCGTAACTAAAGAGGGATTTTAAGATTGTTTGAACTTGAGAAAATTATATCACTAAGATGAACCAATTATGTGATTGAAATTCAATGAGTTAAAGACTTGATTTTACTATTTTCCACTTGTTAAAATGTTTATTGACCCTGATTATTTCTTTAATTATCCCTTCTCGAATACTCAATTGTGGAGTGTTTCAAATTCATCAAGTATAGTAATTGATAACAAGGTGTTCATTAACAACCTTTACTACTAACGTTTGATCACTCAAATTCTTGATAAAATCAATTAAGATTGACAACCTCAATACATGTGTTTTATTAATTTAATCAATCTAATTGTTTGATTCCCTTTTAAATCATTAATCAAGAAAGGAATGCATTAATAATCTAAAGTTACTTGTGAAATCATCATCGATTAACCGCGATTCATTGATCGTTTCTAGTATTAATTAATGTTAAAGCGTGTATTGATCATCACTTAGCAACACCCCAACGTTAATATAAAGATATGAGCAGGGAAGAGTTAATACTGAAGAAAGAAAGTTAAGAAAATAACTCACAGCTTTAACATTCAACAAGTTTCAAAGTAGCAAAAGAATAAGGAATTTAAGCCTCATTTGGAGACTACACATGAAAGAAATATAAAAAACACTTATCTAAACTAAGCTTAAGTATATGAGATGATGGATATCAAAATCAGAATAGAAAGTGGTGTGGTTAGAAGTGTTTGGACGTTGCAGGGTGCCCGACCGAGTATCTTGTAGTTGCCGAGAAGTTGATGAAATCACATCAATCACAATCATATTTAGAGTAAACCCAGTCGGGTGTCGTACTGAATCAGATTTCTCATGTTTCTTTAACCATCGGCACGTCTGATTGTCTGGTGTCATCTCATCAAACCCAACCAGGTTGAGTAAAAATTCGACAGGGTTTTGGCTATTAGCTTCCTGCTAGTAGCTTCATATATCAGTTCTTACCCCCTATCCAATCGGGTTTTGTTCCAACCCGATCGGGTTTTGTACTAGCACATATCTTCATGCTTCTCCTTGCATTCTTTTGCTTCTATCATACTATCTTCCATCCCTTTACAACAATTTCCACAAATAATACAAACTACACAAGTAATGAAATCTAAAGTAAACAAAATAAGTAAAAACAACAAACAAGCAATAATAAAATAGTCTATAACATACTTCGACATTAACAAATAGTGCCCATCAACTATACAGTTTCATACATGTTGCATTAGCGAATTTCAGGGTATGTTTGGCACAACTAGCTGAAAAAATACTTTTGTGAGCTTTTTAATAAATGTTACTCCCTCCGTCCCGTTAGAAGGTTCCCGTCCACTATTCTCATGGTCAACTTAAATCATTTTTAATCTTTTACTTTATAAATCAAATTTTTGCCAAATTTACATTTTTTATCAGACTTTGTAGCGGTTTTAATTTAGTTTCTGAATATGTTAATTTTATTTACTAAAAATAAACAGATTGTGAACAGGGATTAAGTTGCTTTATCGACAGTCAAACATCGTAAACCATTCACGGGAACCTTCTAGCGGGACTGAGGGAGTAGCTTTTAGTGACTAGTGACTGAAATGATCTTAAAAAGAAAATGTGGTAGTTGTTTTGGTAAAAAGCTGACTGTTTTGTTGGGATATTGATCCAGAGGCCCAATACCCGGATCAAAAAGGCCCAGGATACCCGGCCCAAACAACGGGTCCATTGCTCTATGATGAGCAGGCCCAGTAAAGAATCCATACCGAACAGGGTTCGGACCATATAACATACTTGGGCCAAATTGACAGCGTCATCCGCAAGGTCCAGCATCCCGTTCGAGCAACGGGCAATCAGCAAGTGACCAGGTGCAATTAATGTCATATTGTGACATCAGCAAGTGGAAACATGGGTGATCAAGTCGGTGGAGCAACGGCCAATCAGCATAGAGCAGCCCATGCTCTCCATTAGTATAAATAGAAGGTTTAAAATCATTGTAAGGGTGAGCATTTCAATACTCAAGATCTAGAATAGCATTATTACTTTTGTTTCCTGTATTAAAGCATTGTTCCGACCTACCGATCGGGAAGTTTTCCTTGTAATCAGACAGGTTAATTAATACAAGTGGGCTTTTGGGTATTAGTGGATTCATATTTTATATTTTGTTATACACTTTGATTCTGGTCCATTCCTGATATATCCAAAGTTCGTGTTGGGCTTTCGGATCTACGGGACTTACCACCACCATTGGCGCCGTCTGTGGGAAACTGTTCAAAAAGTTTCACATTCAATTATTCCAAAACAACTATTTTTGAAAATGGTCAGAATCAGTTCTTATCACACAAACGATGGTTCGCGTCGTCACAGAAGGAGTCACACCCCGGGAAATCAAACCCCTCAGGGACAATCCAGTCGAGGATCATATCCTCATTTTGATGGGGACTTTGTAGTTCCTGAAGCTCTAAGGAGGAATCCTCAGACCATGCGAGATATGGCCCAGGTCATGCAACACATGGCAAACGAGGAAGAAGGAGGATCCAATTTTACAGGGGAAACTCCACACACAGAAACGACCACGGCATCATCCCGCTCACGGGCCCATCGGGATAATCGCCGTGGCGCTCCACCAACAGCGCATCATATTCCCAGTGACCGGACCCCGATCGGGTCACAAGCCAGGGGACCTACTCCTATTGGTCGTCATTTCCAGCATGACGAACGGAATAATACTAGGGCCGCTCAAAGGCATTGGGATCGGGAGTATACAGATTTGAGGGCTCCACCACCGCCCCATTTGACGGCCCAGGAGGAAGAAATGGCTGAAATGAGGAGGCAGATGAACGAGATGAGAGATCATATGAATATGGCGCCCGTACAGCCTGCCCCAATTCAGTTCGGGATTACTTCCCCTTTCACCAGGGAAATTATGTATGCAGATATCCAGGGAGGTGCCAAACCACCGGCCGGTCAAATTTATGACGGGGTGGGAGATCCCCATGTGCATTTAAGGAGTTATCAAGGAGGACTCATGCTACTAGGAGCACCCGAGGCTGCTATATGCCGATTGTTTTTCAGTACGCTCAGAGCACCCGCCCAGGAGTGGTTCGGGACCCTGCAACCCGGGTCGATCATCAGTTTCGCCGAATTATCGACGTTGTTCTTGGCCCAATTTGCTTCCAGTGCCAACCCAAAACGGCACTTCAGCTACCTGACCAGCGTGAAGCAGAACTCCAAGGGACGAAACTCTGACAGTTGGAAATATGACGGATGATACCGTCATCACCCTATTCACAAACGCTCTCCGAACGGGAGAACTATACAAGGATTTGAAGAAGAATCCAGGTACAGCGTATGTCGAGGTGTTAGACAGAGCTCGCAAGCATGCTGCCCTGGAAGAAGAGATTATGATCAGGGACAAGGTCGTTGCGCCTACTGCCCCAATCAAGATGGCCGATCGGCTGGGTCCTACCCTAGTGGCCGCTCTCCCTTCTAAGCAAGGGCAATTTACTCCCCTGGCCCTGTCCGTGGCAACCATTTATCAGAACGAGAAGGACAACATTCTCCTTCCGACTGATTCTTCACAGTATATGGGAGCAGACGAGTCTGCTTTTTGTAAATATCATAACAGGAAAGGTCATGCCACCAACGCTTGTAGGGCACTACAAACGGCTATTGAGGACTTGATCCGGCGGGGTTATCTGGGCAAGTATGTGAGTAAAGACCCAAGTGTGGTAGGCACTTTAAAACCGATCAGGAAACCCAACAGCTGGCGACGGGATGCCCAACGTGATGCCCAACCCCAGAATGACGTATATATTCCCCCCAGGGATGAACCAGAGGGCTCGGGAGGCCCCGGAAAGAAACCTCGAATGGAGGTCAAGGTTATATTTGGGGGCGGGGAAACAGGGGATTCGAACGCTGAATGGAAAAGGTTCGAGCGAAGTCTTTATGTAGGATCCATTTCCACCCCCCCAGAAGAAAGGAAGGACGGACCCGATCACGTTTGGGCCGGCTGATTTACCCAACTCGCCAAGCCCGCATAGGGATGAATTGGTGGTGAGCATGTGCATTGACAATGCTTTGATTCGCCGGGTACTGATCGATACCAGGAGCAGTGTGAATGTATTGTATTTACAATCATTCGAGAAAATGGGCCTACAGAGAAGTCAATTGACCCACCTAAGAACCCCACGGGAGAGCTTCACTGGTAACTGTATTGAGGCTGAGGGGACCATCCAATTGTTAGTTGAAATTGGGGACGAAACGCACAATGCATCACTCCGAATGACGTTCGTGGTGGTGGACATAAAATGTGCCCATAATGCCATCTTGGGCCGACCAGGATTGGAAGATCTGGAGGCAATAGCCTCTGTCCGCCACTCGTGCATCAAATTCCCCATGGACACCGGGGTTGGGGTGGCCAGAACTGATCCGGCGACAACCCGAACATGCTACCGAGAGGCCCTGAAGCAGATGAACACCTGTGGAATGCGGGTTAACAGTATTGAGGTGGAGACCCACCGAACGGAGTTCGAGGCACATCCAGAATCTGCCACTCTCCTCGAGCAAATTGACCTGGATTTCCTCCCGAATCGGAAGGTAGCTATCGGGGTGGATCTGGAGGCTGACATTCGGGATGGCGTGATTGCTGTCCTAAAAGAGTTTCAGGTATTATTCGCCCGAGGGCCGGAAGATATGCCGGGTATTGACCCAGAGATAATCTGTCACAAGCTTACCGTTCGGCCTGATTCAAAACCGGCCCAGCAAAAGAAACGATATCAAGCAACCGAACGGCGGGATTTCACAAAGCAAGAAGTGGCCACCTTGCTGAGAATAAAACACATATGTCCAGTAATCCACGTCGAATGGCTATCCAATGTGGTCCTAGCTCCAAAACAATCTACTTGGAGGATGTCCGTGGATTACTCAGATCTGAATAAAGCTTGTCCCATGGACCCTTATCCAGTGTCGAGGATCGATCTGTTAGTAGATGAAACGACCGGATGTGAATTGTTGAGCTTCAGGGATGCATTCCGGGGATACCATCAGATCTTCATGCACCCAGATGATGCATAGAAAACAGCGTTCATTACTTCGGATGGTGTGTTTTGCTATATTGTCATGCCATTTGGATTAAAGAACGCAATGACAACTTTTCAGAGGATGATTGGGATGCTGTTCAAAGAAGTGTTGGTAGTCACAATGGAGGCTTATGTTGATGATATCCTGATCAAAAGCCGGAAGAAGGAGCATCATATCCTGGACATAGAAAAGGTGTTCGGGATAATGCAGAAAGCTAACATGAGGCTGAATCCAAAAAATGTGCTTTTGCTGTGAGAGGGGGCAAGTTTTTGGGATACATGATGAGCGAGAAAGGGATTGAGCCCAATCCTGAAAAGGTAAAGGCAATTGTGGATATGGAGGCTCCTAGAAACCTCAAGGAAGTGCAGAGATTGACCGGTCGGTTAGCAGCTCTGAGCAGATTCCTATCCAAGCTAGCCGATCGAGCTATTCCATTCTTCCAGATCATGAAAAAAGCCAACCCCTTTGAATGGACCGCCGAGTGTCAAACAACTTTTGAAGATTTCAAGGCATATCTATCTTCCACCCTGGTCTTGACAAAACCCGATCCAGGGGAACACCTGTATATGTACCTTGCTGTAGCTGACCTGGACGTGAGCACGGTATTATTGAAAGAAGAAGATGGCATCCAGCGGCCAATCTATTTTGTAAGCAAGGCTTTGAACGGCCCGGAAACCAGGTACACCTTACTAGAGAAAACAGTACTGGCCCTGATAGCTGCTATTAAACGTCTAGCACCATATTTCCAGACCCATCCGGTAACTGTGTATACTACTCAGCCGCTCGCCACCATCTTGAGAAACCCAATGGCAAGTGGGCGCATTACAAAGTGGAGTCTTCTGATCGGGCAATATGAAATGGATTTCAAGCCTCGACCTACTATCAAAGAGCAGGCCCTGGCAGATTTCATTGCAGAATGTTCCGCTCGGCCCTCAGAATAAGATTCAGAGAACAATGTGCTGGATAACTGGTGGGAAATGTATGTGGATGGTGCAGCTAGTGCCAAGGGTTGTGGAGCCGGAGCTGTGATCACATCGCCCGAAGGGTTCAAAGCATATTACTCCATTCATTTTGACTTCAAAGTAACCAACAATGAGGCTGAGTATGAGGCCCTTATTGCGGGTTTAAAATATGCGAAGACCCTGGGCGCCGATCGGTTAAAAGTCCGATCGGATAGTCAATTTGTGGTAAATCAAGTAAATGGCACAGCTGAAGCTAAAGAGGAAAGAATGAAGGCTTACAAAGAGATAGTCGAGGAGCAGATAAGCAAATTTGAGCAGGTGGTGCTCGACCAAATATCCAGTATAGAAAATACCGAAGCAGACATCTTATCCAAATTGGAAAATGCAGCGCTCGACGATCGGGCACAGGAGATTCCGACTCATATCCAACGGTTTGCCCATCGGGAAACATTGGCAACCCCGGCAATCATGGTGCTCCAGATCGAGGCCATATCTTATGTCGTCCCCAGTTGGGTCATAGATATGACCAACTACCTAAAAGACGGAACCCTCCCACAAGATAAAAATCCTGCTTATCAGATAAAATGCATCCAGAGGAGGGCTTCCATGTTCGAATTAGTGGACAGACAGTTGTACAAAAAGACGTTTGGTGGACCATATTTGAAATGCCTCCCACCCGATCTAGCGGCAGCCGTAATGGAAGAAATTCATGAGGGTATCTGCTCAAGCCACCAAGGGCCCAAGACACTGGCCAGAAAAATCATCCTGCAAGGGTATTACTGGCCGACTATCCAACAAGACTGCTTTGCGCATACTAGAAAATGTAAAGTATGCCAACTATACGCACCGGTTCCCGGACGGTCAGCCACTTTCTACACTCCAATGACGGTGACCCTTCCATTCGTGAGATGGGGTATCGACCTGCTAGGTCCTCTACCTACTGCCCCGGGGAACAACAAGTATATCATCGTTGGGATAGATTATTTTACCAAATGGGTAGAGGCCGAGCCACTGGCCAGCATCACAGATGTCAAATGTCAAAAGTTTGTCTGGAAGAATATCATTTGCCGTTTCGGAATCCCCGAACAGATTATAACTGATAATGGAAGACAGTTCGTAAGCCGGAATTTTGAGAACTACCTTGTCAAATGGGGAATCAAGCATTCCAGAGCATCCGCGGCATACCCTCAGGCGAATGGCCAAGTAGAGAATATGAACAGTACCATCATGGACGGCATGAAGAAGAAGCTGGAAGAATACTCCTCATCATGGCCTGATCAGTTAAATTATATCTTATGGACTTACAGGACTACACCCCGAACGGCCACAGGAGAAACCTTATTTGCCCTTGCTTACGGTTTCCAGGCAAAAGTACCAACGGAGGTCCTAGTTCCCACACACCGAACGGTGCATTATAGCTCAGAGCGGAATGAGGACAACCTACGGGCCGAATTAAACTTCATAGAAGAAAGAAGGGATCTAGCAGCTGCACGAATAGAAGAGTATCACAGGGCCACGAGAAGATACTTTGACAAGCAAGTTAAAATTCGTTCAATCGAAGTAGGGGACCTCGTGCTAAGGAAGCGAGAAAAAAGCAAACCGCTCGAAGGTGGAAAAATGGCACAAAATTGGGAAGGCCCGTATCAAATATGCAAGAAGTATGCTTCAGGAACGTTTGGCCTACAATGTACCGAAGGTCGACCGGCAGGCACATGGAATACGGAACATTTAAGAAAGTTTTATCAATAAAAACGGCTGTTGCCACCTCTGAATATATATATATATATATATATATATATATAGAGAGAGAGAGAGAGAGAGAGACATAACTTCCAGAAAATCTCAGCCCATGGTTAACACGATCATTCCGGATGACCGAATGACGAACGGGTTAACAACATGGAAGGAAAATCTTTCTCAGCTAAGAGAGTTTTGACCCTAGATTTATGAACGGATAAAGGGATCAAAACAGCTTGAAGAATCGATGCTCAGAAAATCTTAGCCCATGGTTAACACGCAGTCATTCCGGATGACCGAATGACGAACGGGTTAACAACATGGAAGGAAAGTCATTCTCAGCCAACGGCTTGGAGTTTGACACTCAGAGAGTCTCATCTCAGTGGTTAACATGGGAATCGTTCTGGACAACCGAATGAGGAACATGTTAGCAGTTTGGAGGGAGCCATTATCTCAGCTAATAGAATTTGACCCTGTAATTACGCATTGTTAAAGGGATCAAAATGGCTTGGAGTTTGATGTCAGTGAATCTCACCTCAACTTTTTAACACGCAAAATCATTCCGGATGACCGAATGAGGAATGAGTTAACAGTTTGGAGGGAGTTGAGTCATCAACTTAGCTAAATTCGACCCTGTAATTACGACCGGGCAAAGGGATCAAAACGGCTTGGAGATGGTGTCAAGAATTAGTGTTAAACTTTAGGCACCCAGAAATATTAAACATCCACAAAAACACATATACCGCTACACCCAACAATATTGAACGAATACATAAATATGTACTATCCTTGATCCTTTAATAGTTGCAACAATTTGATTTTCACGTTTGTCAACACACAATTTTGACTGTAATTATATTTAATTATTGTTAGATTTATCAAGATTTATTGGTATCAAGACTCCTCTATGTTTTCTAGAACTAACCTTTCATCTTATTTGACCTTTCATCTCCTCTTTCTCATTAATGTACGTGTACACTCATTATTATAAATAAAGGAGTTTAGGGTTGTGGACAGACACACAACCACAAGATTATTCTCTACCTTTAACTCTTTTTTATTCATTTTGGTATCATAGCAAGTTCCTGCCATCTCTATCCAGCCCTGTCCGCTGCTCATCGCCACTGACCTAACGTCGTCTTTTCCATATGGCTTCCGGTCCAACCCAACTCTTCTCAGGAATTCCTTATATCACTTCTAAGAAGCTTAATAGGAAAAATTATATGTCTTGATTAGCTGTTGTGGAACTTTAGTTTCTGGGACAAGGGTACCATGACCATCATGAAAAAGATGAAAGTGAGATCAAGTAAGAACCTGAAAAATGGGAAAAAATAGATTACCAGTTCTGTGCTCTATTATAGCAGTATGTGGAACCCAATAATTTAGGGACCCTTAGAACCTTCAAAACTTGCAAGACCTTTTGGAATAAAGTTCAAGAGATCTTTGCAAATGATATTCAACGCCTATATGATGTTGCCCACGAGTTAACATCTCTTAAACAGACAGATCATGATATGATGTCCTTCATTGCCGAAGCAAAAGCTGTTGTCGAAGAACTGAAAATGTCCTTAGAAGCTGAATCTCTGGAGGAAACCAAGAATAAAC
Source organism: Cuscuta europaea (assembly GCA_945859875.1). Lineage (NCBI taxonomy): Eukaryota > Viridiplantae > Streptophyta > Magnoliopsida > Solanales > Convolvulaceae > Cuscuta > Cuscuta europaea. The sequence continues at coordinate 9,932,848 of CAMAPE010000045.1, forward strand.
TGGACAAATTTTATATGGTATTGATCCTTCGAGCCATAAACTCAGATTTTGATCACGTTAGAGATCAAATTCTCACTGGATCTGAGGTACCGACCATGGACATTTTAACAACACATCACCTTCGAATTCCCACTCTCAAGGGTGACAAGTCTCAAGAATCCACATAATTTTAAGCCATGGTATTTCATGGAAGAGGGGGTCGTGGAAACAGAGGAGGACGTGCAGAAAGAGGACGCTCGATCCCTAATGTACCCATTGCAAAAGAATGAGTCACACCCATGAGAATGCAAGACAAATTGTTCATTACTCATGTTAAACATCCGTGTTTAGATGCACTAATGCACCGGGTGTTCAACATGAGTACTATTTTCTGTATTTTATGTCGGTGTGAAATGTGGAAGGTATTTGGCCACAAACCATAAGTACCACTGTTTGAATTTCATGTACTCAATTACAGTGAGTGATTAGGTGATGTTGAAAGTTATATGTTATTCTGGTTCAATATATTCATCTATTGATAATAATTGTTTTTTATCGCTCAAAATAATTTATATTATTAAGCTTAGCCTTTTGGATTTCATTCTACTATTAGTACATTATTTATTATTCCTAGTTATTTGTTAATTCATTAGTAATTCATTTGCATTAATCAATTTTTATCATATTTTTAAGAAACATGATTGCCAAATCATGTATGGTTGCCTGATTTGGCGTTATTATTAAGGCTATTCTCTATCATAACATTACAATTGTGATAAATTTTTTTTATATCATTTGATTATTTCCACCCCTAACAAATGTGATAATACGAGGTAAGGGTCAGATTGATCATTGAAGTTGCATAAAAAGGGTCAAATAAGTCCTTATATAGGAAGCTTTGTCCGGATGTTGCCATTCGGGGTGGTTCCCGATGAATTTTTATGATGAAATTTTTCGAGCATCTTATTCATTAAGTCTAATTTACTCATACCAAAATTCAGCTAAAATTTCAATCGGGAAGGCATTCAAATGAAGTCTTAAAGATAACTGCGCAGTTATCTTCAAGAATTCATTTGAATGTCTTCCCGATTGAAGTTTTAGCTGAAATTTGGTATGAGTAAATTGGACTTAATGAATAAGATGATCAAAAAAATTCATCAAAAATTTCTACCGGGAACCTCCACAAATGACGATGGCCGGACAATAAGGACTTATTTGACCCCTTCTTATGCAATTTCAAGGATCAATCTGACCCTTACCTCGTGATAATACATACAGACATAAGTAGTAGCAAATTTGTAAAATAGCTTGTTGTGGTAAATTTTCTAGCAATACTAAATTGAAAGAGGACCGAAAGATTTAATTTTGAAAATTAAAATAGAACACTTATATAGTGTCTTAATAACTAGTCTATTTTAAACGCAGTCAGAGAGCATAATATTAAAAGAATATTACAAAGGAACGGAAAGAGTCTTGCAAATTTTGAAGGTATGTTGATACCAGATGCAACATATGTAAGTTATGATGAAAACACACTTATAAATGAAAAGATGGACTATGAAAGAGAATACTTAGCACGACAGCTTTCGCATCTCATTGACCAATTAATAATCGAGCAAAAGTGTATTTGCATGGAGATCGTTAATGTTGTGTGTGGAAACAACAGAGGTAAATGTAATTTTTAATTTTCAAACCATGTGTTAGTATGGACATGATTTAATTGAAAATAAATATATAGATTTTAATATATTTACAATGATATTATTGTCACGTAGTGAAGCATACTTACTCTTTTACATAGGATTTTTCTTTGCCTACAGATACGATAGAGCTGAAAAAATGTTTCTGTGGAATACTATGCAACGTCTATTAGACGTGAAGGAAACATTGTTCTTGCAGTTGCATCAAGTGGAATAGTGGTGTTACTATTGCCGTGGGGTAGGAAAACACGTTCTAGATTTTTTATCTGACTGAACATCGTTAAAAACTCCAGTTGTAATATTAATCAAGGATGTCCCAAGGCAAAGCTCCTCCAATCCACATCCCTAATTATATGAGACGAAGCACCAATGGTGCACAAACATTGTTTTGAGGCTTTAGATAAAATTTTGAAAGACATAATGAGCCTGAGTGACTCTATTTAATGAAAAGGGGCCGTTTGGGGGGAAGGTTGTTGTTCTTGGAGGATACTTCCAACACATTTTGTTGGTCAATTCAAGGGGGGAGAACCGATGTGGTGTTGGTAACCATCAACTCTTCTTATCTTTGGAGTGATTGTTCACTTTGGTGTCTCGTAAAGAATATGATATTACTTTCAATTGCTCGTGATGAGAAGAGTGTCATTGAAAAGTTAGGTTCATGGATTTTAATTTGACAACTGGAAATACTTGATGAATTTGTTATCTAGGTAGGAGATAACTACCTACTAGCCATTGTTAATAGCACTTATCCTAACCTACAAAAACACCTTAGTGGTCCAATTTACCTACATGAAAGAGCGATACATGCACCTACTTTAGACATGGTTCGCCAAATAAATGATTGCATGCTATCTTTGATTCTTGGTGACCATGTCACGTACCTCAACTCAAATAACATTACCAGTCCATATATTGGTTTGTGTCGCGAGAGTGACAAGTACACACCAGAATTTCTAATAATCTCTCACTCTCGGAACTGCCTGATCATGAATCACATCTAAAGGTTAGTGCTCCCATTATGCTCTTGAAAAATATAGACCAATATGTGGTATTATGTAATGGAACTAGGTTGATTCTCACTAAGCTCGGAAAACATGTGTTAGAGGCAAATATCATCACTAGAAGAAATATGATGGGCACTATGCACATTCCTAGAGTGTCGTTATCTCCGTACGATGTAACACTCCCTTTTAGTTTTCAGAAGAAGCAATTCCTGTTTGTGGTATGCGTGCTTTGCGATGAGCATCAACAAGAGATAAGGTTAGCCTTTATCTCATGTTGGACTATATCTCGAGAAAAATGTCTTCACTCATGATCAATTATATGTTGTCATATCAAGGGTCAAGAGGAAAGAAGAATTGAAGTTTTTGATTCCCTCTAAAAATCATGGTTTTCCACCAAGACTATAAATGTTGTGTACAATGAAGTTTTCAGGAATTTAGAAACAGGATCTTTCGATTTTTTATGTCTTTTAGTCATTCTAATGTGTTGCGGATCCTAAATTCATTATTATTATATATTGTATAATATTGTATCGAATTAATAAATATTTCAATGCTTTTGGCAATGAGAATTATATTACAAAATTCGCACGAAAGATATATTTAACATATATTTAACATATAGGTGTTGCACTCGGGGAAATGCCCGGGCACAAAACTAGTACTCCTCCGTCCCATTCAAAAGTTCTCGTCCACTATTTTCATGGTCAACTTAAATCATTCTTAATCTTCTGCTTTATATATCAAAATTTTATCAAATTTATATTTTTTATCAGGCGTTGTAGCGGTTTTAATGTAGTTTCTGAATATGTAAAATTTATTTACTAAAAATAATCTAGATGTGAGCAGGGATTAAGTCGCTAATGGGACGGAGGGAGTATTAATTTTAACTTTAAGTCCGTCAAAAAAGTTTTTAAGTGTTCACAAACAAAAAAAGGTTGAAACTTGAAATACGTATCTCTTTTTTAACTTTTAGTTTTGCATCCTTTTAAATTACCAAAAAATCTCTTAAATATAAGGAATTTTATGAATATGGGACCTGAAAGATAGAAGAATTATCAATCCGAGACCTCAAAGATGAAACACATCTGTATAAGATCCGAATTAAAAGGCAGCTAAAAATATCGGCATAGGACCCGAATTTAAAAACCGAAGTACTTATATAATTATAAAACTTTTAACTTTTGAAAATGAAAAGGCAGATAAATACTTCGTATTTTATAAAATACATGTATAATTATTTGAGTTTTTTTTTTTGTTTTTGTAGAAGTTTGGTTTATCAAAATACAAGTATCTTTTACTTTCCTTGAATCTAAAGTTAAATTTGTCATGAAGATGCTCTGATATCTTTCCATTAGACTTTTTTAAATCAACTTTATGTTTTGCAGATTATAAAAATAACACCAGGGGTCAAATGATATTATGTCTACTTACTTTTTACAAAGTGATGATATAATTATAAGTTTAATTTCCACTCCCAGGGGAAAATATTGGAGCTTCTCTCTATGGCGTAAGGGAGTACAGTACGTTTACGAACTCTAGGGTTGCCGCTAGGTAGCTTGGATTGTCCGGTGGTGATCGATCTGATCACGGCATCGGTTTGCTTATTTCTTTCAGTTGTATCCTGACACGGAAGATGCAGATTTTGGGGTTCGGTGTAGACCTAGCCGCCGCGCCGCTTGGGCGGCTGATTGCCAATTGATGCTTGCTGGTCTTGCTCGTTTTCTTCCCTTCAACCGACTTCATAATTAAGAAAAATGAGATTATATGGTTGATATTGAATTGATAAAAATAAGAATAAAGTTAAAATGATTTAGAATTACATAAACTTTATCAAATTCGAAATGAGACAATTAATAAGACATGACACAATAGGACTATCTTTGTATCAAGTTTTATTTTTACCCCTCAACTTTGTATCTAATATAATGTATAAAAAATGAGCGTACACAAATTATTGAATTTTCATTTTCCCTTTATACGTATGGTCTTGCTAAAGCTTGTTTTAATTTGTTTTGCGACTCAAACTAGTCCAAACTGCAAATATTCTAAGTTTATTCTAGTTTAGTCTAGTCCTATTTATTTAAATACATTCAATTTTTGAGTGAAATTTGAGAGACTAGTTGAATTGAAGTGGTTTCATCAAGCTTTATGAGACAATACCTGAAAGACTTTGTTAGCCGGGTAGTTGGTTGGTCAATACACGTAGTGTGATGCTCTCCCGATGTCCCCTGCATTTGTCCTCATGTGTGACGTATGAAAACGCATCCATATTTCTTCATGGGCAATTTTATACTCCATCAGTCTCGTTGGAATGTTCCCGATTTGACCTACACATATATTAAGGAAATAAACTTACCAGAGGTAAATTTTACTGTTTCGACACTGTTTTGCACTGTTTGACCCTGTTTTGATGTATGACAACTTTCCATTTAGGGAAATGGGAACTTTCCAACGGGACATCCAAAAAATAAAAGCGGGAACATTCCAACGGGACAGAGGGAGTATGAACATAAAATAAAATGTGTTTACAAATTGTACGCTGCTTGTGTGTATAAATATTAGGAATTTTATGAATCCGGGAGCTCAAAGATACACGGACTATCAATTTGGGATCAGAAAGATGAAATGCATCGGTATATGACCCGAATGATGGAAAACTATGAATCTAGGACCTAAGTTTTCATAGTTTTTTTTTTATTTTTAAAAATTTAAATAATATTTAGTTTTATTAAGCTAATAAACTTTTGTGAAGAAGATTTCACCAAATATTAGCAATGGAATTAATAAAAAATTAAATAAATCAAAACCTATAAAATGTTAGGTTCTACATTGATAATTTTTCATCTTTCGAGTCTTATACCGATACATTTCATCTTTCAGGTCCCGAATTGATAGTTCGTTTATCTTTCAGGTCTCAGATCGATAAAATTCCTAAATATTTTGGTATAAAATTTAGCTCTTTTTCAAACGAATTGTATATATACGCAGCAATTAGAGGGTTGTGTTTGTAATAATTCTTGTGTACAACAAGAATTTTTCTTTCTTCACACCACCGGAAATTCTTTTAATAAATTTCCACTCACCTTCTTCTTCTTCCTCTCTTCATTCCATAGCATAAAGGAACCTGGGATTTTCTCCATTTTACAAACTCCAAGGAAAAATCCAAATATTCATGTGACAATGCCTTCAATCTTTGACATTGAAGCTGGAAAAACAGCGGTGAAAGATGAGGACGCAGAGATGCGTTGGGCATTCATTCGCAAGGTTTACGCCCTTGTTTCCCTTCAACTCTTCCTCTGCACGGCCGTTGGCGTCGCCATGTATCTAATCCCCGCCGTTAAGACATTCCTGAACACCACCGGCGGGCTGATCGCCTTCATAGCCGTAATCGTTCTCGTCTTTGTATGTGAGTAACCCTTGCCATATAGAGAGTACATTGTACTACCTTCACTCATCGGAATTCTGTCTCTTAATTGATAATATATATTCTTCTTGATCCAAATAACAGTTCTCATAGCAATGATTTGCTACAGTAAGATTCATCCATGGAACTATGTTCTCCTTTTGCTCTTTACATTCGCCGTGGCTCTCATGATTGGAGCGTCTTGCACATATAAAAAAGGTACTCGCTCTATTCACATAGCGAACTTAAATCATTCTTAATTTTTTGTTTTATATATCAAATTTTTATCGAATTTACGTTTTTTATCAGGCTTTGTAGCGGGTTCAATGTATTTTCTGAATATGTAAATTTTATTTACTAAAATTAATCAAAGTGTGAGCATGGATTAAGTTGTTTTATCGTCAGTCAAAAATCGTAAACCGTAATTGGAACCTCCTAATGGGATGGAGGGAGTACTACTGATATTCCGGAGTAGTACTGATATTCCTTTACATTAATGAGTATTGAAGGATCTTAATTGTACTTGCCATAAATCACATTAATAGCCCGTTTGGTGACTCCTTTTTTCGACTAATCAATCAATACAGCCACCTCAGCCAGAAATTCATTAATTTCATCAGAATCAACTAATACATCCAATTTCAATGTTACCAAACGGACTTTAAGATTTCATGCTAGGGAGTATTAATCAAGAAAATTTTATATAGTCCGTATAATTAAGCCAACCATGATTCCATGAATATAATATGGAGTGCATATATATAGGAATATATGTCCTGATGGCTGCTGGCGCGACGGTTCTTGTATTTGTCGTGCTTACCCTGTTCACATTCTGGGCTGCAAAGAAAGGCTGGGATTTCAATTTTTTGGGTCCTTTCTTGATGTGTTGTCTCATGGTGCTCATTGCCTTCGGTTTTGTGAAGGTAAACTTGAATTATGATCTGTTCACTTTTTTTTTAACATGCTAGTATTTTGAGAAAATTACCTCTCTTCTATTTATATACTCCCTCCGGTCCCAAATGAAATTCACACTTTCATTTTTGGGTAAGTTCAAAATAAACTTCACACTTCTTCTCTCTTCCATATTTGGCAAATTATTTACATCAAAACAGTGCAAAACAGTGTCAAACAGTGCAAAACAGTGTCAAACAGTGTCACAACAGTGTACTCTACACTAAAGTCAAATTTATTTACTTAACTTGTGTGAAGTCAAAGTGTGAATTTCATTTAGGAACGGAGGGAGTATAAGAAAAGAAATCTATTTTTATATACTACGAATAAAAAAAGAAATAGCTCATTAAATAACTATTTTACCCTTAATGAATCCTAGGTGTCCTTCTCTCCATATTTCACTCCTTTAATATGCATATGCCAAGTGTCAAATTCAAGGACTAATTAATAATTATACTTCCTAATTCATACGGAAGTAACGGAACTAACTCATAACCATTTGTACCACTCCGTAATAACAAACCATGGCATATTAATGGGGTCCATTGTATTAAAATTATTACTATTTTCTTCAAAGTGTTACAACTTTTTCATTTTTACAATAATTTTTAAAAAATATATATCAAAAATCATAATTTCTTACGATCTTTCATATGACATCAATATTGCATATACAAAATCAAAAAAAAAATATTTGAAGGTATCTTATAAAATAATGTCAAAGCGGTAAAAAATATATCATTGGTAAAATGGAAAATATAAAATATGAATGTCAATGTTAAAAATGTCATAATGTTAAATCTCTCATATTTTATTAAAACCCCATTTTTGAATAGTCCCTTAATATAAATGAAAATTACTCAAAAATGTAAATGTACTTGCCTTATGGTTGATTAAGAATGAGAATCTTAGAAAAAATGTCACGTTTTAATAAACATATCACTATGTAAAACTAATCTCTCTATAAGGTATAAGCAGAGGCAGATCCAAGAATGAAATTTAGAGTGAGCTAAGCAGTCAAAGGAATATATATATATATATTGATGCACACACAAGATTAGGGTACGATTGTTATGGAACACAACGTTTTTTGAAAAATAAACTCCCTCCGTCCCATTGGACTTTGTCAACTTTCTCTTTTAGATTGTCCCAAAAAACTTTGCTACTTCCTATTAAAGCAACTAATTTTTGGTTCTGCACATTTCTCCCTCCTCTGAACAAACCTTAATCACACAGTTTTTATTTTTCTTATTTATCACCTACTTCAAACTTGGCAAAATCCACCGGGACGGAGGTAGTATTTTTAGTGGTGAACCATTCTATTTTGACATACGAATGTCATCATATTAGAAATTTGTTGGTCTGATCGAAACTGGTCTGATCTGGTCAGGTAAATGTCTGATCTTTGTGTATGTATTTTATTACTATAGAAATATGGTCTGGTCTGATCCGGTCTGGGAATAAAAACAGTCCAAGTCAAAACTTAGTATTGCGACACACTTTTATTGCGTGATTCATTTTTTCGCATTTAGTATTTGTTGAGGTATTAATTTCTCTTTTTTTACATGATCTATAGGTGCACCAAAGCATATAAGATAAAAGATATAAGGTGTTTGATGAAATGTTTACATGAGAAAAACTCATTACGAGTAATTCTTATAATTCAGCCTATTAGTTTTAGAGACCGTTTGATCACATGGAAATTGGCTTAACCGGCTGATTGTGCTGAAATTTATGAAAATCTGAGTGAAGTGGCTATGTTGGTTTATCTATAGTAACTTCAGCCAATACATCTAGAAAAAGTAACTCTAACCATACGTTTTCTTATTAATACAAAATCCTATGCGGGAAATCAAAAGTTACGTGTTTGGTTAAAAAATTGGCCGATAAGCCTGTTAAGTCGAAAAAAGTCACCAAATGGGTTTTAAGTTTTTAAGTTTGGAAGAAAAATAATGATGTCTTCTATAAACGCCTTAGCCTTCAAATTATAGCTTTAAAAAATCATTCCACGTGATATTGCATAATAAATGTCAACAAAATAAATGTAGTATAACATTGAAACTCTAAAAAAATGTAGAATTCATACATTATGACTCATTGGGTGTTTAGTGTTTGTGTTTACAGCTTTTGCATTAGTAAATCAACTATATTTCAGTTAGTATTATAATTTTTCTTGATTGTAGTGTTCACCATGAAAGCGAATTCTACATTTTTTGGATATGAGATATGTGTCTTTTGTCCTTTCTCTTTCGCTGAGAGGGGGCAAAAATCCTCGAGAATATGAGTAGCCACCTTTTCCCTCTCATATGTGGTTCTTTTTTGTGTTAGAAAATAAGCTTGCTAACAATTGGGCGGGATCTCATATATGTAGTTCTTTTAAGTATAAGATAAACCAGCTTGATGAAGTGGTCCAGCTCAGCTGGTGGCCAACTCACTCTCACTTATGGGAGGTCTTGGGTTTAATTCTCAATAGAGTGAGATTGATCCCAGTTTACCCCAGACCCCCCCCCCCCCCCAAACCCCTCCCCCGACGCCTCATGGGGCAACAAAAACCGGCTACCAATTAAGTTGTAGAATTATCTTTGTCATACGTAGTCCTTTTAGGTTTAAGAAAAAGCAGGCTAACAATTGATCGGAGAAATTTCATCTCTCAAATATAGGTATTGTATTAAGAGATTAGGAGATAATCTTGCTAACAATTGGGCGGGAAAACTTTCTCTCTCGTTTGTAGTTTTTCATATACTCCCTCTGATCCTAAATAAAGTTCACACTTTTTTTGGGGGCGATCCAAATTAAAGTTCACACTTCTTCTCCCTTCCTTATTTGGCAAATTATCTACATCAAAATAGTGCAAAACAATGCAAAACAGTGTCAAACAGTGTCACAACAGTGTACTCTACAGTAAAGTCAAATTTATTTTCTTAATTTGTGTGAAGTCAAACACTGAACTTTATTTAGGTTCGAAGGGCGTATAAGATAAGCCGGCTAAAAATTGAGCAAAAGAATTTTTGCTCTCATATGTAATGTCCTTAGGTATAAGATAAACCACATAACAATTGAGCGGAAGAATTTTCCCACTCATAAGTAGTGGTTTTAGATTTAAGAAGATGAACTTGCTAATGATTAAGCGGACAAAATTTCTCTACCCTATGTAGTGCTTTTATGTATTAGAAGATATGTTTGCTAACAATTGACCAGGAGAATTCAACGGAATAATTATTTTTCTCATATGTAGTACTTTTATGTATAAGATACTTTTCTCTCTGATATGTAGTACTTTTAGGTATAAGATAAATTGGCTAACAATTGATGAGAAATTTTTTTCTTTCATTTGTAGTGCTTGATAAAGATTATATAACCTACTATTTCATTATTTATTTCTTTAATTCATCATAAGATAAACCTCATAATAATTGAGTGGAAGAATTCTCTCTCTATTATGTAGTGTTTTGAGATATTAGAAGAATTATCTCTCTATAATTGAGATAAACTTGCTAACAATTTAGCGGAAGAATTTTCTATCACATATGTAGTGCTTTCGGTATTAGAAAATAAGTTTGCTACCAATTGAATGGGATAACTTTCGATCATATATGTAGTTCTTTTAAGTATAAAATAAGTCACCTAACAATTAAGTGGTATAATTATCTCTCTCATGCCAAGTGCTTTTAGGTATATTATAAGCTTTTAGATAAGATAAGTGAGTAACAATTAAGCGGTGAAATGATCTCTCTCATACGTAATGTATATAGGTGTAAGAAGATAGGTCGGCTAACAATTGAGTGAGAATAATTTTCTCTTATATAATAGCACTAATTTAACTAATGATTAGCAAATTCTTATTTAACTAATACTTTTTAATTTTAATATTTATTGTATTCACTTAAACTTTATGTCATTCACTTATTGTACACACTTTTTTAGAATAGTAGTTAATTTTATAATTAATTTAATCATATAAAATTAATTGGTAGCAAATTCTAATGAGCGGTGTCAATTAATTTTTATTTATATACTCTTCATTGAATATTTATTTTATGGCTTATATAATATTCATTGTAGTCTAATTTTTTTTAAAATGCATAATCTAAGAAGTTACATTTATTTTAATGTTTATTTAGATAATGAGTAAAACTATATGGACCAACTGCTATTTCCACGAGTGCTATACTAGTATAACTAAAAGATCATCATGTTCCCAAAATATGACTTCTTTACTTTTTTTCTCTAATGTAATACTCAGCATGATGTACTTGGTCAAACACGTGTCTTTATTTTCTTTTTATTCCACTAATATCCCCCACGGCTCCACACAACAACGGATAAGTAGTTATTTCATCCTAGAATTAAAGATTCCATTAAATTTCCACCGCATGTATGTAAATGTATTAATTATCTCCTAAAAATAAGGAATTGTTTATTTATGGTAACTGTCGAGATACTGCTTCGATTATTATTATTAGGTTAATTCTTATATTATATAAATTAATAAAATATGTTACTATAATTATTATTATTATTATTATTACTATTATTATTATTATTATACTTACTACAAATTTTACTGCTCTCCTACACATTTACTACCATCTTATACAATTACTTTCATTTTGTATTCTGTCCATTTTGATATAGTGACATACAATAATCCATTTATTGTCTTTTAGTTACTGATAAACCCATAACACTAAAACAATCAAACAACCATAGCAGTTATGAAGAAGCAGATAGAAGATTATGAGATGAAAACCAAATCTGGTATACCGTATGAAACCCCACTGCTCTCCCTAGAGAAGGAGAGCAGCGGCAAACTCTAATCTCTCTATCTCTGCGCCTCTATTCTCTAAAGCCTGTTTCGTTCGTTAGGGTTCCCGTAAGTTAGCCTCCTTTTATAGGAGAAGTTGGCTAACTTACGGGTTACAAGGAAGCCCCCTGGCTGATACACATTTGTGACCCGTATTACACGTTTAATTAATAACTACACAAATACAAAGATATTTAATTAGATTGGACACCATAATATATTCTTAACAGTTACTGCCTATATGATTATTTCCATCATACGACATTTGTACTGTAGTGTAATTTGTGTGATTTTGTCCTATTCAATACGTTAATTTATTGCCCATTTCTTTATTGTCCTCGATCTACTAACAGCCTATGATCACCCGTCATCATTTTTTTACTATCTATGTACCTCAATTATCAAGACATTTTTCTCCAACAATAACTTCTCTTTTGTAGGATTTCCTTAACTACCTACCAAGAAGAAATTAAAGCATGTGTTAGGCTGCATTAATTGTTGTTCCTAAACATAAGGAATTGGTTCGTATATGCATAAGGTCATTACCGGTTATTTATTCTCATAATTCCATCCGGCCATGTATGTGATGTTCAATTTGGTCATAAATAAGATTAAAAACATAATGATCATATTCTTGGAAAAGTAATGAGTTTTAGTAATATTAGAGTATTTTTCTCTAGTATTTTTCTAACTTAATAATAAGTACTCTTATTTAGGAAATAAAAATATGATAATCATATATTTTGAAATTTTTTCAAACGTTTTTACTACTATTTCTGGGATTTTCCCAAAAAGGAGTATTAGTTGTGTTCTTTTTATGCTCCAGGTCACCTCGTTAAAAGAGACTCGGTATATTTATTCTCATAATTAAAGGAGTGTGGAAAAGTGCAAAACTGCCTGTGTTTGTTTACCATTTTTAGGCCTATTTATGATTCCATCCAATTCAGTCAATTTTAGCATTATCAAACGAGTCTTGAATATGCCTTAAGTTGTCAATATTTTGAAACAAATTGTCTTAAATGCCAAATGGTTAGAGTTAGTATTCTAAAAAAGTATACCTTTGCCCCTAGGATTGGTTGGGACAAGACGGAATTGTGCTTTTTAAATAAAAGTAGAGTTGTGTCGTTGATATTAATTTAATAAAGTGAATAAAGTAAAAATGAATTAGAATCATAAAAATATTACAAAATATAGTATGAGACAAATTTAATAAAACGAATGAAAAAGGAAATAAAGGGAAAATGATATGGGAACGGATGGAATATATCACCACGATAACCCCACATAAGTTGAACAATGTTTTACTATCAGGTTGGAGACACAGGGCTAGAGGAAGTGCCCAAATGTATGGTAGATCAAAACTGTTCATGTGGGCACTCAAAAATTTAACGAATAGTGTAAAAATATACTTTCTCCGTCCTGGATATAACTTGACGTTTGGTTTTGGCACCGTATTTAGGAGCTGAATTCATAGAAGAACAAATGTCTTGCATGACCTTTAACTTTTGGGGGAAATTAATGTTATGCACTCAAATGTAAAAAGTAAGTGAGTACTTAAGGGTATTTAGGACATTTAATGTAAAAGAAATTGCCTAAAAAGGACGTAAAGGAATGTCCCTAATAGGAAAATGTAAAGATTTATATGTGGCGGAGGGAGTATGTACAAGGGTGTTAGTGCAAAAATTATACTCCCTTCGTCCCGCTAACAATGAGATAAGAGGGAGTGACACGCAAATTAATAAAAAGTGGTTTATGTGGTTGCTATTGAATTGATAAAGTAAGAATAAAGTAAGAATGATTTAAAGCCACACAAACCTTACCAAATTTGGTATAAGACAATCTTAGTGGAACGGACCGATAAGATAAAATGGGACAATCATAGCGGGACGGAGGTAGTACGTGTTATATATACATAAATATAGTTTTTTTTTCTAGAATAATGCTAAATAAAAAAATATTTACGAAATTAGGTCCGGGTTAAAACTATTTAACAAAATACTGCTAGGATAAACTAGGGTTGGAGAAAGCCGCCAAACCGTTTGGGAACTCTCTTAAGAATATGGATGAAGTGCGTACAAGCCGCTCGGAGACTAACATGTATGGGAAGAAGAGGTGGGGCCAATATAGAAGAAATCCTCTTTTTTCTTTAAATGACTATAACTTTCAAGTTTTTGCTCCAATTTTTTTAAAACATACCAAATTTTATATATTTTTGTGATCTTTCATATGACACCAATATGTAATATATAAAGTTAAAAAAAAAACTGAAGACCATATGGGTGAAAAAACTAATTGCAATAATCCATCATCAATAAACTTAATTCTCAATCAGTTTAAACCAAAATTGTGTATGCACCCTATCAATTCAATTTTTCAATATATTTATTCAATATAGTTCTGAGGGTTAAAATTAAAAACTCATCATTATTTATGGGAAATTATTGAAGACCCCCCTTGAGGTTTGATGCATTATCACTCACACTCCTGCACTATCGAAAATATGATCTCACCCCCTCCTTATCCTTTAATGATGGTTAAATAACTTTTAATCTACATTTAAAGAAAATTATAGATATAACTTCATAAATTTTCACTATATCCGCTTTTAATACTATAATTTTATTTAATCACAAATCCGGTCAGGTAATTAATAAATTTGTCCACACTAAACATCATTCTATCGGAAGTCGAACCGAATAAAAATGATCAAAACTGACGTCACTCTAGGCAGTTCAGTTTATGACTTTGAATTTAAAAGTGAGTAAATTTATTCAACTGAAATCGACCAAAGTATGCTAAAATTGACAAAAAATCAAACAAATCAACTTAAATGAAACAAAACTTCTAAAAATGAAGTTTACTAAACCAAGCATTCCAGCCCAGCTGGTTGCGAGGTTATCGTGTCTAGTGGGAGGTCTCGAGTTCGAAACCCGCTAGGCAAATAAGGGTTTGAAACTCAATGGAGTGAGTTTCAACCCTGATTACTCCAGACCCCCCGACCCCCCTCCCCCAGACCCCCTGAAGTAAAAAAATGAAGTTTACTACTCGATTTCACCCATTTCAAAATTTACCATTAAAAATTGGGTAAATATATTGAAAAATTTAACTAGAAACTATATTGAATGAATATATTGAAAAATTGAATTGAAAGGGTCCATACATAGTTTATTGATGATGGGTTATTGCAATTAGTTGTTTCACCCCATATGGTCTTCAGATTTTTTTTAACTTTATATATTACATATTGGTGTGGTTTGGGCATGTGCATAGAAGACCGACTGATGCACCTGCTAGACGACTTGTTGGGTGGGGAGAAGAGTCAGAGAAGAGAGGGAGGGGAAGACCCAAACAGATATGGATTAAAGTAATCAGAACTGATACGCGTCTTCTTGAGTTGGATGAGAGTATGGCTTTGGAGAGAGCAAAGTGGAGGGCGCACATCCATGTGGACGATTGATGTCTTGTCTACCTTTCCTCTCTTTTTTCTTTTATCGTTTATCTTCCTTATCTTTTTATATACTTATGTTATTTTTATCTTCTAGCTTTTTTATGCTCTTTTATTTTTTTTCTTTTATCTTTGTTATATTCTTGTGTTATTGTTATCTTATATTTATTTATCTTTATTTTATTCATTTTATCTTACTTTTTTTCCTTTTCTTGTCCGTCTTCTCTTTTTGGCATCGATATCATAGATCGATTCATGTTAGCCGACCCCAAATTCTTTTGGGATCAAGGCTTGGATGTTGTTGTATGAAATGGAGAGGAATGGAGATAAAGAAATGGAGAGGAATTGCACCCGTTAGTCTCCCGGCAGCTTGTACGCACTTCATCCGTATTCTTAGGAGAGTCGCCAAATGGTTTGCCGTCTTTCTCCAACCCTAGTTTATCCCAACAATATTTTGGTAAATAGTTTTAACCCGGCCCTAATTTCATAAATATTTTTTATTCAGCATTATTCTGGAAAAAACTCACATAGATATTCAAAATTTAAAAAATAAATTTGAACCTTCAAAATGAATGTCCAAGATCCACCACTGGTTGGAGGGGGTCTGGGCTCTCCAAGAAAAGATTTGTTATATATATATAGGGGGGGGAGATCCCATACAAACCATGTTTCCGATGCAAACTACAAACCAATAGCATTCCTTGGATTTGGAAAAACGGACGGCTGATGCATATAGGATGCATTATTACAACGGTGCAGACACAAGCAGGTGATAAATACGGATAACACCGTTTCTAAGTTTAAGGCCTTTAAAAGGTCACAATGGTAATTGAAACGTAGAAGTGGCCGGCAAGTTTAATTATCTATGGAAATAATTTAATAACAAAATCTCACGATAAAAAAAAATGAGCACCATACGGGAAGGCTATCCCTACAATTTAGCTAATCCACCACTAAAATTCCAACCACCCATGTTTAGCAAATAAAAAAAGCAAAGATCCAAGGATTAACGTTGAAATATTTAGCCATCAATGAAAGCTGCAATAACAAATCCAATTATTCTTTATTTTGGGAATTATTCACTTGTAACTTTTAGAAATTGTTCAAAATTTTACAAAAAGTAAATAGACATTTATATATGGGGAGAATAATTCAATTCTTAATTAACCTTTTATTTTGTAAACTTAAAATATTAAGATTATGGAAATTGCATTATATATTGATAACATGTGCACACTTTATATTAGAACTTCTAACATGCATATTTAATTTGTAAGAAGTGAACATGTGTAAAAGTGTTGCATATTAAAGTTACAGAATGTGCATAATAAGATTAATGGATGTGCATATTATTGTTACGAGATATGCATTATATATTTATAATATCTTCATAACTTATATTAGAAATGTATAGTCGTCAGAAGTATGTCAATGCTGCATTATAGTAGTACATATCTTGCATTTTATCATTATAATATGTGCATTTTAGAAGTTTTTGTATTGCATCATATTAGAAATTTATGTGCACTTTAAAAGTTCATACTGCATCTTAACGCTATGTCATCTGCATTTTAGGAGCTCGTATGTTGCATTTTATTATCAACGTGAGAATACCATAACTATTTCAGTCAGATTAAGTTAGTAGCAGTTAAACAATTTTTATTTTGTATAAATACGTTAAAATATGATTAAACTCACAAAAAAACAAAAAACAAAGATTTTCTAAAATGCAAAATTTCAAGAGGACAAAGGAGTAGGAGATGGAGATAAATTAAAAGTAAATAGACATTTATATATGGGTGAATAATTCAATTCTTAATTAACCTTTTATTTTTAAAACTTAAAATATTAAGATTATGGAAATTGCATTATATATTGATAACATGTGCACACTTTATACTAGAACTTCTAACATGCATATTAAATTTGTAAGAAGTGAACACATGCAAAAGTGTCTGCATATTAAAGTTACAGAATGTGCATAACAAGATTAATGGATGTGCATATTATTGTTACGAGATATATGAAATTGCATTAACGTATGTTGCATTTTATTATCATTATGACTCGTGCATATTAGAAGTCGTATATTGACTTTAATCAGATGAGCTCCCATTTTCACTTTAGAAGTTACTGCATCTTATCGTTATGGCATTTGCATTATATAGTCAATTGAGATGCATATATACTAAATTCATGAGGTTACATAATGCATAAAACATGATCAACGTGAGAACACCATAACTATTTCAGGCAAATTAAGCTAGTAGCACTTAAACATTTTTTATTTTGTATAAATACGAATTTGATTAATTTCATGAAGACGAAAATCAAAACGTTAAAATATGATTAATCTCATAAAAAACAAAAAAAAAAGATTTTCTAAAATGCAAAATTTCATGAGGACGAAGGAATAGGAGATGGAGATAAATTAAAAAAAGAATTCACGAAACTATATAGGGTTTAATATCGGAAC
The DNA here is from genome assembly GCA_945859875.1 of Cuscuta europaea. NCBI lineage: Eukaryota > Viridiplantae > Streptophyta > Magnoliopsida > Solanales > Convolvulaceae > Cuscuta > Cuscuta europaea. Next base: position 9,950,610 of record CAMAPE010000045.1, read on the forward strand.
CCATGGTCTCCCCTGTTAATGGTGGTGAAGAAGTTATACCCAAAGCAAATTTGTACGATGGAGAAGAAACAAAATTTTGAGATGAGAATGAACTAAAGCTTCAATACCGAAGAAAGAAGAAAAGAAAACAATAATGAAGAAGCAGTTATGGAAAGAGAACGTGTTTTGTTTCTAAAATTAAAACAAAGTAAAAAGACTTAAAGACCCCTCAATTGATTAAGTTAAACAATTGCCTCTGACATTGAACGCAGGTAAGATCAAAGGAAATGGATGGCTAGGATTAGTTTGTAGGTTGGTAAATTAAGAAGGGTTTGTATTTGATCTCTAATATATATATATATATGTATATAGGGGCAAGATCACATGCAAACCAGTCCTCCCATACAAACTACAAACTAATCTCGTGCGTCTGTTTGTACTAAATAAAGGGCATCCGTGTGAGATGCATGATAAGGGGATGTGGACGACACATGGAATCACAACAAAATTGACAACTATAAATGGAACGGTTAGTAAGAAGGGATACTATAGTAATTTACAAATTAAAAGTGTCCGGTAGTTCTAGTTATTTTTGGCAATAGTTTAATGACTAGACCTCTAGATTAATGCTAACCATAAACTTAAAAGAAACTAACCATTTTGTAATTAATATTTTATGAAAGCTTTTACTAAAATAATATTTGGAATTATAGAATCAGAATCTACGTAATTAAACTACCATTTTTCAAAACATAAAGATGGTAAGTATTATAGAGCTCTTGAATGAAATGAGCATTGTTAGAAGTGTATGCATATTAAGGTTACCAGATGTGCATATTAGTGTTCCAGGAGGTGCATATTAAGGTTACGTGATGTGCATTGTACATTTATAATGTCTCCATAAATTATATTAGAATTGCATCGTGATAAAATATGTCAACGTTGCATTTTAGTCGTTTGTATGTTGCATGTTATCTTTTTAACTTGTGCATTTTACAAGTTCGTATATTGTGTTTTCAAATATGTACACTTTAGAAGTTCATACTGCATCTTAGTGCTATGGCATATGCATTTTAGTATAGAGTGCATAAGTTGCATTTTATCATTATGATATGTGCATTTTAGAAGTTCATACACTGCTTTTTGGTAAGATGACGTGTGCATTGTCGAAGTTCATACACTGCATTTTAGTAAGATGACATGTGCATTGTAGTAGTTCATATGCTGCATTTTATCGTTATGACATCTGCATTGTATAATCAACTGACATGCATACGTGATTCGTGATGTCCCAAGATACATAATTTATAAGAAACATTTCTTAAATAGTAAAAAAACTGCACATTAAAATTACAATATTTTTTAGATACTAAAATTACAAGAGCTGCTCATTAACACAATTCACATATTGTGCTTTTACATCATATGTTAACTGCACATATGTGCTTTTTAGGAGTTCATATTTTGCATCTTATTATTATGCCATCTGCATTATACTAGTATACTCAATTCACATGCATACGTAATTCATGAGAACACAAACGCAAAATATATAAGAAATTTATTCTAAATGCCAAAGAAATACAACACTTTTGTTACTAAATTTACAAGAACTTTGTATGAACACAAAATTGATGGATTTCATAAAAGAAAAAATAATGTTTTTTTGGCGTTCATAATATAGTTCCGGCATTCGAGAACTAATGGTCTGATCTCTGGCGTCTCCTTATACGTGCCGGAATTCAGGACATTCGAATAGAAGAACACTTGAGTAGAAGAACACCAATCTGATTCTATTAAAATTTGAGATTGAGGAGGAGATGGAGATGGAGAAGAGATAGAAATGGTGAAGCTTTGATCGTAAAGATATGGCTGAATGAACGTGCAAGAGAGAAATAATTGAACGTAATCAGACATGATTTTATTTCTAAAAATAAAATATACCTAAAAGACTAATAAGCCCTTAATTGTCTAATATAATCAAGATGAAAGCTACGGTTCTATCAACTAAAATAGAGGGCTGAGATCTATTTGCATTTTGTAAATTAAGAAGACTTTGTATATGATCCCAATTCTCTCTCTCTCTCTCTCTCTCTCTCTCTCTCTATATATATATATATATATATATATATATATATATATAGGGTAAGGATCAAATGAGAATACCATCTTAGGAGAGAAATGAGAATGATTCTGGAGCGTTGGATTTGAGCATTGTGCATCATGTAAATCAGAAACGTGCATATAGAAAATTGGAAAGTGTGCATTGCGTCTGTGCGGAATTTTAAACGTAAATGTGCACATTAGAATTTTGCATTACTTTAACTATAAATGTGCAGTTTTGTGAAGGATAAATTGCATCGATTCGGAGCGTTCTCATTTCTCACGTTAAGGAGTGTTCTCATCGGAACCGCACCTTATATATAGGGATTGGCTCTTGTGAGAAAGGTGACCTAGGAGAGAAATGAGAAACAAATCTAACCATTAAATATCTCAAACTAACGGTGAAGATTAAGATTAAATGATTGGTATGAGTTGGTATTTATGTTGAACTCTGAAGGGTTATTATTTCAACCAATAATACGTGTATTGCTATTGAGGATACAAAAGTAAATTACTCCTCACTTTTCAATCGGACAAGTAAACAATTTTGATATAGAATCTTCCTCCATTAATTTTATTTCCATATTGAACTTGAGTTTTCATTTTATGCGTAGCATTAAACGGAACACACACAATCAAAGTGATATTACTACATTTCTTTCCATAGAAAGATCCATAATTTAAATTCATGGAGTACTGATGCTTTTCATAATTCGTATAAACAATCAAGTAGACAAGTAGGTGTAATTTATCTAGAACAAATATGAACCTTATATGCTTATATACAAGATAATCTATGCACGCCTGATGTATTTATTATGCACTTCATAGACATTGACATTTTAAAATACATTATAAAAAGGTTAGATACCATGCACTTTAAACATTTCAGCTGATACACTTTCATATATCTTGGTTTATTGCTATCCCTACATTTTCCACTTCTACTATACGCTTTTGCACATTACGTATTTTGTTTTTTAATAGGTGTTGGAGTGCACATGTACTAATAAATATATGCACTCAAATATATATTAGTATTTTTACCATCAAGCTGATGCATTTTAACTTGAACAAGTATGCACTTCATGTACAATGTAACATATGTGCGTTCAGTGCAAAAATTATGCTTTATATACACTTTTTGTGCACTTTAAGACATTTTGCATTATAACCTATATATTTTCCAATTTTATTGTACATTTTTACATATTATATTTTTCTAAATTTTTTTAAATGCTCGAGTGCATATATATATTTAAATGTAAGTGCGAAATAAAATAAGGAGAGTGTAATTTGAGATATTAAGGATAATTGTTTTATATTATTTCATTACTAAAAGTGCACATTAAATTATTCATGTTGGCCTTGAAGCATACAATTTGTCGTTGCAATTAAGTTTAGATCATGATGCACATTTGTTGTAAAATTGATGCACATTACACTTGTTAACATAATTTAATTATCTTTATTTTTATATCTTAAGATAAAAGGTAAGTCAGAATATTTTTCTATTGTCCAGTCACATGTAAGTTGCTGAAGAAATCATAATTACGTACGAGTTTCATGTACTAAATAGTGCACTTTTTGTATAAATAGTGCACTTTAATGTATACATAAATGCACTTTCATAAATTAAGTTTGGGTGACTAAAATGTAGCTAATGCGTAAATACGAGCAAAAATTATCAACAAAGAGAAATAGATAACATTATGACAAATAAGAAAACAATAGATGAGAAAGTTAGTACTTCCCAAAAATAAAAGAAAGGTAACGGAAGTGGAGCATTAATGACAAAAAATCACTCCGTATTAGTTTACTAAAAACTCCTCAGGGATGCGAGTATAATCTCGTTCTAATATATATAATTGTTGTTTGATCTAACGGTGAGTAATCTTTCTTATTTCTCTCCTAAGATGGTTTTCTCACTTGAACCTAAATCTATATATATATATATATATATATATATATATATATATATATATATATAGGGTGTGATTCCGGTGAGAACACTTCTTAACGTGAAAAATGAGAATGCTCCAAAACGATGAACTTTATCATTCACGAAAATGCACATTTATGGTTAAAGTAATGCCAAATTCTAATGTACACATTTACGTGTAATTTTTTGCACACTTGAAATGCACATTTTCCAATTTTTTATAATGCACATTTCTGTTTTACTTGATGCACAATGCCAGAATACAAAGCTACAGAATCATTCTCATTTCTCATGTTAAGAAGTATTCTCATTTGATCCTTACTATATATATATATATAGGCTATAAAAAATATAGTGAAATTTTAATCAAATTTTGACTCCCAATACAAATTTTTTAAATTGGACCCCTAACCTGGTGGCTCCACCATTGTTTATTTATTATGATGGGCAGATTTTTGTTCATATCGGGAGCACTTTACAGTTGATATACGCGTGCGTGGGAGCGCTTGTATTTTCTGGTTACATCATATACGATACAGACAACTTGATCAAGCGATTCAGCTATGATGAATACATTGTTGCAGCGTGTGCTCTGTTTTTGGATATCATCAACCTCTTTTTGTTCATTCTTGAAATCTTTATGAACTCTGATGATTGATGATCACCTGTATCTCAGAGCAATTTATTGTTATGGTCTATTAACTTCATTGTTCATCTTTAGTGTAATAGCGTCCACAAGTATTTGTGTTTTGTGGATACTTCACATTTACTGATTATGATACCAATTGTTCGATCTTTAATAATACAGTTCTGCTAAACAATATGCACCTTCACATGAAAATCTATTCAATTGGCAAATGGAACGACAAATTATTGAGTTTACGCAGGGGCGGCCCCATAGGGGCACCAAATTTAAAATGGGGCAATTTCTTTTTCTATCTATTTTTTTTCTATCTAATTAAAAAAGCATAATAATAATAGTAATAATATTTCAAGACCTTTATTGTTAGGATCGTATCCGTCTCCGGCTCAGGTCTCCAACCACTCTAGACTAAACTCACACACACCCTCTAGGGCTAGGCCACAACATCTCCCATGTTTACTCACTCGTCTTCACTCCACAAAGGAACTCTCACACAAGGAAAGGAAGAAGGAAGACACTGCTCTCTGGAAGAGGAATTCACGCAGGCTTAACTCAAAGGGGCAAACAAAGGACTACAAATAGGCTGCCAAGGGAAGTCACGGGCGAGGCTAACAACAGGTAGTCACGGGCTGCCAGACAGGAGGTGCAGCGGACAACAACAAAAAGGGGGGGGGGGGGGGGGGGCTCACATATTGTAAGTCAACAGGCACCAATGAGTGATTTCAACTAAGGGAATCAAAGTGGGAGTAAACATGGGGTGCAAGCCTTAATAATAAAGTGGAAGGGAGGCCTTGGTAAGACCAATATCTCCAACATTATCCACCTTATTGGTCCTAGGTGGTGTAGAGTAGCAAAACAGGTTGTGAGGAGACTCATCATCGCCGGGTCACCCGGAATATCAACAGATAAAACGGGCAAACACTTTAATAGGCAACCCACAGTTATCCACAATCAAAGTTTAACACGCGTTTACAGGACAAGTGTTTCTCAGCAGAAAGACACTTGGTACCCATATCTGCGGGATTAAACTCGGACGGGATCTTGCACAGCTTGACTCCACCTGCATCAACGATATCACGTATGAAATGGAACCTAACATCAATATGCTTAGTTCTATCATGAAATACAGGATTTTTGCAAAGTTGGATAGCCGATTGGCTATCCGAGAAAATGGTAACTCCCTTTTTGAGAAACCCAATTTCGGAGACAAGGCGTTTGAGCCAGATGGCTTCCTTAAACGCTTCTGTGGCTGCAACATACTCGGACTCAGTGGTAGAAAGGGCCACGATAGGGTGTAGTTGAGACTTCCAACTAATGCAAGAGCCACACAAAGTAAAAACATAAGAAGTGATCGACTTCCTGTTATCTCTATCATTTGCATAGTTAGAATCAACATAACCAATCAATTCAATACCACTAGCACATTTAGAGAAAATTAATCCATGCTTCACAGTAGAAATCAGATATCTAAGCAACCACTTAAGAGCATTCCAATGGGGCAAACCAGGGTTGGACATATATCTACTCAAACAACTAACCGCATATGCAATATCAGGTCTAGTGCTAACCATGAGATACATAACCGACCCTATTGCCCTGGAATAAGGCATAGATTTCATTTTCTCAATTTCAGGAGCAGTCTTGGGAGATTGGTCCTTACTTAACACAAAGTGAGATGCCAAAGGGACATTAACAGGAGAAGCAGATAACATATTGAATTTACTCAAAACTTTTTCTATGTAAGAAATCTGATTCAAAGTAAGAGTACGCTTACTCCTATCCCTAACAATGTTTATGCCTAGGATCCTATTGGCATCACCAAGGTCTTTCATGGCAAAATTCGCACAAAGGCATTTTTGCACATCTTTAATTGCATTCAGAGAAGGACTAATTATCAGCATGTCATCCACATAGAGTAACAAAAATACAGGCACAGAAGAAGTATTTTTGAAATACAGGCAATGATCACAAACAGATTTTTGGAACTTCAAAGATATCATGCATTTATCAAATTTGATGTTCCACTGCCTAGGGGATTGCTTCAGGCCATACAATGCCTTCCTAAGCAAACAGACATGCTCACTTCTCTTGGGATCCACAAAGCCCTCAGGCTGGGTCATATAAATTGTTTTGTCCAATTCACCATGCAAAAATGAAGTAGTTACATCCATTTGTTTCATTTCCCAGTCATGGTGAGCAACTAAAGCAAGCATCATACGAATAGTGGTGAATTTAACAACAGGAGCAAAGATTTCAGCATAATCTACCCCCTCTTTTTGAGTAAACCCCTTCGCAACCAACCTAGCCTTAAACCTAACATCACTAGGTTCTTCCTTAACCTTAAACAACCACTTACACTCAACTACCGAACAGTTGGGGGGTCTAGGTACAAGGGTCCAAGTCTGGTTCACTCTCAAATAGTCCATCTCACTTTTCATGGCACTAATCCATTTCTGAGACTCTTTAGAACCTAAGGCTTCACGGTAGGTCTTGGGTTCATTCAGCTCTAGGGATTCAAACACAGAAAATGCAAACATAGAAGTATCATGTACAATGAAAGCATAATCAGGCATACTATCAGCAGTTCTCCTAATAGCCCTTCTACTCCTATCTCTAGTAAGTTGATAATCATGCAAATTATCACTACTAGGCTCCACATGCAACTCATGGAAATTATTGTTGTCATGAAAATCAGATTCAGCACCCATATCATGCAAATCATGCTCAGTATCATGCAAATGCTCCACCTCACTCGAGGTGGTGGGACTATCATGCTCAGAGGATTCAGAATCATGCATAACAATATCATCAGTAATAACAGGATCAACAGATAAAGGACTAGCAGCAACAGGGACCGACTCCACCTCACTAGGAGTACTATCAGACATAGACTCAGGATTAGAAGCAGACTTGGTCAAGCAAGGAAAATCAGTTTCATTAAACACCACATTTCTGCTAAGGACCACCTTAAAGCCTACCTGGTTCCTATCCCATAACCTGTAACCCTTTACCCCCTCTGGATAGCCTAGGAAGACACATTTCTTAGACCTAGGATCCAACTTGTCACCTTGTTGATGTGCATACGCTGCACAACCAAACACCCGAAGGTTAGACAGATCAAGAGGCTTACCGGTAAAGACGGCTTCAGGACACTTACCACCAAGAGGGACAGACGGGGACCTATTAACCAAATAGGAAGCAATAGTAACTGCTTCACCCCAGAATTTCTTAGGCAAACCAGAGGTAGCTAACATGCTTCTAACCTTATCCAACAGAGACCTATTCATTCTCTCTGCTATCCCATTCTGTTGGGGAGTATAAGGCACAGTTTTGTGCCTTTTTATCCCACAATCCACACACAACTTATCCATCTCCTTATTACAGAACTCTAACCCGTTATTGGTCCTAAGGGTTTTAACCTTCCTGCCAGTTTGGTTTTCAACTAGGGTTTTTGTCACGCCCCGGACCTAGCCGGACACGTCAACAACCCGCCGTATAGTACGAATAGCCAACCGCAGTCCAACTCATCCATACTATACAAGGCGTCATGAATATCATTCACACATAGTACATCCATAAACAAACATAATGTAAATCATTCATTTAAAACAGCGAAAGCATTTAATAAAAGTGTCTTAGCCACACTTTGGCAACCATGGGCATGCAAGCCCCCAAATAGTTATTCAAAATAATATCCATGAGCATTATTATAATTGTTTTGAAATCAGAAAACAGAAGAAGCACGAACCACGTCTTCTCCTCTGAATACCCCGAACAACGGGCACCGGTAGCAACCTTCAAGTCCTACCTGAAACTGTGAGGTGGCCTCCCCCGTGAAGGGGTCCCATCGATAACCCCGCGGGGTCCCATCGAGCCCCAATTGTATAGCATGGGCTCGGCCCAACTACATTTCTATACAATCTCTAACTCGATATAACATATCAAAATTGGTATGGCAAGGGCTCGGCCCAACTACGTTTCCATACCAACCATAACTTCGTGGCAAGGGCTCGGCCCAACTACGTTTCCACGGAGATCACATATACATGGCAAGGGCTCGGCCCAACTACGTTTCCTTGCTAATCATATTACATGGCATGGGCTCGGCCCAACTACATTTCCATGTCATCCTAGAGTCCAACTCTAATTATCTTCATAATCAAATTCTCAAGCAAATTCTATGCCTAGAATCAATTCCCGTAGGGGGCCTTTAGGCCTACCCCTATCACACCTTAATGTTCATACAATTCAACCTTAAGTTTCTCTTGAGACTACTTAAGGCATATCTATTCACAATCCTACCTCTTAGGATTTGTTTCACCATTTATTTATATTAATTCCCCAACTAGTATTTTGATACTAATTGTATAATCTTAGAACATGCCAAGTTCCTATTTTCCATTTGGCATTTCATTTCAATTGATTTCCCAACCCAAGTATAGTTTGATCTCAATATCAAAAATATCACTTTAATCCATTCATGAATTTTCATACATGGAGTAAAGTATATTTTATCACAATGTTATCATAGTAATTCCATTAACATGTCGTTCCATTCATTTCACATAATCATACACAATTATTCTAAATTTGTATATCATGCTTCACTTACTCATATCCATATTATTTCCATTTAGGCATTATTAATCATTAATAATCCATGAAAATCCCATCTAATTACTTTAGGCAATCTTATGAAATTAACTCACTAATTATAAACAATATAGTCAGCCATCCTCACCTTATGAAGTGCTGAAATAGTTGCCTTTGCCAAGCCCCTCGATCAATCCCCGTTCTAGGCCGATTGAAGGTGTAAAACTGGACTGCTGGGCAAAAGCCGGGCGGCTTTCGTGGTCTGCAACTACGACTAGCTCCCTTGAAGTGGCGGTTTCCGGCGATTTCGACTCCTATCGATTCACCAACTCTTCTAAGTTAATTAAAACCACTTTATATCGGTATTCTACACTTTTAAACGTGTAGAACTCATGGTTTAATCCACCATATGATTTCTTAAAAATCATACAATAATAAAACTAGTTAAAGATTGTTTATTGAGTTCTTACCTCAAAAACAACCCTCTTCTCTTTGGATTCTCTTCCTTGCTGCTTGGACTATGAGAGGAGACTTCCCTAGAGCTTCTCTCTCTGCCTTGGCCGAGTGGATGGGTGAGGAGATGCTAGGATGAGTGATTAACACCATCCACCTAAGTCAACCCATAAACACAAGGGAGTAGGGTAATGGTGGGTATGGGTTTTGTCTCTTGGAGACTTCCCACCTACTAGGTACACCCCCCAGCTGCTTCCTTGTCATTTGCAGTACATTGGGTCGTGGGGTGGCCCCCACTCATGTGGGAGGTCATCCCCTTATGCCCCGATGTGTATAATCGGCCCCGAAAGTTGTATTTTTCGGACTGTTTTAGTCATATTTTATTTTATCGGGCCGGATAAAATATATCACACGTTTCCAATAATTATGGGCCTTTATAATGGATATACATTCCCCAACATTAATTTAGGAGCCTCCGAAACTCATTTCGGGCTGTTATCCGTTAAATTGCCAATACCGGTAATTGGGCCCCGTTTGACCGACCGGTCAACTCCATGCCCTTCTTATGGCCCAAATAAAATATCCACCACCATGTAGATTTCATCTAGACCAAGATGAATGTAACATGTGGTTCGGGAATTATCGGGCGGTCCCCGTTCCCGCTGTGGGCCCCACATGCAATTTACTATTCACGTAAAAGAAAAATGAAAATTTACAATTACGCAAATTCATAAATCATCTTTCAAGGTTTATTACATAACTCACTAAAAGTAAATATGCCCGGGGTCGGTGTTACAAGTTCACCCCCCCTTAACGGGAATTTCGTCCCCGAAATTCACAATGTTCATTCAAACAAAAACGCGTATTGCTCCTTCATCAAAGCCTCCGTTTCCCAAGTTTCCTCCTCAACTCGGTCACTTTTCCAAAGGATTTTAACCATTGGAACTTTCTTGCTTCTCAATTTCTTGACTTGCCTGTCAAGTATCTTCACCGGTTGCACGGCATAATTCAAGTCTTCCCGTACTTCCACGGGTGGCTTCTCTAGCACATGAGATGGGTCCGGAATATACTTCTTAAGCATAGACACATGGAATACATTATGTATTTTCTCCAATTCCGGAGTCAATTGTAAGCGGTATGCTACGGCCCCAATTCTCTCAAGAATTACAAATGGCCCTATGTAGCGTGGGTTAAGTTTCACTCGGCTCTGAAATCGGATGATTCCTTTCCGAGGTGAAACTTTCAAAAATACCTCATCCCCAACCTTAAACTCTAAGGCTCTTCGGCGCTTATCGGCGTAGCTCTTCTGTCTATCCTGTGCCGCCTTAAGTCTGTCACGAATCATCTTCACCTTTGACTTGGTGATTTCCACCAGTTTCGTGCTCTCAAGTTTGGCCATGCCAACCTCATCCCAGCACAAAGATGTACGACATCTCCTCCCATAGAATGCCTCGTATGGAGGCATGACTATACTCGCCTGATAACTGTTGTTATAGGCAAACTCCACAAGTGCCAAATGGTTGTCCCAACTCCCTTGGAACTCCAATGCACAAGCTCTCAGCATATCCTCTAATATCTGTATAACCCGCTCGGATTGCCCATCCGTTTGTGGATGAAAAGCTGTACTGAATTTCAGCTTCGTCCCCATAGATTCTTGGAACTTCGGCCAAAATCGTGATGTGAATCGCGGATCTCTATCAGATACAATGATTATAGGAACCCCATGTAGCCTTACGATCTCGTCCACATACAACTTGGCTAACCTCTCCAGTGCATAGGTAGTGTTGATAGGTAGAAAGTGTGCACTCTTTGTGAGCCTATCGACCACAACCCATACGGCATCATAGTTCTTAACCGTTCGTGGCAGCCCCACCACGAAATCCATAGTCACGTGCTCCCACTTCCATTCAGGAATGGAAAGTGGCTGTAGTAACCCAGCCGGATGCTGATGTTCTGCCTTAACTTGCTGACAAGTAAGACACCTACTGATGTACTCGGCTATTTCCCTCTTCATACCCGACCACCAGTAACTTTCCTTCAAATCACGGTACATCTTCGTGCCTCCCGGGTGCATGGCATACGCCGATGAATGAGCCTCCTCTAAGATGGACTTTCGGAGCTCATCATCCAACGGTACACACACTCGGTCACGAAATAATAAGAGACCATCGTCTCTCTCCCTGAAATCCTCAACCGGTCCCGCTAGCATGCGTTCACGGATCTTCATAAGTTCTTCGTTGGTTTCTTGACCCTTCTTGATTTCATCAAGTAATGTAGGTCTCACCTCGAATCTAGCTAACAAGGCACCATCGCTAGATACCTCCAATTGGGCTCTCAATGCCCTCAAGTTAGTCAATAATGCCCCAGATGAATTCTTTCAGCTCAAGGCATCCGCTACCACGTTGGCTTTACCGGGGTGGTACTCGATAACTAGATGGTAGTCTTTTATCAACTCCATCCACCGTCTCTGTCTCATGTTTAACTCTTTTTGAGTAAACACGTACTTCAGGCTTTTGTGGTCGGTGTATATATGACATGTTTCCCCGTAGAGATAATGTCTCCAAATCTTCAATGCGAACACCACCGCCCCCAGCTCTAAGTCATGAGTGGGATAATTTACCTCATGCTTCTTCAACTGTCGTGAAGCATAGGCAATCACCCTCCCATTCTGCATCAAGACACATCCAAGCCCTTGGATGCTTGCGTCGTTGTAGACATCGTATCCCACACCCTGTTTGGGTAGTGCGAGTACCGATGCCTCGGTCAATCTCTTCTTCAGTTCAAGGAATCCCTTCTCACATCGGTCATCCCATACAAACTTGGCCCCCTTTCGAGTGAGCTTTGTCAATGGCGATGCCAAAACTGAGAACCTCTCCACAAATTTTCGGTAATACCCCGCCAATCCAAGGAAGCTACGAATTTCCTTGACGTTCTTTGGCCTCTCCCATTCGGTAATGGCCTCAATCTTCTTCTTATCTACGGCAATCCCTGATCCTGAAACCACATGCCCGAGAAAGCCAATCTCCCTTAGCCAAAATTCACATTTGGAAAACTTGGCATAGAGTTGCTTCTCCCGTAGTGTCTCAAGAACAAGTATCAAGTGCTCCTCATGCTCTTCTTCACTCTTCGAGTAAATCAAGATATCATCTATGAACACAATCACAAACCGGTCCAAGTATTTATGAAATACCCGGTTCATCAAGTCCATAAATACCGCTGGGGCGTTGGTTAGCCCGAACGACATAACTAGGAACTCGAAATGACCATACCTTGTGCGGAATGCACTCTTCGGTATGTCATCCTCCTTTATCCTCAGTTGGTGGTACCCCGACCTCAAGTCAATCTTCGAGAACACCGTCGCTCCTCGGAGCTGATCAAACAAGTCATCAATCCTAGGCAAGGGATACCTATTCTTGATTGTGACCTTGTTCAGTTGACGATAGTCGATGCACATTCGAAGCGTTCCATCTTTCTTTTTCATGAAAAGGACCGGTGCTCCCCACGGGGAGTGACTCGGCCTTATGAAACCGTTATCCAATAGCTCTTGCAATTGGGTTTTCAACTCGTTAAGTTCAGCGGGTGCCATTCTGTATGGCGGTATAGAGATTGGTTTGGTGCCGGGTTCGACCTCGATCACGAACTCAATCTCCCTATCAGGTGGAAGTCCCGGCAAGTCTTTTGGGAAGACATCCGGATACTTGCACACAACTCTCACATCATTGATGTCTATCTCTTCTTTGGTTTTGTCCACCACATACGCTAGGTATGCGTGGCATCCCTTTCTCATCATATTCCTCGCCCTCACGGCGGATATGATACAACTGTTTGATTTGCCTCTATCCCCCTCGAAGCGTAAGGTCAACCCTTCACCGCCTTCGAGTTCAAGAATCTTCGTGTAGCAATCGACCCTAGCATGATGTTTCTCAAGCCAATCCATCCCGAGGATTGCATCAAACTCAATCATACTCAGTGGTACGAAATCACACGTCAAGTTCTGTCCCTCCACCTCCACCTCACACGATGGATAGTGGCTATCTCTCTCGATATCATCCCCTAGAGGCGTGGACACCAATAGGGTTTGAGTCATCGGTACAAGTTGTCCGTTGAATCCGCTGGCAAACGCCTCACTCACAAATGATCATTGCGCCCCGGTATCAATAAGGATCCTTGCGTCTCTCCCGTTTATCTTTAGTGTTCCTACATTCATAAGTAATGTAAGACACACTATCTAATAAATAGGCTTGTTTCTTAAGTCGTAGAGTATGTTGGTCGCGATTCGGGTGAAGTCCGTTCGACACCCTCTCGAAATTCCCCGGTTTCTAACCTTTAGAACCGCTCTAGGACTAAACCAGGTGAAAGCCGGCCGCTTTTCACGAAAGCCGGCCGCTTTTCGTCTGCGAGAAAAGATTCTTATATGTAAATCACGAAAGCCGGGCGGCTTTCACGAAAGCCGGCCGGTTTTCGTCGCCGCAGTTTTATTCAAGAAGTGGTCTCGAAGTCGGCCGGTTTCTACGAAACCCGGCCGGGTTTCAGCAGCGCAGGAATCCCCAGGCCCAACGAAAGCCGTGCGGCTTTCGCCAAGGTCGGGCGGCTTTCAGCTGCGAGAAATTTCCCAAGTCAGGCATTTATGAAAGCCGGCCGGTCTTTACAAAAGCCGGCCGGTTTTTGGTTGCGAGAATTTTCTAGATTAAAAGTTTGACGAAAGCCGGGCGGTTTTTGGTGGAAACCGGCCGGCATTCGTCGCCGCAGTATTTTCCCAATAAATCAAGACGAAAGCCGGGCGGCATTCGCCCAGGGCGGGGATTCTTCCTCCCTTTTCCCCTACAATCCCGACCAAACCGTCGGGGTTACAAATTTTGCACATTGCAAACACTCCTATTGCATACAATGGAGTTAATAACATGAGTTTAAGATTTTACCCGCCACGGAGTCCGGCTTAGCACGTGCGTCCGCCTCCGTCATCGCATAGACCCTAGCCTGGGTCTTGCCTTGGTTCACTGATGGCGCGTTGCTTGTACTTAGCCCTCCGTGCGTCGTGCTCGCGTGAGGTGCTCCGGCTCGGTTCCTACTTGTTGTGGTCCCGCTGCTAGGTCCTGCACCTATGACTCGCCCAAGTTGTGGGCAGTTTGATCTCAAGTGCCCCGTCTCCCCGCATTGGTAGCACCTAGGGGAATCGCGGCACTTGCCCGCGTGGTTCCTCTTGCAGTTGTTGCACCTGCTAATGCCCGAGCCTTGCGACCTCGAGCCTTGCCCTCCTGGGCCTTGATTTCCCCTAGATGGTGGTGCGGGCATTCTGAAAGACCCACCTCCCCCGTGGTTCCCCTTCTTGCTAGAACCTTGGGGGCCGGTGTTCTCCCATTTCCTCTTCTTTGCCTCCTCGGCGTTTTTCAGCTTTCTTTCTTCCCATTCCTTCTCCCCTTTCAGGCCTTGCTCCACCACTTGACTAAACGTCATGTGAGGCAATTGTGTTGCCCGTTCACGCACGTCTAAGTCTAAAGCATCCCAAAAGTGATTCACCATCCGGTTCTCATCACAAGCATACTCCGGTATGAACTCCGCGAGCTCCCTGAACTTGTGCTCCAGTTGCCTCACGGTATACTTGCCTCCTAGGGTCAAGTTGGTGTATTCTCTCCTCTTCAAGTTCACCTCGAAGTCGGAGTAGTATTGGTTGAAGAATTCCTGTCTGAAATTCTCCCAAGTTACGGCTTCACCGTACTTCCCCTTGACACCGTCCCACCATGTGGACGCCATCCCCTCTAGCAACCTTGTTGCTACTCTCATCTTCATGTTTGGCGGCAGCTGCATATCAAGGGCCGCTTCATTGAACCGCTTGATCCACTCCGCCGCAACGGATATATCTCCCGTTCCATCGAACGGTTTACACCCCAAATCTCTTGCTTCTTTGAGGTACTTCGAGATCCTTATTATCGGGACCTCGACACCTCGATCTACTCGGGACTCCACATGTCCCCTAGAACCCGCATGGCTTCCCCTTCTTGAAGCCCCTCCCAAAGCACGCCTTGCCCGGCGCCTTTGGCGATCCTGTTGAAATTGACGGAGTAGTTCCTCCATCCTTTCCAGAGCGTCATCATCGTCGCTCCCCTCACTAGCATCATCATACTCCCCATCATATGGGGTCTCAACCGGCTCAGTTCCCGGTTGATACGTCGAATCCTCCTCGGACTCATAGGACTCGTTGACTGTTTCCATATAACTGTCACTCACGGTCTGTTCTTGGCCTCCACGGCCCTGTCCTCTGGACACCCTAGAAGTCCCTTTACTGCCTTGCACGGATCCTCCCGGTGCTCGGCCAGTCGGGTTTCTCCTAGTTACTTTCCCGGTACGTTCCATTTCTGAAAGAAATTGAGAATGAGTCATTAGACTCGTATCAAATGTCAATTGACGGATAGGTACTTAAAGACATCCTTTGGCTCAAATCACCGCCATACCAATTGTTAAGGGTACCATCTTAACAATTAGAGACATTGCAACTCAAGTACCAAAAGTTCTATAAGTACAAAACCTTATGCTCATGGTTTTCAAATTCATTTTCAAAAAGAAATTTTGAAGCTTCATTATGATGTTTACGGACTAAGGCTCTGATACCAATTAAATTGTCACGCCCCAGACCTAGCCGGACACGTCAACAACCCGCCGTACAGTACGAATAGCCAACCGCAGTCCAACTCATCCATACTATACAAGGCGTCATGAATATCATTCACACATAGTACATCCATAAACAAACATAATGTAAATCGTTCATTTAAAACAGCGGAAGCATTTAATAAAAGTGTCTTAGCCACACTTTGGCAACCATGGGCATGCAAGCCCCCAAATAGTTATTCAAAATAATATCCATGAGCATTATTATAATTGTTTTGAAATCAGAAAACAGAAGAAGCACGAACCACGTCTTCTCCTCTGAATACCCCGAGCAACGGGCACCGGTAGCAACCTTCAAGTCCTACCTGAAACTGTGAGGTGGCCTCCCCCGTGAAGGGGAGGTCAGTACTTGGAAATATTTGACAAGTACAATAGCAACTATACTAAGTATAATCAACGTTTTAATTCCCAAGACCCTCAACTTAGGGTACTATTTTGTCATAGGCCATAACCCTCGGTTACCCCTTTTTTTCTTTTAACTGTACTTACTTTATATAAAGTCAAGTAGTCGGCCCGTAGGCCCATGTGCATTTAGAATTCATCGTTTCCATTCCCCCGTGACCGCGAGTCACGATAACCCCGCGGGGTCCCATCGAGCCACAATTGTATAGCATGGGCTCAGCCCAACTACATTTCTATACAATCCTCTAACTCGATATAACATATCAAAATTGGTATGGCAAGGGCTCGGCCCAACTACGTTTCCATACCAACCATAACTTCGTGGCAAGGGCTCGGCCCAACTACGTTTCCACGGAGATCACATATACATGGCAAGGGCTCGGCCCAACTACGTTTCCATGCTAATCATATTACATGGCATGGGCTCGGCCCAACTACATTTCCATGTCATCCTAGAGTCCAACTCCAATTATCTTCATAATCAAATTCTCAAGCAAATCCTATGCCTAGAATCAATTCCCGTAGGGGGCCTTTAGGCCTACCCCTATCACACCTTAGTGTTCATACAATTCAACCTGAAGTTTCTCTTGAGACTACTTAAGGCATATCTATTCACAATCCTACCTCTTAGGATTTGTTTCACCATTTATTTATATTAATTCCCCAACTAGTATTTTGATACTAATTGTATAATCTTAGAACATGCCAAGTTCCTATTTTCCATTTGGCATTTCATTTCAATTGATTTCCCAACCCAAGTATAGTTTGATCTCAATATCAAAAATATCACTTTAATCCATTCATGAATTTTCATACATGGAGTAAAGTATATTTTATCACAATGTTATCATAGTAATTCCATTAACATGCCGTTCCATTCATTTCACATAATCATACACAATTATTCTAAATTTGTATATCATGCTTCACTTACTCATATCCATATTATTTCCATTTAGGCATTATTAATCATTAATAATCCATGAAAATCCCATCTAATTACTTTAGGCAATCTTATGAAATTAACTCACTAATTATAAGCAATATAGTCAGCCATCCTCACCTTATGAAGTGCTGAAATAGTTGCCTTTGCCAAGTCCCTCGATCAATCCCCGTTCTAGGCCGATTGAAGGTGTAAAACTGGACTGCTGGGCAAAAGCCGGGCGGCTTTCGTGGTCTGCAACTACGACTAGCTCCCTTGAAGTGGCGGTTTCCGGCGATTTCGACTCCTATCGATTCACCAACTCTTCTAAGTTAATTAAAACCACTTTATATCGGTATTCTACACTTTTAAACGTGTAGAACTCATGGTTTAATCCACCATATGATTTCTTAAAAATCATACAATAATAAAACTAGTTAAAGATTGTTTATTGAGTTCTTACCTCAAAAACAACCCTCTTCTCTTTGGATTCTCTTCCTTGCTGCTTGGACTATGAGAGGAGACTTCCCTAGAGCTTCTCTCTCTGCCTTGGCCGAGTGGATGGGTGAGGAGATGTTAGGATGAGTGATTAACACCATCCACCTAAGTCAACCCATAAAAACAAGGGAGTAGGGTAATGGTGGGTATGGGTTTTGTCTCTTGGAGACTTCCCACCTACTAGGTACACCCCCCAGCTGCTTCCTTGTCATTTGCAGCACATTGGGTCGTGGGGTGGCCCCCACTCATGTGGGAGGTCATCCCCTTATGCCCCGATGTGTATAATCGGCCCCGAAAGTTGTATTTTTCGGACTGTTTTAGTCATATTTTATTTTATCGGGTCGGATAAAATATATCACGTGTTTCCAATAATTATGGGACTTTAGAATGGATATACATTCCCCAACATTAATTTAGGAGCCTCCGAAACTCATTTCGGGCTGTTATCCGTTAAATTGCCAATACCGGTAATTGGGCCCCGTTTGACCGACCGGTCAACTTCATGCCCTTCTTATGGCCCAAATAAAATATCCACCACCATGTAGATGTCATCTAGACCAAGATGAATATAACATGTGGTTCGGGAATTATCGGGCGGTCCTCGTTCCCGCTGTGGGCCCCACATGCAATTTACTATTCACGTAAAAGAAAAATGAAAATTTACAATTACGCAAATTCATAAATCATCTTTCAAGGTTTATTACATAACTCACTAAAAGTAAATATGCCCGGGGTCGGTGTTACAGTTTTCCACTCCCTAAACCTCACAAACACATTGTTGGGAATATTTTATGGTGTTCAATCTAGTTAGTTATCTTTGTATTTGTGTAGTTATTAATTAATCGTGTAATACGGGCCACAAATGTGTATCAGCCCGTGGGCTTCCTTGTAACCCGTAAGTTAGCCAACTTCTCCTATAAAAGGAGGCTAACTTACGGGAACCCTAACGATTGTAAAAGGCTTAGAGTTCAGAGGCGTAAAGATAGAGAGAGTTTAGGTTTGCCGCTGCTCTCCTTCTCCAGGGAGAGCAGCGGCCGGTTTTCATACGGTATACCAGATTTGGGTATAAACTTGTCGATTTCTTTCTATCTGCTTCTTCTATAACTGCTATATTTGTTGTTTGTTAAGTATTCTAGGATTATCACACATCAGACTTGTGTTCTAAAAGGCAAACCCACACCTTCCTAGAGAAATAATCAATAATAGAAAGGAAATATTTCCTACCCCCGTGGGTAGGAACACTGGCAGGACCCCAAACATCGACATGAACATATTCAAGCACAGACGAACACTTAGACAGATTAGGGTAAGAGGATGGAGGGAAGCTGACCCTATGCTGCTTGCCTAACACACAAGATTCACAGAAAGGCACAGAAGTCACAGAGTCCTTACCAAAATAATCAGCCCTACGCATGACATCTAAACCCTTATTGCTCATATGTCCTAGCCTATTATGCCACAAAGAGGTCTTATAAGAACATACAACATTCACAGACTCAGTAAAAGGTTTAGCATGACACACATAAAGGTTATTCACCTTCTCAGCTTTAAACAACACAAGAGAATTTTTCAAGATTTTCATGCAACCATTCTCCCATTTTCCCTGTAAACCACTACTCTCCAAAGCAGCAACAGATAACAAGTTATGACACAAATCAATGACATGCCTCACATTCTTAATGCCTCACACAAATCAGAGACTGAGTTATTGGGATAGACACTATATCATGTTCTAGACTTAGTTGAATGTTCGCTGAATGAAAGGACCGTATCACTATGAGCTCTATATTACAGGGAGTTTGTATAGTCCTCGCAAACGTCCTTATATATTAAGTTTGTCTGGAGAATCGTCTAGGGATTCGCTAAGACCTTAATTTGATTAGTGCTTAATATATAAGGCCCTATGGGTCACACAACAAGTGATTATACCTTCCGATTGAATTGTTAGAAGGAATTAAATATTATTAATTGGATTAAATAATATTTAATTCGTAATACTGAAAATGAATTAAATATTAATTAGATTAAACATATTTAATTCATGAAGCTGAAGGAGAGTTCTATTTGATAGAATTAATTAAGTAAGATAAATTAGATTTAACATACTTAAATAAGATGTATTTATTATTAAATAAAGTAGATATTTTCTTTTGTAATTTGGAATTAAAAGAAAAGTAAATAAAATAAATATTAATATATAATAATTAGAAAGTGGCGTGCAGCCACATCTCAATTATTATTATTATTATTTTGTTTTGTTTTATCTACTTATTTAATTAATTAGGAGTATTGGTCCTAGCAGGATTAGAACTCATTAATTAGAAAGACTTTCATTGTGATTGGGAAACTAGTTTCGAACTAGTATAAATACATCCTTCTCCTTCATAATTAATAGACCAGTTTTAAGATTCAGTATTACCGGTTTATTTCCCTGCAAAGAGATTTCCTAGCTTTTCTCTTAGGGAGATCTAACCGTTCTTTCGGAAAGGAGAAATCACGTGGATACCAAAGGTCAAGGATTATCACCGCTAGGCTGGAAGATCTGTAAGTTCTAACTCAGATCTGTTATTATTATCATATTCGTTATTTTGTCATAATCAGGGAAGATCTGTTTGGAAAAATTTTAAACTTCCGCTGCCGTACTTTCGAGGTACGTTACATCAATTTCCTAACAGTGGTATCAGAGCCAAACTGATTCTAATGACATTATACGAATTTGTGATGAAAATTTCGTAGGCTTGAAAAATAATTTTTTTGTCTGATCTTAAAATTCAAAATTAGATTCATTGAGATATGTAATTAGAACTAAGTTCAGATGGGGTGCTACAGTTGTAAGAACGGAGCTATGATTCTTTCGTTTTAAGGAAGGAGCTATTTTCCCTTCTTTTGTTTTCATCTCGGATGATCTTTCGAGGCAAAGCGAGATCGAATCGTCGATTTTCTGAATAATGTTTTTTAGTCTTCAACGATGGCGAATGATTTCGACAGAGATAACAACCTTCAGAGGAGCTGCTTCCGGCGAATTCCACGGCGAAAAACTTGGAACTGTTGTTTCTCACGAACGTCACCGGCATCGAACCTGGTGATCTCCATCGAGATTTTAAGAGACGATATATCTGCTCCAGAGCAACTACGACTGCGACAAGCTCCACTGGTTGGGTCTGAATTGACAATTAGATAACCAACAGGACCCTTTTGCAATTCCTAAAAGTCCCAAGTCTGTTAAAGACTAGAGACGTGCGGCTGATATGTCCATACTTGATGAAGGAGTACTGCATATTTGGGTTTTGTCTTTCTTGCTATTTTTTTGGATTTTAGAAATCCTAATAGCACTCACGTAACAAACTAATACGAAAGTTTTTTTTTCTTAGGGTATGAACTCTGTTGGAGTCTATGTTAGTACAAATTATACAATGTACTACGTGTAATAAACAGTAACAATAGTAACTCAATTAAAATTAACCTTTTTATTAATTAGATTAATTATCTTTGAGATTTGGAAGGATAATTTTAATTTGACAAATTAGTGTATTTAACATGCTTTTATTTTAATGTTTGATCATTACAAGTTTGAATTAGACTCAGATTGCATGTTTTAATTTATCTGTCTCAGTTAGATCTCGTTAACATATCATTTGATAATATGTTTTGAGCATCTTGCTTAAGTAATTTAATACCCGCTAAACGTTCCCCATAAATTAAAATTTAAGTCTTATCTGGGATAACGACATCACCCATCATAATTAAATTAGTAGAAATATTTTTTCGTTGGAGAATATTTCACCCAGGTGTTTGTTCCATTCGACAAAATATAGAACTAATTTATAGATACATATGTTTGTGATCGTGTGATGGTTTTGACTTACCTAAATTAGCTCGAGTCGCCCAAGCGTCAGTGTTAATTTAGGGATGTCGATCAATTAAAATTGATCAACCAAGAATTGCTTGGACGCAATTGGTCTAGGGACCTACCCATTATATTATTGCAGTGATCAGCCCAAGCTGGGACTGTAATAGTATGAATGTGGATCTTGGCCACTATGATTGTGAAAACAATTCATGTTCTTTTTATTGGGGTCAAAGAGCATGCAAAATAGTGGGAGCTAAATAATTAAAAGTCCATATTATTTAGTTAACTAGATGTGATCATAGGAATTATCATATGAATTTTAATTCCCATTCTATTTGAACTTCTTTAGGCTCTTAGGAATGTCGAATTTATCATTGAGAAGTATCTTGGATACATGCAAGCTGACTGGACCAAACTTTCTGGACTGGGAAAGAAATGTGCGTTTAGTTCTTAGACAAGAAAATATTGAGTATGTGTTAGACACACCGGTACCCAAGATTCCTGATGCCAACTCTCCTGAGTTTGCCACGTTTGACCTGACTGCTCGAGAGAAACATGTCACTGATGTTAAAACTGTGCAATGTGTTATGTTGGCTGCAATGTCTATGCAGTTGCAAAGGCAACACGATAGGATGAGCGCCTTCGAGATGCTTGAACACTTGAAAAGTCTGTTTGATTCAGAAAGTCAGACTCTAGAGTATGAACTTCTGACAGACATTTTCAAGTGTAGGCTTCAAGAGGGTGGCAACGTGTCTGAGCACGTCCTCAAAATGATTGGCTTAATTGAAAGAGTTGCTACCACCGGAATTAAGTTTGAGGATCGTGTCTCAGCTGCTATCATCCTATATTCTCTTCCGAGTTCATTTACTAACTTCATTGTGAATTATAATTTGAACAAAACGAAAGCGACCATGCCTGAACTCCATAACATGCTCAAGTCTTATGAAGCCTCAACCTCTAAAGGAAAGACTGTTCTTATGGTAAGCTCTAATGCTAAGTCTCGTTCTAAGAACAAGAATAAGCAAAAGAAGAAAGGTAAGGTTGGACCTACTCCTACAGCTCTGAAGCCTAAAGGTGGAGGTCATATGAAGCCAAAGGTTGCAAAGGATGTTTGCCTCTACTGCAAAGAGAAGGGGCATTGGAAGAGAGATTGTGAGCTGTATAAGGCTAATCTAGCCAAAGCACCGGGTGCTTCAAGCTCAGGTATTTTTATCATTAAATAAATATGTCTATAACTAACTCTCATTGTTAAAGTATTAGATACAACTTATGGCTTACACATTTGTAAAAATGTGCAGAAGCCTGAGAAGCAGTAGCAGTTGGACTGGGTAAAATTGACCTACGCATGAAGGCTGGAGCAATAGTTGCTGCTGAACGTGATAGGATCTTATAGTTTAGATTTGCCCAGTGATTTTAGATTAGAATTAAATAATTGTTATTTTATTCCTTCTATTACCAAGAAGATTATTTCCATTCATATGTTAGACATTAAAAGATTTCTATTTCCATTTTGCTAATTGTTATTTTCATAATATGGTGTTGTTGTGGAAATGTTTTTCTTATGAATGGTTAATTATCAATCGACATATTAGATATTAAATGAATAAAATAAAAGGGTCTCGATTAAGTAATCAGAAAAATTACTACCTATCTATGACATTGCAAACTTGGTCAAATTAATGAAACAAGAATAGCAACGTTAAATGAATTAGATTATTTAACACCATTTGCTTTTGAGTCATATGGAAATTGCGAATCTTGTCTTTCAAGCAACTTGACTAATAAACCTTTTCTAGGAAAAAGGATAGCAAGCCAAAGAGTACTTAAGTAAAATTTCTGATTTATTTAAAAGGTCAAAGAATTCGGTCATAATGAACTCCTCCAGAACACCTTAGAAGACTGGCGTTTCTGTAAGGAGAAATAGGGCTTTGTTAGACATGGCTAGATCTATGATGAATTCATTTTCTCTTCCAAACATTCTTTTGAGGGTACACGCTATAAATCTCAATATACATTCTGAATAGTTTGATTAATGCAAAATGTACTATATGAGTTATAGTATAATAAAAGACATTTTCTTCATATATTAAATATGGGTTGCCCTACATATGTAAAGAAATATGCACTAATCAAATTGAAAGCTGAAGTAACATAGAGAATGAAGATTTGTTAGATGGTCTGACGAAGGATTCAGTGGGAGAATTGACTTGAAGAATGTCTCTAGGAGGATATCCTTCAGCTAGTGGGAGTAATATAGGAATCACCTCACACCAGCAAGTGATTCTTATTAAAGATAAGATGACATGGTTGTCATTCCTTCTGCACCCACTTCTCTTTCTCTGGAAACACTTAAAAGTGTAGCACCAGAAAACTCTCTAAGTATTGGATAATCCAATAAAAGAGAACCTCTTCACGATCAGAATGAAGAACCTGAACAAAATGCAAAACATTCAATTATGTGGGTCTACTAGGATTCGTCATGAACTAACTAGGTTTGGCTTCCTCATGGAGGATCATGATGATGTTAAGATTCCTGATACGGATGAACTTGAGACCTACATAGAAGCAATATTAGATGTTGATTCATAGAGGTGGCGAGAAGCCATAAAATCTAAAATGGACTCGATATGTATCAATCAAGTATGGAACTTGGTTGACTTGCCTATTGGGATTGGACCCATTGGATGCAAATGATTTTCAAGAAGAAAATTAATGCTGAAGGCAAGGTGCAAACATACAAAGCTAGGCTAGAGGCGAAAGGTTATAGTCAAAGAAAAGGAATTGACTATAGTGATACATGTTCGCCAGTTGCAAAACTGAAGTCCATTTGGATTTTGCTTGCTATAGCTGCATAATATGATTATGAGATTTGACAAATGGACGTTAAAACCCCTTTCCTTAATGGAAACCTCAAGGAGGAGGTGTACATGGTACAGCCTGAAGGTTTTATATCCATATCAAATTCTAATTCAATATGTTAATTAGAGAAATCTATTTATGGGCTAGAACAAGCATCTAGGAGTTAAAATATTAATTTTGATGAAAAAGTCATATCATTTGACCTCATCAAATGAAATGAGGGTGTTTGCGTGTTTAGAGTGCGCAACAAGGATATCTGGTCTTTATAATCATATATGTTGATCATACAGAATGATATCCCCTCATTGAAGTCAGTGAAAGAATGGTCACCAAAAATCTTCATGAATATCTTTTGTCTATGATAGACAGAAAGAACTAGTAGAATTTAATTATTCTAGCACTAGTTTCATGTATGATAAGAAAGACTACGAGTCACAGCAAGTATATCTTTTTAGTCTCAATGTAATAGTAATGCTGCAAGAGTTGCAAGTAAGAAACTATTGTAAATTCGACAATTAGAGCCTAGTAAATTGTTGCATTTGATGCAACATAGGTAAGCGTTTAGATACGTTAGTTCCTTAAGGAAATAGAGGTAGTTCCTAGCGACAATTATCCAATAATTGTTATTGTGACTGTGTCGGTGCATTTGCACAAGCTAAGGAACCAAGATGCAAAGTAAGGAACTAAAAAATACCAGTATGCTATCGTGTTTGATAACACATAGCAAGATGAGAAGTTGCAATAGAATGCCTTCTCGTAGAGGACAAATTTGGCTGGCCCATTCACCAAACCTTTGAGATGTGAGAAACATACTAGATTTTTGAGAGTCTAGGTGTTAGACGCATCGGTGATTGGCACTAGGCCAAGTGGGAGATTGTTAGTATATATGTCCTAGTGACAATCACCTTTTAGAGACATATATACTTGATCACATTCAGTTTTATATATTTGATATATACGGTATTACACATTGATGATTAAGTATTTCGATTGTCAATATCTTATTCATAATTGTGTTCCCTTGGATTTATGTTGTCAATAAGTAAGTGGGAGCTTATATGATAGAACATAAGGTCCTAAAATAGCCTCAATCAATGATCATCAAGAATGGGATATTGATGATATGCGATAAGATTGGTATGTGGACTGCATCATACTTTTAGAAAGTATAGTTGATCTCACGACTATGAGTTCCTGTAATTCATGATGGTCACATAGATATTTTAGAGAATATTGGCATACCCACCGAGAAACCATTTGATAAGTTCTATTCATGTGTCTATGGGATTATCGGCGTATAGAGTAGTGTAATAGTCCTCCGACTTGAGGTCAATACGTACTACATGTGCGGAGTGATGTACTTTGACCATGACCAACGCTTGCACTCCAATCGGAGTAGATACGGCATGTGTTGGGTGCATCACGAAGCACATGGAGTAGTAGTTGAGCAAAGAAAGGATTCATTCCTCATAATAGATTAAGAGAGAACATTCTACTTCTCATATCTAGATGGATCATAAAGTCATTGGCCAATGCAAAGATATATTCGTTTTGGATATCGAATATGATCGTTATGGATCATCTAGAAAGATTGAGAGACAGAGACTGAGTTATTGGGATAGACACTATATCATGTTCTAGACTTAGTTGAATGTTCGCTGAATGAAAGGACCGTATCACTATGAGCTCTATATTACAGGGAGTTTGTATAGTCCTCGCAAACGTCCTTATATATTAAGTTTGTCTGGAGAATCGTCTAGGGATTCGCTAAGACCTTAATTTGATTAGTGCTTAATATATAAGGCCCTATGGGTCACACAACAAGTGATTATACCTTCCGATTGAATTGTTAGAAGGAATTAAATATTATTAATTGGATTAAATAATATTTAATTCGTAATACTGAAAATGAATTAAATATTAATTAGATTAAACATATTTAATTCATGAAGCTGAAGGAGAGTTCTATTTGATAGAATTAATTAAGTAAGATAAATTAGATTTAACATACTTAAATAAGATGTATTTATTATTAAATAAAGTAGATATTTTCTTTTGTAATTTGGAATTAAAAGAAAAGTAAATAAAATAAATATTAATATATAATAATTAGAAAGTGGCGTGCAGCCACATCTCAATTATTATTATTATTATTTTGTTTTGTTTTATCTACTTATTTAATTAATTAGGAGTATTGGTCCTAGCAGGATTAGAACTCATTAATTAGAAAGACTTTCATTGTGATTGGGAAACTAGTTTCGAACTAGTATAAATACATCCTTCTCCTTCATAATTAATAGACCAGTTTTAAGATTCAGTATTACCGGTTTATTTCCCTGCAAAGAGATTTCCTAGCTTTTCTCTTAGGGAGATCTAACCGTTCTTTCGGAAAGGAGAAATCACGTGGATACCAAAGGTCAAGGATTATCACCGCTAGGCTGGAAGATCTGTAAGTTCTAACTCAGATCTGTTATTATTATCATATTCGTTATTTTGTCATAATCAGGGAAGATCTGTTTGGAAAAAATTTAAACTTCCGCTACCGTACTTTCGAGGTACGTTACATCAATTTCCTAACAGTTATGACACAAATCAATGACATGCCTCACATTCTTAATGGTAAACACAGAGCCACAAGAAAACTTCAGACATATATCACCCACACCAAACACATTGCATCTCTTATTATCAGCTAAGGAAACATAGCCAGTATCACATAATTCATATGTAGAAAACAAATCTCTAAAGGGGGACATGTGATAGGTACAACAAGAGTCAATCAACCATTCATGCTCAGACAGGGAATTACGCACAGAATTAACATGGTCACAAACCATCAAAATATCACCATGGTCACATTTATCAACAGCTACACTAGCATGCTCGGTCTTCTTAGGTTTAGGGCAATCCTTAATGAAATGGTCAGCGTTACCACAATTGTAACACACTCTCTTCCTAGATTTGCTCCTCTTTCTCCCAGGCTGACTAGTGTTCTTACTTTGACTATTTTGCTTAGAGTTCTTAGACCTACCCTTAGATCTACCTCTAACAAACATAGCCTCACCAGAGTCCGTGGATTGACTAGCACTACCCCTAGCATGCTTCAGGTCTAATTCCTTACTCCTTAACCCATTAACAACAATATCTAACGAAATCTCATCCCTACCATACTTAATAGCGGACTTAACATCATTATAAGAGTCGGGAATGGCATTAAGTAATACTATGGGAGTATATTCATCAATGTGTTTATCACCTGCCTGTTTGATGTTCTGTATCAGTTTATTAAACACATCCAGGTTCTCATCTATATCCTTAGTCAGGTCAAGCCTAAACCTAAAGAATTTCTCAAGTAAAAACAACTTCTCGGGCAAAGAGGTATCAGTATAGAGACTATCCAATTTCTCCCACAATTCCTTAGCGGACTCAAGAATACCCACTTTCCTAAGCACAGAATCAGACAGATTCAAGTAAATAGTAGAACAAGCAGTTTCATTCATTTCAATTTGCTTAGCCTTATCTTCTGATTCAAGGAAAATACCAGTGACAGCTCTGAAAACTTTTTGTTGTATTAAAACACACTTAATTTTCTGTTTCCAAATATCAAAATCTGTTTTTCCATTAAATGGAAGCATATCATACTGATTAGCAGCCATGGTATCAACCACAAAACAACACAAAGCTAAACAGACAAATTTGACAGAAAATAATCCAACCCGGGCTATAAAATATACACTTTAATAACCCCGGGCAGCATGCAACAAATAGCAAATATGGACAGTTTGGCACATAAAACAACTCCGGGCAGCAGTTAACAATAATTAATTCTACCCCTAACGCCCAATAAACCACCCCTACGCACAAGAATAGAAATTATCAACACTATGCAATTCAATTTAAACAACTAAACAATCTGCCACAAAGGAGAGGGTTTAGCAAACGCACCTGGGGGGTTGGCGGCCGGGATACAATATACCGGCGGCCCGCGGGGAGGGGGAATAAATTAAATCCGGAGGCACCCGGTGCACCTAGGGTGTTTATCGCCAATTTACCTTAGCGAAACCTTAGGAGAGGGTTTCGACCTTACCTACCCAATTTAATTAAAAAATTGGGATTTTTCTGACTGTTGACCGGCGTTGACCGGCGTTGATCGGTGTTGACCGACGTTGACCGGCATTGACCGGTGGTCGAGCTGCTCCAGCAACTCCAGCAGTCCAGTAGGTCAGTCCAGGTCCAGTAGCTTGGCAGCCCAAATCCAGCAGGTCAGCAGCCCAGCTCCAAATCTGCAACTCAGTAGCGCTCAGGCCCAAGTCCAGTAGCCCAAGGTCCAGCAAGCTCTTTCAGCTCCAGAAGCAGTCCAGCAAGCCCAAAAACAGCCTAGCAGCTCCAGCACCAAGTTCAAGCCTCTGTGTTCCTTATATGCGAGGAAACAGTGTCATGCCCAAGCTTCGTCACTCTGCCTTCTGCGATCGGAGTGACGAACGAGCTCCAAGCTTCTGCGAACGGCGAACACTCAGACGGAGAAGGCTCCAGAAACGACGGCTCCAGCGGACTTTTCCGTCGATGAATCTGGTCTGTGTCCTCCGTAAATCAACGATGGGCACTCGAGCAGAGAGCTACGAACGAGATTACGAACTTCAGTAAGAAATCGATTTCAAGCTCCAATCGGCGAACATCGGATGGCGGCGGTTGGTGGTGGCGGGCGGCGGCGGACGGCAATTCCGGTCTCTGCTACCACTGTTAGGATCGTATCCGTCTCCGGCTCAGGTCTCCAACCACTCTAGACTAAACTCACACACACACTCTAGGGCTAGGCCACAACATCTCCCATGTTTACTCACTCTTCTTCACTCCACAAAGGAACTCTCACACAAGGAAAGGAAGAAGGAAGACACTGCTCTCTGGAAGGGGAATTCACGCAGGCTTAACTCAAAGGGGCAAACAAAGGACTACAAATAGGCTGCCAAGGGAAGTCACGGGTGAGGCTAACAACAGGTAGTCCCGAGCTGCCAGACAGGAGGTGCAGCGGACAACAACAAAAAAGGGGGGCTCACATATTGTAAGTCAACAGGCACCAATGAGTGATTTCAACTAAGGGAATCAAAGTGGGAGTAAACATGGGGTGCAAGCCTTAATAATAAAGTGGAAGGGAGGTCTTGCTAAGACCAATACCTCCAACATTTATAATAAAGAAAAGACTTATATTCGTTAAATTAAACATATACTATCATAATTATAAAGTTCTTTGACTTCATAACAAATGAAAAACAAGGAGAGACCTGTGAACTGGAGCCAGGAAAAGAGTTAGGCAAAGATGCTTCTGTTAAGGTATGCCACTGTGCCTTTTTAATTTATCGGTCAACTAATTATTTTAATGCTCTAGCGAGAAACAGGGTTCATTGGCATTGTAGGGCTTTTATTGTTAAAAGGAAAATTTGCCTTCTCTAAACCGTTAAATTCGGTCCTGGAGAAATAAAGAAGAAGTTGTATAGAGTTTAATTCAATCAGCCGCAATTCCGCAAAAGTTCATATCATGATAACATTTAATGTTGAAGATAAAGACGGGGATCAAAATGATATAAAGCCTCAGGCATGCATATTCAAGGTATGGTTGGTAAAGGGTTGGATGTGGCTGTGGGCAAATCCATTTGTAAATGAAAGAACTATCGGTGGATACGAGATTAAGAAAATTACTTCAACCAACCTAAATCTTAACAAGAGAATGCAGAGTTATTAGGAATTTCCTTTTGTTTTTGTTTTTATTCTCAAGTGCAGGTTGTACCCAACTCGAGGAGCAGAAGTCAAATGGGGGGGACGAATGATGGTGGTTTATATGAGATATTCCAATAGGTCAACTAATTATTTTAATGCTCTAGCGAGAAACAGAATTCATTGTCCTTGTTGGGCTTTATTGTTAACAGGAAAATTTGCCTTCTCTAAACCGTTAAAAGATGACATGTCAGACGATCAATTAGCAACCGAAACTATGCAACCAAACACGACCAAATCTAGCACTCTGATGGTCCTTGATGAAGAAGACGGCCAAGAGGAGAAGTTCACTGCCCAGCAAATGTCGTTAGAGTGTTGTCTCATTTAGGGTTCATGATAAGTGTGGAGGTGCTGTTGGAGATGGTTGGCTGGAGCGAGTCGTTGAATTTTGTTGTGCATGAGATGCTTGATGCAGAGTTCTATGTATTAGTTGTTGAGAAGGAAGCTGAAAGGCGAAGCAGGGTTGCCAAGAAAAGATGATTTTGCATTTTTGTTGTGTTAATTATTCTCTTTTGATGCTGTTAGGATGGTTTAAAGACGAGGGTTTTCAATGCTTGGTTATGATGATTTTAAAGTTGGACCTGAAGCTCAAAGGCTGGCTCATTTCTTCTCATTTTGGCTTAGTAAATTTATTTACGTATTAAAAAAAAGTGACAATAAATGCGATTTTTTTTAAATCGACTTTCTATAACGGTTGGCGATATAACTCATATAAAAAGGATTTTATATGGGGTATTCCTGCACTGACACCGCAAACATTCGATAACGGTTAAATTCGTAACCGTTATAAAAAACATTCTATATGGGGTACAATTACCCGACACGAAAAAGCCTGAAGCCTGATACGGGAACCGACATAAAAAGTGTTTTTAACCCATATACAAAGTGTTTTCTACACTAGTGCCAGAAGCGTGGGTTCATGAAAGCGTGAAGAAGCACTTCTTCCACCTCCTCACCGTCAAACAACAACACGATGAACTGCTCCGTAACTTCCTGGAGCGGTGGACAAAGGAGATCGACGAGTTTGAAGGTGCCGATGACCGCACTCTTCTCGTCCTCCTTCAGGGTGTCCTCCGCAACAGCCCCTTCCCTAGGAGCCTCATCACTGAACCTCAAAGGTCATACATGAAGGCACTCCCACAAGAAGGAGGGTGGGCAACCATCTAAGAAGAATAACAACACATCAGCCCTCAATGCACCACCGGCCAAGGATCAAGACCACTGGAGACAGGCATGCCCCGAATCAGAGGCACATCACTGAGAGAGACGCCAATGAAGACCCCGATTGGACATCCCACAGACTCCCCTGACACACCCAGTGAGCATCATCCTAGATTACGCAGAGGAGCACGGCCTCATAGCCAAGGATCCTCGCCTAGCGAAGGAGATCTACGCCATCCACCAGGGCGGAACATACTGCCACTACCACAGGAACACCTTCCACAACACAGACGACTGTGTCACCCTCAAAAGAGCAATTGAATGCCTTATTCAACAGGGTGAACTCTCCCAGTTTGTTAAAGGTGTCCCACAGAAAAATACCTGGGTGAACACCGGCTATCGGGGAGAGGAAACCTCGTCGAAAAAGCGGGAGATTGGTACACCTCAGCGATGAAGAGGAATAGGCCTAGGATCGGTTCGGTTCTAACTAAAAAATGACGGAACCGTTTCAAAATGTCCATGACTTCAAACCGGTTCGATTATAATATAAAAAATTGTAGAACCGTTAAGGAACTGAATCAAATCCTAATGGTTCGGTTCCTAGTGTTTTTCGGTTCCTAAAAATAGTGTAATCTTCCTATTTTTGCCATGCAAAACACACATAATTCTTAATATCATACGAAAGTTATACTCATCCGAAAGTCTGAAACGTCAATGTTGAAATATTAAAAACTGAAAACTTAACAAAACAAATTAGTGTTTGAATACATCATTTAGAATTGAAATATCTTAATACAATCTTAATGGGGCAACAAAGAGAGTCAAGAATGGTTGTAGTCATGTAAATGGCCTCTGTAACAAGACGTGATGCCCAACTTCAAGTCATTCAAACCTAAAACGAATATACTAAATTGATAAGAAATAATAAAAAGTGATATTATGATTGTGAGAATTGAGTACATCACAACAATATACTTCTTTGTGTGTGATCAACTACCAACCAACACTTACAGATTTGTCATTTTCTTTAAGAAATATAGAAATTTTGTACTCACAGAATTGCATAAAATACTACCAAGTTCATTAAGAAATCAATTAGTTAATTTACTTAAGTAGATATCATTAGTTTGAAATCAACTTCTCTTGATTTTCTGTTTATCATTGTTTTCCCTTTCCTCTTGCTCAAACACTTCATTTAACCAACTAGGGAGTAAAATAAGTATATATGTTCTTATCAAACTCAAATGGAACTATACAGAATATTACAAATATGATATTACTGAATATTGATTACCTTTTTCAGTGTATTCAAACCACTCCAATTCCTCAGGGGTGGGACAGTAGCCTAGGTTTGTTATTGAGCCCGACTTCAACCAATTTTGTAGGCAAATCAATGCCTCAACTGATCTAGGAGTTAGAGAACTCATATGGGGATCAATAACTCTCTTTCCTGTGCTAAAACTAGACTCGGAAGCAACTGTACTAACTTGAATGGCCAAAATATCTTTAGCCATGAGTTGTAAGTTTGGGTACTTTGCTCCATTTAGCCTCCACCATGTCAAGATATCAAATTCCTCACTAAATTTCTCTATAGGGTTTAAAAGATACCTGTTTACTTCAAGAGAAACAATGATTGAATTCCCTTCTTCAAGGTCCTTTTCCCAATCATCAAACATCATCGCCCTTTTCCAGAAATTTTTTTATTCCTACAAGTAGATTGATTAGTAAAGAACTTAGTAAACTGATTACATTTATAAAATAGATTAGTAAACAGTTTTGTACATGACATATTATATCTTACACTTACATATTTCATTACAATAGTGTATTAACTATTAAACTACAACTCAAATTTGAACTACATGTTATATTTAGCCCTTTCATTAAACAGATTATATTTATAAAACAGATTAGTAAACAACTATGTAAATGACAGATTATATTTTACACTTATATATTTCATTAAAATAGTGTATTAACTATTAAACTACATCTTACACTTGAACTACAGATTGTATTTATCCCTTTCATTAAACTGATTATATATATAGGGGATGGTTCAAATACAAAGACCTCTTCCCATGCAAAGTGAGAATGAATCTTGTGCATTCATTTCCACATCTAATGGCTCAAAATGAGCCAAAACTGCACAAAATCCGACCAAAATCGCGGTGGCAATTTCATAAATATGTTTCACTTTTTCGTTACCGCGAAAAAGTGCAACAGAAGCACGCAAAAGTGCAAGCGAAAGATGCAAAAGTGCATATCTTCGCACTTTGCACGGGAAGAGGTCTTTGTATTTGAACTCTTCCCTATATGTATAATAGATTAATAAACGATTATGTAAATGACAGATTAGATTTAACACTTATATTACCTCCATCCCGAAAAGGTTTGACATATTAACATTTCTTGGTCAATGACAGCAAACTTTGGACAATGATTATAATTATTATATTTGTATATAATTTATAAATTTTATACTTTTATGAAAATATTTTGAATGATGAACATTTTGATATAATTTTCATATTCTAAATAGTTTCGTATTAAGAAATATCATTAGTCAAAGTTGATTGTCATTGACCAAGAAAATTCAATTTGGCGAACCTTTTCGCGATGAAGGGAGTATATTTTATTAAAATAGTGTATTAACTATTCAACTACATACATCTTACACTTGAACTACATATTATATTTAGCCCTTCTATATTTGTTTAAAAACAATGTAGTAATCCCTGTACATTAGAATAATAACTCATTACACAGAAAAAATAGAATTTTATAAGTATAATTTCAGGCAACTTATACATATAGCTGCTTGCACTATTCCCAACTCTTGTGTCTCTCCTTGTGTTGGAGCATGCACTTGCTAATGGACAGTTAAATTACATATAAAGTTAACGAACTTATAAAATAAGTCAATATTTTTTGTCACACACATAACATTCTAAAAAATGAATGGTACCTGATGTTGAAGCATATGCGTCTGTGATTGTGACTATAAACTACTTTAACTCATCAGTCTTTTTCTTGACTGTATAACTATTTTCATTCAACATTTTTCGAGAATTCTACTGAAGTACTTGAGCTTAAATCTAGGGTCCAAAACCAAAGCGGCAAGAAGGAGTTGGTTCATATCATCCAGTGTATTAAAATACTTTCTGTATTTGCTTTTCATTTGGACTGCCATATCGGATACAGTTTTTCCTGCACCTTGCATTTCATTTGGGTCATTTCAGTGTGTATCTTCAATCTCAGATATGATAGTTACAATCTCAAAAAATGCTTTATGTGCCGTTGGCCTGTTTGTTGCACTAACCACTACAGTAGTATCATAGAAAACTTTTAAAACCTTCACAAACTCGCCACTATTATTCCAATCAGCTTCATCCGGAGGACCGATTCTTTTTGTACCTTTCCTTGTCGTAACCAGCACCAAGTCTTCATAGTCATCATCCTCATCTTCCTCTTCATCAAAATATCCAATGTACTTGGATTCCTCCTCTTCAGCTAACCTATCAAATGCTTGTTTGAGTTATATGTTGTCTCGAGCATTATGTAAGTGGAATTCCAGCTCGTTGGCACGTCAAACACACACACTTTTTTGTTGTCTAACTCCTCTTTATTAACACATTCCTTGAAAGCTTCATATTTAGCCGGTGAGCTTCTTACATATTTGACTACATTTCTAATTGAAACCACTGATTCTTCCATGCACTTTGACGGATAGTGTACCCGGGGGTAGCTTATCCGAGGGATATTATAAGTAATATCGAGAGAGAGGTCAGATCAAGCAAGAGAGAGAGAAAGAGTAGATGTGTATTATAAATGAACTCGAAATTCGGATCCTTTACAATGAAGAAGAGGCTAGGTATTTATAACTGCCATAAATGCGGTGTGAATAATGCAAGTACACATGTCAAGTAACCAGCGGTGGAGAGTGAACTCAGCTAGGCATAACATGTGACACCGGCATAGCATGTGGCACCGCATTTAATGCGGTGGATGGACGTGACACCGCATTTATTGCGGTGATTCAGAGCATGTGGAGAGGAGATCCTGTCGAGGAGAGTACTCTCGGCTACATGCACCCGGGGGCTGCATGTGTCGAAATCCATGTTGCTATTTGGGCCTTGGTGGTGTGCTGGGGACGTAGGTTTGGAGGACTTCATGTGCAGGAGGATATACATCCCCAGAGGGCCGTCATGGGGTGAAGGATGTACGTCCCTAACGGGCCGTCATGTGGTGAAGGACGTACGTCTCCAAAGGGCCGTCCTGTGGTGAAGGACGCACGTCCCCACAGGGCCGCCATGTAGTGAAGAACGTACGTCTCCAAAGGGCCGTATGTAGCTGGAGCTCTTCATGTATAAGAGGTTGTACGTACCCAAGGCTCTTAATGTGTTAGAGGTCGTACGTACCCAAGGCTCTTCATGTGTTAGGGGTGGTACGTACCCAAGGCTCTTCATGTGTTGGAGTAGTTCCTTAAGATACTTTTTGTTGAGATATTTGAGCTGCTTTGCTTGTTGTTTGATTTGTAGATCAAGGAAGAAGTTTAGTTCTCCATCATACTCATCTCGAACTCGGAACTCATAGGGGAAGAAAATTCATCACAAAGAGAATCATTAGTAGCACCAAAAATACTATCATCTACATAAATTTGAACAACCAATCGGACTTGATCTTTTATTTTTGGAAAAAGAGTTTTATCTGTTTTTCCTATTTCAAAATCATTTTCCAAAATAAATTAGACAGTCGTTCATACCAAGCACGAGGTGCTTGTTTTAGACCATAAAGCGCTTTGTCTAGTTTGAAAACGTGATTAGAAAAATCTGGATTCTCAAAACCCGGTGGTTGTTCAACATATACCTCTTCCTTTGGTACGTAACCGATATTAAAGATTTACAATAATGGTTGAGTGAACCGACAATAAAAGTATGCACTTTTTAATAATTGCTGGAACAATGTCAGTTCCGAACCGACATTAATCAGCTCGAATATTTGGAGGAATTGCTTAGAGAACATGCTTAATAAGTATGAGTCTATCACTTTGAATTGGAATATTTCTTCTCCAATTATACATGAGAGCAAGGCAGGTGTAGGCAGCCCACTCGCATAGGGCCCATTATTTCTGAAGGCCCAAACATAAAATAATGCTTCGTAGTATTATTAGTTAGCCCGTGCGCATTTGTCCGTCTCATCCCAATTCCCCAGTCTCAGTCAATAAACTGATAAAGGGTAATTCTATTTACACTCTTTAAATTGCTATTAACAGCCTCCGAATTCACTATTAAAAATAAAAAATAATTTAAATATCTGAATTGCCCTTGATGACCCACCGCTCACTCATAGATGAACAAAGCCAACAAACATATAAACTCACTAACTTATTCGGTTTTGTTTTTCAAAAATATCCCCCCATTGAACCCAAATAGGAATTACGAGCTTTCTCTAACACCCAAGAGACTCAAGTCTGGCTATAAGATGAGCGTCGATTAGGGCTAATCCATAGATGACACCTCAAAATGAGCTCGGCAGGTGTCAATCGATCTCCTATCAAACTCGTATACCCCACCCAAAAGAAGGCATTTTTAACATCAAGTTGTCGTATACCCCACCCAAAAGAAATAGCTAGAGTAAGTACAATACGAACAGTAGTGGGTTTTACAACAGGACTAAAAGTTTCAGAGAAATCAATACCTGTCTGCTGATTAAAACCTTGTGCAACTAATCGAGTTTTATGGCGCTCTAAGGATCCATCAGAATGATATTTAGTTTTATAAATTCACTTACAACCAACAATATTTTTAGAGTTATCAAAGGGCACCAAGTCCCACGTATTATTATTAATGAGTGCATTAAATTCATCAGCCGATAGTTTTATTAATTGTTTATTTGCCTCACTAAAACAAGTAGGATCTGCAGTGATAGTAACTGTACTTAAATTAAAAATGGTTTTAGGCTTAAAAATTCCTGACTTAGCACGGGTTTGCATGGGATGGTGATTAACTACCGTAGTGGACGTAGGTGAGGTGGTTTCAGGTGAGACAGTGTCGGTTGAGGTTGTCTGTGGCGTGCTAGACGAAGTATGGGAGGAGACATGTGATGGTGGGGGGTTGGTTGTGGACGTGGGGAAGGAGGGATGGGGCGATGGGACACACGGAGTGATAGGAATACTTGGTGACCGAGGTGGTGATGGGGGGGGTGGTGGTGGTGCGGCCGTAATTATGGGAACAGGCTAGACAGGTGGGTCAAGAGTGATATCGGTGAGATGCATAGGAGATGGTGTAGTAGAAATAGAACTGGATGGAGCAGACGAGGGAGTTTTAAAAGGATATGTTTCCTCATGAAACCTAACATGACGGCTAACATAGACTCGACCTGTGAAAGGATCCAAACAACGATAGCCTTTATAACCAGATGCATAGCCAAGGAAAACACACTGAACTGAACGAGGTGATAATTTATTGGCTGAGGTGGCATTAAAATTTGGATAACAGGCACAACCAAATACTCGCATAAAGGAGTAATCTGGAACACGGTTAAAAAGTTTTTGGTACGGAGTAAGACCATTTAAGGTAGGAGAGGGTAATCTATTAATAATATATGCAGCAGTGAATATGGCATCGACCCAATAGTGACTCAGAACCGAAGCTTCAAGAAGCATGGTCCTAGTTAACTCAAGTAAATGACGATGCTTGCGCTCAGCAACCCCATTCTGTTGAGGTGTGTCAGGACAAGATTTTCTAAAATAAATGCCATTAGCAGAAAAAAATTGCTGCATATTATTATTAACAAATTCACCTCCCCCATCACTTTGAAAAATTTTAATTTTCTGATTAAAAAGATTTTCAACCAAAGCTTTAAATTTTTTAAAGTGCATGAAAACTTCATGTTTGTGACACATGGGATATATCCAAGTATAACGAGAAAAATCATCAATGAAACATACATAATACTTGAATCCCAAATTTGAATACACAGGTGACTGCCACACATCAGAATGAATAATTTCCAAAGGAAAAACAGAATTATGACTAGCATCCATAAAAGGCAAACGTTGTGATTTTCCTAAACGACAAGCCACACACTCATGAGTAAAGGGAGTATGACTACATAAAAATTGTTTTCTCTTAAGAAACTGTAAAGTACTATCACCACAGTGACCTAATCTACGGTGCCACACAGGGCCATAAGCTAAAACGGAAACAAAAACTAATGGTGATGATGACGACAGATGGAGAGGATAAAGTGGCCCACTACTAGTAGCTCACAGAAGTATTGCCCCCGTTGCTTTGTCCTTAATCAAAAAAGAATTTTTATCAAAAATTACAGTATAATTATTATCAGCACAGAGCCTTTTAATGAAAAATAATTTTATTTTAACTGAGGCACATGATAAACAGATTTTAAAGTGAGAGGACGACCAGATGTAGGTAAAGCAACATCACCAATATTACATATGGGAAGATGGGCACCATTGGCAACACTAACAGAATTATAGCCGGTGTAGGGAGATTTATTAACTAAATTACCTTCAGATGCAGTCATATGAGCAGAAGCTCCTGAATCAGGAAACCATAGAGCAGGAGTAGTGTCACCGGGAGTAGTCAACAGAGCAGGAGACGTCGGTTGTGTGAAACGGGAAGGACAGTTAATGGCAGAATGACCTGCAGAAAAACAAATTTGACAGACAACAGGATGGGGAACAGATCCGAGAATACCCCCGTCTGATGGCAAGCCTGTATGACTACGGTTAGTAACACAGATAGGTAAAGCATTAATATTTAAACGTGACACAACAGAATTACAAATAACAGTACCCGTAGATGTCACACCCCCTGCAGGTGTACTCGGCTGGCCACCCCCTCCGGGGTAATAAACTGGCTGCCCCTGGGGGAACCAATATGCCTGCTGCTGCTGTCCTCGGCCACGCCCCCTACCTCTGCGGCCTCTGCCGCGCCCACGTCCTCGCCCGCGCTGTGGAGCGCCGTTCTGCCGAAGCTGCCCGACCGGGTAAGCCTGCTGCCCGACCGGGTGAGTGGATCCTGAATTCTGCTGGGTCGGCTGCTGCCCAGACGACTGCCTGGGAGACGAAACAGCCGCGCCAAACGCCTGATGAAGGGACTGGGACTCTTGGGAGCGGAGATAAAGGACCCGCTGCTCTAACTCAAGAAGATGATTACGGAGAGTTTCAAACGGGAAATTTTGTCCAAATAAGGACACAACAGTGAATAAAGATTCATACTCAGGTCCTAGGCCCATAATAGTAGTTTTTAAAATTTCACGCTGAGGCACAGGGCAATTGATTGTGGCAAGATCATCAGCTAATGTTTTAATTTCTCGCAAATAATTATCCATGGACTGATCAGGTTTCTTTTTAATATGATTAAATAAACGCTTTAATTCCATAGATCTCGCTAAACTGGCAGACATAAACCGAGACTCCAACCGCTCCCAAATTTCATATGAATGTTTTAAATCACGTACATCGATAAGAACATCCCTAGATAGGGTTGCAAATAACCATGAACAGATGGTTTGATCGATTCTTAACCAAGTAGAAAATTCGGGATTGGGAGTTTGACGGTTAAGAGCATCTATGGAATAAGCAGGTGGTACCTGAATGGAGCCATCAACCATGCCAAGGGGAGCTTGGGACACCAAAAATGATTCGAACTGTGTGCGCCAGGTAGTGTAGTCTTCCACCGCTAATAATTTGGTAGTTACGATATTGGGACATTAGTTGGCACATGAGAGATACTCTGGGCGAGATCTGTGAGGAGTGAACCAGTCGGGCTGGCTGCTGGTGTGCGAGAGGGAGGGATGACAGAGGAGACACCAGGTGAGCCGACAAAAGTGGGACCGGCAAACGATGATCCAGCCGAGAAGGGTGGCGGTTCCAGAGGTATGGGCTGCACAGGGACCGGAGCCGACCATGGAAACATCTGTGGAATATTCAGAAACAAAGAATATGGCAAAGAGGTCCGGCTTGGTGACGCATAATTGGAGGAGAATGTCACACCGGTAGAGAAGGAGGTAGGGGGAACACCGGTTGATGGTGGCATGGTGGCCACGGCAGGAGAGAGAGGCTGGGCCGAGGATGGACCGGTGTTGTTTGCTGCAGAAGCTGCCGCCGACATCTGCAGTGCGGCGGCGCTAGGGTTTCGCGGCAGGGAGAGAGGCGGCGGCGCTAGGGTTTGCGCGGCGCTGATGGGCGGCGGCGCTAGGGTTTGCGCGACGTTGATCGGGTAGAGAGAGAGAGAGAAGAAAAAAAATTAACTAGCTCTTGATACCATGTGAGAATAATGGGAAAGGTTACTCCCTGAGGAGCCCTGACAGATATATTTATATTAAAGAGAGTTTAATATAAAGTACAATACTAAGCCTCTAATAATTCTATTACAAGCTGCCGCCATGGTTGACTGTAACAACTTCAGAACTCATCACTCCAATACGGCAAAATTCGAGATTACCCCTTCAGCTTTGGTTCTAGGACAAGTTTTGGAGAAAAGGAGCTTTTATCATCTCGAAATCTCTATTCAATTGTAGCTTCTCATTCGGCTGGAAACCAGACTTCCCCCACATCGATAACTTGCGCACACCGACTGATAAATAAAGGGTATATAGGAATTGCGAAAAAATGTGGCTGTATATAGCTAAGATGGGGCTGTCAATAGAATTTCCCATCAATAAATTCAATATGGAGTATGTTGCACTGTTGCAGCCCAAAAAAATCATTTATGTAAATAAACACGGATGTGGATTGGTCATTCAATTCCAAAGCTTTTAGTTTTCTCATTTAAATTATAAATCATATACGGAGTACGTAGTAGCTTTTTAATTTCTTATGTATTCAATGCATGGTTAATCTTCTTATGTAATTGAGTGTCTTAATAAAGTTGTTATTTATTTAGTTAAGTAATTAAAGTAATCATATTTAACGATCTAATTTGATTTTGTTATTAGACTAACTTTCAAGCATGTGTGATGCACAGGCAGTATGTAATTTAGCTAATTTGAATTTTAATTTCTATCGGATCACATAAAATGTGATTTAAAAGAAAAATAAACTCAATCTAATATAGAGTTTGTTTGATAATACTAAAGTAAATAGAATTAACTTATTTTGCTGAAATTGATTGAATTCTGGTTAAATAGGTGGAATCTTCTGAATCATGAAAAATATATATGAAATATATTTCATTTGTGAAACAAAGAAAAAAATATATGCAAAAAAAAAGTTAATTTGGTCTTCTACATAAGCATCTCAAGTAAACATAATTGTTATGAACCCAATAATAAAAAAATTCTATTTTTCTAAATTGTTAGATCTTACAGTTTACTCATTAATAAGAACGTTTTTAATTGAATTAAAATTTCGGGTTTGATTTGGTATGAATTAATATGGTCAATTAGATGTCTTTTTTTATGTGACTTATTGTTATAATTATTAAATTTTGATCTGATCTGATTTAATCTGGAACTGAAATCATTTCAATTAAAAACATTCTATTAAAATAAAAGTAGGAATTCGTAAACCTATAAAGATTTTCTATTTTTGGATTAGGAATCTATTTCAAAAGTGAAGGCATATTTGAATTTTAGATGTAAAATAAAGAAATAACCAAAAAAATTACTTATTTGGCTAAGCTAAACATATTTACTTGTGAAAATAGATATACTTTATGTTGGATATAATTTTTAATTTCATTTTTAATTATTTACTTATTTGAAGCTTACTAATTTATTAATAGGTGTCAAATTAATAAGTAAACTAATTTGCATATTTGTTTCTATTTAATTTGGTGTAGTAAACTAATATAAATTAGTTTCCATATCAATAAACGTTATTAGAATTTCACTTTGATAACCAAAAATTATTTTACTTATTTGAAGCTTACCAAATTAATTAAGATGGGTTTATAAGGATTTTTGTTTCCATATCAATATGGAATCAAAAATAGAATCTAATAAAAACAAAAGGTATAAAAATAAGTAAATAATTGTTATATATAATGACATGGTAGGATTACGTGGCGCTTTGTATGCTCTTAAAAAGTTCCTCTTTTATATATATATATATATATATATATATATATATATATATATATATATATATATATTGATTATCTTTACTATTACTCCATAGTCCATCCGTCTCATTAAGATTGTACCATTTTTTCGTTTCGTTCCATACTTCCATCCTACTAAAATTGTCACATCAAATTTGATAAGGTTTGTGTGATCAGTATTTTCATTATCATTCCAATTGCAAATAGGGGTGGACTCGGGCCGGGCCAACCGGACCGGCCCGCTACTGTGCGGGCCCGGACCGGTCCGGTGAACCGGTTTTTGCCCGGTTTGGGCCACCCGGCCCGGTCTTCAAGCGGTTCGGTCCCGGGCCTGCATTTCAGTGTCGCAACGGTCAGATTTTAAAAAATAAATAAATAAATACTAGAAGGCTCCATAGCCGTTGGGAGAGCTCCCAAACGGCTCTATAGCCGTTGGGAGCATAGGAGGGGGGTATGGGGGTTAGGGGGTGGGCTGGGGGTGGGGTGGGGTATACAAAAAAAACCTATTTATACTCCTATTTTCTATACATTTTTTACACATCTTCTTCTACAACTCTTCCTACTCTCTAAATTCTCTATTCTCTCAATCTCTCATATTCAATCATCTTCATTCTTCATCTTCTCCAAAGTCTTTCTACATATCTATAATTTATATAATTATTATATCTACTTATATATTAATTATCTACTTATAAATATATACTTATACACATTCATATTATAATTCTTTACACATTATATATATACTATATATAGTTATACATTATATTATATATTACTTATAATATATTTACACATTATATATACTATATATACTTATACACTTTATATAGACTTATACACATTCATACATTTTATAAAAGTAGTTAATTGTTAGACTTCTCGTTTATCTATTAAATTACTTAATTGTTTCATTTGTCATATTAATATTAGTTAAAGTAGTTAATTGTTTCATTTGTCATATTAATATTAGTTAAAGTAGTTAATTGTTTCATTTGTCATATTAATATTAGTTAAAGTAGTTAATTGTTTCATTTGTCATATTAATATTAGTTAAAGTAGTTAAAGTTAATTGTTTCATTTGTCATATTAATATTAGTTAAACTACTTAATTGTTACATTTCTCATATTAATATTACTTAATTGCTACATTGCTCATTAAAGTTAAAAAAAGTAGTTAATTTTTACATTTCTCATATTAGTTAATTGCTACATTTCTCATTAAAGTAAAAAAAAAGTAGTTAATTTTTACATTTCTCATATTAGTTAATTGC
The DNA here is from genome assembly GCA_945859875.1 of Cuscuta europaea. Lineage (NCBI taxonomy): Eukaryota > Viridiplantae > Streptophyta > Magnoliopsida > Solanales > Convolvulaceae > Cuscuta > Cuscuta europaea. Next base: position 9,994,799 of record CAMAPE010000045.1, read on the forward strand.
TACACTGCTCATTAAAGTAAAAAAAAGTAGTTAATTTTTACATTTCTCATATTACTTAATTGCTACATTTTTACATTTCTCATATTAGTTAATTGCTACATTGCTCATTAAAGTAAAAAAAAAAGTAGTTAATTTTTACATTTCTCATATTAGTTAATTGCTACATTGCTCATTAAAGTAAAAAAAGTAGTTAATTTTTACATTTCTCATATTAGTTAATTGCTTAATTTTTACATTTCTCATATTAATTAATTGCTACATTTCTCATTAAAGTAAAAAAAGTAGTTAATTTTTACAAAACTCATATTAGTTAATTGCTACATTGCTCATTAAAGTAAAAAAAAAGTAGTTAATTTTTACATTTCTCATATTAGTTAATTGCTACATTTTTACATTTCTCATATTAGTTAATTGCTACATTGCTCATTAAAGTAAAAAAAAAGTAGTTAATTTTTACATTTCTCATATTAGTTAATTGCTACATTTTTACATTTCTCATATTAGTTAATTGCTAATATTTGTTCAATTTTAAAGATGGAGCGTGGTAGACATTCTGTAGATGTGGGTAATCTCCAACGCAACCGCAAGAGGGAGATTGCATCGACTCGATCTACTTCACGCAAAGGCAAAGGTAAAGCACAAGCCGAGTCTTCTTTTCAAAGTCGAGATGATTTTGAAACGGATTACCAACGGCGAGATGATATGATGATGTCTGACGAGCAACTACAACACCTATTGTCCCAAAATGATCCACGCTTTGCACAAGAACAACAATTCCCGACAACCATCGATGAAGAGGAGCTCGAGGATGACGATGCGGAGGAGGACGCGGGGGGCGACGGGACTCACAATGCGGAGGAGGATGAGCAAGAGTTGGAGGACGAGGGCCGTTCAACGACTACAACCCAAATTGGTAAGAAATCTAAATCTCCTATTATTGAAAACAATTATACAAAAAGGAAAGACGAAAAACCGAAAAATGGTACGCAAGTTGCAATCATTGCAAGAAAGAGTTTAGCTTGGGAACTTCTGGCAGATACGGGAGTCTCAAAAGGCATCTTCAGTCCGCCCACTTTGTGGAGTATGCGAAAATAGACAAAGGCAAGGGGAAGCAAACACAAATATCGAGGTTTGCAAATTCTCAACCCTTTGGTAATTTTTCCTATGATGATAAAAAACATTTGACTGGTATGTCTCATTTAATTGTTGAAGAAAATTTACCTTATATTTTTTCCGAAAGTCTTGCTTTAAGAGATTATGCTCAAGGTACTTTAAATCCTCAATTTAGAAATTATAGTCGCAAAATGATTAAAAAAGAAGTTATAAGGCAATATAACTTGGAAAAAGAAAAATTACAAATATTTTTCGCAAACTTTGATGGACGTGTTAGTATTTGTAGCGATATATGGGAGGATACTTATCATCATTTATATTATTTGGGTCTTACTGCACATTATATTGATGATGATTGGAATATGCATAAACGTGTTCTTGCTTTTCGTGAATTCAATGATCGTCACACTGCTGATAATATTTATATTCTCATTGAACGTATTTTAATTGAGTATAATTTGATTGATAAGGTGTTTGTTGTAGGTTTTGATAATGCTAGTAATAATACTCCTGCTATACCTAGATTACGTGAAATGTGTGGTGCTTCTACATTGATGGGTAGGTTTTTTCATCAACGTTGTGCATGTCATATTCTAAATTTGTGTGTACAAGATGGCTTAGCGGCATTAGGAAATGCTTTAGAGGTAGTGAAGGGGGGAATTAAATTGATTTGGGCTAGCACTCCACTAAAAATGCAATGGCGGCAATATTTGAAGGATAGACATGTCAATTATTGTGCTTTTCCTAAAGATTTGTCTATTCGTTGGAATAGTACTTATAATAATTCAAGTACTTATTAGATATAAAGATCATTTTCCAGCTTTTTTAAGACAAACTTGTAACTATATTATAAACCCGGCTGACATCGACACTTGTGAAAAAATTGTTAATGTTTTGGCATATTTTAATAACGCAACTCTAACTTTTAGTCATGTTTATAAACCTACCGCAAACGAATTTTTTGTTGAAGCTGTTAATCTCGCCGGCGCTTTTTGTGAATTTTTCGAAGCCACTTACGTTATTTATTTTTTGTGATTTCATGAAATAAAAGTTTTTAAAATATTATTCACATATTTCGCATATATATGGTATTGCATTTGTTCTTGATCCTCGTTATAAACTTGCTTACTTGGCAAATTGTATAGATTACTATTATGCTTCTTTTTTTCCAACTCAAGAGTTCGATGATAATCCCATCGACCCTAAACAAGAATTCAACGAGGTTAGTAATTTATTTCATCAATTGTATAATGAATTTCATGCACAATATGGTAATGCACCCCCTCCCATGCAACGAACATCTTCTTCATCTAAAGGAAAATGACTTTTAAAATTCGCTTTTGGTTCTCTTTTGAAAAAAAGTAGAGCAACTCCCGCTACTGAATAAAGCTCAGGTAACGAGCTTTCTTTGTATCTAACATTGAATGTTGATTATGAAGTTGGTGATGACTTTGACGTTCTTAAGTGGTGGAAAGAAAATGAAAGAACATTCCCGATTTTATCAAAGATGGCTAAGCAAGTGCTAGCAATGCCGATATCAACCGTTGCCGTGGAACAAGAATTTGTGCGGCCGGCAACGTCCTAACCGATTATAGAACGAGGTTGAGCCCGAGCTCTCTTGAGACACTAGTTTGCTTTCACGATTGGTTGAAGGCCCAACGAAGAACTCAAGAAATTACCATCACTCTCACCCGCCACTTTATGGAGGAAACAACCGAAGACGGAGATTCCGATTGATTTTTTATTACAAAATGTATTACATTTTTTAAATTCATCCTAATTCTCAATTGTACTTCTTATTTGAAATAAATATACTTGAATTAGAATATAATATACTGTAATTGTAATAAAAATTATTCTAATAATATAATATATGATTAAAAAAAATTAAAAGGCCCGGCCCGGGGGGCGGCCCGGCCCGTGAACCGGGCAGGTGACCCGAACCGAACCGGACCCGGGGTTATCCGGGCCGGTTCCGGACCTGCCTTCCGTGAACCGAGGCCCGGCCGGTTCTAGGCCCGAACTGGGCCCGGCCCGAACCGAGTCCACCACTAATTGCAAAGCGTTCCACCCTGCTATATTCTAGAAGTAGATTCCTAGGAGTATTTTACAAATTTTGTAATCATCGAGCAAGCACATCATAGTTAGAAATCATGGGACGGAGGTAGTATGTTTTAGTAAATTTTACTACTCCCTCTGTCCCATTAGAAGGTTCCCACTTTCCTTTTTTGGACGTCCCGTTAGAAGGTTCTCATTTCCATTTTAGCAAACAATTAACAATCTTAAGTGACAAATTAATCATTAAATATTAAAAATAACGCATTTATAACATCACAGTTATCAATACTAACTACATTATTATATATACCTATTAAAATCATTTTAGTCCAACTAATTATGTACTCCCTTCATGTCTTAAAACTTTGTCAAATTTGATCAGTATTTTCATTATCATTCCAATTGCAAAGCGTTCCACCCTGCTATATTCTAGAAGTAGATTCCCAGGAGAGTTTTACCAAAATTTGTAATCATCGAGCAAGCACATCACAGTTTGCTCAATGATTACCAGTATGTCACCATCTAATTTGTTCTTATGGATCATAACTAATGAATAAAACAAAATACCACATTAAATTTTACATTTTCTCTTGATTAGATCAACGAATTCCTTTAACAAGCCGCTTCGGAGCAGATCCCATAACGATGTGCTGCTAGCTGCCCTGTTCAATTGGTTTTCTTAATTTGCTTGTGTTACACTTTGACATGTCAAATTTTGAAGACAACAATGACTAGTATCAATATGAACCCCTTTTTCAGGTAAATTAGATTTACAAAACACACTTAGACACTGAAAGGGAAAAGGGGGAAACTAGCTGCAAGAGTTCAAAAGAAACACCCTCCCTAATTCCAAAATACAAGAGGTCAGTAGCAAAAAAAACTAGCATCATCACATTCACTAAGCATAGCATCCAGCAGACTTGTTTGGATGGCCAGTAACCATGGGCCCCGCAGCATCGGAGGGTGCAAAATAGGCCGAGGCAGAGGATTCAAGATTCCCAATATTTAGCATCTCCTATGTCCTTTGTTCCTCCTTTCAGCCGCGTAAGTTAGAAGTCTTAAAACACCTCGAGTCCACACCTCATATTCCCCTTCATCTCTGCATTCGAATTCCACGACCCCCCTCGAGATGGTCTTCAGCCCGAAGTAACGGAAATTCTGACCGCCTTCTATCAGGTGCCTCCCTGGCCAAGCTGGAACATCCGTTAACACATCCAGGACCACATCTGCACATAAAAAATTCAACAAAATGTGATAAAAAGGATTAAATATAAATAATAAAGATGACACCTTTTTCATCTTTTTATCCCACTCAATTGTATACTGATTCTATCAGATCCCAAGGAAAGACCCAAACATCCAATTGTGTTCACATCATGACAGAGGGAAAAACCAACACTCTTGATTTCCTTGTTTCAATTATATTTCACTTTGGATTAAAAAAAATATTCTTTAGAATAAAAGAAATAAAAAAAAAAACTTACTCTTTTTCTTTTTGGTGATGGTCCCAGCAGCATGTCTGCTCTTCATCTTCAATGTTACCTGTGACTGCCAAAAGTTATATTCCAACCAAACAATGAAAGCAAAGTCCATTGTCTAGAAGCAATCAGAACTTTATTCATATGGTTTATTAAATTCCATTTTTGGTGAATTCTAAACATAAAGCTTTATAAAGTAACCCCAAGAGCAAGCCTACCTGACCCATTCCATTGATGTACAAAGACACTATCTTCCAGTGGAGCTCACCTGCAATAAGACCAATACGCATGCTTTAAAGAATGCAAACATTTTAAACTTATACGAAGTAATAGACAAGTGCCCAATATTTGTACAGGAGTAAGTAAAAATGATAAAGATTTCTACTCTAGCCTCCACAACTATTAGGATATTCTCTTTTAATCGCGAACTCTCATTTTTCCCCTTTTAGTGCACAATCATTTAGGGATTTCTTGGCTATTTTCCTTTATTGGTTCCTCCTAGTTAATAATTCACAACACAAATGGACCACATATTGTATTGACATAAAGTAAGGTGAAATCCATAGTAATGAACAAAACTAAAAAACATAAAAGTCAGTAAGGAAAAGTGAGAATCACTCAGTAGTGGGGACAAAAAATGCAAAATTTTCTAAAGATGATGCACAACAATTAAATAAATTAAATAGACTAATTTCCAAATCAATGATCAGTGAACAGATCCCAAGAAAATTTGTCAAGTCACTTTTGACCAAAAATATGTACTGTCTAAGAGAATGTGACCTCTGGATGATACCTTTTCTTGTGCGCTTTAAGAGCTCACCACCTCTGGAAAGCAATTCCCTGCTACAGATCCCAAGAAAGTTGTCATCAGAGGGGCCAATTATTAGCTCACCACTACTTGAAGAGCTCCCATTCCCGCCATATCCTTTTTCTACTGGAGTCACTGCAGCCACATTCCACACATCTTTATATGCCCTCGCCCTTAGTGTTGCCGCCCCTCTCAATGCTACCAAATTTAGGTCACTATGTTAGTGTCAAAACCAAATGCTCACTAATTTAAATCCATTCACATATAATTATTTCAAAAAATAACCATGATAACAATAATTTATGTATTATCGTTTAATGTAGCACAGTAGCACCGTGAAAGGGAGCTATGGCGCACCGGTCACAGTGTTGTTTGTGAACGAGAGGTCACGAATTCAAGTCTTGAGAGCAACCTTTTGTCAAAATGACAAGTGGAAGCTTGCTCCTTAAACACTATTGTGGTGGGAACCTTCCCTCGGGGACACCAAGGTGTAACCGTCTGCCCATTTCTTAATGTATCACCGCGTAACAATCCAAACTATTTCAAAACCTATAGTCTAGGTTGCATATCAAAATGATAAATCATGACAGTGACTTAATTCTTGGCAATGGCAATAGTAGCTACCAGTAGCAGCTGCAGCTGTGAGTGTCATGATATCTCCCGGTGATCGAACATTTACTGCAGAACTAACCACTGATGCGAGGTGCTCTCTCTCGGCCCCCATTGACTCGGCAGCTTCTACACATTGAGCTGCCACAAGGGTGGCAGCTGAAGCTACCGCCATTTTAGTCTTGGCTGTTTGCTCGTCCTTTCTGCTAGAGGATGAAGAAGCTGCCGCTGCTGCGGCCATGGCAGCAACGGCTGCCGCCACGCCAGCGACCGAAACGGCAGCATGTAATTGTGCATTTTGTGCTCTTGTCTCCTCTTTCTTCTTCTCTCTCCTGTCCTTGAACCACCTTCCCACCGTCTTGCAGCCGCCATTCACGGCTGCTGGTGGGGCCGCGCTGCTTCTGTACTGGTTGTTGATTGGCAGATTGTTTAATCTGCAATACTGCCACAGAAAAAAAGGTGTATAACAATTTTTGAAAGGTGCACCAGGACACAAGGTTAAGTGTCACACATCAAATATTTGCTATTTTGGGTGAGTAAGGAACTACAGAGTGTAAATTTAGTTTTCTTGGTCAAAGCTATTTTTGACTATTAACTGATTTTGTAATATTCCATTTTATTCATTTATTTTGAAATTTAAATTTGTACTCCTATAATATTTGAATTAATTTTTTTCGGTTTACTAATTTGAACATTAGTTGTATAAGTGCAAGTTGTCATTGTAAGCAAGGAACATTTATTTTTACAATTTCATCGTGAGTCAATTTTAAATAAACAACTCTGCTAATATCTTGTGGAGGGAGGAAATGAGGAATTTTGTATTTATTTAAGCGTGGTCCATCCAAAAAGAAATTAGGCCAATCTGGTGGGGAATAGGCAGAGATAGACTGAAGGGATGATTGGGGACCCAGGCCAGGTTTCAAATTCGCACATTTGTTTATATGAAACTTTTTATTATTATAAAATACAATAGAAATGAACTGTATTTTTGAAGGAACTCAATTTGAAGTTGGGAAGTGCTGATTGGGTCGTGGGTCCTATTTTTTATCCTATTTTTTATTAAATTTTTTTCATTTTTTTATGTCGCGAGTCCTAAATTAATTATAGAATTGGTGGAAGAATTCAATGCTATATTATTGTTGATGAAAAATTTACTCTTATATATGGCTTATTTGGCTTCTTGATTATCACTCATTTTATAATTGAGTCATGTGACTCTATTATCAAATAAGTGGAGATGAAGAAGCAAAATAAACCATACATAACTACATAAAGAAGTTATATATGCTTTCATAATTTTTCAAGAAATGAGAAAAGCATAGCCTTGTTTAATTAGAAATTGCTCTAAATAGGAGCAAAAACGTTTTGAAATTCCAAAATAGGAGTATCATGTTTTCTATTCTCTTAATAGGAGTAATCTGCCGAGTTTGGAAGAAAATGCCATGTTTTAAAGGTAGTAATGCCAAATTTGGCAGAAATTTACTCCTATTCAAGGAATAAAAAACATGATACTCCTGTTTTGAAATTTCAAAACTTTTTTACTCCTATTTAGGCAATTCTCCCTTGTTTAATTCAAGGATTTGAAAGAAACAGTAAAGTTTTACCATTAGAAGTATATTATTTAGAAATCATTACATATTTATGATTAATACCGTATTATTTAACTAATTATACAGATACCTTTTAATTGAAAAAGAAAAATTCTGAAAAATTAATAAAAGAAATGCCAATCTTTCACTTTCCCTCGTCTTATGGCCGTATTGTTCTGGGTCTTACAGATAAACAAAGTGCAGGATAGTACTTATTTTACTAAACTATACTCCGTATATATTTGTCACATAACATGTGCATTTCTATGAGGATTTTTATCTTTATTTTATTTGGAAATCAATAAAATGTAGAAATTATCTATAAAATAATAATCACCACTCAGTCACTCACATTTGCTCTCCAAAAATACTCAACCAAACAAGCCCCAAAAATCCCCTTATAGTGCCATAATAATTCAAAAAATAATACATTAGAAAGTAAATTTTTTAAAAAAATAATAATTTGAGATACATCACATAATAACCAATCTTTTTCTTAAATAAAATTAGAAATTCCAAAAAGCAAAAATTGTTAAAGGAAAAGAGGGGGAATCTTGGGGGTAACATGTGACTGAACTTTTTTCCATGTAGAATGAATGAAGACAAGTTAATTCATCATCATGATAGTAACTACTCTCCTTCTGAGATACTCTTATTTAATGATCCATTAAAGAGAAGGGAAACCTGTGAAACTGACATGTTTTCTCCCTCTGTTTCTCGGACCTTCTGTTCTTCTTACGCTAAATCGGTACTAAATAAATAAAAACCATACACACGAATGACATCAACCTATATAAATTCATTCATCAATTCATACAAAGCCTTGTCCTATTCACAACCCACCCAGAAATGGCTATCAATTTTCAGCAAAAAAAACATAAACACATTAATATCGTATACACAAAAATACAAACAGAGTTATGTTTCAACAGACCTTATGGTCGTCTATGTTGTCGGAAGGGGACGCCGGCGTGCTGTCGGCGAGCGGACCGCCGCTGCTATGCGAGAGCCGCCCGGATGTACGCGGCGACGCGTCCTGCTGTTCCCGAAAAAATCAAGAAAAGAAACACTAAATTAATCGAAATGAAACAACGATTGTACTCTTAGTACACTAATCCTTAAATTTCTTAATCATTTCCTCAGACTTACAGCCTGAGACATAATGCGTTCCATGATAAGCTGAGAAGTATCAGAAGAAGCGAAGCAAAATGGGTTGCCGGAAACAGACACGGCTTCCAGAAATTCGCCGGCGATGTCCTCCGATATGGTTCTGCTATGTCCGGCGGGCGGAATTGCGGCATTGGAAGGCTCGCCGAGGAAATTCTTAACGGAGGCCTGGGAGGGGGTGATTGATTTGGAGATCTCATGGGCGGAGAGACTCCAAGAACGGGAGAGGAACTCCATGGGCTCTTTTGGCGTCTCCGGCTGCCGGAAAATGGGCTGAAGCGAGTCCATTTTGTGGGTTTTAGGAGAGTGTTAGTTTGGTGATGGTTCAGAGATGAACAAAGAGAGACAAAATTTGGAGTGTGTTATGTGCAGAGAGAAGGAGAGAGAAAGACTGAGATTGTCAGATATTTATTCATCCACATTTTGTATGAGATGATTACTTGTTAATTAATTTTTCGGCTCACCATTGGAAGAGAGTTTTCTGGAGAATTTTTTTGAAGGGATCCAGAAATTATTACTCCCTCCGTCCCCGTAAGATTGTCTCACACATTATTCACTTGATCCCCTTAAGAGAGTCTCAGAAATTATCACATTGTTGTTTTTTACTACCCCATATTAGATTCAATATATAACATTTTTATAAAAACACTTTATTTTTAAATTTAATCAGTTTTTTATTTGCAAAAAAAATATTTCATACGGAGTATAAAAACTTCCGCCTTTTCCCGCCTAAGCACGTCTAGGCTTCGCCTTTTCACGCCTTTAGTGGTCAATTGTTGAGTTGTTCGCCTTTTCCACGCCTTTCTACAATGCAACGCGTTTCTCCGCCGCCTCACGCCTAGGCGCGCCTATGCCCCGCCTTTTGCCGCCTTTTAGTAGGGCTGGCATTTTAGACCGAAAAACAGAAAACCGAACCGGAAAAAACCGAACCGCTTTGAAAAAAAACGAACCAACCAAACCTATTGAAAATGGGACCCGAAAATTGGGACCCGATAAGAAACGGTTCGAACTCGGTTTATATTCCTAAAAAATCGGTTCAAACCGAACCGATAATTTTTTATTAATAATGATTATTATAATTAATAAAAATAATAATAAATAGTTAATGAGAATTAGAGATTACTACCCCGAGCTCTGCATTCACAAACTCAACGTGCTTGCAAATTGGTTGAAAATGCGGTCTCCTATCAGAGAGGTCAAGGGATACATCCCTCTGATGTACAACATTTATATAATTTTTAAACATTTCGGTTTTTTATCGGTTTCCGATAAATCGGCCTGAAAAAATTGGGTCACAATTAATCGGTACCCAATTAATGATCGGTTCGGTTTCGATTCTGATGCTTAGTAAAACCGAAATGTCGATTCAGTTCTCAGTTTGGTCATTTCGGTTCGGGTCCCGAACCGAAACCAGTCATACCTTTTAGAACACTGGACCGAGGTAGTATAAACTCCTATTAGAGTTATAATTATCACTCCGTACGGAGTATCTTATCTCAGGCAAGGAATTTAATGGTAAAATAAATACCGATTAACCATTACTCTCCGTCCCAAAATGATAGTCTTGTATTTTCTTTTTGGGATGTCCCAAAATGATGGACCTGTTTCCCTTTTTGGAAAAAAAGATGTGGTCCCTATCATTTCACTTTATTATACTCAAATCTCAACCACAACTTTTACTTTTTCAACCACTTTATTAAAACTTGTGTCCAAAAGAAATGAGACTATCGAATTGGGACGGAGGGCTAGACTTGAGTATGAGAGTGGGAAAAAATGAATAATTACCTTGGTGACCATCTTGTCTTTCAGAGTTAGCCAATGTTGTCAAGAATGAACTTAAGTTGAGGGTTTATTTCTGTAACACTCAAATAGACTATATCGGTTGATTCTATTGAAATTAATTAAGTTTTGAATTAATCAATTGACTTTCTAAAATTATGAAAATGTGATATTTAAAATATATTATATTAATAAAATAAAGAAAAACATACGTGAAAATATAGACAAAATGATCTCACATAGTAATTTAAGTGAATTTAATCAGAAGAGTAACTATAACCTCACTTATTTTGATTATTACAAAATTCAGCGCACAAAATCTAAAGTTACGTATTTAGTGAAAAAATGACTAATAAAGTTGTTAAGCCAACAATAGGAGGCACCAAACTGGCTCATAATCTATGATCTACCACTGGATAGAAATTGTTGGAACTGAAATGCAAGCTTAAATTGGCCGGGTCTAATCTTGTGTGGTCTTGTATGATCTGAGATTGGAATTAATTTAGGTGAAAACATCTGCGGTGGTATTAGTAACACCTTCGTTGTGAGAAGAGAGTATCATTTCATGTATGTGCCTCTCATAACATATCAAGTTCGATTGGCCGGTTGAATAATAAAATAAAAATATTTAGTTGAGATTTGTGTAGAGAAGAGAGAAATAAGAAATTTCATTATTGTCTCTAAAGTTAAAATGGGAAAAATTAATGAGGATGATATTAGTATTTATATTTGAGGAAACGTATTGGATGGATATGTATGAAACTTTTATATTGGGTTATTCCAATACTTCATCACACCTACCTCATTGTCTATCTTAAAGAAAATGCAAGACTAGATCTTCATTGATATTTGTCATCATTGATTATAGATGCATTGTTAGCAGAAAAAATGACTCCAATATTACTCCTAGAGTTATAATGGACAAGAATATCTATTATCAATTAGACTAAAAAGTTACTAAGCAATTATTGAACTAAAATTTCAATTACTACCAGAATAAGCTAATATTAGCTACTATAATATTATAGTATTCCGGTAGTAATTGAAATATTACAATAGTCAATGTTAGCTTATATCTGTTACAACCAGAAATAAGCTAATACATAATATTAACTATTATAATCTATAGTGACATGACTTCAATTACAATGGGAAATAACCTAGGAGTAATACAAAGTAAGCCCCCATAAATATGAGGGAGTATATACTCTCCTCCTAAACTTTAGATGGTAGATATCCTAAAACATATGTTTAAAACTTTTTTTCATATTTTTTATTGTACACAAGGTAGAATTATGCTCACTTTTTCACTTTTTCAAAAGAAAAGTTTCTCAATTGTTCCACCTCAAATACAAATAGACAATTGTCATCTTAAAATTATACTGAGTATTATATATCATGAGCACTGGGCCTTGATCGGCCTATTAGGCAAATGACCTGGACCCCCGATTCTCAAATCAACCTTTGAGATTTGAGTCAATATAATTCATCACTTTTCACAAACCTTAGGACGTGTTTAGTAACACAGATATTTTCCAGTGTTCCAGAAAATTGGAAAACTAGAAAATAGAAAACAGGAAACGCGTTTAACAAAGAAAATTGCTGGAAAACTAGAGAAAGGAAAACAGAAAAACGCGTTTACCAAACCGTTTTCCAAAACCAAAAAAATGAGACATGTCTCTCTTTTCCTTAATGATTTGGAGAAGTGACTTTTACTAATTTTCCAAATTTGGAAAACGCAGATGCTACAGGCCTCTGCAATGAATTTGCATACTTACACCTAGTGGTGGGTCCGGTCCCGCTCGATGTTGATTCCATTCTAGCACCTCCATCCTCATACCTTACCTCTTACCCCTACCCTACCTACCCACCCAACCCCCACCCCGCATACCCCTTTTCTCTACAATGACCCTACCTCCACCCTCTACCACATGCGCCTACATCGGCCCCACCCCGATCCACCCTACCCTACCGCCACCCCCCAACCACCTCAACCCCACCCCGACCCACCCTACCCTACCCCCACCTCGTATATTACCCCTTACCCCTACCTTACCCCTTCCCACATGCCCCCTATCTCGGCCCCACCCCACCGCTACCCCCACCCTCGTACCGCCATCCTACCCCACCACCATCCTACCCCTTCCCCTACCTCGGCCCCACCCTACCGCCATCCTATCCCAACTCCCTACCTTACCCCCGCCTTACTCCAACCCCAACCCCACTCACTACCCCCACCTTACCCCTAACCACTGCCCTAACCCACCCACTACCCCACCCAACCCGTACCCCTAGACCTTACTAGCCCACCCCCACCCACCCCCACCCATACCTTCCTTCCCTACCCGACCCCTATGAGTAGGTATGGGTGAGTATGAAGGGTTTTAGGGGAGTATGGGTAGAGTGTAAGATCGGGGTAAGGGTAGGGGTCAAGGGTGTGGAATTTAATGTACGGTGTAGGGGTGGGGGTACGAGGTATAGGGGCAGGGTAGGAGTTAGGAGTATGGGTACACGTATGAGGTGATTGACCCCACATATTATATTACATATTTGTGTTCATGAATGTTTGTGTGTTTATATATGTATAGGGTTATTTTGGACATTTTAATGTTAAACGGTGTTTTAAACCGTTTGAAGTAAACATTATCTTATAACATTGCTTATTTTATGTGTCGCTTATTAACGCGAGTCTTAATAAGCACCATTTAGTAACATGTGAAGTAAAATGTCAGTCTTCTGGATGATCGCAGAACTGGGTGAAAAAATTGATGAACATATATAAACTGAAGATAGAAAAATTGAAAAATAAAAACAGAAAATTGGAGAACGAAAAACAGAAGTAGAAAACAGAAAAATACATTGTTAGTAAACAGGCCCTTAGTATGGAACTATGGTATGTCATACATTCACACTACCTCCTTCCGGAAAAGGTTCGACATATGACTTTTCTTTGCGATGATGGCAAACTTTGGATAATGATTTAAATTAGGGAAAACTGTTAAATAGGTCCTCGAACTTTCATAAAAAAATCAATTAAGTCCTTTTATAGGAGACTTTGTCCGGTCGTCGCGATTTGGGGCGGTTCCCGGTGGAATTTAGGGCTGAATCGATAAGGTATACCGAAAATTTCAACCCATACCGTATACCGTACCGAAAATGCGGTATGACAAATTCTTACACCGATACCGTACCGGGACTTTCGGTATACCGTGTTTCGGTATACCGAAATATCGGTTTGGAAAAAAACTCATACCTTACCATACCAAAGATTCGGTATACCGAAAAATTTCGGTATTACCGTACCGTACCGAATGGGAATTTTTTTACAAATTACAAATAATGATTAAAGGACTCATTTACAAAAAGAAAATGTCACAGGGGAAGGAATCAGTTGCCTAACTTGAAAGCATCTACATGAAGGGAAGACGGAGGTTTTCTGTACATTAGCATTGTGATCCCCTCAATCACAACAACAACAATTGCTGCTACCGATATATCCCAATCCCCTGTTTGTCCTAGAAACCCAGGAGAAGCAGAAATATTTTCATTGAATGAGATACTTCATAATGAATTTCAACACAACAGTAAGATCACATCCATCTAAAAAGATCATAATAATAAGTACCGGTATTAGGGTTATTCATTGGATGTTACGTAGACACAGAGTACTGGTAGTAGAAGGTTAGTGGGCTTGGGTTTGGAAAAGTGGGCCTTAATTTTTGTATTTTGATATTTATTACCAACTTGAATTTTATTTTGGGCTTGAAAATTTGAGTGGACTTCTACAACATTTAAAAAATATATAAAATAAATGTTGAGTATGGAATCGGTACGGTATTATACCGGTATACCGCGGTATTTATAAACATATACCGTTACCGTACCGAAATAAAGCGGTACGGTATGATACCTTACCGAAAATGACGGTATACCAACATTCCGGTATTTTCCGGTATTTTTCGGTACGATAAGTGCGGTATACCGGTTTTCCGGTATTTCTGCCCACCCCTAGTGGAATTATTTGATAAAAGTTTTTGAGCATCTTATTCATCAAGTCTAGTTTACTCATACCAAATTTCAGCTAAAAATTTAATCGGGAGCGCATTCAAATTAATTCGAGAACGCAAAAATGCGCAGTTATCTTAAAGAATTAATTTGAATGTGTTCCCGAATGAACTTTTAGCTGAAATTTGGTATGAGTAAACTACACTTGGTGAATAAGATGCTCAAAAAATTTAATCAAAAAATTACACCGGGAACTGCCCCAAATCGCGACGGCCGGGCAGAATCTCCCATAGAAGGACTTAATCGACCTTTTTATGAAAGTTCGAGGACCTATTTGACAGTTTTCCCTTTAAATTATTATATTTGTATACAATTTATAAATTTTATACTTTTATGAAAAAAATTTGAATAAGGAACGTTTTAATATAATTTTCGTATCCAAAATAATTTTGTACTAAAAGATATTCTTAGTTAAAGTTGATTGAAATTGATTAAGAAAAATCAATTTGACAAACATTTCGGGAAAGAAGAGAGTAACTGACGTAAAAGTGCACGATTATGCATATAAATTATGTGATGTACGAACTTTGAAATGTACATAATTGTGACCGCTTCACTATATTTTTATAAGGTGATCTCATCATTTCCGTTTCTATATTTACGACCAATATTAAGTTTTGATTTTTGCTTATATGAACATGTCCACTTAGGCTTGATTTGTGCTACAAAACATCCTGTCATGGCACATATGCATTCGTTTATGGAGTATTTATTAACACCGAGTGATGTACGAATCGAACTTTGACATACTTATAACTTGTGTTTTTACCTTTTTTAGCTCCGAAGACTTTTCGTAATTTGTAATACTCGTCTCCCAATTTAAACTTGCGAGTTTTAATAGCACATAGTTTGAAGAAATATTTCATTTCCCCCTTACTTTTCTCTGTATCATTTAAATTTTATCGGATGTCCCCGAAGGAACTTCCTTTACTTTTCTAAAATGTCATTTTTTAAGAGTTTAATTTTAGTACACAATGTATTATTATTATACTGTTTTGCGCTATTTAACACTATTTGACAATATACATCCGTAATATACATCCGTAATATACATCCGTTGTCATTATTTCACGGTGAATGAATTATTGATAGAAATTTGTATACTGAATAAAGAAGGGGCTTTATTTAAGGTACCAACACAATAAACCATGAATTCTCTAAGAGAAGGGGATATGATTTAGAGCTCATTTCATCGTTTGGAGATACTAAAATTGGATGAATATATTACATTATGAGAAAATTGTATTTAAAATCTATTCATTAATAAAATAAAGAAAAAATCATATGAAAATGGGCGAAATGATCCTCTATAGTACGGGTGGGCATATCAGTTTTCGGTTCGGTTTTTATCAGTTTCGCTTCAGTTCGGTTCGTAAACGTGTTGGGAGAACTATTACCAAACAAAAATCATGCTATTTTTCAAATTGCATATGGTCTGTTTCGATTCGGTACGGTTCAGTTCGGTTAAACCATACTAATATACTAGTATATGCCCACTCCTACTCTATAGTAACTTCTGTTGTTATCATTATGGAGTATTGCACAATTAAATGCGTAAAATTAAAAGTTACGAATTTGATAAAAAAGTTCACTAATAGATCTGATAAGTTCACTAATAGAAATTGTTGGTGTTAAATGTATAACTTTTAGTCCTTACACCTTACTTTGACCTTTCCCACATTTACACATCAACAATGCTTGATGTACCTACCCTAATACGTACACACCTTATACTCACCGTGTTTGTGAAGGTTTTGTTTGTATGTGAATCCGGTTCACGGACAAAATATGTGTTATTTTGTCTGTGTAAATTTTGCACAAACAAAAATTGTCTGTGAACGGAACTCACACACAAGAAAAAGTCTTCACAAACATAGGTGGATATAAAAGTGGATATAAGAGTGAGTACAAACATTATATTTGTCTACGCATCTCCGTTTTCCAATTGCCCTTTTAGGTCCTCTTATTTGAGATTTGTCATAATGTGCGAATGACAAAAAAGTTACTATGACAAAAGTTTGAAAACTGATCGCAAGTATTATGACAAAAGTTTGAAAAATTAAATTGCCATTATTTTCGCAATCGCCAGAAAATTGAATATTTTAATGGGATTGGTTTCAGTTCAAATAGATCATACAAATAGTTGGAGGATTATACTAATTTAGATAGAAAAGACTAATCTAGAAGATTTAAGTGCAATTGAAACATCCTATAATAAATGAAAAGAAAAATATCAAAATATCTTTCTCAGAAGGAATAAAACTTAAATTATTCTACATATAAATTATACTCCGTATCATTATATTATTCAGCAAGAAACAAACAATATTTAACATATAACACGGACAAAACTTCCGAAGGTCATTCTTCTCTAATGCTCCGGTGATCGACCTTTGAGGACTCTCAAACTTCAAATTCCGGTACACGAACAAAAATAAAGGTAAAGATCGATGATCATGGAAGATGATGGTGAAGATGGAGTATGAAGAGCATGTAAAAAGAAAGAAGAGAGAAGAAAAGAAGAAATAGAAAGAATATATATAATAAAGGGAAAGTTCCCGAAATAGGAGCGGAAAGAAAAAATTAAAGAATAAAAAAGAGTCATTTGTAAGACATGAAGAGGGAGGGAGGGGAATAAAATTGGACTCTTATATAGGGTGTATATTAACATGTACAACTAGCTTTTTTTCAATGATTCACCTAATATTTTTGTTGATACATACATGGGCAGAGAACTAAAAGTAACAACATAACCTTGTCTATATATTTAAGGTGATTTCATTGCTCTAATTTTAGTTTAATAAACAATATGGAGCATTTGTTTTTGTAGGGGCAGAGGTAGAGGGAGGCTAATCGAGCCCCGGCTCACCCCAAATTTGAAAATTCTTTGTATTTTTAATATATAAATTTATGTATAAAATTAAAATTTATCTGGAAAAAATCTTTGTATCTGTCTATCCCAACTTTGGATCCTGGTTACGCCCGAGTTTTTGGGTTCTTTTTTGGCTTTTCACGCATGCACCTCAAATCACATACTCCCTCCGTCCCATATTTAACTCCGGTTTTGACCGGACACGAGTTTTAAGATAGTGAGATTTGTGTGATGGAGAGTTATGCAGAGGAGAGAGAAATGTGTAAGAATGGTTGTGAACCACATATTCTTTACCAAAAAGGGGAAAAGGAGATAAATTTGGGACGAACCGAAAAGGAAAGAATGAAGATAATTCCGGGACGGAGGGAGTACATATCTACTTAGCCACTTAGACTTGGATTCATTGGGACTTGAGAATTGAGGGATCAGTCAACCCAGTCATGCACTGGCTCATCGACAATCTTGCCCAGACCAGAAACTATATAGCTTAGATAGATTGCCCAACTATATATATAAGCCAAGTTGGTTAGTTGGATATACATATAGTGCTACAAACAAAACGCTGAGGAGAGACTTTAAGAACAGCCATGCATTGAATTGGTTCCATGTTTGACGTTGCAAACATTCTCTCCAAAGAGAAAAAGAAATAATGGATAAAAGTGGTTTAATTAGTACGTAGTATACATAAAAGAAATTTTGTTCTGAACAGGAGTGATAACGTATTTTGCATTATCAAACTTTAAACATAACAACATCTTTAAAGATTTATAGTAATTACTCGAGAGAATTCTTTAAATAGGAGTAAAAATGTTTTGAAATTCCAAAATAGGAATAACATGTTTTTTAGTCCTTGAATAAGAGTAAATTTATGCCAAGTTTGGCATTACTAGGCTTTAAAACATGACATTCTTTTCTAAACTTGGCAGATTACTCCTATTCAGGAAATAAAAAACATGATACTCCTATTTTGTAATTTCAAAACGTTTTTGCTCATATTTAGAGCAATTTCTATAATTACGTATATTTAAAGAATAAAAACATGACATCATGTCCGACTTTAGAATTCTAAAACGTTTTTACTTATATTTCGAGAACTTTCTTATCCAGAAAGGTATGAATAGCTATTTTTGCATAAGAAATACTCCCTCCGTAAGTCCGTAACATTCATATCTTCTCACTTTCCTTTTTCATCTGTAACACACATATCTTCTCATTTTGAAATTTTCCCATCATACACTATTACAACTATTTTTTGGGATTTATCCTTATTCCAGCACGCTATTTCATTATCTTCTCATTATATGCTCAATAATTTATATTACATTTCACTATTTTTAATCTCACCTACTTTTAAACAGGAAGATATAAATACTACCAAGCTAGTATATAACTTAATTGGGCATCCTTGAATAGTTGAATGGAATTACTCAATTTATTATCCAGCACTTAATTAATATGAATATGTCTTATTGAGAAGAAAGTACAAGTTTGATAATTCCTGGCCAAATGATCTGAACTATAGTTTATAAATGATCTGTACCCAAATGGAATATTAATGAAAATGGGTCCGAAGCTTTTTGAGTTTGACATATCTGAGAATAGAGAGTCTCCCAGTGCCAACCGCCTCCATGAACGAATGGTCATCCATTTCCGTACATGCATGGTTGGGCCGGGGTAGTCTTCCTCTCCCCGTGCTAATGTTTTGCTGATAGCCTTTTCATTTAATTCTCACCTGATTATTAATTGTGTCATCTCAGGGGTTCATTATTAGTCTAATTATTATCTCTCTTTAATTATGAGACAATTATATATTAATTATATACTATGAGTACGTAGGTATGATCAAATTAAAGGTGTTTTGGATTCAAGTATAGTAGCTGTTTTTTGACGTTACTTTTCTTTAATTTCTTCTAAATGTCTAATTGTTTAGAACCCGATTGGTAACAATGAAATTGGCTGATTCTGTAGAAATTTATGAAGTTCTGGCTGAAGTGATTACACTGACAGAATACACCTAATTATGGACATATTATAGTTAAAATAATCTTTTTTAATAAATTTAAGAAAAAAACAGCATAATACCTGTCAATAATGATCTACAATAACTTCAACCAATTATTGAGTCTGAAAAACAACTTAAACCTTGATTATTTTATTTACTTCTCAATTCAGCGTGCACAATTAAAACTCAGTGTGATAAAAAAAATTGGTTAAGAAGACTAATAAGCTACTATTTATGGTCTATGGTGTGAAGTCAAATAATTAAGGTTTCTCACTGCTTACTATTTATGGTCTATGGTTTTGAGTGATTAGCAAATTAGGTGGGAGTTTAATTATCTCCAGAGTGGACCCAGGAAATTCATTGGTTCAAAATATTTTTTGGGGGTGAAAATTATTTTATGTGGGGCGAAAATTATTTTTTGTATATATATAGTGAAAGAGGTTCTATGCATGATTAATTAAAACACAAAGGGGTTTGACGCATTTTTCAAATCACATGGGGCTAATGCGCTGAATTTCTATATCATGAGGAGGTTTGATGCATTCAGTGGCGGAACTAGGGGGAGGCGAGCCGGTGCCGACGCTCCCCCTTCTCTGGCGGTGGTTTTGTATATATATATATATATATATATATATATATATATATATATATATATATATATATATATATATATATATATATATATATATATATATATATATATATATATATATATATATATATATATATATATATATATATATATATATATATATATATATATATATATATATATATATATATATATATATATATATATATATATATATATATATATATATATATGTATATCTCTCAGCCCCGGTTCAGAAAGTATTCATATATTAAAGTGTAGTCGCTATTTGAACGTATGAGTTGTGATAGTTCAAATGGTATGGTGGAGGTTGGGAAAACTCTGTCTACCTAAATGGCTCGGGTTCAATTCTCAGGAGTAACAATTTTTTTTTGCTTTCTCCATTATTGCTTCTTTAGACTTTAGCCCATTTGGTAATTATTTATGTTCAATTAAATCACTCTAGGATGTAATGTTGTTTAAATCACATTTTTGAATTTCTATATCTTTTATTTTAAATTATCATTTCTTCAATTCAAATTAATTTTAATCATTTCTTCTTCTAATAATGACATATACGGACGTTGTCATTTAATGTCAAGAATAATTCTAAAACTACTTTAAGTTAATATAAGTATTTACCTTTTGTTTAGTATAATAGCATTTTTATTTGAAACACACTACATATACATATATATAAGTTTCGGATCAAATAAAAAGAGTTCTTATCATGAAAATTGATCGAGAATAAATCTTGTGCATTTAACTTGAGATCCGATGAGTCAAAATCAGTCAACAATGCACTATATTTTATCAAAAACTCGGTGACAATTTGATAAATAAATCAAAATTTTCTCTCATTGTGAAAAAGTGTAAAATAAATATCTACTAGTATACCAAAACGAGTAAAAAATATAAAGTATGAATAATTGTATTAATATCAATGTACAAGATGATGTTTATATACACGGTAGAAATTGTTGTGATAGTTAATGAGATAATGATGACTATCTACAATTATGGAGATAAACTAGCAGGATAACCATCTAGCTAACCGTATGTACATAATAATAAAAATATTAATAATAATAATTATGTTGCTTCAATAAAAAATGCGCTCGTTCTCATTTTTCACGGGAATAACTCTTTTTATTAGAACCTCACTCTATATGTATTAATAATTATTTTTCACTCGTTTTTATTTTATCCTAATAAAAAATTGTTTTTCAAAAAAAAAATAAGAGCACCCCCTCAAATTATTGTCTGGTTCCGCCGCTGGATGATTAAACCCTATTAGTTTTGCAGTTTTAATTTTTGCCATAAATGAAGGTTAGATCGAGTTGATGAAACTTTTAAAGTTTTCAGTTTTATAAATTTATCCATTTACTTAGCCGCACATGTTGTTGGATTTTGGGATCTATTGATTCACCAACTCGGCCAAAATTTGAACTTTTTTCAATAATTTTTGTACGGCCTTAGGAGTTAGGGCACATGACCTTTAGAGTTCACACTTGCACTCCCACAGGAGCGAACATGCTTGTGTCTCTCTTCATCAACCCCGGCCGGGAGAGCCCTCTCTTAGCTTTCTCCATGTGCTTCGCCCTTGATGCTGAAGTTCTCATAAATGGAGTCATTCACATGCCCTGTGGACGGGGAAGATGTTCTCCAAAATGCACATGCCTACATACAGTGCCGCATGCCAACATACAAGGGCGGGGCCTTTGGTTATGAGCAGTTGGTTGACTCTTTTTTTCGGCTTAACTTTTTAATCAAACACGTAACTTTTTATTTCGCGCGCTGAATTGTGTATTAATAAGAAAAAATAAGGTTGAAGTTGTTTTTCATACTGTATTGGCTGACATTAGTGTAAATGCTAATTTCAGCTATTTTTTAATATAAATTTATCTTTATTTGATTAAAAAAATGTATTTTAAATGAAATGTATTCATAAATCAGCAGAATCAGCTAATACATCTAGAGCCCGTTTGGTAGCACGAAAATCGGTTGTTTTGCTTGATTCTGCTGAAATTTATGAAGTTTTGGCTGAAGTGGTTGCATTGGCTGATTCTGCTGATTTAAGAAAAAAATATTTTTAAAATATATTTTATTAATAAAATAAAGAAAAAATTATATGTAAAAATAGCTAAAATGGTCATCTACATTAACTTCAGCCAATACAGCCAGAAAAGTAACTCCAACCTTACTTTTTCTGCTTATTGCACAATTCAGCGCGCGAAAGCAAAAATTACGCGTTTGGTGAAAATTTTGGCTGATAAGCATGATAAACCGAGAAACAGTGTTACCAAATAGCCTCCTACTTCTGTCAATACTTCAAAAATTTCAGCAGAATCAGCTGCTTAAGCCGATTTCAGTGTTACCGAAGGGCTCTAAATTATGTTAAGACTTTAATTACAATCTCAAAAAGTTAATTCGATAGAAAAGCATATATATGTCTTATGAAGTTATACGCCCTTAATTGGTTGATTACTCCGTACTATCTATAGAAAAAAATTATTTGTGCTCACGCCTTTATACTCGTTTAAAACTTTGTCAACTTTCTTTTTTGAATATCCTACTAACTTTGCCACTTTTTCTTTAAGTAAAAAATTTATGGTTCCAGTTAAGTACTACCTCCGTTCCTATTATAACTTTCAAATAAGTTTGGCACACAATTTAAGACAGTGAGTATTGTGTGATGGAGAGTTGTGCAGAGGAGAGAAATATGTAACAAATGTTGTGAATCACAAATTCTTTACCAAAAAGGGAAAGTGGAAGTTTTAATTGGAACAGACGAAAAAGGAAAGTTGGAAGTTATAACAGGAACGAATGGAGTATATCTTCTCTGCACAAACACGAACCACACAGGTTATACTTTATTAATTTCCGTACCGGTTAAACTTGACAAAATTTTAAGGGAGTATTTGTTTTGTCTATAAAACGGATTCACAAACAAAACAATAGCCTCTCACCGAAATGAATATAAGGGTGGGTATAACTGTATAAGTAGTATTATCTATATTAACAAATTTTTGGTAACATTCCTGATATTATCTATATAAGGATTCAAAAGTATTATCTATATTTGTTCACAAACATTTCAATGTGTCTATTATATTCGAGTCCATCTTGTGATATCCACTTTTGTACACACATTTTTTCTCATCTCCTATTTTGTCAATACACACAGACAGACAAAATGTTGTCTTATTCTTAAAAAATTGTTTGTGTGCATCTGCAAAATAGGGAGTTAGTACAAAATGAATGCAAATAGATTTTTTGATTATTCTCGTATTCAAGACGAATTCCAATGAAAGGATCAAACGGACCATAAACCTATCACCCCTATGAATCCTATGATTGCCGGCCAGATTAAACAAAACAACATAAACATGACAAGGTCGGATGGGATGGAGGTAATATACGTGTAATACTCTTCCCGTCCCTTGTAACATTTCGTTTTTATTTATTCCATAAAAACTTTATAATTTTCTATATTAATCAATGAATTTATACTTTTTTTCTCTTTCTCTTCACAATTTCAAAACATAAAATATTTACTTAATTTTAACTCGTGTCAGACTCTTCATCAAATTAGGCAAGATATTGAGGGATGAAGGGAGTATTAAGATTGGACAAAGATTGGCAAATAAACTCGACACAACAGACACTCTAATGGTAGAAAATATTAATGAGAGAGGGATTTTAATTTCTGGAGATAAGATAATGACATGATGAGTGTTCATTATGCCACAGACATAACTCACAGAAGCAGAGCAAGGATCGGACGAAAAGATCGTTTAATTAATCACTGTATACTTTGCCTATCTATCAAAAGCCTTTAACCGATACTTGTCAAATTCACATCAAATTGCTAGCTTCGGCCTACGACTTGGACGCCTATTTCCCATTTTCTCTGACTTCCTCTATCTGATTTGATATAATAGGCTTAAAATTATTAGCATTGACTTTGTTAGTAAATGTCTGTAGGTGGGTTTTCAAGTGGTGAGTGATTTTTGCAGTTGCAAGAGTATTTCTATACGTTTTTTATCTTTTTTTTATGATCCTCATGTCGAAGCTTACGCTCCCATAATCCTGGAGTCTATGAATTACCCTCCAATGCTCATAGATAGTTAAATTCGGATCTGATCACAGTCAGCCTCGTCAGTATTGACTCAAAAGGACGAATCCAGCAGGACTTACACGTTTTTTATCTTCTATATACTCTGTATGAGTCATTTTTGGTGTAGTGTGATTTTGATACTCCCTCCGTCCCGCAATTAAGTTATCACTTTGTTTTTTAGGCAGTCTCTAAATTAAGTTTACATTTCTTTACTTTCTTTATTTGGCAAATTATCTATATCAAAACAGTATCAAACAGTGCAAAACAGTGTCATATGAATTTCATGTGTACATATTTAAGTACGGGGTTTTGTGTACATTTTGTGTATAGCTCATGTACTTAAGAATTTTTCTTTATGGACTGATAAGTAATGTTCTCTCCGTACCTTGAAATTTTAATTGACACAGAGATTCATAGAGTAAAAATTATGTGATTTAGTTTTGTACAGAAGAAAGAGAATTAACTAAAATTACAAATTATTTATTTAAAGAGGAAAATGACAAAATTAGTGGGAACCGAAAAAAAAATTAACAATGTTTTAATGAACAGAGAGTAAAAAACACAAATTCCGAAATTTCATACTTCTTGTGTCTCAAATTGATAGTCCTAAACTTTTTAGGTTTAAATATGTAGTGATGGATAGTGTACCCGGGGGGTAGCCTATCCGAGGGGTTATCACGAGGAATAACAGGAGAGAAGTCAGAGCAAGTAAGAGAGAGAAAGTATATTGAGTTGAGGCGTTAAAGCGTGGTTACAAATGGGGAAATGGGGTGCTATTTATAGTAGCAATAAATGCCGGACAGGGACACGTGTCAAGCGTCCATTGGCCGAGAGGTCACCTCAACTGGTTGGCGCTGGCAGCCGCATGTGGCCGCATTTAATGCGGCTGTTGGATGGGACGTTGTACAGGGTACGGTGATCTGTACGCATGTGGCGCTGATATTATGTCGGGAGAGGTGCCCTCGGCTGCAGAGGACTAGCCGAGGGCTCTGAGTGCCGGGGACCCCCTGGGTGCCGAGGGCTCCAGGTGCCGAGGGCTACTGTTTTCTGTCGTTTTTCTCCCAGTTTCTTAGTTTGCTTAAAAAACCTGTTCTGTGAGAGTTTTGAGCCTTCGGCCAGGGTGCCGAAGGCTCCCCAGTGTGCGTTGTGGGCTGCTAAGTGCTTGGGGCGCCGTAATTTGGGGCCTGTTGTGCTTCCTGGGCCGGTCGGGCCTTTATTGGTGTAGCAGGAGTCTGTGGGCCGGGGGTTCCCGGGCCATATACTCCATCAGGAGTCCCTCACTCCTTTTGCCGAAAGGTACTTGAGGGAAAAAGAGTAATTTGTGCTTGCCCTTTGGTGTTGTCCCGTTGTAATTTCTGAAGTTGGTGAGGAGTCGTTGCTTTCATGTCCCCACTGAGGGCAGTCCTCAGTTACCCACACGTCGGGACTTGAGGGATTGCTTTGCCGTTTGTTGGAATTTTTCACCATTTTGTAATTTAATGATTTTCCCGAGGGGGTCCTCCAAGGATTGCTTTGCCGTTTGTTGGAATTTTTCACCATTTTGTAATTTAATCTTTTTCCCGAGGGGGTCCTCCAGTCCCCCACTCCTTGAGGCACTTGTAAAGTGGTGAAAAGGAGTAGAGTAGTTGTGCTGCTGTTGTGGGCCGAAGGCTGACGCTTTTCGTTTCATTTTGGGGGGATGCCTCGTTAAAAACCTCATTAGGAAAAACCCTGGGGGAAAAATCCTAATGAGGGAAAAAAAGTGCACCAAATTCCCCCAACGATGAATCGAAAATGTGAAACCTTGGCTCAAAATGGAGAATAAGGGTAATGCCGAAGGCTCTCCTTGTTCTGAGGGCTCATGTGTTGAATAGCCGGAGGCTTGTTGTTGATGTCCTGGGAGGTGCCGAAGGGGAGCCCCTCAATCTGGGGATCGAGGGCGTGATGGATGAGGGCAGTAGTTGAATTGTCACCGAGGTGTCCCCTGCTTGCTGATTAGTTGATGATAAGGATACCCGAGGGCTCCTATTACCTGTGTGCCGTAGGCTATCTGTCGTTGAGGCATACTCCCCGGGGGCTACCCGGCCCTTACAGTGCTGAGGGGGAATCCCCGAGGGGTGGCCTGATATGAAGCCTTGGGCTTCTGAAGGAGCGATCCCGGAGGCGACTGTTTATGTACTGTGTGGCGCAACCCGGGGGCGTCTCTGGGTAAGTGTACCCGGAGGCTCTCCTTGATGAAGTGGAGTGAAGTAAAAAAATCCGGGGGCTCCCAGAATATAGCCGTTGGAAATATAGCCGTTGGAATATGTAACGTCAGGACATAGCCGTTGGGGGGGTACACGTGGCGCGTGATGGTTGGTTGTCCGTGGGCGGCGTCACCGATTGGGCGTTACCGTGGTCTGTAACGATGGCGATCCAACCGGAGGCCCGGTTTCCAGGCCCAAGCCCGGATCCCAGCGCCTATAAATACCCCAAGGCCAGGGCCACTCTCCGCTGTGCGATCTCAGTGTAGCGAAGCTCTGGCAAAATTTTTCTAGAGAGAGAAACTTGCCCTCGGTTGAATCCTCAGTTCTCAAGGTCAGTTCCCCCCTGCTCTTCTCCTTCTAGTTAGCTGTGCCTTGTGCCCTTAGGCTAGGAGATAGAATTTTCTTGAAAACCTTAGTTCTTCCGAGCCTTCGAGCTAGTGAGTAGATGTCATCACAAAGCGACTCCCAGGATATCTCGGGGGAGCCTTCGGTCGAGATGGAGACATGCTCAGATGTGGAGTCCTCGAGCGTGGAGTCCTCGGTGGGTGGTGATGCCGCAGTGGCCATGGAAGTGGATAAGGACCTCCAGGCCGAAGTCGAAGCCGAGGGCTTCGAGCAAGAAAACGAGGACGAAGAGCTCGCCCTCGCCGTGCAAACTGCCGAGCAAGAAGAGGAGAGGGAGAGGATGAAGGTGACGGTCGCCATTCCTCCCCCCCGTGGTGCCGGGGAAGCCAGCTCCTCCCGGCCATTGGACCCGATGCCCATCAGTGTGGCTCCCGGGAAGAAAAAGAAGATGAAGGCGGCCCCGAGGAAGAAGCAAGC
This sequence comes from Cuscuta europaea, assembly GCA_945859875.1. Lineage (NCBI taxonomy): Eukaryota > Viridiplantae > Streptophyta > Magnoliopsida > Solanales > Convolvulaceae > Cuscuta > Cuscuta europaea. Next base: position 10,022,098 of record CAMAPE010000045.1, read on the forward strand.
GGCCGTTGACGCCGGGCGACCGGTAGGCATACCCGAGGGCCATTCGTTTCTGAACACTGCCGCTCTAGAGCTGAAGACGAGGGCGTCCCCGGCAGAATACCAGGCCACTCAGATGCTGGTTGGCCCTTCGGCGCGCGTGGTGGAGCCCAGGGCAGATGATTTGTTGCGGTATGCGCCCGAAGGGTGTTTTGCTGTTCACACTCTCTCGGTGGAGATGGGGCTTCGGTTTCTGCTTCATCCTTTTCTGTTGGAGTATCTGAGGTTTGTGGGGTTGGCCCCCTGCCAGCTAACGCCCAACAGCCACTCCTATGTGGCCGGCTTCCTCTCCTTGTGCCAGAGCCGGGGGGTTGAGCCCACACTTGACCAATTCTTCATGTCCTTCAACCTCTGCCGGGGGGGCATTCAAATGTTGAGGGCTTTGCCAACCTTCAGCAGGTACCGGAGTTCAGGCTTTTCGATGACGTGCCCTCGTCCCACAAGGGGTGGAAGGAGAGATTCTGCTATATTCGCCTCGAGGAGAACCCCTTCCCGGCCCAGCTCCGCAATAGCTTCCGGCGCCATCCGAAGGTGGGGAGCGCAACTCTTGAGAAGAATGGCAAAGTGCTTGCCAAAAAGCCGGAGGGGTCTGACAAGCACGTCAAGATTAGAGACGTCACCCTCCCCGAGGAATTGCTTAGCCTGGGCTTCCGGCAGTTCAGGCCGAGGGGCTCTTCGGATGAAAGATATCCTCCCCTCGATCGAGTCTTCGAAGGAGCTGGAGGTGATCACCGAATGGTTCACTGATGCGTTGATAGTTCTTTTTTATTTCCTATCTTTTATGACGTAGTAATTGATAGCCTTCGGTCTAACCCTCCTGTGTTTTTTTTTGTTGCTTGCAGGTAATAATATGGACGTTGGTTCTCTCTTCGCTCTGAAGAATGCGAAAGGGAAGAAGAAGGCCCCGGCGGGCACTTCTGCCAGGGAGGGGCCCTCTCAACCTGCTGTCGCCGCTGCTGGCGCCGGAGGGTCCAGGGGTGCCGGGCCCGTGAAGAAGAAGAACGCCGGCAAGGGGACCGAGCCCCCGGCCAAGAAGCCGAAGACTAATGCCCCTGTCAAACAGCCGGTCACCGATGTGGTGGTGATCGTTGATGAAGGGCACGCCTCTGCCTCCACCTCCCAGGAACAAATCAACCAGGAGTTCTTCGGGCGGGAGAAGTTGGAGGCGTTAGTACCGAAGGGAGCCTCCGTGTTGGAGGGCAGCCTGAACCCTTCGGCGCTGATGAGCCAGATGCTGCCGTCGGCTGACCGACTAGCCCTTGCCCGGTTGGACGAGGGATCCCTCGAGGCGAAGGTCCTTCTGAATGCTGCCTCCGTAAGTCACCCCCCCTTCTTTGTTTGTTGTTGTGTTTTCCTTTTGTAACGTGTTCGTCGTGCCTTATTCTTCGCCTTCGTGATTTGCAGAGCTTTATGGGCCTCTGCGAGCACCTCGGGAGGGTGGAGCAGATGAGGGAGGCCAAGGGTGCAGCCGAGGGGGAGGCCGCCCTCCTCAGGAAGAAGCTTGCCGAAGCTGAGGACTCTCTCCGCCTGGCTACCGACGGCTTGGAGCAGAGGGTGCAGGCTGCAAGGGCTGAAGGGGTGAACGAGGGACTGGCCAGGGCCGGGGAGGCCGCTGCCGAGGCCGCCCGCATTGCTGCTGATGAAGCCCGCGCAGCTCAAGAAGAGGCCGTCTCCAAGGCCCGAGAGGATGCGGTGGCCAGCTTCACTGCCGAGGGATGGAAGGCTGAAGACCGGAGGGAGTGGCTTGCTTCGGTGGTGGGGGCTTCGGTGGACGAGTGGGTCGGAGGCCCCGGAAAGATGTGGCTTGCTGAGAGGGGCGACTCGTACTACCAAGGCGGGGAGTTCTTCACCCAACGCCTTATCTACCGGAAGCTTGCGAAGTACTTTCAGGTGGCACCGGAGGAGTTCCATCCAGAGGCTTATGGCCTCCCCCCTCGTCAGCCAGACATCAGGATCCCGCTCCCCGAGGGGGAAGAGAGGCAAGTTCTTGAAGATTCGGAGACCCTCCGGGAGTGCGGCCTCGGGGGTGAAGAGGATGAGGCCGAGAGCGAGGCAATTTCCACAGTTCCCCCTTCTTGAAATGTATTCCCCTTGTATCGTAATCATACTGTGTTGTAATTGTTGGCCTCGGCCCCTTTTGTAAAGTACATTTAAACTTCCTTCTTTTGAATGAATGAGTACATACGCCTTCGGGCTTTTGATATATAACATGCTTCCTCTTGATTTGTTTATTCTCGAATATATGCCCTCGTCTCGTTTTGGATGTATGCCTTTGCTCCTTTGAATGTATGTTTTAGGACTTAGAATATCTTCTTCCAATTGCGGTGCTTCTTGTAGCCCTCGACTACTAGTAACCTTTAGTCGCTTTAACGTTTTACCGGGGGCACAATGTTCAGGACTTAGAAATATTTCTAAGTGTTTGAATACAGTCATAGCCTTCGGTAGTTGGGCACCCTTTGCTAGATGTATGACTGAGGGCCCAGCAAAAGTTAGGACATAGAAAATTTTTCTAAGTGTAGCACACCATACGGCCTTCGGGTGTTCGTAGTTCAATTGCTGCGAGATGATTAGGTTGAGAAAATTTTCCTAAGTGTAGCCCACCTTAGGGCTTAGAAAAATTTCTAAGTGTAGTTTGCCCTTGGAAGCCCTCGGCTGGTGGTCTCCTTCCTGATGTGTGAATATTGGACCGAGGGCCAAATATTTAAGACTTAGCCTTACTTCCGAATGCATGGTGTCAAGTAGCCCTCGGATCCGGGGTGATAGCCTTCTCCTTGATGTATAAGTAGTTTGACCGAGGGAAAAATATGTAGGACTTAGAAAATCTTCTAAGTGCTGTTGCATCATGTAGCCTTCGGCTATCACGGTCCCTCGGTTGAAATAGTGATCAGACCGGGGGCTCAATCTTTAGAACTTAGAAAAATTTCTAAGCGTTGCTTCCTTGTGTAACCTTCAGTTAGCAATGTTCTCCAATTAAGATTTCCCGAGGGCGATATTATTTTGGAATAATCCCCCTTGGTTGGCTTTTGATGATTTGTAATAGATGCCTTCGGTCGTTGGGTGATATGTGAGCCTCCGGCTGTTGTCATTTTTTCAAAAGTGTGGACTTTGGAAAATTTGTAGGATACTGATGTTGTAGTGAATGTTGGTGGGATATAGGTGCCCTCGGCATTCATTTGAAGGATAGTTGCATTCATTTGATGTTGTGATGGATGACCAATGGTAGGTGCCCTCGGCACTTGTTAGAAGTGAACTCATCCCTTTGTATTGTTGAGTAGTAACCTTCGGGAAATAGGAGTCTTCAGTTACCGGAGGTGTCCCCGTAGGGAGCCCTCAGCATGCTGTGATTTGTTGGAGCGTTGTACTCATTGATTTCTCGATGAGTCTACTCCCCTTCACCCCCTCTGTTTTTTTTTTGTTGGTGGTGAAGGGAAGGCATCAAGAAACTTGGTTTCTTGGTAAGGCTGGGCCTATCAGGAGACCATCAGAATACACCAATGGCTCTCCTCCCTCGGGTTAACCTTCCGAGTTCCGAGGGGATCGAGGGTCGTTTCCTGGGTACAAGATATGGTGGTCTGTAACCTGCCTTCCCTTGGGGGATGGCGCGGAAAGCGCCTCATTTTTGAAAGTCGTCCCCTCGGCGCTAGACATAGTCCGTGGCCTGCCACACCCTTGGGGTGGTGGCGCGGGGAGCGTTTCGGTTTGGAAGTCGAATCCTGGGCATTTCTCGTGCCTGTCATACCCTTGGGGTGATGACGCGGAAAACGTTCCGTTTTTGAAAGTCGAATCCTGGGCATTTCTCATGCCTGTCATACCCTGGGGGTAGTGACGCGGAAAGCGTTTCAAGGAAGGGTTTTCATTTGCACACTAGTTGCAAATGGCCGGGGGCACTACGTGCCACCGGCACCGATGGTGGCGCCTTCGGTATATGCGTCCTCGTGGGGTACGGCTTTAGAAACAACACTTGGTGTTAGTTTCGATATGTAGCCCCCCGGTATTTGGTACCGAGGGGTCTCCTGTAGGGACACTTGGTGTTCTTCTCCTATTTGACGTTGATGGGTGAGTTGTGTACCCCCGGTACTTGGTACCGAGGGGTCTTCTGTAGGAACACTTGGTGTTCTTCTTTTGCCGGTGATGGGAGTTCCCACCTTCGGTACTTGGTACCGAGGGGTCTTGTTCGAAACACTTGGTGTTTCCACTGTTGTTGAAAGTGTTGATGGTGTCCGCCCTCGGCACTCGGTGCCGGAGGGGGTTCTTCTCGTGGTGAGGCCTGGGGCCTGTAGTTGGTATGAGGGCTTGGCCGCTCATAAGTGTTTTGCGGTTGTTCTTGGTGTCTTGAATGTGTCTTCATTCCTCAAAATTGGAGGCCTTGGGCCATAGGATAGTACATTCACTAGTTATGAGGGCTTGGCCGCTCTTACATTATTGATAAAATTTAACTAAGTGGTGTACATTCCAGTGCCTAGGGACCTCTTTCCCGTTGGGGCGCTTGAGCTTGTAAGTCCCAGGGTTGATGATGGCTGCTATGATGTAGGGACCTTCGAACTTTGGAGCCATTTTGCCTCCCTCGGTCGGTTGGCTGGCTTCCCTCCTCCGGAGGACATAGTCCCCCACTTGGAAATCTCGGGTGCGAACCTTGGCGTCGATGTAGCCTTTGACTTGCCTTCGGTAGTTTTCTGCCCGGATGAAGGCTTGCTCCCGGCGTTCTGAAAGGAGGTGGAGGTCGAGGGCCATGTTGCTGTCGTTGACCTCAGGGTCATATTGGATCACCCTCCGGGTGGGAAGGGTGACTTCCGTAGGAGCTTTGGCTTCAAACCCGTAGCAGAGGGAGAAGGGTGTTTCGCCTGTTGCCCGCCGAGGGGTGGTGCGGTAGGCCCAAAGTATGTTGTGGAGTTCTTCTACCCAGCCACCGCCTTCGGCCTCCAGCTTCTTTTTGAGGCCCTCGAGCAAGGTCCGGTTGGCGTTCTCTACTTGGCCGTTGCCTTGAGGGTAGGCAACGGAGGAGAATGTGTGTTTGATGCCCCATGCCTCTAGAAGGGCACAGAAGGGGGCTGCCTCAAATTGTGTTCCGTTGTCGGAGATGATCTGCTGGGGGACGCCAAACCTTGTGAGGATGTTCTTGAGGACGAAGTGACGACACTTTGCCTCTGTGATACTGGCGAGGGGCTCAGCCTCCACCCACTTGGTAAAGTAGTCGATGGCCACTATGATGTACCTATTGTTGGAGGTACCCCTCGGCAGAGGGCCCACAAGGTCTATGCCCCATCGAGCGAAGGGGACGGATGTGCTGATGGGGGCATAGTTGACCGCTGGCCTGCCGGGGGCTTTCTGGAAATGTTGGCATGCGGTGCACCTTCGGGCAAGGTCAGCACAATCCCTGGCCATGGTTGGCCAGAAGTAGCCCTGGAGAATGAGCCTTCGGGACATGGAGAAGGGTCCCTGGTGAGCTGAGCAAGTGCCACTGTGCACTTCCTCCATTGCGACCTCGGCTTCATCTTGATGAAGGCACCGAAGTAGCGTGCCGTTGTAAGACCGTTTGTAGAGCCTTCCGTCTTTGATGGTGTAGCTAGGAGCCCTCAACTTTGTTAGTTTAGCGCGGGTCTCGTTCTCGGGTAGCTGCCCTGTGGAGATGAAGGTGATGATATCTGAGATCCAGTCCTTTTGGCGTTGTTGTATGTTCATGACGGGGCTCGCATGGATACTCGAGAGACTGAGTTCCTCAATTTTAGCAATCTTGGAGATGTGCTCGGGGGAGTCGGCCGAGAGCTTAGATAGTATGTCGGCCTCGGAGTTCTGAGCCCTCGGTATTTGAGTGAGAGAGTGTGCCTCAAATACCTTAAGCAACTCCTTGGCCGCTTCCTTGTACAGTTTCATTCTTCCCTCCTTGGCCTCATATTCCTCGGGGATTTGGCCAACGACCAACTTGGAGTCGCATTTGATGTGGATCTGCCGAGCCTTCATGTTGGCAGCCAGCCGAAGGCCACATAGGAGGGCTTCATACTCGGCCACGTTGTTGGAGACTTTGAAGGAGAAGCGGATTGCATAGTAGGCTTTGAAGCCCTCGGGAGTAACGAGGACTACCCCTCCCCCGCATGCTCTGGCCGCGGAGGAGCCGTCGGTGTAGAGGGTCCACCAGTCGTCCGAGGTAGCCGAGGGCTCCCCGTCCGTGGCTGCCCTCGCGGTACACTCCGTCACGAAGTCCGCCAGGGCTTGGCCCTTGATGGCAGGCCTTGGACGGATGTCAATGTTGTACTGGCTTAGGAAGATAGCCCATTTCACCATGCGGGAGGAGCTGGTGGGGCTCCTCATGAGGGTGCCGAGGGGTTGATGAGTGAGGACCTGAACCGGGTGAGCCTGAAAGTAGTGGCCCAACTTCTTGACGGTCCAAACGATGGCTAACACCGTCTTTTCCACAGGGGGTACCTGAGCTCGGCCTCCCTTAGGGTCTTGCTTACATAGAAGATGGCATGTTGGACGCCGTCTTCCTCCCGGATGAGCACGGAACTGATGGCTGCCGGGCTGACCCCAAGGTAGAGATAGAGGGTCTCCCCTACCTTTGGTTTGGATAGCACAGGGGGTGAAGATAGATATCGTTTGAGCTCGTCGAAAGCCCCCTGGCATTCTGGAGTCCATTGAAAGCCAACCGTCTTTCTCATGATCTGGAAGAAGGGTAGAGACTTCTCCGCTGATTTAGATAGAAAGCGGTTGAGGGCTGCCAGGCGGCCCGTCAACCGTTGAACTTCCTTCATATTGCGTGGGGGCTCCATGTTGATGATGGTCTGGATCTTCTCGGGATTGGCCTCAATACCCCTTCGGCTCACCATGTAGCCTAAGAATTTGCCCCCTTGGACGCCGAAGGTGCACTTCTTCGGGTTTAGCCGAAGGTGGAACTTCTGCATGATGGCGAAGACTTCCCGGAGGTCGTCGGCATGGCTGGAAGATTGCTTGCTTTTGACGATCATGTGGTCGACATAGGCCTCCATGGTGCGCCCTAGGACGGCTTGAAAGACTCGGGCCACCATCCGGGTGTAAGTGGCCCCTGAGTTCTTTAGGCCGAAGGCCATCACTAGGTAGCAGAAGATGCCCTCGGGAGTCATGAAGGCTGTCTTTTCAGCGTCTTCCTCATGCATGAAGATCTGATGATACCCGCGGAATGCGTCGAGGAATGACATGATTTCACACCCCGCGGTTTCATCTACAAGTTGATCGATATTGGGCAAAGGAAAAGGGTCCATAGGGCAAGCCTTGTTGAGATCCGTGTAGTCCACGCACATGCGGAAGGTAGGAGGCTTCTGTGCGAGGACTACGTTCGCCAGCCATGAGGGATATTTCACCTCCTTGATGTGCTTAATAGAGAGGAGCATGGCGACCTCCTTCTTCACAAATTCCCTCCTTTCGGCGGAGAGGGGTCTTCTTCGTTGCTGTACTGCTTTTGCCGAGGGGTCCACCGAGAGGCGGTGGGTGATGACCCTTCGACTGATTCCCGGCATGTCCTCCGGCCCCCATGCAAAGACAGTGGAGTAGGCGCGGAGGGCGTCGGTGATACCGGTCTTTAGATCTTCAGGGAGCTGGGCTCCAATCTTCACGACTCTCTCCGGCTTGGCCGGATCGAGTGTAAAGTCTTCTACGTCCTCGGCTGGTTCGGCCCTCGGCCTTTTTTCTTCTTTGTCGATGGTTCCGGTGATGGTGTCAACACGGAATTCCGTCTTACTTACTTTCTTAGTGACTTGAAGATAGCAGGCGCGGGCGATTTTCTGATTCCCCCGGGAGTAGCCAATGCCCCCCTCGGCGGGGAACTTGAGGCAGAGGTGCCTCATGGAGATGACGGCCTCGAGGTCCTCGAGGGCTGGCCGGCCGAGGATGATGTTGTGGGCGCAGTCGATGTTGACGACGACGAACTCCACTTCGAGCTGGGCTCTATGGAGCCCGTCGCCAAAGATCACCGGGAGGGTTATTACCCCCTCAGAATCAATAGTATCGCCGGTGAAACTGGCAAGAGGGGTCTTAATGGGCCGAAGGGACCCCCTCTCCAGATGCAGCTCTCTGAAGGTGCTGAGGTACATTACATTGACGGAGCTGCCCGTGTCAATGTAAGTCCGGTGAATGATGGTGTCGTTTATATCCGTCCGAATCACCAAGGCATCCCTGTGAGGAGAAGAAGTAGGAGGGAGATCTGCGTTGGTGAAGGTGATGGGTTCCTCCCTCAGCCGCTTTACCGGGGGCATATGAGTGACTTCCCCCATGTAAAGCGATTGAGCCCACTTTTTCCGCTGGCTGGTGGAATCGCCCCCCGTATTGCCACCGGTGATCATGAGGATGTGGCGTTTTTTCTCCTGGTAGTGGGGGTACTCCTCCTCTTCCTCCTCCAAGTTTCCGATCTCCCTCTTCTTTCCGAGGGGGGTGGTGTTCGGGTTCACCCAAGCGTTCACCTTCGTGTGGTGCCCTCGGGGAGGTCCCTGATGAGGAGGTCCCTCCTGCTGAGGGCTCTGGATAAATTGGGACAGGTGCCCCGCTTGTATCAATCTCTCGATGGCCGTCTTTAGCTGATGGCAGTCATCGGTTCTGTGCCCCTGGTGCCGATGGAAACGACAGCATGGGAACTGAGGGTTGATAGCATTACCTCCGGGGGGGGTGCGAGAATCGCGCTCAACGAGGCCCCTCTCCTCGGCAAAATCAAGGATGATGCTGACGGGGTGCTTCAATGGTGTTCGGGGGCGGTCCAGGAGAATGGGCTGTGCACAAGTCTTAGGGTTGTTCTTATAACCTCCCCCGGGCTTGGCTTGGCCTTGCCGAGGGCGGTCTTCAGAGGGTCCTGAAGACTTGGGGTGATTTGGAGGAGCCCCCGACCCCCGGTTATTCTTGTTGTCAGCCCTCGGGGGTTGCTGATCTAGATGCTGGTGGTATTTATCCACCTCCTCGGCCTCAGCGTATCGGTCCCCCCGCTGCAGGGCCCTTATGTAGTCGCGGGGGGGGGGGGGGGGGGGTTCAATGATGAGGCTCCTTGAAAAGTTGCCGGTGCGGAGGACGGTTTGTAGGAGGGCCAGGAGGGTCCCGTCATCAGCACCGTCGACTTTGTCGGCTTCCGTCCTCCAGCGCTCCAGGAAGTCCCGAAGGGTCTCATCCCTCTTCTGGCGTATGGTTAGGAGGTGGGAGAAGTGCTTCCTTGTGCGACGTCGCCCGGCAAATTGCGTCAAGAATCGCTGGGCGAGTTCTTGCCATGAATCAATGCAGCCTTCGGGCAACCGGTTGAACCATACATATGCCGGCCCCTCTAAGGTGGAGAGGAACCAACGACACAAATATTCGTCCGACGCCCCTACCATCATCATGCTGTTTTGATATTTGCTGTAATGCTCCTGGGGGTCCGTCTTCCCGTTGTAGGGCTGTATGTTTTGCCCTCGGTATTTTTCCGGGATCCGGGCCGCCAATACCCTTGGGGTAAATGGCGTCCGGGCCCGGAGCTGGATGATTGGTTCCCCGGAGCCCTCGGCTACCTTCTTCTGTAATTCCTCCATTTTGGCCATCATGGCCTCATATTTGAGGTCTGAATGAGGGGTGGAGGTGGTGGCGTGAGCTTTGTTGGCCTCCATTTCATATAGCCGGCGTTGGAGGGCCGCAATAATTTTGTCTCGGGGGTCCTTCGGGAGGGTCTCCGCCCCCTGCGAACGAACCCGGGCCGAGTGGGCCTGGTTGATTTGGTGGCGGGCATCGTCGGAATGAAGGGGTGCCTTGCCTTTGTCCCGAGGGGGACGCTCCTCGTCTGCCCTCGAGACAGACCCTCCGCTTTCCTGGGGCCTTTGGAGTGCCTTTCCTCCGAGGCGGTCTTGGACCCCTCGGCGGTCTTGCACCCCTCCGAGCCGGTTGAGGGCGGAAGTGCGGGGCCTTTCTCTGTTGTCATAGTGGCGGTCCCGGGACTGAACTTCCTGGGAGGCCGTCTCTTGGGCCACTACTCCTTCGTCATTCCCAATCCGAGGGATGGGGTTTCCGAAGGGGTGTGGCAGAGGGGGAAGCATGATGTTCTCCCCAACCTGGGGTTGAGCCGGAGCCAGGGTGCCGAAGGCACCCGGGTTCTGAGTTAGCGTCTGAATGCAGGCGGAGAGCGCCGAATGAATGTCGATGGTGAGGACCGGAGGGCTGACTTGATCATCGCTCCGGTTTTTCTTCTTGGCCTCGATACCGAGGCGGGCATCGGGGGCATTCTGCTGGATCTGAAGGCGTAGGTCGACAGCCGCCTGTTCCAGCTCAGCGATGACACCGCCCTCGAGAGCCCTGTGAGAGGCTTCGGGGGCGTTGACGTCGTTGAGGGCCAGGTTCTTGTCTTCTACGTTTTTGGAGTTGGCACGTGTTGTTCTCACCATTTTGGTAGAGGGCTAGTGTTTGGCGAAGGGGGAGAGTTTCTTACTTGATTGTTTGACCTCTTAACGAGAGCACCAAATGATGGATAGTGTACCCAGGGGGTAGCCTATCCGAGGGGTTATCACGAGGAATAACATGAGAGAAGTCAGAGCAAGTAAGAGAGAGAAAGTATATTGAGTTGAGGCGTTAAAGCGTGGTTACAAATGGGGAAATGGGGTGCTATTTATAGTAGCAATAAATGCCGGACAGGGACACGTGTCAAGCGTCCATCGGCCAAGAGGTCACCTCAACTGGTTGGCGCTGGCAGCCGCATGTGGCCGCATTTAATGCGGCTGTTGGATGGGACGTTGTACAGGGTACGGCGATCTGTACGCATGTGGCGCTGATATTATGTCGGGAGAGATGCCCTCGGCTGCAGAGGACTAGCCGAGGGCTCTGAGTGCCGGGGACCCCCTGGGTGCCGAGGGCTCCAGGTGCCGAGGGCTACTGTTTTCTGTCGTTTTTCTCCCAGATTCTTAGTTTGCTTAAAAAACCTGTTCTGTGAGAGTTTTGACCCTTCGGCTAGGGTGCCGAAGGCTCCCCAGTGTGCGATGTGGGCTGCTAAGTGCTTGGGGTGCCGTAATTTGGGGCCTGTTGTGCTTCCTCGGCTGGTCGGGCCTTTATTGGTTCAGCAGGAGTCTGTGGGCCGGGGGTTCCCGGGCCATATACTCCATCAATGTAGTATTAGGAAAGTGTGATGTGATAGAACTACTCACACAATCTTACTTGCACTCATTTTTTAATTTTATTGTTCATAAAAAGTGTCATATTTGTAATCCTAATTCTAAATGTATTTCTATGATGTTTTAATACTTAGATAAGAAGGCAAAACAAGATTAGAAAGTAATTATATTTAATGGACTCTAATGGATGAAATTAATTAGACCATTAAACTTGGTCTGGCCCGTTTCCGGCCTTTCCGTTGCGGTTTGGACCTGATACTTCCTTATTTCAGTCCGGTTCTCCTTTTTTGACCCAGCTCATTTGGTTCGCATATAAAATGTCTCCTTCCACTCCTCTGGAGATATCTTTGCGTCATTCTAAACCGTAATCGCAAAGAGGCGATATCTGAGAGCTTGTGTGAATTGAATAAGAGAGAAACATATGGTTTTCCTGTTGAGATATGAAAGCACTTGAGGCCAGAATAAGCTGAGAAAGGCAAGAAATAGATCGTGTGGTGAAGCTTAAAACTAGAGTAGTTGGTTCGAGTCCAAGAATCTGAGAACTCGTGTGTTTTGATAGTTTCGTCCGGTTATTTCTGTTCCTTTTCTTATTTTATATGCGTGCTTGGTTTTGCTGATTCTTGTGTGTTAAACTTGGTTATTTTCTTATCTTGCTTTGCAACCATCTATGTATTCAAACTGTTCTGAGCTAGTGGATTCTTGGGACCGGGTTTCTCCAGATGAAACCCTGCAGATTAGGATTTTTAATCCAAACTGCGTCAACACGTCGTGTGTTTTTTTTCTTTAATTTCTGTTTGGTTGAACTTGAAGATTGAATCCGGTATTTTGACCGTGACTATTGATATAGTATGAGAACAAAAAGGTGAGGTGTAATGGTTATCTACTTTGTTTTCTTTACTAAAAAGAGAAATGGATGCATCATTTTTTATAACACAAATATAAAATACACAACCATAATTTTAGCACATAGGAAGCATAAATTATCAAAAAAATCATTAATATTACTCTTTAAAAGTGGTAGACAACAATATTACTTAGTCACTATTGGTGATTATAATTATGTTCAAACTTTACATCTTAGTAACTTACATGTAATTATTACGTTGTAAAGTTACACACAATTAAAGTCAATAATAGTTACTAAGTACGGAGTAATATTTTTGACCATGAATTTTTATTAGTAATATTTAAGGAAAAATCCTATATTATATGTATTCTTAGAATAACCTAAGGAAAAATCCTAAGTTATATGTATTCTTAGAATAATCCAAGGAAATGGCCGCCACCAGCTTCTCACCAAGTTTGCGCCGGGAGGCCGTGTGAAGCGAGATTTCATTTACGAGCTTCATTATTCTCGAAGCGTCGTTGCTCTACTTTTTTGGGATTTTTGATACATCTTTCGAGTCGGTTCGAACGGTTGTTGCGGGCAAAGCTTTGGAAGTCAGTTAGTTAGTCAGGAAGGGTAGGTTCGCTAGACTGCATCACATTGGGAGTAAAATCGGCCAACGATTTTACCGAGAGAAAGAGGGAGAAGGGTCACCTGCATGGAAAGCGTGGTGAACAAGTACAAATAGATGGTTTTGGCAGAGGAGGAGGAAGATCTCGACCTCAATGATACGGAGGCAGGCGAGGAGCCGAAGGAGGAGAGTAGGTCGGGCTTCCCAGTGGTCGGGGTTCTGCTGACGGACTGAAAGGTCTGATTCCCGGTGATCCAGGAGATGTTAGCGTCGCTATGAAGACCGGGTAAAGGCCTATCAGTTAAAGAACTCGAGGAGTAAAGGTATCTCTTTACTTTTTATCACCGTTTAGATATAAATCGTGTTCTGGATGGAGGACCATGACAATTTGAGAGAAATTTATTGATATTAAAAGAGGTTAAACCTGATGATATCCCTCACTAAAATTGTTCTGAATGAGACAAACTTCTGGGTTCAGGTTCATAATGTGCCTTATAGTCTGGTTAATTTAGGTACGGCCCGGAGAGTTGGAAATCTTATAGGAAAGTTTATAAAATATGATGATAATCAGAATAATGATAAGTGGGAGGCCTATATGAGAATACGAGTTTGTATGAATGTGGAGAAAGTAGTGAAAAGAGGTACTAATCTGAAGAAGGATGACAAAAGTTATTAGGTAGATTTTAAATATGAGAAGTTACCAATCTTCTATTTTTTTGTGGATTAATTGGACACTCAGACAAATTCTGTCACTTGAACTATGAAGAAGATCTAGTTTTGGAGAAAAAGTTTGGAGTTCATCTTAGATCAGGTAGTGGAGGGAAGACGAGTCCTACGTGTGGAAACCAATGGTTAATGGAGGGTAAGTTTCCATTAACTCCGAATTAGTTTTGGAGTTTTATTTTCTTACTGTTTTATTTTATGTAATTCAATAATTCTATAATTGTGTACAAATCAATTTATGAATTTGTGTTGCCGTGCATCAAGTGTAAAAGTAATACGTGCCTTTTTGGTAAAGTAATAAGTGCCTTTCTAAATTTTATTTTTTTAGGTATGGCAACTTTGTAATTTTGTATTAGTGATTTCAGAATTAGGATATTTGCTATTCCGTACAATTTATATGTTATATTTATTTACCAGCTCTTAAATATAAATTTAGGTTATGTAATTATTTTATTACTTTGTTGTTGTCTAATTTGTTAGGTTAAACGTGTTAAATTCTTACTCCCTCCGGTCCCAAATGAAATTCACACTTTGACTTCACACAAATTAAGGAAATAAATTTGACCTTACTGTAGAGTACACTGTTGTGACACTGTTTGCACTATTTTGCACTGTTTTGATGTAGATAATTTGCCAAATAATGAAGGGAGAAGAAGTGTGAAGTTTATTTTGGACCTACACAAAAAGGAAAATGTGAATTTCATTTGGGACCGGAGAGAGTAATACATATTGGTCAGTTCTCAAACACTTCTAGTGAAAAGAATAAAAGGGTAAAAACAATCTTGTGTAGAATTTATTTCCCGGAGTAGTTAATTATGTAGATATATAGATGTAAACATTAAGATTTCTAATTATTTAAATTTAGATAACCACATATGTTTATTTTCTATTATTTTTATCAACTTACTAGTTTTGAGGTGTCATATATACGCCATTTTTTGTGTACACTTATGGGCGTGTGCATGCCAATTTTACGCGCTATAAAGACAATTCCGTACACTTTTATAAATTCTTTTTTTTTACGAATTGCCGGTATACACAAGCAACTAGGGAATCTATACAAAAATATGTAATCGTTGTGTATAATAAGAATTTTTCTTAATATATTTCTCTCCATCCCAGCATCCCTCAGATATAGTTCTGGTTCCGTCACTGATTAGATACAACTTTGTTGAAAAAATTTATATACGGAGTAGTTAATTTGTAGAAAAAAGATAAAATTGATTGAAAACACAAATTTGTTACTGTACTAGTTACTCCATACTTTAATACGGAGTAAGAAAGTGATAATACCGAACAACCAAAAAAGAAACATAATTGAATGGAAGGTGATGATCGAGATGAAGAAATAGAAAAAAAAGCTGTCGTTTTTGTGATTTTGATGTGAAGGTTAACATAATGGAAGCTCATACGCCGCCAGTAGGGGCGGAGCTGCCGTACATTAGGTGTCATGTCTGCTGATATTTTCATAATTGCAACCGATCATAGTGTTAGATTTTGCCGACTTACCTGCGGCGACCAAAAGGGGATTTTCAGAACCTGAAATAAAGCTGACCCGCTGGTGCGCACAGGTAAACGCATAGTGCCGTTTTGCTGATTGGGTCACCGTGATTAACCTCTTCACCATCATGTTGGGTCAGGGTGAGAGACCTTGGGGTTAGGCATTCAACCTTTTGGACGTAGATTTTCCCGACTTCGTTCACTGTAGTAAAAAAATATATAAGGATGACACCCCATCCCTGAGGGTCCTCCAAACCCGACCGGACGATATGTTGGGAGACGCTCACTGTGGTAAATGTGGAGACGAGGAG
Organism: Cuscuta europaea; assembly: GCA_945859875.1. NCBI lineage: Eukaryota > Viridiplantae > Streptophyta > Magnoliopsida > Solanales > Convolvulaceae > Cuscuta > Cuscuta europaea. The sequence goes on from CAMAPE010000045.1 coordinate 10,037,200, forward strand.
TAAGAATGTAAGATCATGTCATTCCAGAGATTATTTCTAGTTGCATGGGCTGACCGAGTGGGGAATAAAGGACTGAAACAGCTGGTGCTTTATACAAAGCTGATCGTGCACATAAACATTTGTGAAAAATTATAAAGGTACACACTTTTTTGTGTACACACCTTTTACACATGTCGGTGTAAATTTTTTTTATGTCTGTACAGACATAACGTAATTAAAAAATACGTTATGTCTGTACAGACATAAAAAAAACCTTACACAGACATGTGTAAAAAGTGTGTACACAAAAAAGTGTGTACCCCAAGTCCAACTCAACATTTGTTCACCTGTTACTAGGTTTCCTTAGAATCAGACTTGGATACACATTTTTTGTACACACTTTTATACATTTATGTTTGTGAGTCGTTTTTTGTTTGTCGTCAAATACGTTTTGTGTGAGACAGACAAAAAAAGCCTTCAAAGATATCAGTGTGTAAGAGTGTGTATCAATAGATTTTTCCTTCCTTAAATCTAACAACACATCAAATTGTGTTTCATTTCTAATTTTCTATTCGGGCCAAATTTTGAGTAATTAATTACAAAATTAATTATGAGAGCTAGTTCTATAATTATGATATTAAATTATGTACTCCGTATTAATTACTTTCACCATCCCATATAAACATTCTCACTATTCTTTTTTGAACGTCACATATAAATGTTCTTATTTAATTTCCATTTTTGAAAACATCTTAAATAATAAATTAATCATTAATTATAAAAAGCAATATGTTTTATAATATCACAATTATCAACAATAACTTCATTATATTATATACCTATTAAAGTTGTTTTTCAAAATATACTCGAACTACCTTAATTATTGTTTAAATAATTATGTCATTTTTCCACAAGAACCTTTCAAATGAAGGGAGGTAGCACGTATTTATACTTTTAATCTTTTATGATCAAAACCATGTAAGAGTAGAGGATAAGATAGAATAGTTGAATTGTCTTGTACGAAGTAGTTTTGAGGGGGGTTGACCAAGCACCACCAGGAAATGGATGAAAAATACGGATATGAAGCAGATGATGAATGATGGCTAATTAAGTGTGAGAATAATGGGAAAGGTTATTCTCGGAGTTCTGACAGATATATTATATTAAAGAGAGTTTAATGTAAAGTACAATACTAAGTCTCTAATAATTCTATTACATTCCCTCAAACTGTGCGGGAGATACAACGCGCAGGTTGTCTTTCAAAAAATGAAAACGTTGACTAGAGAGACTGTTAGTAAAAATATCTGCCAACTGTAGATGAGTAGGAACATGTTGAAAATTCAGATCTCCACGAGAAACCCATTCGTGAACAAAATGATAATCAATCTGAATATGTTTACTGCGAGCATGCTGAACTGGATTTGCAGTCAAGTAAGAAGCAGATATATTATCACATAATAAATGTACCGGCTCTGAGATAGGCCATCCAAGTTCGAACAGTATTGAGCGGATATGTCGTGTGTCTTGTACTGTGTAAGCAATGGCACGATATTCCGCTTCTGTGGAGGACTTGGACACAGTGGGCTGCTTCTTAGCCTTCCAGGAAACCAAATTAGGACCCAAAAATACAGCAAAACCTGTGGTGGACCGAGAACTATCAGGACAACCTGCCCAATCTGCATCAGAGTAAACAACTACACAGGTTGGCCGATTAGACTGCTGAAGCCAAAGTCCATGATCTCGTGTTCCCTGCAAGTACCTGAAAATTCTCTTGACTGCAAAAAGATGAGTGGTACGAGGAGCATGCATGAACTGAGACACTAAGTGTACTGCATAAGTAATATCTGGCCGTGTCAAAGTTAAATATTGTAATGCACCAACCATACTGCGATACTCAGTAGAATGAGACAATAACTCACCATCAGAAAGAGACAGAGTGGTACGAGAAGCTAACGGGGTGCGAACAGGTTTGACAGTATGAAGGTGAAAACGAGCTAGAAGGTCAGTAACATATTTATGTTGAGAGAGAATCATACCTTTAGCTGAACGAATGGCCTCAACACCCAGAAAATAATGGAGATTACCCAAGTCTTTCATAGCAAAATGTTTAGAGATAATTGAAATAAATTGGGTAACAGATGATTCAGAATTGCCAGTAATAATAATATCATCCACATATAGTAATAAATAAATAATAGTATTATTCTGGCGGTATATGAACAAAGAATTGTCAGATTTGCTACAGGAAAAATTATGTTGTAGAAGAAAGCTACTAAATCTATGAAACCAGGCCCGTGGAGCTTGCTTAAGGCCATAAATGGCCTTGCGCAGACGACATATATGATTAGGAAAGTGAGGGTGAATAAAACCACGGGGCTGCCGCATATAAACTTCTTCTGTCAGATTACCATGTAAGAAGGCATTTTTAACATCAAGTTGTCGTATACCCCACCCAAAAGAAATAGCTAGAGTAAGTACAATACGAACAGTGGTGAGTTTTACGACAGGACTAAAAGTTTCAGAGAAATCAATACCTGCCTGCTGATTAAAACCCTGTGCAACTAATCGAGCTTTATGGCGCTCTAAGGATCCATCAGAATGATATTTAGTTTAATAAATCCACTTACATCCAACAATATTTTTAGAGTTATCAAAGGGCACCAAGTCCCACGTATTATTTTTAATGAGTGCATTAAATTCATCAGCCATCGCCCCACGCCATTTTAATTGTTTATTCGCCTCAGTAAAACAGGTAGGATCTGCAGCGATAGTAACTGTAATTAAATTAAAAATGGTTTTAGGCTTAAAAATTCCTGACTTAGCACGGGTTTGCATGGGATGGTGATTAACTACCGTAGTGGACGTAGGTGAGGTGGTTTCAGGTGTGACAGTGTCGGTTGAGGTTGTCTGTGGCGTGCTAGACGAAGTATGGGTGGAGACATGTGATGGTGGGGGGCTGGTTGTGGACGTGGGGAAGGAGGGAGGTGGCGATGGGACACACGGAGTGATAGGAATACTTGGTGACCGAGGTGGCGATGGGGGGGTGGTGGTGGTGCGGTCGTAATTGTGGGAACAGACTGGACAAGTGGGTCAAGAGTGATATCGGTGAGATGCATATGAGATGATGTAGTAGAAATAGAATTGGATGGAGCAGATGAGAGAGTTTTAAAAGGATATGTGTCCTCATGAAACCTAACATGACGGCTAACATAGACTCGACCTGTGAAAGGATCCAAACAACGATAGCCTTTATAACCAGATGCATAGCCAAGGAAAACACACTGAACTGAACGAGGTGATAATTTATTGGCTGAGGTGGCATTAAAATTTGGATAACAGGCATATCCAAATACTTGCATAAAGGAGTAATCTGGAACACGGTTAAAAAGTTTTTGGTACAGAGTAAGACCATTTAAGGTAGGAGAGGGTAATCTATTAATAATATATGCAGCAGTGAATATGGCATCGACCCAATAGTGACTCGGAACCGAAGCTTCAAGAAGCATGGTCCTAGTTAACTCAAGTAAATGACGATACTTGCGCTGAGCAACCCCATTCTGTTGAGGTGTGTCAGAACAAGATTTTCTAAAATAAATGCCATTAGCAGAAAAAAATTGCTGCATATTATTATTAACAAATTCACCTCCCCCATCACTTTGAAAAATTTCAATTTTCTGATTAAAAAGATTTTCAACCAAAGCCTTAAAATTTTTAAAGTGCATGAAAACTTCATTTTTGTGACACATGGGATATATCCAAGTATAACGAGAAAAATCATCAATGAAACATACATAATACTTGAATCCCAAATTTGAATACACAGGTGACTGCCACACATCAGAATGAATAATTTCCAAAGGAAAAACAGAATTATGACTAGCATCCATAAAATGGGAACCAATATGCCTGCTGCTGCTGTCCTCGGCCACGCCCCCTGCCTCCGCGGCCTCTGTCGCGCCCACGTCCTCGCCCGCGCTGTGGAGCGCCGTACTGCCGAGGGTGCCCGACCGGGTAAGCCTGCTGCCCGACCGGGTGAGTGGATCCTGAATTCTGCTGAGTCGGCTGCTACCCAGACGACTGCTTGGGAGACGAAACAGCCGCGCCAAACGCCTGATGAAGGGACTGGGACTCCTGGGAGCGGAGATAAAGGAACTGCTGCTCTAACTCAAGAAGATGATTACGGAGAGTCTCAAACGGGAAATTTTGTCCAAATAAGGACACAACAGTGAATAAAGATTCATACTCAGGTCCTAGTCCCATAATAGTAGTTTTTAAAATTTCACGCTGAGGCACATGGCAATTGATTGTGGCAAGATCATCAGCTAATGTTTTAATTTCTCGCAAATAATTATTCATGGACTGATCATGTTTCTTTTTAATTTGATTAAATAAACGCTTTAATTCCATAGATCTTGCTAAACTGGCAGACATAAACCGAGACTCCAACCGCTCCCAAATTTCATATAAATGTTTTAAATCACGTACATCGATAAGAACATCCCTAGATAGGGTTGCAAATAACCATGAACGGATGGTTTGATCAATTCTTAACCAAGTAGAAAATTCGGGATTGAGAGTTTGAAGGTTAAGAGCATCTATGGAATAAGCAGGTGGTACCTGAATGGAGCCATCAACCATGCCAAGGAGAGCTTGGGACACCAAAAACGATTCGAACTGTGTGCGCCAGGTAGTGTAGTCTTCCACCGCTAATAATTTGGTAGTCACAATATTTGTGACATTAGTTGCCACATGAGAGATACTCTGGGCGAGATCTATGAGGAGTGAACCAGTCGGGCTGGCTGCTGGTGTGCGAGAGGGAGGGATGACAGAGGAGACACCAGGTGAGCCGACAAAAGTGGGACCGGCAAACGATGATCCAGCCGAGAAGGGTGGCGGTTCTAGAGGTATGGGCTGCACAGGGACCGGAGCCGACCATGGAAACATCTGTGGAATATTCGGAAACAAAGAATATGACAAAGAGGTCCGGCTTGGTGATGCATAATTGGAGGAGAATGTCACACCGGTAGAGAAGGAGGTAGGGGGAACTCCGGTTGATGGCGGCATGGTGGCCACGGCAGGGGAGAGATGCTGGGCCGAGGATGAACCGGTGCTGATTGCTGCAGAAGCTGCCGTCGTCATATGGATTGCGGCGGCGCTAGGGTTTCGCGGCAGGGAGAGCAGCGACGCTAGGGTTTCGCGGCAGTGATGGGCGGCGGCGCTAGGGTTTGCGCGGCGCCTGATCGGGTAGAGAGAGAGAGAGAGAGAGAAATAAAAAATTAACTAGCTCTTGATACCATGTGAGAATAATGGGAAAGGTTACTCCCTGAGGAGCCCTGACAGATATATTTATATTAAAGAGAGTTTAATGTAAAGTACAATACTAAGCCTCTAATAATTCTATTATTAAAGACCTAGAGGATAAAGATACATCGAAATGTTACACTGGATTTTACGGAGTTTCGGATTCACTGGAACAGTGACGAAGAAGTGTCATCGTATACACATACGCAAGTCCCCTTAATACAATTTTTTTTTTTATTTCTTACGAGTATTATTTCTATCGTTCTTGTATGTACGTCATTACGTGATCCCAATCATTATACTACGAAATGTTTCAAAAAAAGTAGGCATACGGCGTACAAAAAGTTCACGCCCTTCTTTATCTCTAAACAAAGGGTATCCGTATGTTTTTCTTTTAAGGGAAAATGCAAACTAATAATTCAACCTTTTAATGATTTTCTTACAATAGTCTCATTTTTTGATTATTCGGGAATAGTCCAACTTTTGCACTCCATCTTCATTCAATGATCCCTGACCGGTAGATGACCTGCTATTCCAAGTTATTTTCTTATCTTTGCTAAACATTATGTGACCATAAGGTGAGATTTATGGTATAATATATTGCAAAGATAAGAAAATAACTTGAAATAGCAGGTCATCAACCGGTCAAGGACCATTGAATGAAGATGGAGTGCAAAGGTTGGATTATTCCTGAATAATCAAAAGGTTGGATTATTAGTTTCCATTTTCCCTTCTTTTAATTAGTTTTATCTTACCTAAAATTGATTAAACAATTTCTAGATAGAGTTTTTGTTGAATACCCACACCAAAAATTTGTGAGAGAATTAATTGTTATATTAAGATTGGGATTACTCCTTTTATCTAGTGATAGGATATTGTAGTCCGGCCCAATATGGCGACCCAAAATATCTCTAAATCCGAGACACCACAGAAAGCCGAGAGGTCATAGATCCTGAACGGGAGTTCGACACATTCTTAAGGCCCAAAATACAAAGGATAGTCCATAAGAGATCGTTGGGCCCAAACGGTTTCTTAAAGGCAAGGCCCGTTCGGCACCACCCGAACGGGATGTGACCGACTGCAGTTAATGCTGGATCATGGGGGTCTCAAGTGGCATGGAAAGCAACCAATTGTATTAGGGCGCTTCATATCTCCATTTAGTATAAATAGCAGTTGTTAAATCATTGTAAGGGTTGGATTTTATGAACTCATAAACTTATATTGCATCCTAGCTTTCGTATTAGCCTTTGAACCATAATTATCGCTCGGTCATTTCTGTGTAATTGTTATTACTGTGTCAATAAAAGCTGAGTTGTTTAAATAGTTAAGTCAGATTTTATATTTCCTTTTATACACATTACTATAACAGTTTAACCCAAGATCAAGGTTAGTGTTGGGCCTTTGGATCATTCGGGACTAAACCACAACATTGGCGCCGTTTGTGGGAAACTAACTAAAAGTTTCAAAAGCAAAACACTGATCTAAGAAAATTACATACACCAATATGGTCATCATCACGTCCGAGCATGCACATGATACTACCAGAGGGCAAGAACACAGCCGGTCCTCCACAGCCTGGAGAACGGAGAGCCGCACCAGCGACAGCCAGAATTAGGGGTACGATGGGGATTTCACCCATTTAATCCCTGAAGCCGCTAGAAGAGATCCTCGAGTGATGAGGATAATGGCAGAGACTATGCGCCGGATGGCTGAACACCACGACGAGGGTTACTCTGTGTACACCGGGGACTCCGAATACTCATCTCCTTCACAAAGCCACACCATGCAGTCATTCAATTCGAATACCGGGGGGACGGAGACAACAAAGGGTTCGGCTTATTCACGATTGGGGGAAGAAGGAAATTGGACTATTGGAGGGCCCATACTTCCGGGTACCAACGGTACTCATCCTCGGATCATACCCCGTTCGTGACTAGGCAAGGGGGTCAGTATAGGGAACGGACCCCGATGGGAGGAACAACATGACAACGTTACCAACACATTGAAAGAAACGGAGAGCGTTCTACCAGAGGACGCCAGGATGCAGCTGCACACCAAATGGAGAGGACCCCCGAAAGGGTTAACCTGAGGACACCTCCCTGAACAGCCCATGAGGCAGCACTGGCCGCCTTGCAAAGGCAAATTGACGGGCTCACTCGTCAACAGAATCCCACGCCCCCCGAGATGGCGCCATCAACCATGGTCCTTCAGGTGGAGGCTATCTCATATGCCGTTCCTAGTTGGGTCACAGACGTGACCAACTACCTGAGGGACGGGGTTCTTCCAGAAGACAAAAATGCGGCATACAACGCAAAATGCATCCATAGGAGGGCCGTGATGTTCGAGCTGATGGATGGGCAACTATACAAAAAGACGTTCGGGGGGCCATACCTAAAGTGCATCCCGCCCGGTCTTGCTGCAGCCGTGATGGAGGAAATACACGAAGGAATTTGTTGGAGCCATCAAGGACCAAAGACACTGGCCAGAAAGATCATCCTGCAAAGGATACTACTGGCCGACCATTCAGCAGGATTGCTCCGCCCACACTAAGAAATGTAAAGTATGCCAACAATATGCCCATATTCCCGATCGGTTGGCAAGTTTCTATTCACCAATGACTACGGCACTGCCATTCGCTAGGTGGGGGATCGACTTGCTAGGGCCCCTACCTACATCACCTGTAAGAAAAAAGAATATCATCGTGGGGATTGATTATTTCACCAAATGAGTGGAGGTCGAACCTCTGGCTAGCATCATGGACTTTCAGAGTCAGAAGTTTGTCTAGAAGAACATCATTTGTCGATTCGGCCTCCCAGAACAAATCATCACCGATAATGGCAGACAGTTTGTGAGTAAGGGGTTTGTACAGTATCTGACCAAGTGGGGTATCCAGCATTCTAGAGCATCAGTGGCCTACCCCCCAAGCAAATGGCCAGGTGGAAAACATGAATAGAACCATCATGGACGGGATAAAAAAGAATCTCGAACACTGCTCCTCCTCATGGCCCGATCAGCTAAACTACATTTTATGGACTTACCAAATAACCCCAAGGACAGCCACTGGGGAAACCCCATTCGCACTAGCATATGGTTTTCAGGCCAAAGTCCCAACAGAGGTTTTAGTGCCGACATACTGAACGACAAATTTTGATCCCGAACGTAATGAAGACACCTTGCGAGCAGAACTGCATTTCATTGAAGAAAGAAGGGATATGGTCACTAGAAGAATGGAGGAATATCAACGAGCAACTCGGAGGTACTTTGACAAGCAGGTCAAGATCCGATCGCTAGAAGTAAGGGATCTTGTCATCAGAAAAAGGGAGAAAAGTAAACTGCTCGAGAGCGGAAAGTTAGCAAAGAACTGGGAAGGCATGTACCAAGTTTGGAAGAAATACGCTACAGGAACGTTCGACATTAGAATGACAGAAGGTCATTTGGTAGGCATCTGGAAAGTTGAACATTTGAGGAAATTCTACCAGTAAAACGGCTATTTCCACCTCTTAAAAAAAGATTAGTAAGAGGGAGACATAACTTACAGGAATCAGGAGCATGGACGAACCGAGCGGACGCCAGGTTAAACCCAGGCGGATCGAACGGGGGGATCGAAGCTATGGTTAAAAGTCTCCCCTCGACTACAAATGTAGGTGAATCGTTCAGAATGACCGAACGAGGATCCGCATTTTGGTCTGGAGGAGAGCCATCATTTTAGCTAGGTTTGACCTTGCGTTCAGGATGACCGAACGAGGGTATTTTCAAACCAGTTTGAAGATCATGCTAAACCAGGGGCATGGACGAGCCGAGCGGATGTCTGGTCAAACTCAGGCGAATCGAACAGGGGATCGAAGCTATGGTTAAAACGTTGCCCTTGACTACGAATGTAGGTGAATCATTCCGGATGACCGAACGAGGATCCCCATTTTGGTCTGGAGGAGAGCCATCATCTTAGCTAGGTTTGACCTTGCGTTCCGGATGACTGAACGAGGGTATTTTCTAACCAGTTTGAAGATCATGCTAAACCAGGGGCATGGATGAGCCGAGCGGACGCCGGGTCAATGCCAAGCGGATCGAACGGGTATCGAAGCTATGATTAAAAGTCTCCCCTCTATAACAAATGTAGGTGAATCGTTCCGGATTACCGAACGAGGATTCCATTTTGGTATGGAGGAGAGCCATCATCTTAGCTAGATTTGACCTTACGTTCCGAATGACCGAACGAGGGTATTTTCAAACCAGTTTGAAGATCATGTTAAACCAGGAGTGATGGAGTATATGAGTCTGAGCCCCCGGACCCACATACTCAGAAGAACAGAAAGCACAAGACACAGAGTGGCGCCCTCGTCGGCCAGGAGACCCTCGTCGGCCAAAAAGGTGCCAACCCAGATTACGGTCCTGAGCCCAAGGAACCCGGGTGCCCTCGTCGGCCGCGCCCTCGTCGGCCGTGCCCTCGTCGGTCACGCCCTCGTCGGCCACAAAGACCTCACAGAACCGGATTCTACACTTACTCATTTGTACAGCCCATTAGTGGCTTTGTATTCGGCCCAGTAGCGGTCCAGTTGTAAATGGGCCTCCCAAGCCCAAGGCTTGGGAGCCCAGCCCGTATTTTCTCTATAAATACTCCCCTTGGGAGTAGTTATAGGGGTGACAAATTCATTCTATTGAAGCATATTATTGCACTTCTCTCTCTAGCTCTCACTTCTCTCTAGATATACTCTATCATTTGGTGCTCTCGTTGAGAGCTAGAACAATCAAGTTAGCACCCTTCGTTGCTACCAAGCACAGCTAACCACTGATCATGATAAGAACTAAATCAAACCGCAACCTCGTCAGCAAGGCCATCCCTGAGGACCAAGAGGCCAGGGAGCACGATGAGGACGCCACGGCCGACCAGGTCGGCGGGGGGGACGTCTTCCAGGAGGCCTTCAACCTCAAGACGGACCTCCGCAACCAACTCAACGGCGGAGCCCCCGATGCCCGCATCGGCTTGGACAAGAAACGAGCTGAGAAGACGGACCACGCCCCGACCCAGCCTATGGCCGCGGCCTCTCCGTCCGTGGATCCACAGGCCCAGGCCGCGCTGTCGGTCATCATCGCCAGCCTGGCTCAGAACCCCACCGTCCTCAGCGCACTCTTGCCAAGGACCGGGGGGAACGTCACTCCACCTCCTCAGCCCCAACCGTTGGCCGTCCAGATAGGCAACGATGAGGGGGTGATGGCCCAGGACACGGCGTCGTCCCACCCCCACCCTGCTTCCCCTCTTCGGCCTGGACAGACCCCAGCGCGTGGAAAAGCCTCTGCCTTCAACAGGCTAGGTGACACGTGCCGTCGTCCGGTTTCGGAGTGGATGGCAGGACAGATTGGTGAGCCTCGGCCTGGCTCGCCGAGGGAAAGCTTGGGGTCTGTGTCCCGGACAGCGGACTAGCTGTAAGGAATAAATGTATTTAGATTTTGATGATGCTAGGTTTATTAGAATTTGAAAGTACCCCATTAGAAATTTTGTATTAGAATTTCTTTTGTAAGTTTTAGCTTAGTCTGCCTGCCAGAATTCCATCTTGCCTCTACCAGAGTTGCTCCCAGAGTTGCTCACCAGAGAAGCCATCATAAACTGGTTATCAGAAAGATACCAGAGTTGGCAACAGAGACGGACTTCAGAGATTGGACCAGAGAACCTCTTCAGACTCTGCTAAATCCACCAGATTCCGGAAGCCCTTCCAACGGTCGTTAAACTAACGGGAAACCCCCTAACGGTTACAAACCTGTCAACGGAAGCATGGCACTGTACACGCATTAAATGCACATTTAATGCTGTACGTACGAAGAGATATTTAAAGCTGATGATTGACCATGCGAGTATCTTTACGCCCCCAAAATAGCAAGTCGGAGGACTAAACGGTCAAGTCAACAGTACATGCATTTAATGAAGCTGTCTTCTACACTCCAACGGGAAGACTGCTCCCAGTATATAAGATACACTCTGAAGAACTAAGAAGATAACTTTGCCATAACTTTTGCCAAGATAAATTTGCGTAAACAACCTTCTTGAGATTAAAACTCCATTCCTAACAAGAAAAGGCCACAGTTGGAAGATAAACTTTCCTATCCTTCATCCAACTAGCAAAAGGCAAAGTTACTCAGTTCTTCAACACTTCGAGAGCTTCATATACTCATCTTTTGTGAAGAAGCAACGTTGGAGAAAACTGATTCTATATCAAACACTTCTTGAAAAAGAAGGGACGTCTCAAATTAGCTGGAGTAAGTGAAGTGGAGATACTTCAAGAAACTCAGTGAAACGAGACCAGCCATCAGGAAGCAGGACTGCATCCCGGGTGGCAACTAGACTTGAAGAAGACGAGGAGTGCTTCTTAAGCTCTAGGGACTAAGGCGTTGTAAACTGTTGTTTTTGCAAGCTTAGTGGAACAGTGGACTAGAGGAACGAGTTGTTCCTTGAACCACTATAAAAACCCCGGTGTCATTTACTTTCAGCTTTTATTTTCTGCACTTAAGATTCTACTGACTAACTCTTAAGGTTGGACTCTGTGTCCAGCAGATCTTCCTTCAGAGTTATCAGAAAGGCAGTTTGCCTTAGCTTTCTTCTAGAGGCTACCCGGACAGAAACTTATCCGCTGCCTGGTCTAGTTCTGCCATCAGAACTTGACCATCTCTGTCACCAGATTTCGACCATCTCTGATAAGTCAGACTTGACTTAGAGAAAAGTTTAAATTCCTGAACAGTCTATTCACCCCCCCCTCTAGACTGTTCCCATTACAAACGGGACCAACAAGTGGTATCAGAGCCTCCTTGTTCTTGTAATCTTTTAGGTTACTTACTAAACAAGAGATCCACTTGTTTTAGCCTCTTTAATCTCATATTATGGATAACACTCTTTCAAAGAATCTTATGTTCTCAGTAACAAAGTTTGATGACTGGAGGATCCGCATGAAAGCTCACCTCTGCGCACTCCATGATGAAATGTGGGAAGTTCTTGATGCAGGACCTTTCACAGAGTTCACCAAGGTCAACCCTGAATACATCACTGGTAGTGGTCAACCCCAGATGATCACCAAACTGCGTCATGAATGGTCTAATGAAGAAAGGAGAAAGTACAACCTTGACAACATTGCCAAGGATATCCTCTACAAGGCCATTGATGACAAGTACTTCACAAGGATCAAGAAGTGCAAATCTGCCAAGGAAATCTGGGATACTCTCACCCTGATAGGAGCTGGAGATGAGCAAGAAAAGGACAACAAACTTACTATTGCCGTGAAGAAGTTTGAAGATTTCAAACTTCTACCCAAAGAATGCATAGCTGAGATGTATGCACGCTTGCTCACCCTCACTGTTGAGATATCAGAACTTGGGAAGGAACTTACTCCCAAGGAGATCAATTTGAAGGTTCTCAGAGGTTTACCTTCACCATGGAAGATGAAGGTCACTGCCATGAGAGATAGCAAGGACCTCAGAACCTACAGCACTGAGAAACTCATCTCTGATCTCAAGTCTTATGAGTTTGAGATGAATGAAGAAGAGAAAGAAGAGGTTGAGGATAGAACAACTACTGCCCTCACTGCCAGCACCTCTCAGGTAAATAATTTTGACCCTTCTATTCTTTTAACTGACGAGTATATGGCGGCTTTTGCTAGGAAGTTCAGGAAATTCTTAAAGCCGAAGGATAGCAGAATTCCACACTCTAGCAGAAAGCCACACCAGAAGTCCAAACCATCAGAAAGTAGTGGAGAGCTTCTCTGCTACAACTGCAGACAACCAGGGCACTTCAAAGTCAATTGTCCACACCCCATAGTCTCCAAAAGGCAAGGCCAGTAAGGAGAAAAGAAATACGACCACCGAAGAAGGAAAGCACTCATCACTGAACAACCAGAGAAGGACCCCCTCTTTGAGACAGAGTCCAGCTCGGAATCAGAATCTGATGAAGCATTCTGTTGCCTGGACACAGAAACTGAAGACCTATGCCTTATGGGTCAATCTGATGATGAGGTATCTTCTACTTCCAACTCTAGTTTTTCTTCGGTAGGCAGAGCCTTTGATTCTGATTCAATGTCAGAATTTTGGGAAGAGTTTCAAGCCATACAAACCACTTATTCTTCTGTTAAAGAAGAAAACAGTAAGCTTAAGGTTGAAATCCTTGACTTAAGAAAGGAGGTTGAGATCAAAATCAATCTTCTAATTAAGGAAAGAGATCAGCTGGAAGCTGAAAATGTTTTTCTTCTAAAGAGAATAAGAGAGATAGAGCCTCTTGAGATTAAGTACAAAGCTTACCAGAAGGCCCAGTCTTCCATGGAAAAGATTGTACTTGATCAACAAATTGGCACTGGTTTTGGTCTTGGTTATGGCTCAACAGAATCAGGTGAGCCTTCTGTAATGCCTAGCACCAGAGTTGCTAAGGCAGACAAAGTCATAGTGCCACTGATTTCTAGCCCCATTTGTCAGGCTGGTGTATCTGGCACCAAGGTTATTCATGAGAATGTCAGACCAGAAAAGGAAAAGATAAAGGTTCAACAGAAACCCATTTTAAAAATTAATGAACCTGGCAGAAGAGCTAACAACAGGAAAGATTTTCAGAATACCAAAAATCAAAGACAAAACCATAACAGACAAACTCATGATAATCATGTCAGAAATGATCACCAGAAAGGCAGATATCAAGAGAAAGTTAACTTTAGGCAGAAAAGGTTGACTGGTCAACTTAAGAAGCCCAAAGTTAATCGCCCCTCTGATCTTGATAGTATATGGGACTTCTACCCAACTAAAAAGGCTATGCAGAAGTATGTAAACCGGAAGCATGATCCTCACAAGCATCTGCCCAAAGTGAATCACACTTCCGTTTACTATAACTACCAGGTGGACAATGGGTACCACCCACCAAGGTTTCACTTGATGAGACCAAAGTGGTACCGGCTGCCAAGACTGCATAACCCCCTAGGACCCAACATTGCTTGGGTACCTAAATCTTCCTTTTAATTTTGTAGGAACTGTGTGCTGGAGCCATCTCTGAGCTAGATTGGTACATTGATAGTGGATGCTCCAGGCACATGACAGGTGACAAGAGTTGCCTAACAGAGTTCCAGAAAGTCAAAGGGCCTAGAGTTACCTTTGGAGGTAATGATAAAGATGGCCAGACAAAAGGAAGAGGGAAGCTGATAAAGAACCAGATAATCATTGATGATGTCTCTTATGTCAAGGGATTGAAATTCAACTTGCTGAGTGCTAGCCAATTCTGTGACAAAGGCTACACAGTTGAATTCTCCAAGGAAGGATGTTCTGTCAAGCATGAGACAACTAAAGAAGTGGTTCTAACAGCAACGAGGAAGAAAAACATCTATGTAGTTGATTGGTCAACTGCAAAAGATGGAATTTGCCTGATAGCCAAAGGAGATTCAAAACTCAGTTGGGAATGGCACAAGAAACTGAGTCACTTGAATTTCAAAACAATCAACAAACTGGCAAGGGATCACATTGTTGAAGGTCTACCCAACCTTGTATACAAAAAGGAGAACTTGTGCAGTGCATGCCAGAAAGGAAAACAAGTGAAGAACTCATTCAGACCCATTGCTGGAAACCTATCTACTGGTCCTCTGAATCTAATCCACATGGATTTATTTGGACCAGTGGAAACTCCAAGTGTTGGTGGCAAGAGATACACCTTAGTCATGGTGGATGACTACTCCAGATTCACATGGACTATTTTTCTGACCAAGAAAAATGAAACTCTGCAGAAACTGCCATCTCTGCTAAAGCTATTACAGAATGAGCAGAATCAGAAAGTCAAAGCCATCAGATCAGACAGAGGAACAGAGTTCGTCAACAAGGTCATACAGGATTTCTGTGACCAGAATGGTACAATGCATCAACTCTCTGCAGCCAGAACCCCTCAACAAAATGGAGTTGCAGAAAGAAGAAATAGAACATTAAAGGAAGCTGCAAGGACCATGATTGCTGAATCAGGTCTACCCTACAGATACTGGGCTGAAGCAATCAATACTGCATGCTACACCCAGAAAAAGAGCATGATTCACAAGACTCATCAGAAAACTCCTTATGAATTATGGAAAGGACGAAAACCCAACATCAGCTACTTTCATGCATTTGGATGCAAATGCTATATACTCAACAATGGGAAGGATCATCTCAAGGTGTTTCAAGAAAAAGCTGATGAAGGAACATTCTTAGGCTACTCTGGCACCAGCAAAGCCTACAGAATACTCAACAAAAGAACTCTACTTGTTGAAGAATCGATTCATGTCAAGTTTGATGATCTCAACTCTGTTGAGAGCATAACTGAAAACTTGGAGAAAGCAAATCTCAAAGAATCTCCAGAACTGGATCCACCAGAGACGGATATACCAGAGTTGCTAACTAACTCTGCCATACCAATTCATCATCAGAATCCCATTCTACAAGGCAAAGAGAGTGATGAAGAATCAGAAGAAGATCAAGAGAATCCAAGACAACCCCTATCAGAACCTGATCTAACTTGGTTAAGAGATCATCCTCCTAATCAAGTAATTGGACAAATCAGAAGTGGAGTCCAGACCAGATCCACATCAAGGAGAGAAGCAATGCTTGCCTGCTACATATCTCAGATGGAACCTATGACAGTTGAAGAAGCTCTTGCAGACTCAGATTGGATCAATGCTATGCAAGAAGAGCTCACTCAGTTTGAAAGGAACAAAGTGTGGGAACTTGTTCCTAGGCCAAAGCACCAGAATGTCATTGGAACCAAATGGGTATTCAAGAACAAAGCAGATGAAGACGGTAACATTGTAAGGAATAAAGCTAGGCTGGTAGCCAAGGGATACTGCCAAGAAGAAGGAATAGATTTTGATGAGACTTTTGCACCAGTTGCCAGACTTGAAGCCATCAGAATCTTCCTAGCCTATGCTGCTTACAACAACATCAAGGTCTACCAGATGGATGTCAAGAGTGCATTTCTGAATGGAGATCTTGAAGAGGAAGTTTATGTGGAACAACCACCAGGTTTTGTCATTCCTACTCAATCTTCTTGTGTCTACAAGCTTAAAAAGGCCCTCTATGGTCTTAAGCAAGCTCCCAGAGCCTGGTATGACACATTGTCCCTTTTCCTAGTGAACCATGGGTTTACTAAAGGAAAGGTTGACAAAACTCTATTTCAAATCTCTGTTGCTAATCATATTCTGTTAGTACAAATATATGTTGATGACATTATATTTGGTAGTACTAATCCAGAACTGTGCAAGAAATTTTCTCAAGTGATGCAGAGTCAATTTGAAATGAGTATGATGGGAGAACTCAGTTACTTCCTAGGACTTCAAGTCAAACAAATTCCAGAAGGGATCTTTATCAACCAAGGGAAGTACACCAGAGATCTGATCAAGAAGTTTGGAGTGGAAGGCAAATCATCAGTGAAGATTCCCATGAATACTTCACAAGGGATTGGTCCAGATGATGAAGGAAAGGATGTAGATGCAACAACATACAGAGGGATCATAGGATCTCTGTTGTATCTAACTGCAAGCAGACCAGACATCTCGTTCTCTGTTGGAATCTGTGCCAGATACCAATCAAAGCCCAAGGAAAGCCATCTAAGTGCTGCAAAGAGAATCATCAGATACATCAAAGGAAATCCCAATGCAGGCCTATGGTATCCCAAGGGAGGTAACTTTGAACTAATTGGTTATTCTGACTCAGATTTTGCAGGTTGCGGACTAGACAGAAAGAGCACCTCTGGTCACTGCCAATTGCTAGGAGGAAGGCTTGTTTCCTGGTTTAGCAAGAAGCAGAACTCCATCTCAACAAGCACAGCTGAGGCTGAGTACATTGCAGCTGGGAGTTGCTGTGCTCAGCTACTCTGGATGAAGCAGCAACTGAAGGACTATGGAATTCAAGCAAAGGAGATCAAGCTGTTGTGTGACAACACTAGTGCCATTGCTATCACTCAGAATCCAGTTCTTCACTCCAGAACAAAGCATATTGAGATCAGACATCACTTCATCAGAGATCATGTTGAGAAGAAGCATATCTGTATGGAGCATGTACCTACAGAGGATCAACTTGCAGATATTCTAACCAAGCCTTTACCTGAGGCAAGGTTTAACAAGCTAAGGGAAGAATTGGGAATGATGGATGATCTTCCCAGAGATGCATGAACCAGAGATTCACTGAACCAGAACTGCCTACTTCTGCATCAGAAACTCAGATCAGAGAACCTCTATCTCTGATCATCAGAATCTCACATCAGAGAACCTCCCCTCTCTGACCAGAGTTCCTCAACTGAAAGACAACAGATATGGATGTGGACTTAGCAATATTTCGAGGTACGGGCTAGACCTAATTAACTGAAACGGTCTTTTACCAAAATACCCCTGATCGTTACTCTTCTAACGGAAACGTTTTCCGCCCGCATTTCATTAAATGCTGCCTCGAAACTGCCAATATACCAAACGTCCACTATTCCTAACTCCTTTATATCCACCGTCTTCGACCCAAATCCCTACTGCAACTTCATCTCTCTTAAACTGCTCTAGCATTCAAAGCCTTCAGATCCCAAAACTTTCCAATCCCCAGAATTTTTCAAAACCGTCACTCAAAATGAACTTCCTGAACATCAACGACCTTTCTAAGGAAGAAGCAAAAACTCTCATCGCCAACGTTGTCACAGGCATGAAAGTTAACATGTCCTCCCTACCCCTCCTGGCAGAAAATCAGAAGAGGATGACCAAGATCATCCAAGGGATGACTGATTCACAACTGTCTAAGGTTGTTGCTCATCCCTATGAGCACTTCAGCATCAAGGATGTGGCTGAGTTCTATCTCAACGCCACCATCTCCAAGACCGGAGTTCACTCCTCCGTACAGGGTCAACGCATCTTCTTGAATGCAGATGCACTTAATGAATTCTTTGGAGTTCAACTTGACTCCCAAGACCCGGAAGCCAACAATCTTACTGCTCTTGACTCAGTGGAAGTCTCCACTGAAGGTTTTGTTCAGACATACTGCCGTCCGGAGGCTGCCGGACTGGACAAACTCTACATGAAGAAGTTCCTGTTGAAGAAGGACTTTGAGAAGCTTGTCACCATTCTGCACCGGTGCTTGTGGTGCAAAACAGCCTCAACTGATGAGATGAACAAGAACAATGCAAAGGCAATCTTTGCAGTTCACCATGGCATGAACATCAACTGGGGAGAGGTAACTTTGGCTCCCTAACTGAGTTCATCAAGAAGAAAGACTCTGAAACAGGTCTTTTCTCAACCAAGATGGGACATGGTCTTCTCATCTCTGCCATCCTTGCTACAAAAGGAGTTCAACTCAGGGATCCCATCCCAGTTGATCACTCCAAGACCATTTTCCTCACAGCCTCTCCAAAATTCAATATTTCCATCTCTTCTGAACTTAGGAGAGAGGAAAGGCTGGAGAAGAAAAGGGAAGAACAAGCTGCTAAGGCCAAACCTGCTGCCAAGAAAGTTACCAAAAAGCCCACACAACCTGAGCAGTCACAGGTTGTAAGGGAAGTCAGACAGAAGAAGAAAAGTGACAATCTGTCACTACCAGAGGAGGAAACAGCAGAAGAGGTTGCACCAGAGTTGCCCTCCCCAAAGGCAACCAGGAAATCTGCTGCCAGAAAACAGAAGCAGAAGAGGAGAAGAAAGTTGGTTGTGCAGAGTGGTGACTCTGACAACTCAACCACCCAACCAAGGCAGAAGAAGAGGAAAACTAAAGTAATCTCACCTGCCAAGGATTCAGCAGTTCAGGGGGAACTTGCACCAGAATCTGGCACTCTACCAGAGACTTACCCAGAATCTGCACCAGAGTTGCCAAACTCTGCTCTCTCACCAGAGCGTGAAGCCTCACCAGAGATGGACCAAGAAACCGACTTCAACACCATTCTGCAAAAGCAGTTTGACAGAGTCCTAGCTTGGAGAAGATGGAGAATGGGACCTCTTCAACAAATCATCCAATACTTTGATGCCTATGAAGAAGAAGCTGCTGTTCTTCACTGGGTAGGCACAGATGATGTGTCAAAATGCTTCAATCTTACCTTTCTGATTTCTGTCCTACAAAAGAAGAAAGACAGATATCAAGGTAAAGCTCCAACATCTGATCTTTCTCCAGAAAGGCATGTCAAAGCCTTGGAAGAAGAAGAAATGGAAGCATTTGATACTTGGCTGATGGAGAAGAAGAGAAAAGAATCAATGATCAAATTTCGCCATAGTGCTCTTGAGGAAGGAGAACCATCCACTGCGAATGACATTGCTATTACCATGGAGAAGCTGGTCAAGGAATGGAGAGAATCTGTGTACTCTGAGATTGTTCTTGAGGTAATTCCTACACCTCCTCCTTCCCCTCCCCAATCTCCTATTACTCTACCCTCTCCCTCCAAATCTCCATCCAAACCTTCTTCCCCACCTCAACAGAAAACACCCTCATCTCACCAGAAAACCCCTTCACCAGATCAGAAAACCTCACCCTCCACCAGAACACCATCTCACCAGAAACCCATCTCCAGACCCTCTTCACCCTGCAAACAACCCTCATTTACCAGAAATCGATCACCTTCACCCCCTCCATCTCCCTCACACCAACCTACTTCTCAACCCATAATTCCTTTTCCCCAGAACTCACCTCCTCAGAACCCCTTACCAACATCCAATTCTGCCTCACCTCAGAGATCCCCTCAGCACTCTGTAGCCTCCTCACCTAAGAAGAAACCTATCTTCAGGGTTCCCTCTTCATCTAGTGACAATGATGGATTCCTCACCTCCTCCATTGCTGCTGATGAAACCTCCAAAAGGAGAAGGACACCCCCCAGAGTTCCTTCCCCTCCACCATCCAACAGAGCTCCTCGATTACCTAAAGGCAGAGGACTGGAAATGCCTGGACTCACACCTGAAGAACCCCAAATCCCCTTCAACCAGTTTGTGAAATCTGCTGAAGCTTTTGGTGGAATACTAGTTCAAGATCTGAGCAAGATAATAGAGTTAAATGACAAACAACATGAAGAACTCACCCATACCAATCTGCAAATCACTATAGGATTTCAACATCTGTCAGATAAAGTTACTGCACTAACCGAGAATCTGCACAACTTCATGCATTCGTCTACCCCGAGGATTGATTCTGTCTCCAGGGATGTTAGTGGACTCAACTCTGTTCTCCACTCTCACTCTCAAGCCCTGCTTGCCCAGAACCAGACAATCAACAAGATCTCAGAATCTGTTCACACTCTTCAGAAATCTGCTGATAGTTCCTCCCAGAAACTCAACATCTTACACTCCCTCTGCAAGGAACATCAAGAGCAAGGCCTAGCTCTTCTCAAATCTGACAAAGAAAGGTACCAGAAGATGGTGCTCCTAGAGGTCAGCACCAGGGATCTTCAATCTGCAGTAGACAAGCAACAAAGCCTGATTGAAGGGCTTGCCTCTGTCACTCAAACTCTGCCAGAAACACTGGATGAAATCAGAGATGCTCAAGCCTCTGAGTTCTCAAAGATTGAACTTCTCCTTGGTGATCTTTGTGATGCCAAAAAGGGGGAAGATACCAGAGAAGAAGAAGGACCCAGCACCAGAGCTCTCTCTATCAGAGAACCCTCCTCTGTTGATCCTACTCCTTATTTTGATGCTACCAGACAGAAAAGGCTAGCTGCTGCAGGCACCAGACCCCCACCTCCTCCTCCTAGAAGCTCAAAGAAAAAGCCTTCATCCTTTTCAATCACTGATTGGATGAAGAGTGGTCTGTCAAGGCTAGATAGAGTTCAATTTGAACAGATGAGGAAACTGATGACTCCTCTTCAAAGAGAGAATCTGTTCATGGACAGTGATGGACTTGTCCAGATCAACCATGGTGGTTCGATCCAAGAAGCTGAGATGTGGTACGAAATGAAGATTCTGAATGGCAAGAATTCTGCAGAAGCTGTCAGAAACTATTTGGATTGCAAACTTGCACCCCATTGGGCTGACTATCAGAATCCGAGGGATCTAGCCTCAATCAGAGCAAAGGTAAATGCTGAACTAGAGAGAATTGACAGAGCAGGACCACAGGTAGATGAAGAAGATCTCTAACTCTCTTTATCTAACTCTGTAATGCTTTACTTTCTCTAACAGTTTAATAAGATACCAACTCTGCCCCTCTTTTTGCGTGGCTTATTCAAATATCTGTTCTTATTTACTTTCTTGTGTATATTCTGTTATCGTAATTGATTATTGCTATCTGATTGTATCGCACTCTTACTATTCTCCTATGCTAAGTTGCCCACCAAGATTTTAATGAAAAGTTTTTAACTTTATTCTTTTATGGTGAAAGGCACTTCTCTGGAAATAGTTAAAGGGTTTTGGCATCATCAAAAAGGGGGAAATTGTAAGGAATAAATGTATTTAGATTTTGATGATGCTAGGTTTATTAGAATTTGAAAGTACCCCATTAGAAATTTTGTATTAGAATTTCTTTTGTAAGTTTTAGCTTAGTCTGCCTGCCAGAATTCCATCTTGCCTCTACCAGAGTTGCTCCCAGAGTTGCTCACCAGAGAAGCCATCAGAAACTGGTTATCAGAAAGATACCAGAGTTGGCAACAGAGACGGACTTCAGAGATTGGTGAACCCCATGAACACTTCAGCCGTTATCAGAACAACATGCTGATGGTGAACGCGTCCGACGAATACCTCTGTCGTTGGTTCCTCTCTACTCTCGAGGGGCCAGCGTACGAGTGGTTCAACGCGCTCCCCGAAGGGAGCATCGACTCATGGCAGGATCTTGCCCAACGCTTCCTCACCCACTTTGCCGGGAGGAAGCGTGTGAAGAAGTATTTCACCCACCTCCTCTCCGTCAAGCAGCAGCATGATGAGTCCCTCCGGTCATTCATTGATCGGTGGACGAGGGAGACCGAAGAAGTCGAGGGGGCCGACGAGCGCACCCTCCTCGCCTTGTACAAGGGAGCCCTCCACAGCTCCCCGTACGCTAGGAGCCTCATCACCGACCCCCCGAGGTCGTACGCCAAGGCGCTCCAGCGCGGAGGCTTGTACGCCGACGCCGACGAGCTCCACAATCACAAGAAAGAGGGGGGCCATCCCTCCAAGAAGACAAATCCTTCGCCGGCCCCGGGTCCGTCCCCGGCCGGCTAGGGTGCCCAGGGCCGTCACGGCTCTGGTGGACAGAGTAAGAAAGATCGCCACTGGCGGCCGAGGTTGGAACGGCCAGGGGTTGCCCTCACTCACCCGGTCGGCATCATCCTCGACTATGCCGAGAAGCATGGCCTCATAGAGCAGGCTCCTCGGCCGGCCGAGGAGGTCCTTGCCATCCAGCAGGGCGGCACGTACTGCCGGTTCCACAAGAACTCGTCGCACAACACCGACGATTGCATCACGCTGAAGAAGGCCATCGAGCGTCTTATTCGCCAGGGGGAACTCTCCCAGTTTGTTAAAGGTGGCCCACGCAAAAACACATGGGTAAACACCGGCAAACATGGGGGCGAACCCTCTGCGAAGAAGCGAGAGATTGGTAGGCTCAGCGACGACGAGGACTTCGAAGAGCCCCCGCCAAAGAAGAATCACATTCACCTCATCGTAGGTGGGAACACTGGGGGGGACTCCGCCACTCAGAGAAAGAAATGGGCCCAATCTCTCTACATTGGGGAGGTGTCCCACGTTCCCCCCCCTAGCCGAAGAAGCAGCGAACGGAGGCGATCACCTTCACCGACAAGGATTTGCCTCCGGGGACGGGATCACACAGGGACGCCCTCGTCATCCGGTGTGAGATCGGTGACTCCATCATCCACCGCACTTACATCGATACGGGGAGCTCCGTCAACGTGATGTACCTGGATACCTTCCGGCAGCTGAAGCTGGACAGGGCTCTGCTAAAGCCGATCAAGACACCGTTATCCGGCTTCACCGGGGACTCTATCGACGTCGAGGGCACGATAGTCCTCCCCGTGGAGGTCGGTGACGGCCCCCACCGCGCCAGGATTGACATGGAGTTCATGGTGGTCAACCTCCAGTGCACCCACAACCTGATCTTGGACCGGCCAGCGCTGGAGGACTTGGAGGCCATCATCTCCAAGAAGCACTTGTGCCTAAAGTTCCCCACAAATGACGGCATCGGCTACGCCAGAGGAAACCAGAGGATTGCCAGAGCATGCTACCTCAAGCTAACAAGGCTGGCCGAAAGGGAAGGACAGAGGATAGACACCATCACGGCAGCCGTTGCCAAGGACGAGGAGAGGCCGCATGCCGAACCGGCCGAGGAGGTCGAGGAAGTCCCTCTGAATACCTCCCGGCCAGAGCGGGTCCTCAGAATCGGGAAGTAGCTCCCTCAGGACCAACGAGACGCCATCCTCCTCGTCCTGCGGTCATACGCCGTTGTCTTCGCGTGGGGCCCGGATGACATGCCAGGCATCAGCCGCCAGGTGATTACTCACCGGCTGACCGTCGATCCGGCCTCCACGTCTGTCAAACAGAAGCGGCGCTACTTGTCCGCCGACAGGCGGGACTTCGTCAAAGGGGAGGTCGCCATGCTCCTCTCAATCAAACACATTAAAGAGGTGAAGTACCCGACGTGGTTGGCCAACGTCGTCCTTGCTCAGAAACCGCCAACATTCAGGATGCGTGTTGATTACACTGACCTGAACAAGGCGTGCCCCATGGACCCGTTCCCTCTCCCCAACATTGAACAGCTGGTGGACGAGACGACGGGGTGCGAGTTGATGTCGTTCCTTGACGCTTTCAGAGGGTACCACCAAATCTCCATGCATGAAGATGACGCTGAGAAGACGGCATTCATGACCCCAGAGGGAATCTTTTGCTACCTCTTCATGGCCTTCGGACTCAAAAACTCCGGCGCCACCTATACTAGGATGGTGGCCAAGATCTTTAGGGCGGTCCTTAGCCGGACGATGGAGGCATACGTCGACGATATGATCGTCAAGAGCAGGCAGGCCTCCTCCCACGCCGACGACCTCCGGGAAATCTTTGAAATCATGAAGGAGTTCAGGCTCCGCCTCAACCCCAAGAAGTGCGCCTTCGGCGTCCAGGGCAGCAAGTTCCTCGGCTACATGGTCAGCCGAAGAGGAATCGAGATAAACCCGGAGAAGACACAGGCTATCATCAACATGGAGCCGCCCCGCAACGTCAAGGAAGTACAACGACTGACGGGGCGCCTGGCGGCCCTGAACCGGTTCATCTCCAGGTCAGCCGAGAGGGCACTTCCCTTCTTTCAGATCATGCGTAAAGCCAACAGCTTCAAGTGGACGACAGAGTGCCAGGAAGCGTTCGAAGAGTTGAAGAGGTACCTATCGTCCCCGCCCGTGCTCTCCAAGCCCAAAGCCGGCGAAACCCTCTTCTTGTACTTAGGGGTGAGCACGTCGGCCATCAGCTCCGTGCTCATCCGTGAGGACGAAGGGGTGCAAAAGGCCATCTTCTACATCAGCAAGACACTCAGGGAGGCCGAGCTCAGGTACTCCCCCATTGAGAAGACAGTGCTGGCCATCGTCCATACGGTGAAGAAGATGGGACACTACTTCCAGGCCCATGCCGTCCATGTGCTGACCCAGCAGCCTCTCGGCGCACTCATGAGGAGCCCCACCAGCTCCTCTAGGATGGTGAAATGGGCAATCTTCCTCAGCCAATTTCAAATTGAGATCAAGCCAAGACCATCTATCAAAGGGCAAGCCTTGGCCGACTTCGTCACTGAATGCACAACAAGGGAGACGGTCGTCGCCGACCCCGGGCCGGAGCCGGACGATACATGGATCCTATTCACTGACGGCTCGTCGGCCGCGAAATCATGCAGTGGCGGCGTCGTCCTCATATCCCCTTGTTGGTCCCGGTTGTACTGGATACAGTCTAGAGGGGGGGGGTGAATAGATTGTATTGGTTTTTAGCTTTTTAAACAAAGTACCAGATTTTACAGAATAGCCTGTTTTGTTGACAGAACAGACTGGCAGCGGATGGGGTTCTGGTAGGGAGTTTCTGTTGACCTAGCCTCAGAGAAGCAAAGGCAGTAGGCCTTCTGTTAACTCGTAGGACAAGTTCTGCTGAACACAGATACCAAGTCTAAGGAGTTAGACAGTTCTATCTAAGTGCAAATATTAAAGCAGTAAGTAAACGACACCAGGGATTTTTATAGTGGTTCAAGGAACAACTCGTTCCTCTAATCCACTGTTCCACTAAGCTTGTAAAAACGACCGTTTACAACGCCTTAGTCCTAGCAGTTAAGAAGCTCTCCACGTCTTCTTCAAGCCTAGATGTCTCCTGGGATGCACTGCCTGGCTTCCTTTAAGACTGGTCCTTTCACTGAGCTTCCTGGAAGTATCACCACTTCACTACTCCAGTTACTTGGACGTCCTTCTTGTAGCAAGAAGAGTTTCTGTTGAAACAGGGGTTCCTCCAACTAGCTTCGTTACAAAAGATTTGTATGTGATGAGCTTGAAGAGTTGAATAACACTTGGAACTTTGCTTGAGTTGGAAAAAGTATTTTTCCAACTTCTGCCTTCTCTTGTAGAGGATAATGAGTTTGAATCTCAAGGAGGCTTTTTGCTTTTTAGAGTTTGAATATCTTGTATTGTAGCAATGGTTAGCAAAAGTTGCAAAGTTATCCGGTTGTTCTTCGTAGTGTATCTTTTATACTGAGGTTGTCTTCCCGTTAGAGGAGTAGGAGGACAACTGCATTTAATGCGCGAGCAGTTGACTTGACCAGTAGGACCCGGTAAAGTTGGCGGGTTACTATTTTGGGATAAAGTAATCCTGACATTGCGGCCAATCATCTGCAATTACTCCACGGAGCATGGGGAGCATTAAATGAGCATTTAATGCGAGCACTCTAGCTTTTCCGTTCAATACTCCTAGCCGTTGAAGGAATCTTTCAGTTGATTTC
The DNA here is from genome assembly GCA_945859875.1 of Cuscuta europaea. NCBI lineage: Eukaryota > Viridiplantae > Streptophyta > Magnoliopsida > Solanales > Convolvulaceae > Cuscuta > Cuscuta europaea. The sequence goes on from CAMAPE010000045.1 coordinate 10,063,333, forward strand.
CCGGCTTTGTGGAATTCTTCCAAGTGTCAGGCCTTCTGGTGTCTTTAACAGAGAACTGATCAGAGAAGGTCTTGAGCACTTCTGTTGATAGTAGCTTACAGAGAACCAGGAGGGTTTCTGTCAAACTAAAGGGGGTAACAGGGACCCTGAGGTTTTCTGTTCCTTGACAGAGAGCCAAAATCTTCTGTCAGGAGGTCTTCTGGTAGAGAGGCCTTCTGATAGTCGATTATGCTAAGAACTTTACAAAGGAAAAATTCTAATACATAATTTCTAAAGGGGTACTTTGAAGTCCTAATTAATATAGCATCATCAAAATCTAATTACAATTATTCCTTACAATTTCCCCCTTTTTGATGATGCCAAAACCCTTTAACTATTTCCAGAGAAGTGCCTTCACCATAAAAATTTAAAGTTTAAAAAAAAACTTCCATTAAGATCTTGGTGGGCAACTTGGCATAGGAAAATAGTAAGAGTGCGGTACATTCAGATAGCATATAAAATATCAAAAAGCAAACAAACAAACAAAGACAGAAAGTAAGGAAAAGCCAAAGATTGAGGAATTGCCTTACAAAGTGTTAGGCAGAGATGTTCTTTTATTAAGGTGGATTACAAGAGTAGATTACATAATTGCCTTTGCTGCTTCAGCTCTTGCTTGTTCATCCAGTCCTTGTAATCTCTTTAATTCTGCATTCACCTCTTTTCTGATTCCAGCCAGATTTCCAGTTCTTTAGTAAGAGGCCCAGACAGGTGAGAGTTTGCAGTCTAAGTAATTAAGAACACCTTCATGGATATCTTTTCCTGGTACTATACTATTGTGAAACCAGAATTCTGCTTCTTCCAGAGATCCACCATGCCTGACCTTCACATGACCATCATGGTCTAAATACATATTCTGTTGTTGAGTGGAGGTCATTTTCTGCTTCATTTCATCAAATTGTATAGCAGTCATCACCTGAGAACCTCCCAGTCTCCATTCTTTAAAGCTTAAAGCTTTCTTCTTCTTAGATCCTTTCTTCAATGGGGATGGAGGTCTAGGGATACCAGCTAGCCTTTTCTTCTGAAGGGCAGCTTCAAAGTAAGGTGTGGGATCCACACTTGGTTCAGCAGATGTTGAGGTTCTGGTGGTCCTGGGTTTTGATAAATGAGGGCCTTCTTCCCCCTTTTTGGCATCATCTAGATCACCAAGCAGAAGGGAGAGCTTCTGGAATTCTGAGGCTTGTGTAGAGGCAATCTGTTCCAGGGTTTCTGGTAAGGTCTGAGTCACAGATGTGAGACCTTCAATAAGCCCATGTTGCTTCTAAAGTGCAGACAGGATATCTTTATTATTGGCTTCTAAGAGAACCATCTTCTGGTATCTCTCTTTGTCTTGGGCAAATATAGTCCTGGCTTGATCACGATGGACTTTGCACAGTTCCTCTATGTCCAGTAGCTGTTCCTTTGTCTTTGTATCAGCCCATTGAAGTTCATCAATATTTGAGGAGATTGTTTCAATAGCTTTTCCCTGAGCTATCAGAGTCTGATGAAATGTGAAGATGGTCTTATGAATACTTTCCACTTCTGTTGTCAGCGCATCTGTTTTTGCAGTTGAGGAGGTCATGAAGTCGTTGAGAGATGTTGTCAGATTCTCAAAGCGATCTGAAATAAACTGCATCCCAGAGTTGAGATTATCATTCACATGAGCAAGATGCCCATAGTGCTTGTCATTGACCTGTATCAATTTGTTCATGCCATGGAGGAGTTGGCCACCAAAGTCTTCAGCTGCTTCAACGAATTTGTTGAAAGGAATTTGGTTCTCTTGTCCATCAGATGGAGGCATCTCTAGACCTCTTCCCTTAGGCAAGGGTTGATGTTCTTGGACAGAGGAGAGAGATTCAACACGAAGTTCATACTCAAGCTGAGTCAGAGGTGGAGTCTTCTGCTTCTTCGAAGTAGCTTTGTAGGACTTGCTGATCATGAATCCATCCATGTCAGAAGAGTCCTCAGAAGAGGAGTAGATTGCTATCCTGTTTCTGACAACCTTCTTCTTCTTCCTTAGGGAGGGATTGGAGGCAAGAGAATGCCTGGAATACCCTTTTGGTGCAGAGATAGGGGATACGATTGTAGGATCAGAATCCCTAAGAAACCATTCAGGTTTTTGTTGAGCTGCAGGTTGATGTGGTGGAAGAGAGTCTTGTGGACTTGCTCCATGTTCAGACTTGGTAGGTGAAGGGGATTGCTGTTGAGGTGGTGTGGTTGAAGAGATGATCTGTTGGTGTTGGTATTGGACAATTTGTCTATGAGGGGATGGGGGAGGGGATGGGGATCTGTTCTTTGGAGGAGAGAGCGGTTTGCAGGGTGAAAGAGGTGGGGATTTGGAGTTTGAGGGTTTCTGGGGTGTAGGGGTTTTCTGTGGAGAAGAGGGTTTCTGATGAGGTGAGGAGGTGTTCTGTTTAGAGATGGTTTTCTGTGAGGGTGAGGGGGATTTCTGTTGAGGTTGGGGTGAAGTGATTTTAGGAGAGGGAGGGGGAGAGGGAATGATTGTGGGAATTACCTCTAGTATGGTTTCAGTGAACAGAGATTCCCTCCATTCTTTGATGAGCTTCTCCATGACCAAGGGTAGGTCATTTGCAGTGGAGGGCTGACCTTCTCCATGTGTACTGTGTCGAAACTTGATCATTGACTCCTTCCTCTTCTTCTCAACCAACCAAGCATCAAAATCATCCATCTCATGTTCTTGAAGAGCCTTGACATGGTCTTCTGGTGACTTTCTGAACATAGGGGCTTTTCCTTGAAGTTTCTCCTTCTTCTTCTGTAGGACAGAAAGAAGAAAATCCTTGCTTAGGCATTGTTCCACATCTTCTGTGTCAGCCCATCTGAGTACTTCTTCTTCCTCAGAGATGAAGTAAGACAAGTTCTTAAGGAGCTCAGTGAGAGGTCCCACTCTCCACTTTCTCCATGCCAGAACTCTGATGAATTCCCTATCAGGGGCAGAGTAGTTGTTCAGTAGGGGTTCTGCAGGGCTCGAAATTCTGCTATCTTCTTGGTGTTCTGGTGAAGAAACCACCAGAGGTTGATCATTTGCAGATGCAGGAGGAGAAGAATGTGGTTCCCCCTGAGTAGTGGCATTCTGCACCACTACTTCTTCTTCTGAATCACTTGATTCAAAGACAATCCTCTTGCCTTGCCAAGCATTTTTGTTGGCTGGGGTAGAGGTGACAGAGTCCTCCAGCTTCTCCTGTGCTGCAGGTGTCAGAATCTTGGCCTTTTTTGCAATGGGGGAGGCAGAGGGGGTGCTTTCTGTAGAGATAGGTGAAGGTGCCTTTCTCTTTAGGACATATTTCTTTGCCACCATCTTGTGGACTTTGACAGGTGTGGTCTTCTTCTTGGGAACCTTCTTGACCACCTTCTTTACCAAAGGCATTTCTTCTTCAGAATCAGAAGGGGTAGGAGGTTTCTGTTGCTTCTTTGTGACTTTCTTTGGTTGAACAACCTTCTGTTGTTGCCTTTCTCTGTTGAACTCAAGGGTTCTGAGCCTTTTCTGCTCTGCCTTGAGAGCAACCTTCCTGTCATTTGAGGTGTTGAGGAAGAGCAACTTGGTGTAGTCTGCCTCAATAGGATTTCTCAGCCCTATCCTTGCCTTGAGCAAGGTTTCATAGATTAGGAGACCATAACCCATGGGGGTTTTGAACAGACCGGTCTCCTTGTCTTTCTTCTTGATGAATTCAACAAGGGATTTGACAATTACCTGTCCCCAGTTGATGTTCATCCCATGATGAACTGCAAAGACAACCTTTGCATTAAGTACGTTCATGTCATCTGTGGAGGCGCTCTTGCTCCAGACACACCTATGCAGGATGTTCACCAACTTCTCATAGTCGCTCAGAAGTAGGTTCTTCTTCATGTACAGCTTTGGAACTCTACCCACTTCAGGTCGGCAGTAGAGTTGGACAAAGTTGTCCACAGTGACCTTGACACTGTCCAGAGTTAAGAAACCTTCAGTTTCTTCTTCCTGAGGGTCCTCCACTACGCCAAACAGGGCGTTGAGAACTTCAGGGGTGAGGGTTATGTTCTCCCCATTGACATTTGACCGAATGGTCTCCCCTTCGTATGTAGCGTTGAGATAAAACTCCGCTACGTCTCTTGTACTGTAGGACTCAAAGTGATATCCTACTACTTTGTTCAGTTGAGAGTCCTCCATTCCCTTGATGATTTTCATCATTGTTTCATGGTTTGTAGCGAGTTCAGGGAGTGCGGAGAGGTCGCAGTTCATCCCTGTGTAGATGTTTGAAACTAGGGTGTTGATTTCTTCCTTGGTGAGGTCGTTAATGTTGATGAAGGCCATTTGAACAGAGACAAATTGCAGAGAGCTTGAGAGCTATGGAGGTTTGAGAGTAATGAACACAGTAACGGTTTAGGTTTGCGAAAGGGGAATTTATGGGTTTGGGTTAGTGGACGCTTGGAATTATTTACGGTTCCAAGATACCAATAAATGTAAAAAGGGGCGCAGTAAATATTATGCGGCTGGATACCGTTTTAAGGGTAAAAGGGTAAAAGACCTTTAATAATTTACTAGGTCACCCGGTTTTCAGAAATTTTCTAAGTCCACACCCTTCTGATAGACAGAAGAGGAGGCTTTCTGTAAAGGGGGTTTCTGTTGCTGAGGTGTTCTGCCAGGGTAGAGAACAGAAGAGGTTAACAGAAGAGGTTCTGCAACAGGTATTCTGTTAACAGCAATTTAGCAACAGAGGGCATTCCTTTTCAACTTTCCCTTGGAATCTCATCCATCATTCCCAATTCCTCTCTCAGTTTGCTGAACCTAGCCTCAGGAAGAGGCTTTGTCAGAATGTCTGCAAGCTGGTCTTCTGTTGGCACATGCTCCATGCATATGTGCTTCTTCTCAACATGATCTCTGATGAAGTGATGTCTGATCTCAATGTGCTTTGTCCTGGAATGAAGAACTGGATTCTGAGTGATAGCAATGGCACTGGTGTTGTCACACAACAGCTTGATCTCCTTTGCTTGAATTCCATAGTCCTTCAGTTGTTGCTTCATCCAGAGTAGCTGAGCACAGCAACTCCCAGCTGCAATGTACTCAGCCTCAGCTGTACTTGTTGAGATAGAGTTCTGCTTCTTGCTAATTCAGGAAACAAGCCTTCCTCCTAGCAATTGGCAGTGACCAGAGGTGCTCTTTCTGTCTAGTCTGCAACCTGCAAAATCTGAGTCAGAGTAACCAATTAGTTCAAAGTTACCTCCCTTTGGATACCATAGTCCTGCATTAGGATTTCCTTTGATGTATCTGATGATTCTCTTTGCAGCACTTAGATGGCTTTCCTTGGGCTTTGATTGGTATCTGGCACAGATTCCAACAGAGAATGAGACGTCTGGTCTACTTGCAGTTAGATACAACAGAGATCCTATGATTCCTCTGTATGTTGTTGCATCTACATCCTTTCCTTCATCATCTGGACCAATTCCTTGTGAGGTGTTCATGGGAATCTTCACTGAGGATTTGCCTTCCACTCCAAACTTCTTGATCAGGTCTCTGGTATACTTCCCTTGATTGATAAAGATCCCTTCTGGAACCTGTTTGACTTGAAGTCCTAGGAAGTAACTGAGTTCTCTCATCATACTCATTTCAAATTGACTCTGCATCACTTGAGAAAATTTCTTGCACAGTTTTGGATTAATACTACCAAATATAATGTCATCAACATATATTTGTACTAACAGAATATGATTAGCAACAGAGATTTGAAATAGAGTTTTGTCAACCTTTCCTTTAGTAAACCCATGGTTCACTAGAAAAAGGGACAATGTGTCATACCAGGCTCTGGGAGCTTGCTTTAGACCATAGAGGGCCTTTTTAAGCTTGTAGACACAAGAAGAGTGAGTTGGAATGTCAAAACCTGGTGGTTGTTCCACATAAACTTCCTCTTCAAGATCTCCATTGAGAAATGCACTCTTGACATCCATCTGGTAGACCTTGATGTTGTTGTAGGCAGCATAGGCTAGAAAGATTCTGATGGCTTCAAGTCTGGCAACTGGTGCAAAAGTCTCATCAAAATCAATTCCTTCTTCTTGATAGTAACCTTTTGCTACCAGCCTTGCTTTATTCCTTACAATGTTGCCATCTTCATCTGCTTTGTTCTTGAATACCCATTTGGTTCCAATGACATTCTAGTGCTTTGGCCTAGGAACAAGTTCCCACACTTTGTTCCTTTCAAACTGAGTAAGCTCTTCTTGCATAGCATTGATCCAATCTGAGTCTGCAAGAGCTTCTTCAACAGTCATAGGTTCCATTTGAGATATATAGTAGGCAAGCATTGCTTCTCTTCTTGATGTGGATCTGGTTTGAACTCCACTTCTGATTTGACCAATCACTTGGTTAGGGGGATGATCTCTTAACCATGTTAGGTCAGGTTCTGTCAGCTGCTGTCTTGGTCTCTCTGGTTCCTCATCTTCAGAGTCTTCATCTTCATTCAACAGAAGGGGGTTTGGTGCAGGTGTTGGAAATGTAGGATTATCTGCTACCTCTTCTGTTGGTTCTGGTGTTCTGTCTTCTATGCTGACTTCCTTGAGGATCTCTGTTACTTCTTTAACAGAGATGCTTTCATCAAACTTCACATGTATGGATTCTTCAACATGTAGGGTCCTTCTGTTGAGTACTCTATAGGCTTTACTGGTGTTTGAATAGCCTATAAAGACTCCTTCATCAGCCTTTTATTGTAATACTTTCATATGCTCCTTTCCATTGTTAAGAATGTAGCACTTGCATCCAAATACATGAAAGTAGTTGATGTTAGGCTTTCTTCCCTTCCAGAGTTCATAAGGGGTCTTCTGGTGATTCTTGTTGATCATGCTTCTGTTCTGAGTATAGCATGCAGTGTTGATTGCTTCAGCCCAATATCTCATAGGCAATCCAGATTCTGCAATCATTGTTCTTGCAGCTTCTTTTAAAGTTCTGTTTCTTCTTTCTGCAACGCCATTCTGTTGAGGGGTTCTGGCGGCAGAAAGTTGATGAAAAGTCCCATTCTGATCACAGAAGTCCTTTATGACTTGGTTGACAAATTCAGTTCCTCTGTCTGATCTGATTGTCTTCACTTTCAAGTTCTTCTCAGTCTGAAGTTGCTTTAACAGAGATGGCAACTTCTGAAGAGTTTCATTTTTCTTTGATAGAAAAACAGTCCATGTATATCTGGAGTAGTCATCAACCATGACTAGTGTATATTTCTTGCCACCAACGCTTGGAGTCTCAACAGGTCCAAATAAATCCATGTGAATCAGATTTAAAGGACTTGTGGAAAGGTCTCCAGCAATGGGTTTGAAGGAATTCTTCACTTGTTTGCCTATCTGACAAGCACTGCAGAGGGTCTCCTTCTTGTACACAATGTCTGGTAGCCCTTCTACAATGTGTTCTCTGGCCAGTTTGTTGATTGTTTTGAAATTCAAATGGCTAAGCTTCTTGTGCCAGTCCCAGCTCAGTTTTGAATCTCCTTTGGCTATCAGGCAAACTCCATCTTTTGCAGTGTTCCAATCAACTACATAGATGTTCTTCTTCCTTGATGCTGTAAGAACCACTTCCTTTGTTGTCTCATGCTTCACATAGCAGATTTCCTTTGTGAATTCAACAGTGTAGCCTTTGTCACAGAATTGGCTAGCACATAGCAAGTTGAACTTCAGTCCTTTGACATATGAGACATCATCAATGACTATCTGGTCCCTGATCAGCTTTCCTCTTCCTTTTGTCTGGCCATCTTTATCATTTCCTCCAAAGGTAACTCTAGGTCCTTTGCATTTCTGGAACTCTGTTAGGCAACTTCTGTCACCTGTCATGTGCCTGGAGCATCCACTATCAATAAACCATTCTTGTTCAGAGATGGCTCCAGCACACAGTTCCTGCAAGATCAAAAGAAAGATTTAGGTACCCAAGCAATGCTGGGTCCTGGGGGGTCATGGAGTCTGGGTAGTTGGTACCATTTTGGTCTCATCAAGTGAAACCTTGGTGGGTGGTACCCATTGTCCACCTGGTAGTTATAGTAAACTGAAGTGTGATTCACTTTGGGCAGATGCTTGTGAGGGTCATGCTTCCTGTTTACATACTTTTGCATAGCTTTCTTTGTTGGAAGGAAGTCCCATATACTATCAAGAGCAGAGGGACGGTTAACCTTGGGCTTCTGAAGTTGACCAGCCAACCTCTTCTGCCTCAAGTTAATTTTCTCTTGATATTTGCCCTTCTGGTGATCATTTCTGGCACGATTGACATGAGGTTGTCTGTCAATGAATGGTCTCTTATTTTTGTTATTTTGAAAACCTTTTCTGTTGTTAGGTTTTCTGCCAGGTTCATTATTTTTCAAAAAGAGTTTCTGTTGAACCTTTATCTTTCCCTTTTCTGGTCTAACTACCTCATGAACAACCTTGGTGCCAGATACACCAGCTTGACAAATGGGGCTAGAAATCAGTGGCACTATGACCTTGTCTGCCTTAGCAACTCTGGTGCTAGGCATTACAGAAGGCTCACCTGATTCTGTTGAGCCATAACCAAGACCAAAACCAGTGCCAATCTGTTGATCTAGTACAATCTTTTCCATGGAAGACTGGGCCTTCTGGTAAGCTTTGTACTTAATCTCGAGAGGCTCTATCTCTCTTATTCTCTTGAGAAGAGAAACATTTTCAGTCTCCAGTTGATCTCTTTCCTTAATTAGAAGATTGATTTTGATCTCAACCTCCTTCTTTAAGTCAAGAATTTCAGCTTTTAACTTACTGTTTTCTTCTGTTACAGAGGAATAAGTGGCTTGTATGGCCTTAAACTCTTCCCAAAATTCTGACATTGAATCAGAATCAAAAGCTAAGCCTACCGAAGAAAAACTAGATTCAGAAGTAGAGGTTACCTCATCATCAGAATGAGCCATGAGGCAAAGGTCTTCTGTCTCAGTATCAAGGAAACAGAAGGCCTCATCAGAATCTGAGTCAGAACTGGATTCTGTTTCTGACAGAGGGTCTTTCTCCAGTTGTTCTGTCACAAGTGCCTTTCTCCTTCTGGAGTTGTCTTCGTACTTCTTCTTTTCTCCATCTTGTCCTTGTTTCTTGGACACCCTTGGATGGGGACAATCAGCCTTGAAGTGACCAGGTTGTCTGCAATTGTAACAGAGAAGCTCACCACTGCTTTCTGTTGTTTTGACCTTCTGGTATGGCTTTCTGTTGAAGGATGGACTCCTTCCATCTTTGGGATTCTTCATAAACTTTTTGAATCTCCTGGCAAAGGCAGCCATATATTCGTCAGATAAAAGTACTGAAGGGTCAAAATCATTTACCTTTGATGTGCTGGCAGTGAGGGCTGTAGTGGTCGTCTCTTCTGGTACATCTTCCTTTTCTTCAGTCATTTCAAACTCATGAGCTTTAAGATATGAAATGAGCTTATCAGTGGGATAAGTCTTTACATCCTTCCTGGCTTGGACAGCAACCACCTTCATCTTCCATGCTGAGGGCAGTCCCCTCAACACCTTCAGGTTGATCTCCTTGGTGGTGAGTTCCTTGCCAAGCTCAGAGATCTCTCCAGTGAGAGTGAGGAGCCTGTCATACATCTTGGAGATGCTTTCACCAGGGAGAAGTTTGAAGTCATCAAACTTCTTGTTGGCTATAGTCAGTTTGTTGTCCTTCTCTTGCTCATCACCAGCTCCAATGAGCTCAAGAGTATCCCAAATTTCCTTTGCAGTTTTGCACTTCTTTATTCTGTTGAAGTATCTATCATCAATGGACTTGTAGAGGATGTCCTTAGCAATATTGTCCAGGTTGTACTTTCTCATCTCTTCAGTGGTCCATTCTGACTTGGCTTTACTGATCATCCGGGGTCTGGTGTTGTCAATAGCATGCTCAGGATTGACCTTCTGGAAGCTTGTGAAAGGGCCAATATCTAGAACTTCCCACATCTCATCATGCAGGGCACAGAGATGTGCTTTCATCCGGATCCTCCAGTCATCAAACTTAAGATCTGAAAACATAAGATTCTTGGACAAGGAGTGATCCATTATATCAGATAGAAATGAGGTCAAACAGAAAGACAAGTGGATCTTTGTTCAGCAAATAACCTAAGAGATTATTAGAACAAGGAGGCTCTGATACCACTTGTTGGTCCCGGTTGTACTGGATACAGTCTAGAGGGGGGGTGAATAGACTGTATTGGTTTTTAGCTTTTTAAACTAAGTACCAGATTTTACAGAATAGCATGTTCTGTTGACAGAACAGACTGGCAGCGGATGGGGTTCTGGTAGGGAGTTCTGTTGACTTAGCCTCAGAGAAGCAAAGGCAGTAGGCCTTCTGTTAACTCGTAGGACAAGTTCTGCTGAACACAGATACCAAGTCTAAGGAGTTAGACAGTTCTATCTAAGTGCAAATATTAAAGCAGTAAGTAAACGACACCAGGGATTTTTATAGTGGTTCAAGGAACAACTCGTTCCTCTAATCCACTGTTCCACTAAGCTTGTAAAAACGACCGTTTACAACGCCTTAGTCCTAGCACTTAAGAAGCTCTCCACGTCTTCTTCAAGCCTAGATGTCTCCTGGGATGCACTGCCTGGCTTCCTTTAAGACTGGTCCTTTCACTGAGCTTCCTGGAAGTATCACCACTTCACTACTCCAGTTACTTGGACGTCCTTCTTGTAGCAAGAAGAGTTTCTGTTGAAACAGGGGTTCCTCCAACTAGCTTCGTTACAAAAGATTTGTATGTGATGAGCTTGAAGAGTTGAATAACACTTGGAACTTTGCTTGAGTTGGAAAAAGTATTTTTCCAACTTCTGCCTTCTCTTGTAGAGGATAATGAGTTTGAATCTCAAGGAGGCTTTTTGCTTTTTAGAGTTTGAATATCTTGTATTGTAGCAATGGTTAGCAAAAGTTGCAAAGTTATCCGGTTGTTCTTCGTAGTGTATCTTTTATACTGAGGTTGTCTTCCCGTTAGAGGAGTAGGAGGACAACTGCATTTAATGCACGAGCAGTTGACTTGACCAGTAGGACCCGGTAAAGTTGGCGGGTTACTATTTTGGGATAAAGTAATCTTGACATTGCGGCCAATCATCTGCAATTACTCCACGGAGCATGGGGAGCATTAAATGAGCATTTAATGCGAGCACTCTAGCTTTTCCGTTCAATACTCCTAGCCGTTGAAGGAATCTTTCAGTTGATTTCCCGGCTTTGTGGAATTCTTCCAAGTGTCAGGCCTTCTGGTGTCTTTAACAGAGAACTGATCAGAGAAGGTCTTGAGCACTTCTGTTGATAGTAGCTTACAGAGAACCAGGAGGGTTTCTGTCAAACTAAAGGGTAACAGGGACCCTGAGGTTTTCTGTTCCTTGACAGAGAGCCAAAATCTTCTGTCAGGAGGTCTTCTGGTAGAGAGGCCTTCTGGTAGTCGATTATGCTAAGAACTTTACAAAGGAAAAATTCTAATACATAATTTCTAAAGGGGTACTTTGAAGTCCTAATTAATATAGCATCATCAAAATCTAATTACAATTATTCCTTACACCCCTGAAGGATTCAGAGCTTACTATGCCATCCGCTTCAAATTCAGGGTATCCAACAACGAAGCCGAGTATGAGGCCCTCCTCAGCGGTCTCAGACTCGCCGCCGGCCTCAAGGCCAAGCACCTCAAAATCAAGTGCGACTCCAAACTGGTAGTGGGCCAGGTGGAGGGATCGTACGAAGCAAAGGAGGGACGGATGCGACAGTACAAACAGGCAGCAGAGGAGTTACTGAAAGCGTTTGAAACCCACGAGATCACTCAGATCCCAAGGGCCGAGAACGCCGAAGCCGATACCCTCTCCAAGCTCAGCTCACACACGCCAGAGCACATCTCCAGGATAGCCAACATCGAAGAGCTGAGCATGTCTAGCATTCATGCCAGCCCCATCTTATGCATCCAACAGCGACCAGAGGACTGGATCTCCGACATCGTCACCTTCATCACGGCGAGGGAGCTACCCCCGGACGAGGAGAGGGCCAAACTTGCCAAACTTAGGGCCCCAAGCTACACCATTGAAGATGGCAAACTCTACAAACGATCCTATAATGGCACTCTCCTCCGATGCCTGCACCAGGATGAGGCCGACATGGCCATGGAAGAAGTTCATTGTGGCGTCTGCTCCTCGCACCAGGGCCCTTTCAGCATGTCCCGACGTCTCGTCGTCCAGGGCTTCTTCTGGCCGACGATGGCGCGAGACTGTGCGGACCTGGCCAGGAAGTGTACCACGTGCCAGGTGCTTCAGAAGGCCCCTGGTCGGCCAGCCGTCAACTACGCCCCCGTCAGCACCGCAATTCCATTCTCTAGATGGGGGATTGACCTGGTCGGCCCCCTGCCCAGAGCCGCCGGGAGCAACCGCTACATCATCGTCGCCGTCGACTACTTCACCAAGTGGGTCGAGGCGGAACCCCTGGCCAGCATCACGGGGGCCAGATGCCAAAAATTTGTTTACAAAAACATCATCACACGCTTCGGCGTCCCCCAGGAGATTATATCAGACAACGGCACCCAATTCGAGGCAGCCCCTTTTCAGGAGCTCCTCCGGGAATTTGGGGTGAAGCATCGTTTCTCCTCTGTTGCCTACCCTCAGGGCAACGGGCAGGTCGAGAACGCCAACAGGACAATCATGGAGGGGCTGAAGAAAAAACTCCAGGCCGCAGGAGGTAGTTGGGTCGACGAGATCCCCAACATCCTGTGGTGCTACAGAACCACGCCGAGGAGGGCGACAGGTGAAACACCTTTCGCCCTATGCTACGGTTTTGAGGCAAAGGCACCCACGGAAGTTGCCATCCCCAGCCGACGGGTGGAACAATACGAGCCTGACGCCAACGAAGAAAACATGAAGATCGACCTGCACCTGGTCAACGAGAGGCGTGAGCAAGCTTACGTCCGAGCAGAGAACTACCGGCGTCAAGTAAAATCATACTATGATGCCAAGGTACGTTCCCGGGAATTTCAAGTGGGGGACTACGTCCTCTGTCGAAGGGAAGCAAGCCAGCCGACAGAGGGTGGCAAGCTAGCATTGAAGTACGAAGGGCCCTACATCGTGAGTGCCGTGGTCAAACCCAGCACCTACAAGCTTAAACGCCCGAATGGGTCCAATGTACCACGAACGTGGAATGTACACCATCTGGTGAAGTTTTATCAGTAATCCGAAGGAGGTGCAGACGGCGAAGCCCTCACCCCTTAACGAGTTACTGATTGAACGCCACCCTCGGCCTCGAGCCACTTATGAATAAAATCATGTTCCTCTTGATTATTCTCTGGAAGTCAAAGTAAAAAATTAGCAGGTGCCCTCATCAGCCACCTCAGAGCGAAAGGCTCAGGTATGGCCGACATGGCACCTTGCATTTGCAGCCTACGAGCGACAAGCTCAAGCACCCCATTGTATTTTGTATCAGCGAAGGGCTCAGGCCTAGCTGAGAGAGCACGTCGTCCTGGCCCCGTAAGCCTAGAAGTGAAACGCTCAGGTATGGCCGACGATGTCCCCAGGACGAGGGGCCCGCAAACAGCCCACGTCTTGAAACGGGAAGCTCACCGCGTCGTCCACGCGCCGGAACGCAGGACGACAGGCCTGAAATCATGGCCGAGGTGACAAAATCCCAAAACTCAGGGATGGGCAACGACAGTCGTTGGAAACCAACCAAAAGTCTAGCCCGCGTCATAAAAAGGCGACGGGACCCGCCCTGAGACCACGGACGTTATAAACGAAGTCCGAACCGACCGAAAGACGAGCACACCCTTCGGCCGAAGCCTGAAAGAAGGATACTCCCCTGAAATAGGGAACAAAAAAAAGAGGGAAGTCGAGGACCACACGCACTTGCCGGCCTCGAGCAATGGAAAAATAAAATCCCCACAACCCCGGCCAAACTTGGCTAAGTACATATCAGTTGAACACAAGTATAGTACCACTAACAGGTGACATGGACGACATGGCCACACGTCCACCACAAACAAGGGCATCGTCAAGGACGAAGCATACGCCTATAAAACCCTAACCAGTGGTTGGGTGACACACGAGTGGTAACCTTCATCGGCCACAGCTCTTTGAAGCACCAACACTTGATATGAAATAAAGAATCACAATCCTGAGGATGACCAGGACGAAGCGGACACTTGTCACACCCGCGGAAGAATCAAGCAATCAAGAAACAATCCCTACTGGCCACATCATCCCGGATGGCCGATACAGGCACTGAAACCCAGGCTGTTGGTCAAGCGAAGGTTCTTTGGGGATTTGTCCAAGTGTTTACCAAACACTTAGAGAAAATTCTGAGGAAAAAGGTTCCTCAAGAAGGAACTATGTCTTAGCCGATGAAGGTAGGGCCATCTCTTTGGGAAAGCAAGGGGCACCCTCATCGGCCACAAGCCAGACCTTGGCCGATGAAGGTGGGGCCATCTCTTAGCCGGCAGCGGTACCACAAAGAAGGAACTGTATTTTACATTTATACTTAGAAAAATCTCTAAGTACTTAAATGGAGAAACTCTAGACGAAGCGGGTACCTGTATACTCGAAGGCCGTTAGCTACCTACGCCTTGCATGTGTACTTAGAAAAAATTCTATGTTCAAAAAACTAAGTTCAAAGTACCCTTATCGGCCACAACACAAGGATCCAGGCCGACCTTCCTGATCAGATCAGGAACGAGGGAACACGACGGCCATGAAAAACACTGGGCCGACAACGACATTGGTTCAACACTTGGGAAATCTCCCAAATCATTTGTCAATAATGAGGAGAGATTCAATACCAGGACGATGAGAACACCCATCCACTTGAAGTTAGACACTTAGAAAAATTCTAACAAAAAAGAAGAATGGGATAACGCCAGGACGCAGCGGACACCTCAGTTTGCCCGCCTCAGTCAGGACGGAAAGAAAGACACTAAGACAAACCCTAGCTAAGTGGATCTAAAAACACTTAGAATTTTTTTGAATAAATCCCAAGTGTTACAACAGCGAAGAACGACCGGACAGGCCGACCAGGCCACCAGACTAAATGGCCTACCTCACGGACGTAGCAGACACTCACGGGTGACCTATGTTGTAACTTTTACACTTAGACAAATTTCAAAACTGAAATAGAAAAAGGGAATAAAACATACAAGACATACAAAGCCGAGCAGAACAGCAAGACGTTCATTCATAAAACAATTAAGTACATTGGTGGGCGCTTCGGCCATTACATCAGATGGGCAAAAAATAGAAAATTAATTACAAGATAGGGAGCGGGGAGTAGCCGATCAAGTCCCTTGGGCGCCTCCATCCTCGGCTGGCTCTTCGACATCTTCGGCTCCCTCCTCGGCCTCAGTCTCCTGGACGACATCAGCTGCAGAACTGGTGGCATCATCCAGGAAGTCAAACTCCGTGTAATCCGGCTCGCCGAGACCGGAACTCTCGATTGGGGACTCCCGCTCCGAAAGAGGAAGCTTGGCCTGCTCCTCGGGATCTTTCATCAGCTTGGGAAGCTTCAAGTTCCGCCTAGCCCACCCGGAGGTATAATTCATGGCTTTAAGGGCACGCGATAGCCGCCGACACAGGAGCCTCTGCATCCGCTCTTGGCGCATGTTGTAGTACACGGCCATCTCCCTGCTAAAATACTTCTGGCCGGCGGGGGAGTTCATTCCACAATCTTCAAGCTTGGCGGCCACCACTTCATAACACCAGGAGAGCCGCTCATCGGCCTTCCAACCCTCGGCCAAGAACTGCTTAACGGCCTCATCAGCGGCCTTCACAGCGGCAGCCTCGGCCTCAGCTTTTTCCTTCACGGCTTCATCATTTTTGCGCCGTTCAGCCTCAAGCGCCCTCTGGCTCTCCTCGAGTTTGGCCAGGGCATCGTCCCTGGCTACAGCGGCCTCGTCGGCCCTCTGTTGCAAGGCCTTGGCATCCTCCCGGAGCCGATCCAAGCAGGCCACCGCCTCATCGGCCGAGGCAGCCTTCTGCTCAAGCTCTTTCAGACGAGCAATCTCCCGGTGCTGCCTCTTGTGGCTCTCCATCAGCATGAAGGCACCCTGCACAAAAAAGGCAAACAAAACTCAGGCAAATGATTCCACCCGGACGACGAGAAAAACGACAAATAAAAGGAAGGGAACTTACTTGGACGAGGAGGTCCATCCCGCCTTCGTACACCTTGACGTCCCCGAGCCTCTTGAGGTAGGCCCGATCTTTGGCCGGCATGGCCTGGGCCAGCACATCATGGCCGAGGACGACATCGTCAAAAACACCCCCGCCGACGGGGTATTCCACCATTTTCTGGTAGGTGGCAGCGGCAATCTCCTTGCCGACCCTCTTCGTCCGTGGCTCCTGGACGAGAGGGAGTGATTGGGCAGCATCGCTTGGAGCAGCAGTAAGATCCACAACGGGACCACTATCGTCCACACTTAGGACGGTCAGAGTGTCAGCCTCAGTAGCATGGGAAGGAGACGGTGCCCTCTTCGTCTTCTTAGTGACGTTCAGGCCGGCCTCGGTCAATTTCTTCTGGCCGTCAGTGGGAGGCCTCTTCTTCTTGGACTGGGCAGGCTTCGGGGCCGCACCAGCAGTAGCCCCGCCCCCCTCGGCCGCGGCACGTCTGGCCGCCTCGGCCACCTTTGCAGCCAACTCCTCGGCCGCCTTGGCCTTGGCTATAGCCATGATTGAACGGCGATCCATGACAAAATCTACACAAAGGAAAACGAACAGATTAGCAAGGCAAAAGAACAAATAACAAAGGAAGAAAGCCGAAGAAAGAATTACCATCGGCCTCAGCAGGAATGCCCAAATCCGGGCCGTCGGCCTCTTCGAAGGTAGTGGTCATCCTCGGCCAAAGTTGGACATCGTCCTCCTTGTCGCCATACACATAGTATCTTAAGAAGCCGAGGGCGGTCATCTTATATTCGGTGATGTAGTCTTTCACGCTCCTCAGCCCCCCTTCCAAGAACGCCTCCACCTGAGCGTCCAAGATAGAACTCCTCGGCGGGTCGTGCAGATTGAACCTCCCGGTATGGCCGAGAGAGGGAAACTCAGTGCCATTCTCACCAAGGGATACAAAAACGAACTTGCTCTTCCACCCATGAATGAACGAAGGCAAGTCCGTAAAGCTCCTCTTCTTCGGCAGCTGTTGGAGAGTAGCATAGGCCGCATATTTTTTGTGACTTCCTCGGCCGATCTGATAAAGATTCATGAACAGAGCCGTCGTCGGCCTGTAGCCCAGCTCCTCACAGCGGAGCAAGAACCCCACCATCAGCGAGTAGTTGTTCGGCATCAGCAAGGCCGGAGGGAGCCCCACCATGTCAAGGTATTCAGTGATGAAGAGATGAAGGGGAAACCTCAGCCCCTTGGCGAAACTCATCGGGTATACTCCAAAGTATCCCGGTGGCGGATGGAGTACATGGTCCGTCGGCCTGGGTGCCCTAACCCTCCCGAACGGCCCCACGTACATCTGGGCAACCAAATAGTCAGCCGCGCTGCTCTCCGGCTTGATCAGGAAGATATTTGTGAGATCCAGGTAGGAGACGCCCGGCCCACTCTTCGACCTCCTTATTCTCTTCGGCTTATCTGCTCCCTTCACGGCAGACACCGGTCTCGGGCATGGAATAACAGCGGAAGTGGACGCCCCGTCCACCACTCGGGACGCACATGCGTCCTCACCTTTTGAAGATGAGGCGGACTCCTCGTCCTCAACTTCGTCGTCCACCGGCCCTCCGGACTTGTAAGGACTTAAACATTCTATCTCTTCCTCGAACTCCTCAAGCACCTCATAGTCGAGTGACCTAGTGGAGGGTTGGTCGTCGTACGGATAGTACTCTTCGTCTAAGCTCTTCATCATAACAACTACTACGAGCCTAAGGGGAATAACTTAGGACCTAAGGGTGTTCAAGCGCCTAACACTAGATCACTAGCCTAGGAAGCAAAGTATGCAAAGTACAGAAGATTGCGATGAACACTAACCTTGAACACGAAGAACACGAAGAACACGAGCTTGGGAGTTTATCTCTCTAGAAATTTGGCCAGCACTTCGACAACTCAGATTGCAAACGAGGTTTCCCGTCGGAGGGGGAGGGGTATTTATAGAACCCCCCACCCAACGGTCACTACACGTGGCACCCTCCCAATGGCCACATCAACGGCCACCTATGGGAGGCCACCACGTCACCAACGGGCCAAGCCCAACCTACATATCAAGAGCCCACTGCCAAATCAGACTCTACGGCCTATACGCTTGCTGGCCCCACATAACCCCAGCAAGCGCCTACGACGGCCAAGGCACCCAATGCTTCCACAGCGATAAGGAGATGACAACGGCTAGGAACATAATGAACGCCCGTAACGGCCACAGAACCAAAGGAATAAAGAACCCACAACCATCGGCTCCTCGTAACGACCCTTGATGATAACTCTTTACAAGCTATCTGCGCACAAGGGTTCTCCCACAGGGTTACCTTGGCCAGAAAATCGCCATGAGGGTTGGATTCAGGGGCACTACGGAGAGGCCGCTTCGGCCAGGGACTCAAGCAACTCCTTCACCCCTCACACTCTTCGGCCTGAAGCAGTGGGGGACTGGGGGACTACACTGGCCTCAACAAAACAAAAAGGAACAATGCAAAGAACACAAATGTAACCACAAAGCATGATCACAGCGTCCATGCATCACAACGGCGCCAAGGCTTTCGTGACTCCATCTCCGGCCAGGTACTTTGGACAACACGGCGCCTCGCCGGCCAAAGGCACACACACGGCCAACAGGCCACCTAAGGCAAGGACACTCATCGTCCTCCGCCACAGTTAATCATAATGGGCTCTTCGGCCAAGAACATGAAAGCCAATCAGCGACGACCAAAAGGAGTGTGCAAACACCCTCATCGGCCACCCAAAGGAAAGGAAGCCATCGTCCTCGAAGCAAGGTTCAACCTCAGTGGCCTCGTCGGCCCAAATGTAAACTTCAACCATCAACGTCCAAGAAAGGGAAAGCGCGCCTTCAACGGCCACCATTGAAGCAGGACACTCATCGTCCCCAAACGAACACATCAAGGAGACAACGGCCTCCCCGTCCACAGCGAGGAGCAGTTAACGGTCAAAGCACAGAACAGGATCACCAAAATGGAAACAGCGCCAACGCCGCAACAGCTAACGGCCTGGGAATGCCCGCATCGGACAAAAGCACCAAAGCACGGGAATCTACTCTCCTTCACTTCGTCTACGTCTCAGCTTAGAGAGTGGAGGACTCCTGATGGAGTATATGGGTCTGAGCCCCCGGACCCACATACTCAGAAGAACAGAAAGCACAAGACACAGAGTGGCGCCCTCGTCGGCCAAGGGACCCCCGTCGGCCGAAAAGGTGCCAACCCAGATTACGGTCCTGAGCCCAAGGAACCCGGGTGCCCTCGTCAGCCGCGCCCTCGTCGGTCGTGCCCTCGTCGGCCACGCCCTCGTCGGCCACAAAGACCTCACAGAACCGGATTCTACACTTACTCATTTGTACAGCCCATTAGTGGCTTTGTATTCGGCCCAGTAGCGGTCCAGTTGTAAATGGGCCTCCCAAGCCCAAGGCTTGGGAGCCCAGCCCGTATTTTCTCTATAAATACTCCCCTTGGGAGTAGTTATAGGGGTGACAAATTCATTCTATTGAAGCATATTATTGCACTTCTCTCTCTAGCTCTCACTTCTCTCTAGATATACTCTATCAAGGAGCATGGACGATCCGAACGGACACCGGGTCAAACCGAGGCGGATCGAACGGGGGATCGAATCTATGGTTAAAAGCCACACCTCGACTGCATGTGTAGGTGAATCGTTCCGAATGACCGAACAGGGAAGCAAAAGAAAAACTTGAAAAATAGAAGAATAATCGGCATGAAATTACATACATTCTAATAAAGGTCGGGGAAGCAAAAGAAAGACTTGAACAAACAGGGGAATGAATTTTTATTCTTCGGACCTATCGTCCGGAAGATACAATGAATGAAAAAGATCTCAATACAAGGAAAACCTATGGCTAGTTAGCCATAAAAGAATCTGGCTTGGAGCTAGACTCCCCACCACCTCCTGTCTCATTAGCCCGCTCAACGCGTTCTTCCATAACCCGTTCAAAGCTATTAATAAAACATTGGGAAAATCCCAATGCCTCAGGATCGAACGGCTCTGAATCAGCGTATCACTAGCAAGGGCCTCCACAAAATCTTTCCCCTCGTAGGTCTTGTCAAGGATCTCTATGCCGGCCTTTAGAGGGTCCTCACTAGATCAAAGGAACTGACCAAGATGCGGTGCGAGAAATTCCCGAGCAGTGTTTTCCAGGACAATGTTCAGGCGTTTTCTTCGCTGGAAATCAATGACTGCCTACTGTGTAAGCTTGGAAGCATCGACGAAAAAAGTAGTAGGGGCATTCTTCTCCCTCGCCGTTCGAACCTTGATAGCCGCATCTTCAACAGCCTTCAGCTTGGCTTTGAGGAAGCTAATCTCTTGATCACGTCGGTTGATCCTCTGCTCACTCTCAGTCAGCTCGGCGGCAGCTTTGTTCCCTTTGGTTTCCTGGTCTTGCAAGTCGGCAGCCATCTTGCGAGCAGCTGCTAGAAGGGTCTGGGCTTCATCCCGCTCTTGGTCCATATGTGCCATATCCCGATCGGCAGCAAGAAAGGCCTTGTGATAGTAGACCTCGACCTAGGGGAGAAATGACAACATAAGAAATAAGAATGAAATTGTACAAGGAAAGCATGAATCAGGAAATCAAATATACCTTGATATTCTCCAGATGACCTGCCTCGATCAGGTCGTGTCAGTGAGTCAGATGGGTGAAGCTGGGTAAGGCCTTCAGGGCCATCGAAGACCATAACGAAGTAGCCGTTTGCCCAAAGAGGGTTTTGCCCTCTAGCTGGGGACTCATACCAGAGAATTCCAGCCGATCGTGATCCTCGGCGTTAGAGGTGGAGAGAACGATCTTGTTCGAAGAAGAAGAAGGGGAGCACCTTTTCTTGGCAAAACTGGATAAGAACCAGTTAAATCCACCACATCATTCGGACGGGGTCTTTTTCGGCTCGTCTCTGAGGCAGGTCGGGATTGATATGGTTGGGAGGGCTGGTTGAATTAGCCCAGCGTTTCATCTCGGACGAGATTACACCTGCAAAAAGGTAGATAGTCAGGACAACACAATACAAAGCAAATGCGCCAAACGGCAGCGAAAATGAAAGGTACCAATGCCAGCAGCAAGCATTTTGGCAGGCGTAACACAAGCCCGAATGATTTTAGAGCCCGACAGACGCAGTGACTCAGCCTGGCTTTGTAGAACGGCATCTAGAACCGGTTCTCTGTCCCGAACGGGGTACAGATTCCACAGATCAGGGAATGAGCGTTTTGCGCCCACATGAACGAAAAAAGAATTGTTCCTCCCACTTCTCGGGGGGCGTGAGATTCTCTGTGCAGAGTTGATGATAGGGCCGAGCGGTCAGCCGCAAGTACCAAGTGGTCCAGTAGGGCTCATACTTATAATGGAATAAGAACAAATCTACGTTCGGGGGGATCCCCAAATCATGACACCAAATGAAAAATCCTATGAGAATGCGATAACTGCTGGGAAGTAACTGAGTCGGAAGCACCGAGAGCCGGCGTAGGAAATCTACGATAAACGGGTGCAAAGGGAAGCGAAGACCAGCAACCAAAGCATCCAGATGCACCAACACATGACCCGGTCAATGCCTCATCGGATGTTGAATGAAGCCACTGTAAAATTGCCTAGGTGGTGGTAAAAGTAGGGCCAATTGTCGGTCGGCATCCAGGGGAAGACGCTGAAATTGCTTCCGGATGCAGTAAAAATTAAGTGCGACGCAAGGGGGCCGCTCGGGCATTCCACGCTTATAATTTTGGAGGTCTCCTCCCTTGAGACATCCATCATCGGGGAGGGACTGTTCGGCTTCCGGAGGAATAAGGGAATTGGTTGGAGAATTCGAGGACTGAGAGGGAGTATTAGGCGTTTGGCCGCGCGGGCCAGCCTTTCCCCTTGAAGAACGACGAATCAGAACCATGTCCTCCTCGTCTGAAGAAAAGTAATTGGGCATATATGAGGGGGAAAGGAGTAAATACCCCAGAGAAAAAGTTGGAGAAATTCTAGAGAGAGAAAGCTATCAATAACACAATGAATGAGAAGCAGTTAGAAAATAAACGAGGTGTTAGCCTCCCCATATTTATATAAGAAAATCGCCGTCCTAAATCCAAACCCCTGAGGGACAGATGGCAGTAACTAAGTGGAGTACCCTAGAGGTCACAGAGACGTGCCGAACGGCCTCATTATGCCAGAGGTCAAAAAAGGGAGTACCACATCCTAGGGACTCGGAAGTTGGTAAAAGGAAGAATAAATTGAGGATTATCAGATTCTGTTCAGATCTCAAAAGGTCAAGTATCCTGAACGGGATTTTAGTTGGTGTACAAAATTGCCAAGTAAGAAAATGGCCGAACCCGCCGAGCTGCCGAACAGGATTTTCCTTTGGGTGAACCAACAACTAACAGAATGTTCAGAACAGGGTAACAAAGTATGAGTAAGCGGGATCAACCTAAGTCCAAACTCGAACGGGTCGTCACCCGATAAGAAGCAACAGTAATGGGGCGTCCCGGACAGGGTAACTAAATACAAGAGCAGGTGAAACTCACGGCCAATCTCGAACATGTTATCTCCACATAGAAAAATAAGAGTGCATAGATTTCGTTCGAGATATGTGAGATTTGGGGACAATCTAAAAAATTGCTAAATCCAAAAGAGATTCGTTGAAAATCTCGAACGGTCAAGTATAAATTGAATCAGGCAAGTAAAGAAGGAACAAATAGACAAAAAATATTTTACTCCTCGGTACTACTGACCGGAATATACATTACAGATCAAAAGAGAAAAGGAGATAGATGAATACACAAAAATATCAAAATAAAGTGTTGGTCGGTATATCTACTCTTCGGTTTCATCATCCTCTTCTTCATCAGCCTCATCATCAGTTGGGGATGCAGGATCCCTACCCACGGCCTGATCGGCTATCCGCTTCTGATTGCGCATGAACTTCAGAAATTGGTTCAAAAGGACCTGGTCCTTTGAAAAATTGTTGGGTTCAACCGGCCGACCAATGAATTGCTCCAGGATCAGGACCACCCCCACAGGATCCGCTGACATCCCTCAACATAGGTAGTCTTGGCCAAAGCCTCGACCCATTCTTTGCCGACCACAATCTCATCGGCCATATTCACCCCTGCATCAAGACGAGATGAGCCTGCTGGAAGCTATTCTAGGCGCTTCCCGAACAAGATGCCTGCCCGAGCCAGTCCATGCTCTTTATCAGCTTTCGTAAACTCCTCAGAAGATCGGAATTCATCTCGTGCTGATGCCCGAACGACAGATAAATCAACGGAAATTTCTCGGGGACCGTCCAGGATCTAGGGTCGTTTTCTTGAAAAAATGACCTGAATGGCCTTAGCAGCATGAACCTTAGACCTAGCAGTGGCCAAATCCACACAAAGTTGGCCAAACTCTGTCTCAAGCTTTTTCTGCTCCTGATCGGCAGCTCAGAGCACTTCAGCGGTAGCCTGCTCCGCAGACGTCCGGGCCCTAGTCAGCTCCTCCTCTCTTTCCAGACGGGCAAGCTGGAGTTGAACGCTATAATAACCAGCCTACAGACAAAACAATTATTTACTCAAACGACATGAAAAGATGAATGGGGAACGAACAGAAGAAAGTTACCTTAAAGTGGCAAGAGCAACCCCCATTTCGGCCTGTTCGACCGACAGTCGCGGGAGACGATAGTCATTCAGCAGGGCAGAAGTGCTCCAAATCTGAGCAGGGTGGAATCCACCTTGTTCTATTATCGCATGGATCGGGTCATCTAGCGAGAGTGGCTCCACTTGTTTGGAGACAAAGGCATGTCCAGCCCCAAAATCAACCCCAAACGAACCTGGGACATCATTAAAAGGGGGATTGCATTGCATATCCCCGAACGGCTGATCCACAACCATGACATCAAAGTTCACCTCCTCAAGAGGTACTTGTCAGAGTGGACGAGGCTGCTGAACCTCGGGTGGAACGATCGGTTTAGTGCCTTCGGGAATCAAGATGTTGGCCTTCTTCTGGACGGATTTCTTCTTTTTTGCTGCACCCATCGTCTCAAGGCGATTCTTATTCATTGTTGCTTCGGTGTTGGGGGCTGTAGACAAAAGAAAAGGAGAATGTTAGTACTGAGCGGTCTTAACGTGTGTGAAACGAGCATGATATGTAAGTTTCTCGCACGAGAAGGACCGCCCAACCCATGGCACTTGGTTTTCAGTCAAGGTGACCAAGAATACGGGTGGTACCTATCCGAGCTTCCACGAGCTGATCGATGGTCAAATATTTCATGATATCCAGCGTCCGGGCCCTTTCCACTACGATAATCTTCTCTTCTAACTCGACCGACATGCAGGGCTTGGTGGATTTGGGGGGATAAGCATTCCACCTCTTTGGGATAAGGCCGTTCGAGACGGAGACAAAGAAAAGACGGTATTTCCACCCTTTAATGGAGGTAAAGTTCCCCTTGAAAAGGATCCTTTTCGTTCGGGCACTCACTCCCAGGAATTCATCAGTTTGTTGAGGGACAATTTTGAAAAAGTGATGGAAGAGGTCCAAGGTGGGCTCCACATCCACATCCTTGCAGCGGCAGATAAACCCGACAATGACTCGATAGAAATTCGACATTATTTGAACCGGAACTACTTGGTAGTGATTTAGAAGGGTCACAAAGAAGGGGTGCAATGGGAATCTTAACCCGGCATTGACCGAATTGAGATGCACCACCACCATTCCAGGGCGGTGGCACAAGGGTTGGAGACCTGCGTGAAGGTGAAAATCAACTGGGTTAGGAATTAGGGCAGGGATCTGGGCTGTGAGTTTGGGCGAGAGTTTTTGCCTTCGTCTTTTAATGGACCTCAAGTCCAGAAAATGACGAGGGCTGTTGTTCAGAGGGCCTCTCTTCATCACTGCTATATCATCGCCATAGGCCGCACTATCAGAGTTATCATCCGAAGACCCACTAGAAGAATTGCTGGAGCATTCCTCTTCAGAACCGTTAGTAGAAGGGGCATCTCCGGCCACATTCTTTGCGGCGGCGTCCGTGCCCGCGGTATTGGCCAAAGTGGCGTTCATCTCAGAATCCTGACCCGGTTCAACGATTGAAGGCTCCGAAGATCCAAAGCTCGTCGACATTTACACCGAACCAAAAAACAGAAATGAAAAGAAGATAAAGGACCGGCGATTACCTGAGCGAAGAATAAAGTTAGGATTTTGGGGAGAAGGCAGATTCACGGACCAATCCTAGGGAAATCCAGGGGTAAAGGCCCAAAAACCACCTTTATACTAAAAGGCGCCGATTCACAAACCAATCCCAGGGGGCACGTAGCGAGAAACAATTCAGGGGACACATGTCGAGCAGAGTCGAAACAACGGGTAATCATGACGATTTTATGGGGAACATAAGCAACAGTCGTTAAAGAAACTTGAACCATCATATCAGGAGCACGCAGACTCCATTAAAGGGTCCCGCACGGGTTACACAGAACGACGGAAAGATTGTTGTACTTCCTTATGTCCCAAACACGATCGGAACATAAGGGAGTGGGGGACTCGTGATAGGATATTGAGGTCCGGCCCAATATGGCGGCCCAAAATATCCCTAAAAGCCTAGGCACCAGGGAAAGCCCAGAGGTCATAGATCCTGAACGGGAGTTCGGCACATTCTTAAGGCCCAAAATACAAAGGATAGTCCAGAAGAGATCGTTGGGCCCAAACGGTCTGCTTAAAGGCAAGGCCCGTTCAGCACCACCCGAACGGGATGTGACCGACTGGAGTTAATGCTGGATCATGGGGGTCTCAAGTGGCATGGAAAGCAACCAATCGTATTAGGGCACACCATGCCTCCATTTAGTATAAATAGCAGTTGTTAAATCATTGTAAGGGTTAGATTTTATGAACTCACAAACTTATATTGCATCCTAGCTTTCGTATTAGCCTTTAAACCATAATTAGCGCTCAGTCATTTCTGTGTAATTGTTATTACTGTGTTAATACAAACTGAGTTGTTTAAATAGTTAAGTCAGATTTTATATTTCCTTTTATACACATTACTATAACAGTTTAACCCAAGATCCAAAGTTAGTATTGGTCGTTCAGGTCATTCAGGACTAAACCACAACATCTAGATTGACTTTTTAGGATGAAAGTCCGGATCTTTACGAGAGCGGGCTATGGGGACAGGAAGCCGAGACTAGTGTCTAGGGCCTCCAAAATTTAGGGGGCTCCGATTTTTAAAATAAACCTATTACTATGGCAAATCTGCAGAAGGCCCTGCTTGACTAAGACGAAGGCGGAAGCTCAAAGGTCAAATTAAAGGTGGAAGCATATGACTACCTTTTTGAAAAGACCGATAAACACACAGCGGCAATCCCTTCCCCCTTCACGGCTTCACCCTTGCCGGCTTGGCCCATTCTGCAATCCCCAATCGGCCTAACAAAATAAAGGTCTTTAGGTCTAAGGTCTGCACTCCTGGCTTTTATTAACTTTATTAATTATTAATTCAGTAATTGATTTAGTTGATTTGAAGGATCTTCATGTTACTCCTTATTTTATTGTTTACGAGTAAATCGTTTACTTTTTAAAAATGTTAGTCGGTTGACTTGGTTTGGACATTGGGCTTGGGGATTTAGGGTATATTATAAGTATTTTGATATATTGAAATTGTTATATGACACCCCAGAAGGCCCCCCAACCCTGACCGGACGGTACGTTGGGAGGATGTAAATTGGACTATAATCCCAATCTGACAGATAGAGAGTGGGGCTCTGTCCCCGGTACTTGCAGAGGCCCTATACATTTTGGCATAGTAACCCCTCATCGAAGTTGCCGGGATTCGAACCCGGGACCTAACCCTTGTGGCACTCCCTCGCTACCAGTTGAGCTACGCCCACCGGTAGCTCAATATATTGAAATTGTAAGTTCTGATTTGATTGATAGATATATTGAAGGTTTATAATCTCTAATACGCAATTAAAAATAGTGGATTCAATTTTAATTTATGAATAACTTATTTAGTAGGATTTATGATGACGGGAAAACAAAATCATGCTTCGAGATGTACACAGAGAAAGAAAAAATTAAGAAATGATTTAGTTATAAAATTGCTACCGGCTCTATGGAGGTTATCGGTATGTAACCACGAAACCTTCTCCCTCAAATATTATTGAGAACGAGAGTTCAAATGTCGTGTTTGAGAATGAGCGTGAGGATGTATTTTTTATCATATTTTAATCTTTCGCAAAAGAAGAAGAATATTCTCATTACGTTAAAAGTAATGTATGAATCTTTTCATATGTAATTTACATCTATTTAACGGATATTCTATTTTTTTATTATGCTGTTTTTTTTAACATAAAATGTCTATATGACCATTTAGGGCCTCATATTTGCTCTAGACGGCCCGGGTCTTTACACATATTACTTCGATACAAAATGTAAGGTGTACAATTTTGTATACACCTTGTGACACCCTATATAAGAATTCAATTTTTTTAACCCCTCCCTCCCTCCCTCTCCTCTATCCATACGAAAACTCCCCCTTCTATCTTCTTTCTTTCATATTCATTGTTTGTGATGAGTTGATGCATCTTAACTACTGAGAGGTGTGAATGTAGCGGCATTGTTTACCGTAATTTTATATGTAAAAGTTATAAGAAAAAAATATGTATACCCACACACCCTAGCATTTTTTCTACCTACACCTAATGATCCACCATACAATACTCCCATATTCCTTTTTATGTAGTCAAATTTGACTTTTCAGTTCAATGATATTAAACCTTGATTGATTATATATTTGTAAACGGGATAATATAAAAATGATATATAATTTTTTTTTGTTAAAAATACTATTATAAAAATACAAATTTATTAAATTTCACGTAACTATATTAGTTAAAATAATGGATCAAAATTTATCATCTTTAATCGTAAAAGTCAAAGTTGACTAAATAAAAAGGACGAAGGTCATACAAATTAATAATTTATACATAAAACACAAAGACCCCATGGGCTGAAAAGACACACTCACACTATGGGCTGAAAATATTCACTAATGGATTAGGCCCAATCTACACATTCTTGGATGCTACTAAGTTATCAACCGATCCCGGGCCCATTCATGTGTATTTCACACGCCCCATTTGCAGGATTGGAGTTGTATGGGAAGTAATGGTCAAGCGGTCAAGCCCATTTATAATCTAAGAACACATTATGCCTAATGACCATTTATAATATGAAATTAAAGTATAAGATATTGCATTAATGTTATGTTTTTTTATGTTATGCGGTCAAGATATTTCATTTTTCTAAGAAAATGAAATACAAACCTCATGGCCATATTGTAAATGAAATTAAACAAAAGCATAAGATATTGCATTAATGTTATGTTTTTGTTGATCTAAAGCTTCGGCCACTGCCAATGCTATTAATTGTTTATTTATGTATTAGTGATTACTGAAAAAATCTTACATCTATTATATTTAATTGAATTGACAACTTGCTGAGATAGTTAACATTATCGGGAAAATGTCATTTAGAAGTTAAAAATAAAAATGCTACGTAGTTTTCTTATAAGGGGTTACCCGGGCCGGTTCCGGGCCTCCCCTTCTTGAACCGAGGCCCGGCCAGGCCCAGGCCTGAACCGGGCCCGAACCGGAACCGGTCCATGCCTAGGAGGGAGTGAATAAGGGATGGATATGGATCATATGGTACAGTTTTCTCACATTATTAGCTAATTTTACCACCCCATAACCAATAAGTTTAATGAGCATGTAACATGCTCAATAATGCACATGTTAGTTCATAATTAAGTTCTTTTTTGCGACCTTATAATTTTTTTAATGTAATTTCTAAGTATGTAAATTTTATTTACTGGAAATAATCTTTTTATTGAGAGGAATCCGGTAATTTTATGACTAGTCAAACATCGTAAACCGAAACAAGGACGACCTTATTGTGTAATGGATGGATTAATTCTTCTGTATTAATTTAATGTACTTATTTAACATATGTGCTTAATATGTTAACCTTACGTGTTCACTAATAAACATGTTACATACTCATTAAAATCATTGGTTCCTTACCCTAGTCCCCAAGTATTTCATTGTCCTATATATCATATACTCCCTCCGTCCCGAATTATAAGACAAATTACAATTTACGATGTTTGATCGACAATAAAGCAAACGAATCCCTGTCCGCACTCAAATTATTTTTACAAAAAAAAGAATTATATATTCAGAAACTACACTAAAATAAGAAATAAGGGAATTTTGAGTTTGCACCATACTTTTCGGGGATATTAGATTTTGCACTTCATTTTCAAAACTTTTAGACTTTGCACCCTATCGTACAACATTTTGTGACAAAAATTCCTGAATAAGGTGCAAAGGCAAAGACATTTTAGGAAAAATAGGGTGCAAAGTCAAAAAGTTTTAAAAATTGAGTGCATAGTCCAATATCACCCAAAAAGCGAGGCACAATGTCAAAATATCCCTAAAAATATGAAAGAAAAAAGATCTAAGCCTTAACAAATCGAGTGGTGATAGATGCATATGTAGAATCTCTACCACTCCAACATCTCTCTACTTCAAAAAATACATGACTAGTGACACTGCTGCAACTGATTTTAAGACAAGGCCGCCTCCGTCGATAAAGCCGCTAGCTGTTAAAAACAAGATTGATTATAACTCAAATAACTCTCTACAGATCACTTGTAAATCAATGACCAAGAGGATTGCATATTTTTAATTACAGTACACACCCTTGTACACACCTTGTACACACCATGTTTGTGAAGCTTTTTTTTTTGTCTGTGAATCCGGTTCACAGACAATATTTTGTTTGTGCAAAACATTGTCTGTGAATCGATGTTCACAGACAAATAAAAAAGCTTTCACAGACAACGGTGTGTACAAAAGTGTGTACAAAAGTGTGTACAAACATCATTTTTCTTTTAATTAACGGCAGATGATTGATATCCTCAAGAGGGATGGGCAATATTAATACTTCGGGTTACACATAAAATGTAAACTTCATATCAAAAGTAGTCCATATTTCATATACTAAATGAAGAGTTCTGAGGAAATTAATTATCACATGTCCATATGTATGGCTAAAAGATGGTCTCTTTATGAAGATAGAAGTAAGACCCTGTTTTCCTCATTTGATGGAGTGTTGGCCTAATTTTATGTTGTGGTGGCATCTTTTAGTTGTAATTAATGGATTGATGTTTATAGCTAAACTGTCATATATCAGGAAAGTGTATCTTTTAGCAAACCAACATTATTAAATAGAAAATAATGGCTTGAGGGTAAAAATCCATTTACTTGGTCTAACATCAGCTACATATTACATAGCGAAGTGACACTATTACTGCAGTCACTGACCTTTAAGAATAAAGCTCAATTCTTCATAAGTATGCTAATGACATTTTACCCTAAGTAAGCCAATCTTTCAAACCCAGTGACCAAAAGAACATCTTTCAATACTTAGTACTTACAAATGAATCATAGAAGTAAATGAATAAATACTGTGTCCCTTAAAAGTAGGCTATCTTTGTAGTAATCTATTTTTGTGAAATTTATAAACTTTATGCTTTTATGAGACTACTATCAACCAAGAACATTTTCATATTGTTTTTCAAATTATAAATAATTTTGAATACAAAATTCATTGACCAACATAGTCAAAGATGACTAAGTAATAAGGGATGGATGATATATACTTCGTATAAGGGAAAAGGGACAAATAAGCCCACGTATTAACAAAAAAAGGTCAAATAAGCCCTTATATAGGAGGCTCTGTCCGGCCGTCGCCATTTGGGGTAGTTCCCGGTGGAATTTTTTGATTAAATTTTTTGAGAATCTTATTCATTAAGGCTAGTTTACTCATACCAAATTTCAGCTAACAATTCAATTGGACAGGCATTCAAATAAATTCTTGAAGATAACTGCGCATTTAACTGCGCAGTTATCTTCAAGAATTCATTTGAGTGCCTTCCCGATTAAAGTTTTATCTGAAATTTGGTATGAGTAAACTAGACTTAATTCATAATATGCTCAAAAAATTGCATAAAAAATTTCCACCGGGAACTGCCCCAAATGGCGACGGCCAGACATAGCCTCCTATATAAGGGCTTATTTGACCTTTTTTGGTTAGTACGTGGGCTTATTTGCCCCTTTTCTCTATATATAACCATAAGAATGATTCTCTAGTGATGAGCAGCACACGAAAACCTCACCTTTGTTGCTATTATTATGAGGTAGGCTGGGTGTTGCAGTTGGAGGACTAGATGATTTATTTGTCATGTTACAATCCAATCCAAGTGCGCCTGAATGCATACCATAGAGCAGTCAGCAGTCATTAAAGTTTATTTGCACGAAAGAATAGCAGAAAGGTCAGTTTTAAAGCCTATTTAGTATTTACTGTTTCTAATCCATAAAAGGATTTTTTTTTGAGGGAAATCCATAAAAGGATTTGAGCTAGAGTATTAAACCAATATGTAAAACTCTATCTACTACTACTCCTAGACTTATCTTTTAGCATGAAACCCCAAATCATAATATGATTTTGCCCATTTATGAAAAAGCATCATGAACATATTTTCACGTAGACAGAAGGGAGCCTTACATTCTTTGAAGCAAGGGAAACCTGTGATATTGAGAAGGTTTGAGTAACCCTTGCTGCATTCACAAGTGTAGGTTAGTGCAGAAGTCTGCATGCATGATCCCCCACCGCACTCGGCCCAATAGCAAGCTAGACAATACCAAAGGTCCACAACACACAAATTTGAAGATAACAACTAAAAAAGAACTTTCATAATTTGACGAGTTATGTAACATTAGCAGAAAAGGGGGAAATTGTAGTTACGCTCAAAGAAAGATGTACGATTGGCTCTTTTATCTGGTGCAGCAGGGGCAGGAGCGTCTTCCCCGCACGAAAAGTTTATAGAACCTAAAAGAAATGAAATACCTTAATCCCATAATACTGCGTAATAAAAATCATTGACCTTTAATAAGAGGAGGAAAAACAAGCAATACTTTCACTGAGAAGTCACAGGTTCATTTGGTTTATGTTTCAAAATTACCTGCTTTTGTTCTCAAATATGTATAATAAAAATGCTTTGAAGTTTGTTCTCATAATTTATGATTAATTATGAGAATATATATGTTGTATGAGAATATATATTTTTAAGTAAAATTTCTAAACGTTTCATAAAATTGTCCAAAAGATAATGCCAACACTTCTTAAAATTCTGCTTTTTTTTAAGTCATCCTTTTATTATCTGAATTTTTTAAGTTAAACCACTGTTGCGCATTTTATATCTCATCTTTATAAAAAACTAAAAATTGACAAGAAAACCAAACTTAGTACTGAAGTAATAACTAAAGTAAATATGGCAGAGAGCAAAGACAAGTCCAGGGGCAGAGACTGGGAGGGGTTAGAGGGGGGCTCTCCAAGAAAAAGTTCTAATGAAATATATATGTACAAATATTTTTAATCTATAATAAGTATGTTGATGTTTTAAACCCCCCCCCCCCCCCCCCCTGCAGTGTAAATCGTCAAGCCCAACCCCCCCTAACAATACATTTCTGGCTCCGTCCCTGCCAGTCCTTATGGCCTAAAAGTGGATCTGATTTGGATTTTTGTAAGGTCTAGAATGGTCTGATCTAACTGGTCTAAATGTTTCTGTATGGTGTAGTTTAAATCTTTCGGGTCGGGTATGAATCTTTCTGGTGTGGCTCGGTCTGATCAGAATGTTTTTGAATATGTACAACTTTTTTTATCTAATATGGTCTGGATATTTCTGGTCTTGTGTGATCCGAATTTAGTAAAACAGTAATAATCCATAAAAAAGGTGAAGAGAAGACCACCTATGTGAACTTACAGTTGGGGATAACACAAGGCAGAAACTTGAAGGAATTGTCACTTTGAAGAAGAGTTTGTTTCCAGCCAGGATCACATTCACATTCATAACCTAAAATACTATTTCCTGATGCCTTGCAATTCCCTTTTCCGCATCCCACTTTTTTGCACAGCTTATCTATAAATGCATACATGACAGGCAAACAAACATATATTGCAGTAATAAAAGAAAATATTCCATCCATGAATATGAACACCAACCTCAATATCTGATATTAAAAATAGAGCCAAAACCAAAAGTATGAATGCATGAGAATACAAAAAAGGCAAAACATGATAAATCAAAATGCTCATAAAGATTGCTCGGACCGTGGGAACCTCTCAAAAGGCTTCATACTAATGGAGCGAGGTGGGCACTTACATTCAAAGCAACTCTACTTATTTTTCTAATGTGGGACAACAAAGATTTGGTAACTCTATACAACCCAAAATCTACCACAGTAACTATTCTTTATCTTGTTTTGTTTATTCATTCATGTATAGTAGGTATAAATATCATCCATCCTTTACATCGAATTCAAGAAAAATATGGGCAGCGATGTTGCTGCAATAACCTTCCAGAAAAATCCACCTCCCATGATGATTGAGCAAGCTGGTTTTGATTGTAAGAACAAAATGTATCTAATTAGTCCACTTGTATTACAATAGCAGTACACAGTGAAAGAACAAATTAGTTCATTTCAACACAGCTGAACTTCACTGTATAAATAGAACTGTGAAACCTGATCAGCAATAGTGAAAGAATTCTCACCTTCATTACTATCAGATGAGCTTGGGGATGGAGGAGTGCTTGAGTTATTTGGCAAACCAAACCCTAGATTATTACAGTCCATTCCAAGTGCACCTAAATGTGTATATAATTGACAGATCATAAGCTGATGTTATTCATACACAAACAAAACTGGAATATTAGGGTCTGTTCGGTAAAGTCTCCAGCCTTTGTGTTTTATGTTTCCATTATCAAAGTTTTTTTTTCCTGTTTTCTTTGCAAATTCCTTAAATATATACAGACATGTTTAGTGGATCAGTTCTGGATATATGACTTGTGTTACATAGTATGATAACACATGACTTTTATAGAAATCGAAGTACATGTTTAAAGCTGGAAAGATGTTTTAGATACTATGTGTTCCATCAATAATAAAAAAAAAACTGTTTTTGTTTTCAGAAACAGAAAGACAAAAAACTACTGCCAACCATATTTTCTTGTTTATGTTTTAATAACGAAAAATATATGACTAAAGCAAAAAAATGGTCAAAATTTGATCTTTAATATGTAATGACGATAATGGTATTTTCTCAGTGATTATATCGACTGTGGTGATGTCCAATTCAACACGCAGCAACGGTGGTGGTATTTTCACACTGCCTGCAATGACTAAGCCAACGTTTTTCCTATAAACTCTATTTTAGTAATGTTATACTCCGTAGGAAATAACCCACAAAGTTAAACCACAGAAAACATGAGTCACCAAATGACACCTTGTTTTCATTCATAAAGGAATTTTGAGTGGTCTTACAAGCTTTAAAGCACGGGAGAGCAGTGGAATTGAGCAGATTGAAGTAACCCTCTTTGCATTCACAAGTATAGGTTAATGAAAGTGTAGAGTTTCTGTTGCACTTTCCCCCTCCACAGTCTGCCCAGTTGCAAGCTACATGACCGAATGTCACAACATTGAAAGGTATGTCTTATAAGAAAAGATGTTTCACAATTTTATAAGTGCAGTACAACATTAGTGAAAAGTAATTTGTATTTACGATCAGAGATTGAACTAATTGAACGATCGGCTCTTTTAGCAGGTGCAGGAGCAGGTGCTTCTCCCTCTCCACAAGAGTAATTAACAGAACCTTAATGGAAAAGAAATCAATGATCAGTATAGACTGTACAATAAAACCATAGGTAGAAAATCATAAAGAAAATTTGGACCAAAAGGAAAAAACGAGGGGAAACAAAATATTGATCTGTTTTAGATATTTGGTGGTACTCATTTTATTTCTTTATCTCTGTTATGCAAAGACATACCTAAGGGCATGTAAAAAAATTTAAAACCAATAATATTCCTTCCTTTCCATTTTCAGTAAACCCAAACATCAGACAATAATTTCCCATACCATTTTTCTTTCCTTAGCATTTTCAGTGTTTAAGTATTACTGCTCTTAAATTATCTCTACTTTAGTCTCTGATTTTACATATCAATTTTTTCATCAAATGAAACTATTGGCAGTTTCATACAGATGTTAATGTTGTTTCTAAATATGTAAATTTTAATTGTTGATACTAATTAAACTATTGGTAGTTGGGGATTACAGAGAATACCATACTAATCAAACTTGAAGAAAGTATCGCTTAGAGATACTAATCAAACAACCGGGCAGAGATAAAATACTTGTATGACACAAAAAAGCACTTACAGTTGGGGATTACACAAGGCATAAACTTGAAGAAAGTATCGTTTTGAGATCGAGTTTGTTTCCATCCAGCTGCACATTCACATTCATAACCTAAAATGCTATTCGTTGATTCCTTGCATTTCCCTTTTCCACACAGTCCTCCTTTGTCGCACACATTATCTGCCGATATATGCACCCAACCACGGAAAATAAAATCATTATAGTAACTAATATACTCATAATTCCAAAAACCTTGAGTTCACTCAACTGTACACACCAGGGAAGCTGTCAAGTATAAAAACACAATTCCCATATAGGCCATTATTGGACTGTGCTCCAAAGCAACTGACCTTTTAGAATAAAACTTAAGAAATTGATCTGGCCTAAAACTCAAAACGAGTAGTTATACAGAATTAAAAGATTAGTCTGCTCTACTGAATGTTAAACACTTAAACTACAAAGGCACATCCCGAATTTAAAATAGTAGACTACTCCTTTTCAAGAATCATACGCTTAAAAACGAATCCAATCCATCAGCGGGTCTAACGCAAGAATCATGAAAACAAACTCTCAAGACCAATAAACGCAGAAATAGCAACAAAGATTCTACCTTTTCACAAACTGCAAATCAAAATCCACCAACTGCTATGACTAGAACGAATAAAATCAGTTCATTGAACAAATACAGCAGATAATGAATACACAAAGAGAACTAGAGAAGCAAATAAGAGCATGAAGAAACAGAGAAATTAAGGGAAGTTACCAAAAATGGAGGACAAGATAGGTGGAAGAGCAATATCGCTGGTGGCAGGCCATGGAAGCACAAGAGCAAGGATTGTGAGAGCAAGGATGGAGTGAAAGTGTACAGAAGAAGCCATAGCTGGTGAAGAATCGGTCAGTTGGTTAGATATGGAGGCGGAGTTGTTATTAAGGAATTAATGAAGTATGAGAGTTTCAAAGGGCAGGTTCATCCAGATATTGAAAGACGTGAGAATGGTTGACGCGGTTCGGTTTTGGCAGTTGGGATTTTTAAGTGCGTTTATACGTTTCGTGCCTGCCCGGCAAATCAGAGGAGGAATACTCCCGGTTCACCGCGTCAACGCCCACTTCTTTATTTTTTATGCTTTTTCCAATATAGACTGTTTTGGACTGTCCCAGTCTCCCTTTCATCAAGATTTGGACCAAGATTTGTAAGTCTACGCCTCTACCGCTCTATGCTAAATTAAAAATGTTGTTTGTACCCAAGTATCCCCTCTGTCAAGATTTGTTGGCAAATCATGCTCACACACAAAACAGACACTTTCACAAATAAAAACATGACTATTTTGTGTATGAAATGCTTTCAAGTTTAAAGTTATCAAACTTCTTGTTGGCTATGGTTAATTTGTTATCCTTATCTTGCTCATTATCAACTCCAATGAGCTCAAAAGTATCTCATATTTTTTTGGCAGTTTTGCACTTCTTAAGTCTGTTGAAGTATCTGTCACCAATGGACTTGTAGAGAATGTCTTTGACAATGTTGTCCACATTGTACTTCCTTCTTTCTTCAGCGGTTCACTCAGATTTGGCTTTATTGATCATCTGTGGCTATTTGTTGTCAATAGCATGATCAGGGTTCACCTTCTAGAAGTTGGTGAATGACCCTAGGTTAAGTACTTCTTACATTTCATCATGAATAGCACATAGATGTGTCTTCATCCGGATCCTCCAGTCATCAAACTTAAGATCTGAAAACATAAGATTCTTGGAAAGAGAGTGATCCATAGTAAGAGATTAAAACAGGCAGAAAAACAAGTGGATCTTTGTTCAACAGGTAACCTAAAAGATTCACAGACAAAAAATAGCATCTCTCGAATGTGAGTATAAGGGTGAATGGCATCTCACGAATGTGAGTATAAGAGTGAGTATAAGAGTGGGTGTAAGTAGCAAAATTGATGCTAAATGGTAAATAGGATAAGCCAACAAAGGCACCATTAAACAAATACTCTAGAAATTGGTGCAAGTAGTAAGATTTTTCTGTTAACACTAAATAATTCTTATTTTGCCAACTAATCTTAATCTCCAGAAAATTCATTTCAGACCACTTAAAGATGTAAATACGAATTGTTTATAGATTCTCATCGTCATTTATATATAAGAATTGATTGTTAACTTATTGATTTTACGTGTTTCAAGCTCCCAATATAGCTTTGGGAGAACCACGCTAATTGGTCAAACACCACTCGATTATAAGTATGAAGTTAATTCCCACATTGTTGCATGAGGTGAGATCAAATAATGATTGAACCATTACTTGAGCTAGTTCAGGGCTAGCTCAGTGGCGGAGACAAAAATCTATGGTTAAAGGAGCCGGTCCTTAAAAAATTTACATTGCAGTGACCAAAGTTTAAAATATCAACATATTTTCTATAGATTAAAAGTATTTATACATAATATTTACATAAGATTTTTTTTTTCTTGCAGGGGCCGAGACCCCCTCCAGCCCCTCCCTATCTCCACCCTGGGCTAGATGATTATTATTTGATTCTCTCAAATTCACTTGCTTGATGACTTGACCTCAAAATCTATAACATGAGAAACTTTTAAGTACACCTAGTAAATCGACTTCAATCACTCCCGCTTATCAAGGTTTTATCAGGGCCATCTTTAGGATTATTGAGGCCCTATACAAAAA
The DNA here is from genome assembly GCA_945859875.1 of Cuscuta europaea. Taxonomy (NCBI): domain Eukaryota; kingdom Viridiplantae; phylum Streptophyta; class Magnoliopsida; order Solanales; family Convolvulaceae; genus Cuscuta; species Cuscuta europaea. Next base: position 10,101,356 of record CAMAPE010000045.1, read on the forward strand.
TATACTATCGTACTAAATAGTATGGAGTATTTAATATTGAGTATTTAAATACTACGTATTATATTCATGGATATTTATATGAAATAATTACAAATTTATGACTAAATTAAAAATTGTTTATGAACATGTGATTACTTAAGTGTAGTTAATATAGTTTCGAGTAGTACTTTCATTCTTTGTAATGTATGTTCAATTTTTGCTTTTAATGACGATGACACTATACTATAATAATTTCTAGTCATATTTTTGTAAATAAGTTTCATTTCAGTATTTTTTTTGAAAAACATCTTTGTATATCACTCAAGTCACAAAAAAGATATATCAAATACTCGTAGGTTGAGTAAAAACGTGCAATATGATAAACCAAGCACAATTGAAGATTTGAAGTGTACTATATTTTGTGAATGTTGAATGAGTAATTTTGTACTACCTCCGTCCCGCTATGATTGTCCCGTTTTACCTTATCGGTCCGTCCCACTAAGATTGTCCCATACCAAATTTGGCAAAGTTGTGTGGCTCTAAATCATTCTTACTTTATTCTTACTTTATCAATTCAATATCAACCACATAAACCATTTTTTATTGATTTGCGTGCCGCTCCCTCTTGTCCCATTGTTAGCGGGACGGAGGGAGTAATTGTTAACATACGCAAAACTCAGTTTTCCTATAGTATTTTTTAATACTTTACTTTTTTACGTTTTGAAGTGAAAATTTGGTAAGAACATAACTACAATAAAAAATGAGATATAAAATTTATCTCATAAGTATGGATTGATCTGGAGTGCCGTACGCCCAAGCCCGTTTGAGATTCTTTGTGGTGAAATTGTTTAATGAAATTTTGTGAGCATATTCTTCATCAAGTATGGATTATGCTCACAATATTTCAGCTTAAATTTCAATCAGAAGGCAATTAAGTTAAAATATTATAATACATGGCGTTTTTATATCCTTCCACATTGTTTAGCAGTCATTACATACAAGCTAAGTGAAACACCAACAACTTATCATCATGTTCATCACTAAAGTCTTTCAAAATGATGACAACTTTATATCAATCCTCATACTCAAGGCAACCCTAACCAGTGAAATCTGCATTCTTCTTAACACACTTATCTCAATAACTAAAATTTCAGCTTATTCTTTGATTAGGTTAGTTTCTTACGAGACCTACTCCTCACGTGTTTGTAGAATATCATCTTCAGAGTACTCATTGACAGTAGAGATATAAAACAACACTAAAATACAAACTTAACATTTCCTTAACAACACAATACCAATAACAGGAATGAGAACCTAAAATAATTTTCTTGCATAGGAAAAAAGATGAAGCCTCAAAGCCTATATTTTATATAAAGGATTTAATTCTAGTAAATACATCCTCGAGCAAACACAATAATCCCACAACCTCATTCTCTAAGAATCCAGACAATAAATGTGTACAATTCTAATTTCCATTATTAAGAACAAATAGTAGCCAAATGTCAAATGGAAACAGTATTTGAAATTTCAACCTTATATTACGACATTACTACCTATGAACATGACTAAATGAACAAGTTTGACTCGCATTATTCTACAACACATCGACATCATTAACAATATCTTTGATGTTCTTCATTATGAAGTACTTTCACTCCAGTGATCCTCTTTGCTTTGGGCATTACACACATTTAAATTTAAATTTGTTACTTTAAAAGTTCTATAACTAATATAATTGAAAAAAAACCATTAAATGAAATGGATATACTTTGATGGTGATCCAGTTCAAACATGATTAGTAACAAAGTAATTCAGTCGTTGTATACAGAAACAAACAAAATGCAGTACATATAATCTCTCAATAGTATAGAAAAACAAAGAAGCGTGTCCTTTTTTGTAGATTATGGCTTAGCTGGGTAACAATTATCTTTTGATCTTTTGGTGGAATTTCTTTAATCGAATCCAAATAGTACATCATTCTCATATCCACTTCAATAGCAACCAAAACCTAGTGGTCCCTGTATGGGCAAAGTCCTTGACAATTACCATCACATAAAAACAACAATAACAAGAGCAGTGGCAGAGCTACGGTGGTTCTAAAGTGTTTACATGAACATCCTATTTTTTGAAAGACATGTAAGTATCTATTGTAAATTTAACATAATTATTTATTACTCTTCAAATTTCTAGTTTTATAAAATAATTGAACTCCTAAAACTTGAATTCCAAATTCGTCACTGAACAAGAGACATTTTTCAAGTAATACCGTGTATTATATGGTATTAGTGTAATTTTCCCTGGTAACCCGACTCCGAGAAGGTCTACCACATAATAATACCTTCTATTCATTAACTCTTCAAATGCTTTTTTAGGGCGTGGTATAACAACACTTGTCCCAATTGGGATAAACATTTCTCCTTCGTTGTCTACCGTTTTTTTTTTCATGAAGGGACCTCTATAAAGTACTACCTCCGTCCCATTTTATGTGTCTCCTTTGACATTAGCACAATTATTAATAATAAAGTGGTTGAAAAGGTAAATATTGTTGTTGAGATTTGAGTATAATAAGGTGAAATGACATGGACCACATATTTCTTTTCAAAAAAGGAAAGGTGACACTTTTTTTGGGACGGAGGGAGTAATGATTAAATTGTAAACTTTTAACTTAAAAAATAATCTAAAAAGAAATATAGTTTCTGCACAATTACTTGCACCAAGTTCTATGATTGAGAACGTAATCTTCTCACATTGATGACTAAGCATCAAATTTCCTTGTTAAAGAGTTTTTGTAGGGAACCCAAAGACGTTTGGATCATTCTTGATCGTATGTCCATCACCCATGCATTTGTCAACTAGGAAGGAGAACGTGTTCATGTTAGTACTTCTTTCTTTTCTTTTATCTGCCACTGACCTCGTGATATTCTCTAATGGTGCATTGTGGCCCTCTGGTTCTATCTTCTGTGAGAGGTGGTGGGGCTCCTTGGAATTTATTTACTTTTTCCACTCTTTTTTGAACACTTCGGACATGTTTGCTCTTCCTCTTCGGTTTCTAACAAAGATTGTCTTGCAAAATCTTTCGTACATACCTCTCTCCAAGTTATTCTACCTGCCATATAGATTTAAGATTTTAATAGTTAATACTCTCAAAGTCTCATTTCATATTTTTAGAAAATTTTAATACTACTACTTTTCTTTTCCCATTTTGTCTTTGTGTTGAAATGTGAAACAGTTCTCATGGATATTCTTCATGTTCATCTGTTGGAGGTAGATCTTCTAGGAATAAAAGGCTCGTATTTTTCTTGGGAGTAATCTTTGACTTCTCAACCACTTGAGCAACCTGCAATACATATACTTTTCTCATAATTTAATTAACTTATAAAAGACCTGCAATTTATATAGATTAGTGTTATAAACCGTTGTTTTCCATTTCCACAAGTTGGAGACATGGTGGCAACACTACAACTACCAATATCACTATCAATAACATAGGCAAAAATTTGTGTTTCCAATTCATCGAATCGCTGCATCATCTCGTATCTTCTATCACAAATTCTCTTATGTTCTTGCTTCTCTGTGATTTTACCCATAACCATATCAAAGTACGTAGATGTAGTAATGAAGTGGCCTAATCCTTGTACACTACTTCCATTTGGCCTTTAATCTAGGACAAGTAGCATTATGTCATTACAATGATTGCGGACAAACCATCCAACTTTTACCATCTTCTTCAGCTCATGCTACTAAAAAACATTGATAGTTACAACAGTTTAAGTAAAAAAAAATTTAAGTAGCTAAATCATTACATTGGCTAAATCATTAATAGTTACATTAATTTAGAAGAACCTTAACTAGCTAAATCATTACAGTATCTAAATCATTTTAGTAACAGAACCTTAAGTACCTAAATCATTTAAAAAGAACTTTAAAAATTTGTTAATAGTTACAGTAACTAAATCTTTAAATAGGCAGTGCATGCTCAATAGTTCAAGTAGTTAATCTTTAACCCAGTAGACAATGCATCAAAACTAATTGAACATTTATATGATACTGAATATCATACCAATAATGTTTAATCTATCTTTCAAATAAAAGCTAAAGTGCATAATACATAACAATTGTTTCAACAATTTCTTTCACGTCCTTCTCGTATTCTCCATTTTTTTCTCTTTCATGCCAAAAGCCACGTATCTACACGACCAATATCCTTCAAAAATACCTACAAACTCTTTTTTATCAAATCAGACAAAAAAGAACATCTTTAGTAACTCAAGTAGTGAAATAAATAAATCATTAAAGATGTAAGAGAATAAATGTTCCTTCTTAGCAGCCCTCTATAACCACTTGACCCCTACCGATGGTTGCATTTGTTCTTTTTCCTTGTCTCTTTCCCTTCAGTTTCATATTTTTGAGAGTATGGAAGCGCTACATATTTTAAATTAAATGCCTATATAACTTGTTTGGAATCTTCTTTGAAAGTCTTTTGAACAAAGAGTCTCCACTCATCAGTTAGTATGTGCTTATACTCATCAGTTAGTATGTGCTTATACTCGTCATATTATCCTTGTATTGTAAGATAAACTTATTACGTGAAAAAGAATTGATTTTTTTAGAGCAACACCCATTGTATTAAACACTTGTTTTCTAGATCTAGGAAACAACACAAACAGATTCTACAATTCAAAATAATCAGAAATGGTAGTGCGATACAAAATATAATCAATAAGTTAACAAGAAAGTAATCGGATACAATATAATGTACTTATTTATTATAAAAAGACGATTCTACAAGCTCTCCTTTACTTCAAGTGGTACCTTTCTCCAGTAATCATAATGCATGGACACCTTATCCCTTTATCACAACCCCAATATAATTAGCTAGGTTAGTTCATCCATCATCCGAATGAACATAGAACACATTTATTTCCATGACCACCACTCTATCATCAGTAGCCTTCTAAAGTAAATAATGTTTCTTTTTCATCTTTTTATGCCTCTGTGGTCTCCAACAAACTCATCCAGGTCAATCACTCTCTTCATTAAACTCATCTATAACTTCTTGTCCTTTTGACATAGCTTTCTTATATAGTAAAAAATATCAAATACATTTAAATTTATAGCTTAAACACAAGTAATTTTAATGATCAACAAACTTAAATGTAAAATATTATTCAAATAAAGATTATTCTAGTATAGTTACCTACCCCAAACCCAAAAGAATATGTCCAACGGGGTATAGATCTGATCATCATTCGGGTTTCCGTATCAATAACATGCACGGGGTATTTTGATGTGACCGTGTCATGAATGACTAGTTCATTAGATCCAAAATCTATACCCTTAACGAATCTTTGACCAACTGAATACACAATTGAAAATTTATGATCACGTTAATCTTTTACATAAAATACTTCTTTTTCCATGAGAAACAATCTTTTTTTAGACCATTTTTTTAAAAACTACATATGTGAAGTCCAAGTTATCTTCCTTCACAGGTCTACTATCCACCTAATCACACTTAAATATGACCCTCTTAGTCATGAGATAGTGAAAAATTCAAATTTCATCAAGAACACCAAAGTAATTCATGGGGTGTATGGCTGGACTATTATCCATGGAATCGCGAACTACAACGGTGTCTGCTACAAGGCTAACCCCGCTATTCTTTGTCACACGAATCGAATCTTGGGACTTTGTAGCAAAGCTAAAACCATTTATAATGTAGCCCGCATAAACTGTCACAATTATTTTGGGCTTCTTCATTAGCCACGGCCTCAATGTTTGGTCAACTATCAAACCATTTGCAACATCAACTTTAGCCTAAATAAATATAGTTAGTATTTTAGTGAAGGTGTAATACACACATACTTATAATTTGTAGATATAAGTCTTAAGTAAATAACATTCTCTTAAAACCACTCAATAAAAGTACAATAATGCTCTGTTTCACAACATCCAACATCTCGTGTTTGTAGGTGCAACATATGATTCCTAACATTTTATATTAGACAACGAGCATTAAAATTCAAGTTTAAAACCGATAAAGATTAAACTGATATAGTTTAGAACTTTCTTTACGTGAGGTGGACTTCAGGGGTATTAAATAAGACAATGTGATGTGTTTGCTCTAATAGTAAGAGATGAAGAATCTGATGTCGTCTCCTCGACCTAGAGGTCTTTCAATTGGGACATCATCATCACCATGCATAGGCAACCCAATTTCTTTGTGGTTAGCGAGATATTCAACACAAAATTCAAGTGCTTCCTCTACTTCATAACACTCGGCAATGTATCCCATCAGATGACAATGATTACAGACATGCACCTTTAATAGTTTCATGCTTCTTTTGAAAGGGTACATCCAGCACTAGTAAGGTGTGCCTCATAACCAGATTTCAGCCACGTACAAGATGGACCGTCAAATGAAGCATGATATCGAAAAAAAGACAATAAGTATTGCTCAAGAGAACACAATATAACTCTATACTCAACCTCTAGTTTATTAAGGTAATCGATATCCAACACCTTCTAACATATTACATTAAAAAATAAACACAAGCTTTCAAATTGCTAATGGAAGTATTATTGCATTAATGTGTGATCATGATGAGACCGAAGACCTTTAAGTTGAAAACCATCATCAGAAACAATACTTTTAAGGTTAGAAGAACATCCATCAGGCACCTTGGTCTCTAGAATGATTTTGCAATTTTAATTTTTTTCTTGTCTTCCTGGAAAGGAGTGTATGGTGCAGGCGTGGGGGTGGGGTTAAGAATTTATTTTGTAATTAACCTTTTCCTTGTCTTTAGATGAAAGAGGTCATTTCTATCTTTTGGATCATCTTTGATATTTTTTGGTTGATCGAGTAGTATGCAATACAAGTTCTCACACATATTCTTCTCAATGTGCATTACATCTAGTAGTGGATGAATTAGCAAATTTTGCAAATACTCTAACTCAAAATATATTCACTTGGACTTAAATAACATTGTCGTGCCATGGTGTTGGCTGCCCCATTTTTGTTTTTGTTTTTCCCTTATGTTTCTCAGCTTTGTAGTTTATTTCTTCGAACACTTTGAGGACATCTTGATCGGAAAAGGTTTCAGGGGGGGGGGGGGGGGTCTCTACTTTATTGTTGAAAATCTTCTTCAAGTCTCAATGGTCCACACACACACATTTTTTGCTGAATTTCAGCCATGTAGAATGAGTTTTTGGGCCCCAATGGGACATTCACAATAACCTTTGATAATACAACCATATAAGTTATTGTATGCCGGAAAGTTAGTGATAATCCACATAAGTATCGCCCTCATTCTGAACTTCTCCTTCTTAAAAGCATAATAAACATCTACACCATCGTTCCAAAGAATTTTGAGATCACCGATCAATGGTTCTAGGTAGACATCTATACCATTTCTGGGTTGTTTGAGACCATATAACATCATGAAAAACTGCATTGGCCAACAACTATATGAAAAACTAAGTGAGCTGTGTGAATTGACTTCATCACTTGACAAAGCCACCATGAGATTCCTAAACTCTTGACTGAAGTATGGCCACATTTTATCTATGTTAGTTTTTTTGCGTTTTAAACGCGTTTTAAACACATAATGTTTTTTTGAGTAAAAAACACGTTTAAAATGAAAAATAATGTCGGTCCGTTTAAAAGGAAAAAAAACTCCTGCTTCCCGTATAAAACGTATTTTCTCGTATTTTACAAAAAATATAAAAATGAATTGATCAATTGAATTAATGTATTAAATGCATAGGAGATCAACAATAGTTTAAAAGCAAAAAGGAAACCCTCCTCCCCATGACCCCGTGTGTTTGTTTTGTTACAATACAATTATTAAATACTAAAATTAATTGCATGACAGCTAAAACTAGCATCCTAAAAGACTAAAACTTAAAATACAACTATATTTATGATGTTTTTCCAAAAAAGCATATTAAATTAAGGTTTTTCTAAATCTGACACTTTTTTAGTATAAACTTTTACACATAAACGCTAATAAACGTAGCAGTTGCACAACATTTCTCATATGTCACCCGTTATCTTGATGAAAATGATGACTTTAACTTGAATATTATTTGATGATCATATAAAGATAATGATTTTAGTTTAGTCTCATTCAATTGTTATTATGTCTTTTTTTTTATATTATTTTGCAAAACTATGTCTTGGACTTATTACTGTTTTTATTTTTATGATCGACTTATGCAATTACGAATTATTCTTTTATGTAGCAATAATAGGATTTGCTACTTGAATATGTGTATACTTTTAAATCTTTTTACTATATATGTTATTATGTGAAGTATATAATTTAAATGTTCAAATTAATACCTCGTATTTTTTGTCCGAATTTTTGTAATTGATATCGTATTATACACGTATACTTATTTATACGTTTTTTAAAAGTCAACGTTCTTTTACAACGAATATTTGACCGTTTCTTTCACTCATGTTACCGAATAAAACGCGTACGTATTAAACCTTGTTTAATTCCCGTACCATATTTAACTAACTATGCATTTTATTAATGAGCTGCCAAGGTGCAAAGTCAGCTGGATGGCGTAGTTTACTGTCATTCAATCAGTTGCATGTCAGGGCATAGTTTTAGTTGTTTTGGTTGATTGAAACATGTATTTGAACCGCGAAATAAGAGAAAAATACCATAACACTTTCTAAGGAATTCTATGGCTAAACATACTCTCCATTCTTTTCTTTCCATTCTTTTTGCCTTAAACCTACTCTCCCCCCATGTAGGACATTTATCAACATCGTTGTGCTATTTATGAAAGAGGATGCAATCGTTCGAACAATCATCTTTTTTTGGTAATCTATTTTAAAGACTTTCATTATTTTCTTAGCCTCATACATTGACTTGGGAATGGAATTATCAAAAGGCAATATGTCTCAAAGTGCTTCTAACAAAGATGTAAACCCTTGATCAAACCGTCCATATTTCCCCTTGATGTTTAATAATAACATCACCCCAGACAACCTTGAATATCTTGAACCTGAGTAAATTGATTTATCAGCATTTTCAACCACATCTCTAAAACTATTCACATTATTGTCTATGTGATCATAAATATCTGTTAATGTGTCCTCAATTTGGTTGTAGTCGTGAAACTGTGAATATGAAGTGCTAGGTGTTGGACTTTTGTCAACCTCACCGTGCTTAGTCCAAACAAGATATTTTTCCAAAAAGCCCAGCCCAATATCAATAAATGGACTTTGATTTTTTTGGGGGATTGAAAGTCCATGTTGCAACAAGTTTTGTAGGACACCTAATTAATTGACCAACGATTAAAAGAGTTAAGTATATGTAAGAAACTGTTGGCCCCTTTTATATATTCTAGAGACAACATGTTTCCACCCCTAATCCAACACCTATATGTTCGCATATTCGCTAAATTGACTTTTCTTGACAATGACAATTAACTTTGATCAATGATATTTTTAATACGAAATTATTTATAATATGAAAGTTCCATCAAAATGTTCTTATTCAAAATATTTTCATAAAAGTATAAAATTTATAAATTATATACAAATATAATAAGTGAAATCGTTGACCTAAATTTGTCATTATTGATCAAGAAAAGTCAATATGACGAACCTTTTTCGGGACGGAGGTAGTATAATCACTAAACACTAATACTTGATCATAAAACATTTAAATTTACAAATAATAACTACTTCTCTTTACCGTGAGGCGGTATTAGCTGAACTGAATGAATGAAATATGACTCACAGAGTTACAATATAGCATAGTTTTAAAGTAAAGTACCTTTGTAAATATAGGATAGTAAATTAGTACCTCCAGATTTCAATCCTAGCGCAACTAATGTCTTCTTGAAAATAAGAAGTCAACTAATGAACTTAAGAAGTTTGATGAAATTAAGATAATAAGAAAGCCAACATAAGAAAATGAAGTTGTGCATCCATGCTGTAACTTATTTAAGTAGTCTTTTTTCAATTCATCAACTTCTTATAGCACACATCAATTATATACCCATTAGAGCACTATAAGTCTAATATTAGTTAAGACAACCTCCATATATAATTTATCAGGACAATTAAATAAATGTATTCAGTACATATGCATGTCTTAAAGTTTGGCCTGGTATTTTGCAATTAATCTTGTTGTATTCTTACCTTTAGTAATGAATAAACTTGAATAGTCTAATACAGTCACTATAAAAATAAATCTGAATGTTTAAAGGCTATATATGTTATCAAATAACAACAAGAACTCTAAATTACTCATTCAAAAAATGAAATCATGATTTATATATCTCAAATAATAACAAATTAAAATCCCCCTTTTCCATTAGAGTAAGTCATCTCATATTCTCAATTGTTTCTTACATGATTTACATATATGCCAAAATAGTACTACTACACCTAAATATACATGAATATTTTCGTACGATAAAAAATAATCACAAATGTAGCCTCAAATAATCACCATAAACTACTACTAGTGATGAAAACTTTGTTAAATGGCAGAAGAAAATTTCAACATCGACAGTGTTGGGTGTGTTTCGGAAAATAAAGAAAATTAATTCAAATAAATTAATTAAATAAAATGACTAGAGAAAAACAAGAAAGGAGATGAAGCAGAATTAGCCAAAGCTCGTGCTACGCACGATTTCCTTAAAACGTATTTGTTGCCTCCCACGGTGCTAGGAGCGTTGCAACAATCGTTTCCCAGGATACGATGACTACGAACTAGTGTTTGAGCACACAAACAAGAGTTCCAGCGAACGAGAACCAAGTATGAACACAGAGGAAATTTGGGAATAGCTGGAAGAGTTTTTAGCTCAAGAAAACGTGAGGAAAGTGTTGTGCGTTGTCAAACCGTGTCTTTGTTGCAAAGCACCTGCCAGCTCTTTATAGGAGGATTTGTTGTGAGTTAAATGGGGTGTTAATGGACCTGAACGTTGGACAGAACACCCCTTGGAGGGGTTCTGTCCGTAGCCAACAGAACTCCCCTTGGAGGGTTTCTGTTCGAGGCCTTCTGTCCGAAGCCAACAGAACCCTCTTGAGAAATAGATTTTTGGACGGCATTCGTGTCCGCAGGTCGCCCGCGCACACGAGTCGCGGTTTTTCTTCTCCGTTTCGGGATTTGATCGGCACCCCCCCCCCCCACCCCCCCTGCGCGTAAGAGAGAGCCTTTCCCTTTAGGAATCTTAACTCCTTAAAAGAGGCTTCCCTTTAAAAGGGGGTGAAAATCCCTTGAGTTTTTCGGTGTGGGATAAAACACACTAGAAACTCATCATTTTCCCAGTTTTTCCATTACAACGAGCGAACTTCGAGAATCAATTTCTCATTCACCCGTTATCCGTTTTGAGCGTACCATATATCGAATTGTAGCCCTTAACAAGGACAATCCGAAACCACTTTGACCCGACCCAAATCGGAAGTGGACCCCACTCAAATAATTGCCCCAAAATGACCATTTAATGCAATTTTTAACACATTTTTCCAACAGGCAGTACTAAAAACCCAAAAGTAGGGTCAAATAATGCACAAATGGTACCTTAATTATTGGTAATGTTGTATTTTGGTACCTTAACTCTTAAATGAATCAAAGCGGTAGCTTAACTATACATAAAATGTTTCTAATTGAGATTTTATTCAAATTTCCGACCAAAAACTCCTTCATGACAATCAAAATTTCATGTGTACTGTACAGTTACCTTATAGTGATCATATGGACAAAAAAAGGGTAAGTAGAGTACACACAGAATTCTGGCCGTCACATGTGATTTTTTGGTTAGAAATTTGAATAAAATCTAAATTCGAAACATTTATGCATGTATAGTTAAGGTACCTTTTCTATTCATTTAAGAGTTAAGGTACCAAAATGCAACATTATCAATAGTTAAGGTATCATTTATGCAGAGGAGAGAGAATTAATTGGAACCACAAATTCTTTACTTAAAATGGAAAGTGACAAAGTTAATGGGACATCCAAAAAAAGAAAGTCGGCAAAGTTATAAGGGACAGAGTAGTATTAAAATTAAAAGGGTGACATGCTTGAACTTACGTTTTCATTACAGTATACGGAGTATTTGTTTAGAAATTCATCATGAACAAAGGGCTAGTATATACATGTATAAATTCAAAAATATTATGTACCCACACACATACATATATTAAAGGGCTGAAAATATAAAAATGATTATTATAAATACTTTAATCTTTTAATAAATTATATGTCCTTTAATGTAATTTCATATTATCCCGGTACTTTTTCAGCTCTTTTTGCCAAACAGGTATAATCCATTTAGCTAGTAATTCAGATCCAGCACATCATATTGTAGTTCCAGATAATAGTTTCTTGTTCACACAATAGCTCCTAATTCAGATATTAGCCACGAACAAAATTCCGATTTGTTATTCGTGTATGAATTTGAAAAATTTTATGTAACGACTCACCCCAACCTTGAATCCTTGGTACACCCCTGCCTGTCACTTCAAATTAAGATTGCTTTGTTTGTTTATGTAAAAAACATGCATGTGTGTAACTGTGTAAGACAGATTATTATGCGCAATGCGTTTGATGGGCATCACGAGTGAGACTTGTCCATGAGAATATGTATATATATATGAAGTGGCCAGAAGGATAACTTGTTCCAGGGTGTTGGAATATCGATCAATTCAATGTGACTCGAATTGATGAACAAGGGCAAATTGGTAAAGTATGGACTTGCCTGTGAATTGAAGGGAGGATCCAAACAGCTGGTGAGGTAGATCATATCATCAGACCATGCCATGTGCAGAGATTCAATAGGGCACCCATTCCTATGGGGCACCTTAACCTTATTATCTGGGTCCCACAATACTTCCTAACCATCCCCAGCTGGGAAAAGCTATAATTCCCAACATTTTTACTCCTGCAATATGTCCACGTTGGGTAACTCCACTTTTCTTGGTATATTTACTAGCTAGGTGAATTCCTTTGTAAAGCAAACATAAGAAAATGTTATTTGAACACATTTTTTACTTGCACCATTTTATATGGACAATGGAAATGTTTTTCGCATGAACTTTAATCTTTAATTCTGTCGGTGACATAGACAGAAAAAATTGTTGGTGAGAAAAACAATTCTATTTACAAAACGAAAATTAGCTTATTAGTTTTGTGCGCTGAAAAGATACTTTTGTGAGGTTTTTAGTAACCGTTAGCTTTTAGTGATTGAAAAGATCTTAAAAGAAAATGTGGTAACTGTTTGGTAAAAAGACGACTGTTTGATATAGTTCTATTTGGTATACAAGCTGTTAGGACAAATTAATACTAAAAGTCACGGTCTTTTCTCAGATGCTACTCCCCGCAACATCTCAAAAAAGATCTTTTGTTTTTTGAAAAGCTCTTAAAAATTTTCATGCCAAACATACAACTAAAAGAGAAATTTGTTCCTAGTAGGACCAAATCATAGCTCTTTTACAAAAATAATACCTGCTAATGTTTTTTCCATTCATATTACTTATTTAGTTCTAGATTAGGAAACCTATTTCTAACTTTCCAAATTTGCCCTTCAGGCCAAAAAACTTCCGCCAACCTAGCTTCTTCCGCAGGAAGCCCATCCTCCATGTTGCCGTTGCCAGACTCCGCCGCCGTTGCCGGACCTCGTCGCTGTCGTTGCCAGACGCCGCTGCCGGTGCCGGATCTGCCATACTCTGATTTTGGGTCCGATTTGGGGAACGATTGGGGTCCGCCGCTGCAGGTGAGGTCAGGTTTGGGGCCGCCGCTGCTGTTGGGGTCCGATTTGGGGCCGCCGCCGCCGCCGCCGGTGGTGTATGGCTGAGGTTTTGTGTGAACTGGCCGGAGAAGGACATGGGGGAAGAGTAGGGGCGGGGAAGGGGAGCAGGGGAGGAGGGCTGGGGATAGGGGAGTAGGGTTGGGGGCTGGATGTTGGGGGTGAGGGCGGGTGGCTGGTGGTGCTGACTGGCGGTGACCATCGGGAAAGGCTCTGTCACTGTGACACTGGCGGCATGGATGGGAGGGTAATGAGCAGTTTATTGTCTACTTATTGTCTACTTATTGTCTATTTAATGTCTGTTATTTTCTAAAAGTAAGAATATTGTGATCAATGTAGATGTAATCCAGTCTTACGCTAATCTTCGGTCTTAGTTTTGGAAAATCCGTACGTTTTGCGCTTACTTGTTGAAATCTCTCCAACTAAGAGCTTGTTTGGTAACCTTGTTTTTCGGATTATCGGGCTTATTAGCCAACTTTTTCACCAAACACGTAACTTTTGATTTCGCGTGCTAAATTGTGTAATAATAAGAAAAAGTAAGGTTGAAGTTACTTTTCTGGCTGTATTGGCTGAAGTTACTGTAGAAGATGATTTTAGCTATTTTTTCATATAACTTTTTCTTTATTTTATTAATTAAAAATATTTTAAATATAATTTTTTCATATATCAGTAGAATCAGCCAATCCAGCCACTTCAGTCAGAACTTCATAAATTTCAGCAGAATCAACCAATTCAGCCAATTTTAGTGTTTCCAAACGGCCTCTAAAAGCTTTTAGAAACTTTTTAAACAGTACAAAAGCTAGAAAGCAATATGCACTAATTGTATGTACATAAACAATTGAGTTTGAGTGTCAAATGGTATGTGAAATGGTACACAAACAAAATACTAGTGTTTGTTTTTATCACAATAGCTAAAATAAATGAAAACGACACTTATATGTCCATAATTTTAGATTTTAGATATTACGCGTAAATTTTGGATGGATTAAGAAGAGTCAAACATATACCGCGGTGTCCCAAACACTAGTTGGTCAAAAATTTGCATCCTTATATATATATATATATATATATATATATATATGCCGTTTCGCAACCCTCATTTTGGGTTATCAGGCTTATCAGCCAACTTTTTTACCAAACACGTAAGTTTTGCTTTCGTGCGCTGAATTGTGTAATAACCCGAAAAAGTAAGGTTGGAGTTACTTTTCTGGTTGTATTGGCTGAAGTTACTGTAGATGACCATTTTAGCTATTTTTACATATAATTTTTTCTTTATTTTATTAATAAAATATATTTTAAAAATATTTTTTTCTTGTATCAGCAGAATCGGCCAATGCAGCCACTTCAGCCAGAACTTCATAAATTTCAGCAGAATCAGCCAGAACGGCCGATTTTCATGCTGCCAAACGGGCTTATTAGTATATCTTACTTTATTCATTATTCTTATTCTTATTTATTTATAATAGTCATGTCACTTATTGTTTTATCGAGTAGACTTTAAGATTCTTTTTGTTTTATATTTGCTTATTATGATTATGATAAATGGAATGTTAGTTACAAAAACCGAGTTAAATACGCAGTACGTAGTCTAGAACAAATAGAACCATCATTATATTTTTTAAACATAATTAACTTTATCCCTCTTAAGTAGTCTTAATTAGAAAATTTTCATGCTTTTAGTAGAATTAATATGTCTTGTTTTGGGAATAAAATATAAATAAATAGTTATATTTGCGATTTACCTACTATCCAAAATGATAGTTTTGACCATGAAATAGTAGTAGATCAAAAGGATTGAAGCATGAAAAATAAGGAAAATACACAATTGCCATTTTTGCTCCAACATTTTACTCAGACTTTTCACGTTAAATTTGACTCATTTTCACATGCACACTCAACTCGTAAGAACCCTTTATCCAATTACCCATAAGGAATAATTAAATTAAATATACAGAAAAGAACAAGAAATCTCCAACCCTTAAAGTCCAAGTTAAATGTACATAACACATGTATAGTATGGAGTTGTACATGATTTAACATAAGGATAAAAGAATGACCCCATCAAAGGGAAAAGAACAAATCCCATTATACATTTTAACCACCTAATTAAATGGATATATAGATCACAATTGGCTTGATTTGAATTGGAATTTTCCCATTACTTAATCTTCTCAATAAGATCACTAAATTGCCAATCTTATATGAGGATTTACCAAAAAATTATGTGAGTGATAATTCTTTTTATCCATCATTTTATTTAATGCTTGAGACTTATTGCAGTTAAATTATACGGAATCTTATTATAATATATTTTGACACAATATTAAACATTTTGAATTCGGGTATTCATTCCAGTTAGAGATTAATTGCAAAATGACATTTGTACATATTAATATATACTTTTTGTATATTGGGCAAAATGACCATGAGAGAATTTAATCACTTTTTATAAAATTAGGTCACAAATCGTTCGTGTGTGTATAAATAAAAGTATTTTGAATATTTGTGAATTGTTCGCATGGAGAACTACAGCCTGCGATCATATATTGATTTGTGGGCTCGTCTGGATACTTTACACATATTGGTTGCCTATATTATTTAATTTGTATGAAATTATCTTTGGCCAAATACTTTTATAGAGGTTTTTCAATTTTTACTAAAATAAAGATCATGCATAAAAATGTGAGCACAGTTACTCTTAATATATATTTAGGGAGATTTACCTAAATAGGAGTAAATAAAAGGATAAATGCAACAATAGGAGTTTAAAGTTTAAATTTCCAAAATAGGACTAACTCTTCCTATTCTACCCTTTCCTTTGTCCTTGAAAATAGGATTTTTAAACAATCATTATAAAATATATAAAAAAAATCAAAATAAAAAAAATCGTAAAAAATAATTAAAAAATATATAGACCTCAACCACCACCTCCGCCACCTCCCATCACCGCCACCTCCGGTCGCCGGAAAAGATTGCCAAGTTGGGGAAAAATGTCATCATGATGAGAATTTTGAAGAGAAAGCAAGAGAAAGCTGGATATTTCAAAAAGTAAAAATGCCTTCTTTATGGCATTTTCAGAGAAATGTGGAATTTTTTACACAAGATGGCATTTTTTCCGGCGACCGGAGCCGGTGGTGCTGGGAGGTAGGATAGAGGATGTGTTGGCAGTGACCTACAAATTTTTTAAATATTTTTTAGTTTTTTTTTTACTTTTTTAAAAACATTTAAGTAATTTATTTATTATTTTTTATTTTTTTATTTTTATTTTATATTTTCACGTTTTCATTATTATTTTATAAATATTTTATTATTTTTTATATTTTTTATTATAAATAAAACTATGATTTTCTTATTAATAAAATAAATCTATTGGAAATTATAGGAAGGGGGTAGAATGGGAAGAAGAAATATATATTAGTCCTATTTTGAGAATAAAAAGGATTGTACTCTTATTGTTCAATTTTGAGCATATTTTAATCCTACTAAGGGCTATTTCCCATATATTTATGGTCATTGTATATAAAAATACAGCATGATCTTGTAACTAAATGTTGTCAATTCATGTTTTTGTCTGTCATGTAAATTGGATCATACATTACAAATTATGATGAATGGATTCATAAGATGAATGTTATGGTACTCATAAAATGACGGTAGTGTACCTGTTATACATCTTTAAATTATTCAATTACAAATTTCTAAATGATCTATAGAATTTGCCTTCCATAAACTAATTGTTTTTTTTTATAATTCAGGTGTCGGGACTTACACTCGCATAATCCTGGAGTCTATGAACTACCATCTAAAGCCCCTAGACAGTTAAATACGGATCTGATCACAGTCAGCCTCGTCAGTACTGAATACAAAGGAAGAATCCAACAGAACTTACATCATCTTTCAGACTGCTACTCCCACCACACGAACCCGAGTGAATTATCAAAATAGGACTAAAAGTCACTCACTTTTCACAAATAGGACCAAAAAATAAAATATGTTTTCATAGGACTAATTATGTATGTCTTGGACAAATGTACACTTATAGCTATTGAAATGTTTTAATTCATAAAAAATAATAATAAAATAAAAATTCATAAAGAATACTATAAAATTAATAAAAATATTTCGATAATAATAATTTATTTATTTATTTTCAAAAAAATTAAAAAAAAATAAAAAAAATTAAAAAAAATTAAAAAAAATTAAAAACTAAAAAAAAAACAAAATAAAATTCATCGCCGCCTCTGCACCACCACCTCCACTCACCAGGGGAAAAAATGCCAAGTTCATTACGAATGCCATATTTATGGCATAAAACAATGAAAATGTTGGCATTCTCAAAGAGTAATATGCCATGTTTTTGGCATATTTTTTAAAAAATGGTAGTTTTTAGGAAAAAATGAGATTTTTTTCACCAGTCGGAGATGGTGGTGCAGGGAGGTAATACAGGCGGTGGGAAAGGCATCCATTTTTTTTAATTTTTTATGGAGTTTTACTATTTTTTATTAATTTTTTAAAAATTAAAAATTAAAAAAAAAATTATTTTATAAATATTTTATAAATCTTTTAACTATTTTTTCTACGATTTTTTGAATTTTTTTCGAATTTATTATGAATTAAACATTTAATTAACTCATATTTAAAGGAAGGGTAAGAATGAAATGAAAAAATGGGTATGTTTCCAATAAGATTAATATTGTCCTATTTTGAAAACAAAAACATAGCAAGTCCTATTTTGAGTTTTTGTCATAGTTTTAATCCTATTTGAAGTAATTTCTAAGAGCATCTCCAATTCTAAAACGTTAATTGTGCATATGTGGCATGAGAAATAACCAATTAAAAAACAATAAATAGAATCTCTCTCTCTTTATTTGAAGGATCTTACATCATTTTGGTAAGTTTTTCTTCACAATGTCAAACACAATGTCTAGATGTAGACATCGTGGTTGACATTGAAGACAAAAATTTACCAAAAACACATAAGACCGTGAAAAGAATGAGTGAGAAATGTCATAAAATCAATATTTTGTGTCTATCTCTTTCATGTCACATGTGCACCGTGCACGTTGTATCATCGGAGATACTCTAATCGATGTAAAACGGTGAACATAATAAGCATTACTTTAAATTGTCTTTATGCCTACTTAATATGAAATGACCTCACATGATACATGTTTGCTAAGTATAACAAAATACATTGACAAGACCATGTAACTTTCTATACATGAATCCCTTATTACTATTAGTATCATTATCGTTTTTAATATTAAAAATATGGTCCTTGAGGCAATTAATGTGATGTAGTCCCATTCTTTCATCATTTAATATGCACAAATTATTGGTTTATTTCTCTATATGTCTTTCTCTATTCAGGAATTTGCAGTTCCCAAGGTAGTGTAGCGAGAGATGGGAAAAACTGGGAAATGGATAAAGAATTTCTTGACCGGAAAGAAAGGCACTAAGGAGAAGGTGGGAAGAAACAACTCTACAATAACTTCTGGGGCAGGAAACCAGGTCCCGTCAACACCGCCGGTTTCTGCCGCCACCCCCAAAGATAAGAAGAGATGGAGTTTCCGGCGGTCATCCGCCACCGCACCGCCTCCTGCTGGACAGCAACAAAACAGAGACTTAAATGCCTCAGAGAACACTATTAGCACCGCCACTCCTAATGCCAAAAGAGAAGCGGTGGAGTCGGATCACGACCAAAAGATGCACGCATTGGCGGCGGCTGCTGCCACTGCAGCCGCCGCCGCCAAGGCAGCCGTAGCCGTTCTGCAATTAACTTCTGCTTCATCTGGCAGATCCTATGCTCTGGAAGTGGCTGCCGCAATCATAATTCAGTCAGTTTTTCGGGGTTATTTGGTATAGTTCACTCACTCACTCACGATCAATATAAAGCTTTAGATTACTCGTCACTACTTCACATATTTAATCAATATAAAGCTTTGAATTACTCATCAATCATCATCACTTAATATATTTGTATTTAAATGTTATTTGTTGAAGAGTAAATTATTCTGTCATACCTGTTTGGAATGCATATTATGATATTAAGATTTAGTTTGCATATTGTAAGGTTAACATTTTACTAGGATTAGTCAAATTAATGCTCTATAAGTATGTATTTGTATATATAATTTGAAAGATGAGCCTGGCTCATTGTAGCTGATCAATCTTGAATCTCATGTGCACATTTGTAAGGCTTATCGGGATTGAATTGTTTATTAGACTTGATTGGATCATATAAGTTGCATTTCAAGTCGCCCGAAAAAGGCTATTGATAAGTTGGCTCCTAAGCCGAAAAACTAGTTCACGAAACGGGTGTCGGGCTATATATTTAATTTGGTCTATTGTTTTTCATGATAAGTAATCTTATGCACATGTTTTATTATTTAGACATAATAATAAAATGATCAATTGGATGATTTTTGTGCAGGCAAGAAAAGCGTTGAACGCATTGAGAGGGCTAGTGAAATTGCAGGCACTGATAAGGGGGCATTTGGTGAGAAAACAGGCGGCGGCTACACTAAGGTGCATGCAGGCACTCATCACAGCTCAGGCCAGAGCTCGAGCCCAGCGGCTTAAAATGGCTGAGGATCAAGAAAACCAGAGGCTATCACTTCATAGAACATCTACCCAAGACAATAACAAATTCCATCCCTCACCATATCA
Organism: Cuscuta europaea; assembly: GCA_945859875.1. NCBI lineage: Eukaryota > Viridiplantae > Streptophyta > Magnoliopsida > Solanales > Convolvulaceae > Cuscuta > Cuscuta europaea. The sequence continues at coordinate 10,121,780 of CAMAPE010000045.1, forward strand.
AGTACGTTTCATCTTTCTATTGAGTTAAATTGTTGTGAATTGAATTATTGGATACTAGATAAAATCATGTGTAAAATGATTATGAAATGTTTTGTGTTTGATGGAATTGGAAACTATTGGAAACATAAAGTAGGTATACTAGAGGAGTTTGAATAAGCAATTATTTTGGGTATGTTTGGCACAACTAGCTGAAAAGATATTTTTATAAGCTTTTTAGTAACTATTAGCTTTTAGTGACTGAAAAGATCTTAAAAGAAAAAGATAGTGGTTGTTTGATAAAAAGCTGACTGTTTGATTTAGCTCTGTTTGGTATACAAGCTGTTAGGACTAATTAATGTTAGAAGCTACAGACTTATCTGAGATGCTACTCACTGTAGCATCTGAAAAAAGATCTTTTATTTTTGTAAAAGCTCTTAAAAATTGGCACGACAAACATACAACTAGAAGCTTCTAAGGACTTTTTAAATAGTACAAAAGCTAGAAGACATGGACTTATGCGTGCCAAACATAGCCTTTATTTGGACTTTTTTCAGTTCCAGACAACATCAGATCATATCATACCAGATCACACCAGACTAGATTTGAATAGTTATAATATACACAAAGATCAAACATCTAACAAATCAGACCAGATCAGTTCAGATCATATCAGACCAGATCAGAAAATTTCAGTCCAAGTAAAAACATCATGAATTGGTTTTAAAAAATTGAAGTTGAATAAGAATTGCTTTTTAAAAAGTTGACCTTCCTTGACTCCTAAAAACTAGTTCTAATAACAATTTAGAGTACTTTCATTCAAAAGCTTCAATATCTTTTGACACTTTCATTTAAAAACTTCAATATCTTACTTCTATTTTCTGAAATAGCAGAAACAATTTTGAAGTAGATCCAAACATTACAAGAAGGTTTAAACTTTAAATTGGTAATGTTTTATGTTCTCACCACCTATACTTTTCAACTTTGAAATATGGTCAAATTGTGATTTAGTGCCTACAAAATTATGTGGTCCAACTATGTCCTCCGGAACTTTCGCTGGTTCGTGTCCATATGAGATAATTTGACAGAACTAAAATGGATAAAATGGAATTTGACTGAACGCTTGTACCTAACTCAAATGGACAAATCGATTGAATTATAAAACGGGTACTAAAAAAATGTTCAGATCTTTACCCTAGTACATGTTCACTAAGATAGCTTTTTTGGTTGGAATTATTTGATCCGGTAGAATCCCTTGAAGGATGACATCACCTGTGGGCGTAGCTCAACTGGTACTAAGGGAGTGTCACATGGGTTATGTTCCGAGTTCGAATCCCGGCAATTGCGAGGAGGGGTTATTATGCTAAAAATGCATAGGGCCTCTGCAAGTACCGAGGACAGAGCCACATTCTCTATCCCTAAGGGCACCCCATCCCTGAGGGCCCCCAACCCCGACCGGATGGTACGTTGGGAGGATGTAAATTGGACTATAATCCCAATCTGACAGACAGAGAGTGAGACTCTGTTCTCGGTACTTGCAGAGGCCCTATGCATTTTTAGCATAATAACTCCTCATCGCAGTTGCCGGGATTCGAACCCGGGACCTAGATCCGGTAGAATCGAGAGTTAAGTTATGATCGTGTTTTGAATCTGATTCGAGAGCCATTGAATCTAGTTCAGAACTCATACTATGTATTGCCATACCCAAAAGCAGGGGTGTTTGTCGCTTTGATTATATCATATTTGATTTTGTGAATTAAAAAAAGGTGACAATTCCGGTACTCATTTAAAAAATGAGATATTGTACCTATCATTCTCTTTTTTGGTTCAAACCATTATACTATCGTATCATTTTTAATTTATATTTAAATAATTTAACTGCAACATTCTAATTGGTCCATGTGGACGAATGTATGATACCTTATAGATACCATAAAATCTACCACTAAAAAATGTATTGAAGTAATTAAATTAAGAGTGTTAGCAAAAAAAATAAAAATAAAAACGTTTTTCAGTTTTGGGAACATTCGAAAAAGTGTTTCAAGCGACTGTTTCAACTTAAATGAATCACTTAAATGTTAAATGTTGAAAATAAAGTGATGTGTTCTTTTAAGTGCTTTTCACTTTTTTATCGTATAGAAATCATTTTTCCACCAAAATTATCAACTTTTACTTGTTGAAGTAATTAAATTAAGAGTGTTAGCAAAAAAAATAAAAATAAAAACGTTTTTCAGTTTTGGGAACATTCGAAAAAGTGTTTCAAGCGACTGTTTCAACTTAAATGAATCACTTAAATGTTAAATGTTGAAAATAAAGTGATGTGTTCTTTTAAGTGCTTTTCACTTTTTTATCGTATAGAAATCATTTTTCCACCAAAATTATCAACTTTTACTTGTTGAAGTAATTAAATTAAGAGTGTTAGCAAAAAAAATAAAAATAAAAACGTTTTTCAGTTTTGGGAACATTCGAAAAAGTGTTTCAAGCGACTGTTTCAACTTAAATGAATCACTTAAATGTTAAATGTTGAAAATAAAGTGATGTGTTCTTTTAAGTGCTTTTCACTTTTTTATCGTATAGAAATCATTTTTCCACCAAAATTATCAACTTTTACTTGTTCAAAAGCATTTTTGTCAAACACTATCAAAATCCACTATTTAAAAATTACTCTAAAATCACTTTAAAAATCAACTTCTAAAGTAAAAGTAATAAGAAACACTCTTTGATTAATTTTTTTTCAATAATTTTCATTTTCGATCTCTTTTGAGTTTCGACATGTTTGGGTTTGACCTATTATCTAACATAAACCTCAAAATTTTAAAAGAACCATCCATCATTTTGTTATTTTTTTAGCCTGGTCGGTTCAATAGTATATATTTTGTTTAATGCTTCTAAATTTTTAAATTAGTGAGTCTTCCAAAGAATCCAAAATATCCTTAATGACTGAGATTTGAAGAATGTTAATTGCGTGCACTAAAACAAGATTTCAAAACACAATGTGAATATTTTAGTACACATACTCCGTATGTAATATGGGATTAAATAAATTTCATACTTGTTTTGGCCAATATCCACGTAGGATCTTGATAGAGGGATGCTGGATGACACCATCAAGATTGTGGAGATGGATCTAGGAGCAACACCAAGGGGAAACCGAGACCACATATTATCAACTCTAAATGGGCCATACCCAAAGCATGAAGCCCAACAACACATCTCCCCAGCCCCATCCGGTATGACGGATCAAAGCCCAAGAGTTTATAGTGGACACTACGAGGACTACTCATATTGCACCCCACAAAGCAGCCCACATTGCCACTCCAAACCAACAACCCCAATTCTCTATAGCTCAGACTCACTTTACCACGAATACCCATTTTACCCCGGCTATATGGCTAACACTGAGTCTTCCCGGGCCAAAGTCCGGTCACATAGCGCCCCGAAAACCCGGCCCGAAACGTTTGAGCGGCAGCCTAGCAAACGTAGACCGTCCATTGAGGGGAAGAACTTGCCGAGAGCGGTCCGGATGCAACGGTCCACGTCTCATGTGGGCTCCACGCCGCAGAGTTACCATTATCCGTGGTCGATCAAGCTTGATCGGTCAAATATGTCGCTCAAGGATAGCGAGTGTGGGTCCACCTGCAGTGTTCTCACCACCAATACAATGTACAACAGACATGTGGTTGGCTTTGATGTGAGTATATATATCATCTCTTTTGTATGTACATATTAAAATCGTGCACTATTTTTACAAAGGATTTAGAAGATTGAACTAGGATAATTTATAAAATGTAGTTAAAATCTATAAATTGAAGAACTGAAAACAAGTTTATTAGTAAAAGAAGTATAGATAATTATAGTGACAAAATGATTGACTTTAAATCATCAATTTATGACATTGAAAACATGTTTGATAACATTGAAATTGGTAGATTCGGTTGATTCTGATGAAATTAATGGAGTTTAGGCTGAAGCGGTTAAATTGGCTGACTCTACTGAATTACGAAAAAAATATATTTAAGTATACATTTTATTTATTAATAAAATAAAAAAAAGTATGAAAAATAGATACAATATTCCTTCTTTAGTAACTCCAATCTTACTTGATTTGGCTATTCCACAATTAAATGCGTAAAATAAAAAATTGCATATTTGATCTTGTCAGCATCAATTTGTTTGATCTTGTTAAAGTGATCGATTTCATCTAGTCTATTTAAGTCTGGTACAAACTAAATTTTGTGTTCTGATAAGGTTTGATTGGTTGTGAACTCGACTAGTCTAGTTATTTTAATATTGGTGAGATCTATTTGATTTATTTCAAGTCTTTTTATAGTTAATATTTATCCATGCAGGTACAGGGAAATAGGTACTAATTACATGATAAACAAGAACGTGAGAAGAAAGTACACAAAGAAAGTACAACTAATGAACTGAAAAGGAACATTGTCATGAATTTGTAATGCTTTGCTCACTTCAGTTTGAATATTTGATACTCTTTGATGTGGTGTCCAGTGTATAAGTTTGATAAATGGTACATTAAGTATATGTATATTGTACAACTTTGGTATCTCTAGTCATTTATATATGATAATATTGTTCCACGAGTTCAGCTTCCATCGCTAGAATATTTCCTTAATATTCTATGTACTCTTAATATAATTAATTGTCTCCTAGTTTCCAACCAAAACCATAACCGGAGGCGGCGACTGTCGAAAGGCTATTATATGGTGGCAGTCCAATAACAGTCTAGCAGTACAAGCGACATGGTTCAGTCAGCTGGCGAGGGTCCACGCACCACGATCCAGCGGCCTAAATCGCATCGACAACTCTCGAAACATTGAGAAGTAATCCAAGTCAATCCTTATTTATTTATCACATCCATCACCCTTTTCTAGTGTAGAAAGTAAGGTCTTGAAAGTCCACTCCCCCGTACCCTTTTGCACTGGAGGCCCCATCAGTGTACATCTCTCACCAGTTGTCAAAATCGTTTACCTCCTGGGAGCCCTCCTCCGTGTGTGCTGTGCACTCCGCAATGAAGTCCGTTAGAGCATGTCCCTTGATCATCGGCCATGACTTGAACTCCACATTGTACTGCCCGATCATCAGGGACCACTTCGTAATCCTCCCACTCGCCATTGAGTTTCGGAGGATGGTGGTGAGGGGCTGCGTTGTAAAGACTATCACCGGATGTGCTTGGAAGTACGGTGCCAATCGCCTAATCGATGCAATCAGGGTGATGATCGTCTTCTCCATCAGCGTGTACCGGCTCTTTGGGCCGTTCAACGCCTTGCTCACAAAATAGATTGGCCGCTGAACGTCGTCTTCTTCCTTCAAAAGCACAGAGCTCACAGCTAGGTCGGCCACAACCAGATAAATATACAGCTGCTCTCGTGGGTCCGCTTTTGTCAAGACGAGCGGAGAGGAGAGTACGTCTTGAAATCTTCAAATGCTGCCTGGCACTCCAGAGTCTACTCAAAGGGGTTTGCCTTCTTCATGATCTGAAAGAAAGGAATAGCCTGGTCTGCCAACTTCGACATGATGCGGCTCAGAGCTACCAGGCATCTTGTGAGCCTCTATATGTCCTTTAGGTTCATGGGGGCCTCCATATCCATGATGACCTTCACCTTCTCGAGATTGGGCTCAATTCCACGTTCACTCATCATATAGCTGAGGAATTTGCCTCCCTTGACGGTGAAGGCACACTTCTTCGGGTTCAGTCTCATGTTGGCCCCCTCCATGATCGTGAAGACCTTCTCCATGTGCTGGACGTGATCATCCTTCTTTTTGATTTTGATCATGATATCGTTCACGTAGGCCTCCATGATTTTTCCAAGGACCTCCTTGAACAATATCCCGATCATCCTCTGAAAGGTTGTCATGGCGTTCCTCAAACTATTATGATTTTTATTTATTTTCTTTTTTAAAATATTTTAGTATTTTTAGACTTTTTGACTCTTTTAAAAAAATAAACCATGTTATTTTATAAACACACTTTGTTGTTCTTAAACCAAAGACATGTAGTTTATTGTAACCATTCAAAATGGAATGCAAAAAAGATATTATCAGTTTTTAGGAACCATTTAGCAAAGAGCATTATTATACTACATATGCCAACACACATTCAAGAAACGTCAGCTCTACATAAAAAGTTTCCATAACAACTACGGATTCTGAATTTCTCAAAATATTATATTGCAAAGTTTCTTGATTCATTTTCAAAATTGAAACTTTCCTTTATAATTATTGTAATTACACAATCAGTATTCCAGAAAGCTCCCTATGAGGCCAAAAAAACTTTAGCCACACAAGTTGAGTGGTAGTGGTCGCCATTACCTTATAGGCTAATACTCCACTTTAGGAGACAACATTGCCATTATTGCCAGTTTGTTTGTCTTCCAAGAGATTGGTGAAATTCACCGTCAATGGTAGGATGATTTTAATTAAACATGTGCTCACTTCCCTTCCCCTGTATCATATGGCTATTTCCCCTCTGTCCAGGAATATAATTTATAAAATGGAAGGAAAACTTTCCAATTTTCTCTGGGATAAGCATTCTGACCACAAAAGGTATACTTGGAGAGGTTGGACAAAATGCTGCTATCCGGTCCATTAAAACGGACTGGATTTCAGAAATCTTAATTATATCCAAAAAGTTTTTTTTTGCTTAAACTTATCTCGAAAGTGAATTATGATTCAGGTCTGTGGGCCTTTTGGTATAACTCCCTTAAAAATAGTTCCTATTCTGTTATGTACAAAGCTTTTAATTTTGTCAATCATATCTTTGATAACGACTGTCGATTACAGATTAATCAAGGGAACAACCCTTGTTGGTACACAAACTGGTCAAAATTAGGGCCTTTATACACCTACCTGGAAACAGTCCCTCTGAGTATCCGGAATCTTAACATCTGCTTGTCACGATTGCCTATTACCTGCCCATTTATGTGTAAATAATTGTTAATTTATTCTTATTTTATCCATATAATACCATCCACACAAATTGTCTTTTATAAATAAACGCACCAATTCCTTATGTACCAAACTTAGGGGTGACGGAGGTAGTACCACTTAGTGGTGCATGAATCCCGATTTCCTGGCAGTGGATTGGTCAAGAAAAATTAAATGGTTTATTAAGGCCTTTGTTTGGCCAAATGTCTTATGCTCAAGCTGAGTGGTTCACATCAAGACCTAAATTTTATCAATTTGCAGGTTGTCTGCCTGTTTGCACACTTACTGGTTTTAGAGTCTCCCTTAAGTGATGTTTTTTTGCAAAACTTCATGGATATGCAAGAGTGGGATCCCAAAGAAAACCATCGAAACTGGGGACCACATTTTCATCCTCCATTACTGCCGCAATTCATACTACTGAACAGATTGGTCCCACTCTGCAACTTATATTTACATTTGTTAAATCTTCAAAGAAGATATTGTATGCTAAAGCCACAAATAAGTTCTTTGATTTCCTCTGTAGCTTCCTGGCCACTGCTGTTGGATCAATGATACATGTTTAGGATAGACAGTCCGGATTAAAATGCTTGGATAACTTATATACAGGTGTGCTGGAGTTGGAGCAGATGGTTTTGTTCATCAAATAAGTGTGGCTTACTCAACCCACGCCTTGCAACACATTATAACTGCAAGAAGTAGCCTCTCAAATGTGTTAATAACAGTTACTATTATGGGGCTGCCCCCTAAGATTATTGACCCTAGGGGCGACATGAAATATTTTGTGGTAAAACCATCTTTGTTCTTGGTTCCGGATAATTTATAAGTGAAGCCACTTTTTGTTGCCTCCTGTTTTCTCATATTAAATGAATTAGAAATTCCCTTCGATCAGACTGAAGAGCAACATGTATCTGTAGGTATTAAAGAGGTAAACAATTAAGTGCTCTTCGGTGCTGATATAATATTTTAAAATACTTGGACACAATATAAGTTTGAACTTTTTGGATAGTATTCTTGTTCTTCGGGGGCTGCTTAATCATATTCATAAGAAAAAGAGGGGTCATAATGTCATTTTAAAGTTTGATATCATGAAAGCATTTGATAGAATTTCATGGACCTTTATTAGGCATGTGTTAAATAGTTTGGGTTTCCACCAACCTTTTGCTAATCTTATCATGAAGAACATGAAGTCCAGTTGGTGTTCTATTCTCAATAATGATGTTCTGAAAGGTTTCTTAAACTCTCAAAAGGTGTTAAGTAAGGGGACCCTCTTTGCCCCATTCTGTTTATCATGGCTGCTGAGATTATATCAAGTCAGATTAATACATTTTACCAAACCGGTAAAGATACTGCTTATCACACTCATAGAGGTATGCCTAATGTAAACCACCTTTCCTTTGCTGATGACCTTGTTGTTCTCTGTAATGCTGAGCAAAAAACTCTTGCTAAGCTCAACAAAATCATCTCTGATAAAAATAATTCAGGACAACTTATTAATGAAGGTAAAAGCTTTTATCTTATTTCTACACATGCAAAAAACCATAATCACTTTATTTTGCTTAAGCGCCCCCAAAGATGCGAATGTAAATTTAGACAAGTGAATAAAATATCAATCCAAAATTAGCACACAAATATTTGACGAGTGAAAATGCAAATGTTGGGAATTATTCGCACGTACTGTATGTATGTGTGTGTGTGTGTGTGTGTATATATATATACACACATATATATGAAAATTCTCAGGTCCAGCAGCTCTCGATCCGAACGCTGTTCGAACACCGTCGTTTGGGGCACTTTATGATGGAATTTTTTGATGAAGTTTTTTAATCATGTTCCTCATCAAGTCTAGTTTATCCATACCAAATTTCAGCTCACAATTAGATCGGGAAGGCAATCAAATAATTCGTTGAAGTTAACTGCGTTTTTCTATGTATAATTTGGCGCAGTTAACTTCAACGAATTATTTGACTGCCTTCCTGATCGAATTATGAGCTGAAATTTCGTATGGATAAACTAAACTTGATGAGAAACATGCTCAAAAAATTTCATCAACAAATTCCGCCTGGAACCACCCCAAACGGCGGTATTTGGATGGCCTTCGGACAGAAAAGTGCTGGACGGGAGAATGACTCTATATATATAGAGTAATATTCATGTGCGGCCGGCCGCACCAGAGGGGCCGTCCGGCCGACGGCATTTGGAAGTGGAATTTTTTGTTGAAATTTTTATGTCATTTTCTTCATCAAGTCTAGTTTATCCACACAAAAAATCAGCTAAAAACTCAATCCGTATGGTCTTCAAATGATTTTTTGAAGTTGACTGTGTTTTTTGTGTGTAATTTTGCACAGTTAACTTCAAAAAATCATTTGAAGAACTTCCGGATTGAATTTTTAGCTGAATGTTTTGGTGAATAAACTAGACTTTATGAAGAACATGTCATAAAAATTTAATCAAAAAATTTCACCGGGAAGGCAGCCAAACTCTGTCGGCCGGACGGCCTCTCTGGTGCGGCCGGACGCACGAGAAAACTACTACTCCCTCCGTCCCAAAAACAACTTTCCACTTTCCTTAAATGGATGTCCCAAAATAAACTTCACACTTCTACCCAATTCCTTATTTGGCAAATTATCAACATCAAAACAATGTCAAACAGTACCAAACAGTGTCAAACAGTGTTAAACAGTATCCAAACAGTGTCCAAACAGTAAAATTTTGGAAAAGTCAAACCCAAATTTTAATCTACCTAAATGTGTGTGCTAGTCAAACTGTGAAGTTGTTTTTGGGACGGAGGGAGTATATACTACTATATATATATAGTAGTATAAAATATATATATTGCCAATTGGTAATATAAATTACTCCCTCCGTCCCTTAAAACTTTGTCATCTATCCTTTTTGAGACGTCCCAAAAAACTTTGTCACTTTCCCTTTTAATCAATTATTTTGTGATTTCTGTTATTTCTCTCTCCTCTGTGCAAACCTTAACCACACAGTTTTTACTTTATTATTCTCCGTGTGGGTCAACTTTGGCAAAGTTTTAAGGGACGGAGGTAGTATAGAATTAAACATGAAACGATTATACTCCGTATTAATATAGTGTAGTGATTAAAAACGAAGTGTGTGTAATTTTTATGAATTTATTATGATTTTTGGTATTATTATTAAGATTAAAATTATTATTCTTAATAATTTTATTAATAATTAAATTGGTGGCAGTAAATAACCAATTGCGTGCTCTACATTTGTTCCATTTCCTGCTGTAAGGGCAGAGTGGGCTTCATCCAGGTCCATGTTTTTAATTAGTGTCTGTAATAATATTAGCCCACCTCAAAATTTCTTGCCAGCCCACTAAAATTTATTCCCAACCCACAGCCCAGCCCAGACTAATGAACTAACCTGCGCGCAGAGAAGAAAGAAGCGAATAACGAAGATTGAGGCAGAGCGTGAGACGAAGAAGGCTAGAACGGAGAACCTGTGAGCTGCGACGAAGACGAGAACACCAAGCCACCAGCCACCAGCCACGCCTTGTTCCGCCGTACACTCCGTGCTTCCGTTTTCCAGCGTCCTTCGACTCCTTTCTCTCTGGCTCTGCCTACGGCTCTGGCGCAGGTCAGTTTTTTAGACTTTTTCTCTCTTATTTTGTGATTGTGTTAACTTGTACTACGTATAATTTTTAGCCTTTTAGAGTGTTAGGGTTAGTCCTTGGTTAATCAATTTTATCAGTTGATATTTTCAGTGCATAATAAAATAGGGCAAAAATTCATTACAATATAATAATGATTAAAGATAGAATTAAATCTTAGAGAATGATTTTTTCCTAGTTTTTTTTATCCTTATATATATAAGCATTATTTGCAGCCTTTTTATTTTATCATTTTTATATGTATTCATCTTTTTTTATATTATCTTTTCATAATAGCTTATCTTTTTATCTTTATTCCTTTTTTTCCTTTTGATTGTGATATCATGTATCGATTCAGGTTAGCCGACCCCAATATCTTTTGGGACTAAGGCTTGGATGTTGTTGTTGTTGTTGTTGTACAATTGAAGATTAGAGAATGATTTATTTATTGTGTGGACATGTAAGAAAAAATTTAAAATTTCAATTGAATTTTAAAATTGGGAATACTTATTAGTTTTATGTACAATGATCGTTTTTTTCTTGTTAGTTTTATAATTTATATTTTTATAGAAATATTTCAATTCATTCCAATATTGAAAATGTTTTTTAGAATGGATAATGAACTTATACTGAACGAGATTTTGTCGATAATATAGATGTAGATTCTATCATTCGGAGTCGCGTAGGGAACAACTTAAATGATGTTTTGATGGATATTTAAAGTGTTGACGACTTGACGTATTATTATGTATGTGTCTTTCAATTTTTTTCCTCAGCCCACCTCATTGTAACTTTATGGATCCGCCCCTATGGCCTGGTAGCAGGGTGGTCAAGGGGTGGTCGCCGGCTGTTGGGTGGTGGTTGGGTGGACTCTGGGTGGTCGTCGGTCGCTGGGTGGTGGTCGTGGTGGTGCTGGATGCTCGCCGGACGCCGGTCGCTGGGTGGTGGTCGGGTAGGCACTGGGTGGTGGTCGGGTAGGTGCTGGGTGCTCGCCGGTCACTGGGTGGTGGTCGGGTGGGCGCTAGGTGCTCTCCAGTCGCTGGGTGGTGGTCCAATGGGCGTTGGGTGGTCGCTTGTCACTGGGTGGTGGCTGGTCCATGGGTGCTTGATGGGTGTTATGGTCGCAGATCCCGTAAATCTGGGCCAAATATTGACGCTAATACCGCAGGCCTGGGGATGGCGCACAAATGGCAACGCCGGATTTATACTTGACGCCACAACCAGGATTTGTGGCGATGACCCTCTAAAACGCCAATGACGAGATATGGCGATCACCATTTGCACCATCGACTACTATGGATCTGATGCAGTGAGAATTTGCTTTTAGGATGTAAAAAACAAGAGTTTATTAGAACTATTATTACTGGCTTATTTCACTAAAAGAAACTCCAACTTTTGAAGCCATTGTGCAGCTAAATTTAAAAGACGTAATAGAGTTAAAGAGGCTAATAAAAATAGGTGAAGAAGCAATTGATGTTATTTTACATATATTACAATTTCAGCCCATGCTGAATCGAAATGAGAAATCCGCCCCGCTATAAGCCTATATATATATATGTTTCTTTATTACAACTGATTCGTTTGTATATTCTCTCTTTTTAGTAGGGGGGTGATAGGTACACAGAAATTTGACGGTAAATTGAAGTAGAATTAAGATGAAATGGATGAACCGAAAAGAGAAAGATACAATGGAGACACTTCGAGTAGTCTCCGGCACTCCCACGACCCAAGTCCCAAACCAATTTTTGCCCGACTCTCCTTTCCCCCTTTCTGCTCTCAATATACTCATCTCCTAAATGGGCCAGCCTCAGTTACTAAGTTACTGGACCTAGAAACCACTTATTATACAATATTAAAACACTAATATTATTCTTATTAGTAGTACTATCTAGATCTCTATGAGGGGGTTTTCAGTTCTTTTATTGTTAATGTTTGGACTTTTTTACATTGAACTATATATTTTTTAATTTTGAATATTATCTATTACATTCAGATATGTTTTATTAGTATTGCTGCCACTTCTAAAACTTGTTACTGACTTGGAGTGTGTTGGGAGTTGGTTTTTAGGGGTAAGGGAAGGCATGTGAGGTTGATGACCCTCCTATATGTGTTTGGGAGTTTAAAAAATTGGAGGGGTTGATTTTGGAGGGCTTTTATAACCCTCCAAAACCCATCAAATGCTCAATTTAAAGTTCCCCCAATTTGGAGGATTTTGAAGGATAACAAAATAAATGATAATTTTAGCTCAATTTAAAATGAATACAAACTCAACTACTTGAATTCGATATACGTAGTATATCTTAAGCTGTTTTAATTATAATTTTATGTACCCCTCCTCATCCCAAATTTATAACTCTCAAACAAAAATAAGGTTTTATTTCATTTCCCCTCCCCTTTTCCTCTCATGGCTAACTTTCAAAATCTTCCCTCTCCTAAACTCCCAAACATACCCTTAGTGTTTTCAGAAATGTTCTCTACTCATAGTTTTACTATTTTTTAGCTGTGTTGTGAGTCTAGCTCAAACATTCTTCTTTTAAAAGGGTTACGGTGGGTCATACATTTTTCCTTCAGTATATGTATATATAGGGTATTTCCATCATTTGTAATGGAGCCAAAGATTCATTATTTTTTGGCTTGAGATTATGATGGAATAAAGCAAAATGACTCACTAAACTGTCTGCGTTTCTTTGTTATGAAGCAGCAGTCAGTCCATGCAGTTTTGGACGGGATTTTCACTATGGGTCATCCAGAAACAGTCTCTCTGTACAGGGGTAAGACTGCGTACATCCGACCCCCCCCTTACCCCACCGTAGGTGGGAGCTTTTGCGGCACTGGGGTAAATGAAAATGATGAAAATGGTATGTATATATAGGGTACAATTCATATAAAAATTGGTCTTCCCGTACAAAATGCGAGTGACTCCACTTTTGACCATTTGAGGTGCACTATTGCATTCAGATTATATTCAACATCCACTTTTAGTCATAGACAATACTTTTTGCATACTGGAAGTGTACTTTTTGCAACGAAAAAAACTCTCATTCAATTACGAAAATGTCTCCATGTTTTTCATCCACTTTAATGCATTTTTGACATATTTAGAACCATTAGATCATAAATCCGATGCTCTAGATTTATTCTTATTTTCATGGGAATGACTCTTTATTTTATAATTATTACTGTATTTCTAAAGGTGCCTTTTGTGTGCTGTGCACAAATTCCATTTGCAACTGTACATTTTAGTGAAAATAACTAATTTTCAAAACAAGATAGCTTTTGGAAAAATAGCCAAGTGTATATTGGTAAACTAGAGATGGGTGTGCATATTGGTCACTACAATGCCCATTTGGTAAACTAGACTTAGAAAATGCCACAAATTCAATGGCATATTGGTAAACTAGAGATGGGTGTGCATATTGGTCACTACAATGTCACTTTGGTAAACTAGACTTAGAAAATGCCACAAATTCAATGGCATTTTGGTAAACTAGAGATGGGTGTGCATATTTCCAAAAACATGAATTCTCCCCCTGTAAAATACATTTGAATGTCAAGAGCCCATAACAACTAAAAAAACAACATTGTCATACATGATAAAAAATGTTATAGATGGCCATCAACACCTCATTGTAATGCAAACTCATCTCTAGTGTCCCCCTTCCTTTCCAACGGGGCAGCACTTTTGTGTTAGTGAAACACACTTTTCCATAATCTTACACCATGATAATTTGTCACCCTGCAACAAACAAAAACATTTTTCTAAAACAAAACGAAGTATCTAAATGCAATGTAAAAATAATGGTGTAATACTACATGTGAATCAATGTACACCATTTTCAACCTTTGTCATCCCCGGAACTGTGGAGGAATTTCATAACCCCTCACCACTCAATAGACCAGGTGTTCTTGGTGTGGTCAAGCTCCCGGAGGAATGACAACATTACTTGGTTTCCTGCCGTGGAAATATGGTGTGGGATGTTGTGTGATTTTGGGATGGAAAATGAACTGAACAGGTTGGTCTATTTATATTGAAGCTTGGCCTGTATGCTGTGAACTCGTTGGTTTATTAACTGATAGGAAAAGAACACCTTATTATCTAATGGACACAAATATTTTTTCTAGCTTACTTCGAAATGACCTTTAGTAGTTGCTTTGCATATAATGCCAATGTACTTTAAAGATCACAATCTATAATTTGTGCTGCTCAATAAGATATGGGAGTACATTTCATTTAATGCAATACAAACCCTGGCCGATATTCATTTGCTTTTCTAAAGATCTATCTGCTTTTGCATTAATTAACCCAAGTTTTTTGAAAAGACAGTATGCAACAAATATTTAATGCACTCGTTGCTGACCCCTTGCAGCCTGTTTGAAGTGATAAAAAGCTGTTAAAGCAACAAACAATAAATGCATTACTCCATTTCAAACATGACCTATGTTGTCTGACTCGTTTGACCCGACCTGACCCGTTGATGTGAAGATTTTGGGTGGGAACATTGATCACATTTCCACAACAGTTTGTATATAGAAAGATTCTGGACGGCCGGCTGAGTATTCATTCAAAGCAATGAACCCAATTCAAAGACTTTGTTTCGCCATTTTCAGAAAACCTCTGCTAAACCCGGCTGCCTCTACTCATGCGGCTCTCCGTCGTCTCTCTGGCAAAACCGGTGACGACGAGTGGAACGTCGCGTGGGAAACCGCATGGCTGCCGGAGGATCTATCGGGGAAGAACCGAGCTCCTTGGGAGACTGATGTTAACTTCTCCCTTCCGGATGACACCTCGAACTCTCCTCATACTCCCCTTCCGTCGGAAGTTGACGGCGAAACCAGGGCATTTGTGGAGGAGATGAACGACAATTGGGATCAGAGAAAGGGGAAAAGTCCTAAAAAAAGCTCAGACGCTGATGATATTGCCAAGAAAAATGAAAATGAGAGGTCCATTTATAGTTTAGAGAATATGAGGAAGGATTATAGAGTTAAGAAACAGAGAATACATGCGGGATTGTGGGTGAAGGAGATTGAGAAGATGGAGGAAGCCAAGCTTGGAGTTGGCGGCAATGCTGATGATATCGAAAAGTTGCTGGATAGCGCCTCCGAGTATGTATATCAATTCTTTTTGCAATGTTGATTTCTTCTACACTATTTATGCGGATTGGAATGTGAAATTGGTTGTTCAAACAAGTGTAGGATTTTTGACTCTGCAAATGATGACTTGAAGAACGATTTACAAGTGTCAGGTATTGATATAAAAAACAAGCCGGATGGATGGGAAACAACATCAAAGAGTGTAGATGGGAACATCTGGGAGATGTCACAGAGAGAAGAAGATCTTTTGCTTCAAGAGTTTGAGCGTCGAATTGCATTCAACAAGTTCCAGGTTTGTTGAGGCCTGCTTGTTGGATTTATCTGATAGACATTTTTTAGGACACAGAATGTTAGTCAACTTAATTTTTATTTATTGTAACAATACAGATAGGGAGCTTTATAAAGACACACATATTCAGTAGAAGGAGACCAATAGATGGGTGGAAGTACATGATAGAGGAGATAGGACCAAATGCAAGGAAAGGAGGGAAAGGAAGTGTTACCAGGTTACCCACATTAGCTGATGCATCCACTCAGCCCTTTCATCAAGAGGGCACACCAACTCCACATCATGCTCAAAGAAGAACAAGGACAAGAGGCAACTAGCTCTTTCTCTGCCAGGTCAGTCTCACGTGGTGGGGTTGTCTCTAAAACATCACATTGTATCCAATCTCAACTTCATTCATTGTGTGTAACATATTACATTTGACTACTTGTGATCATAATATTTGTTTAATATTTTCTCTTTTTGGGGGGAGTAACCACCAAGAATTAAACAAAAGGGAAATGAGCAAAAAAACACCACCACTCCATGAATCTGTGTGTTAATTTGGTTAAACTGTGCAGTTAAATAATATGTTCATGCATGATACTAAGAAAAATCCTAGGAACCCTCTTTTGTGTTGGCTTAATTCTCTAACTTGGGTTGCTCGAAGTTCTTGTAGTTAGCAACATCTACGTGTCTGTCACATTATGTGGCAATATCTTCAATTTTGTTAGATACCTTAATTGGCTACAAGTTTTCACATCATTGCTAACTTGACAATTTATGCAGTTTGGTAAGGCTGCGATGTTGCGTTCATCTAACCTCCTTACCTGCACCGTAGGTGGGAGCCTTTGAGACACGGGGTAATTTTGTTGTTGTTGTGGTAATTTATTCTTATGTTCATCACGCCAAACCAAAATGAACTGATAAGAATCAACAACGTGAAAATCAGTTCGCTTTTCACCATCCTATCATTGTATTATTGTCTCAATTCGATTTGTTGTGTATACTACGATGGTGGTGAAGGGGGATGTTGATGATTGCCAAACACACCTAGGGATGGACTGAACCGGGCCAGTCCAACCCGGAACTGGCCCGGCTCGCTACTGTGCGGGCCCGGACTGGACCGGGACCGGTTGGCCGGTTCCGGGCTTTTAGCCTGTTCGGGCGGGTCAGGCGGGTCGGGCGGGTCGGGCTCGGGCCCAGTTTTGGGTGAATCGGCTCGGGCTGTTCAGGCCGGGCCCGGGTCAATTTTTTTTTTCATTTTTTTCTTTTCCTAGGTTAGGGCTGGGTGTTTTGGGGTGGTTTGGGGTGGGGGTGAGGGGGGGGGGGGTCGGGGATAACAAGAAAGCAAATAAAAAAAAATTAGACATTGAACTGGGCCTGGCCCGGTTAGGCCCAGACCCGGTATCAACCCGGGCCAGTTCCGGGCCCAAGGATTTGCAAAAAAAGCCCACCCAGGCCTGGCCCGGAAATGGAACCGGAACCGGACCAGCCTGGGTCCATCCCTAAACACACCTCTACTGATTGGGTGATATTTTGGCTTAGTCTATAATGTTAGTCACTGTGATGATCAGGCATAACCTCGGTTCAGGCCAGACTGGGCCTTGGTCCGGTTCCGCTTGGGCTTTTTTTTTTGGAGAAGTGAGGCTCGGAAACCGGCTCGGGTAGCTCCGGGCTTGGTTCGGGCCGGTTCACCCAACGGTTACCGGGCTTGGTCGGTTCACCCTATTTTTTGTTTTTAATTTTCTAATTACTTCCTACCCCTCACCCACCCACCCCAAACCCCTCCAAAACACCCAGGCCAACCCATTTACCTTTTAAAAAATGTAAAAAAAATAAAAAAATTGGCCCGAACCGGCTGGGTCGGTTCACGATTTGGGAGGCCTGCTAACCGCCCATGAACAGTAGCGGGCCGGATGGCCTGAATCGGAGATCTACTCAGGCACCGGGCTGGGCCGGTTTGTAACAGTGCTGGGATGGGCTGGTTACGGGCCGGTTAACCCGACCCGAGTCCATCCCTAGTCATGATATTATAGTTGCTTTCACTGGGCCTAATGTCATGAAGCATTTAGGGCATTTATTCTTCCTACCGAGACTTTTCAAAGAATGTGATTGGTGAGATAAAATCCTAATATCATCATCTTAGAATCTTTTAATAGTTGGTTGCGGCGATGGTGGTGATGGTTGTTACTTGCTAGCAGCGATGGAATCAATTTGCGTGCAATCATGGGGAGGGACTAGAACCAGAAATAGGTATAACTAGTCTGGTTCCTGGTGGTTGCGATCAGATTGATCCCGGGACCACTTTTAGTGCATTCAAAT